>JAKSZT010054193.1:6029571-6245959 GCA_026826555.1 Tolypeutes matacus | reverse complement strand
CAGCGAGCACAAGCAGCAAGGGGGGGATAAATGAATAAATAAATAAATTTAAAAAATAAAATAAAATAAAGTCAACCAGGTGCATGTGGCCGAGCAAAAGTTCCATCCTAATTTTGTCTACCTGCTTTTTCCACGTGACATTTTTCTTATTTATTGTGACATTTTTCTTATTTATTATGTAAACTGAGGCATGTCTGCCCTGTAGAGTATGGACATTGCTGAATGAAATTTTGTCAAGTTCTTCTCTAGCCATGACCACCAGTGAGCATATTTACATAACTCTGTTACTGACATGTTTGAGTGGAGCCCTCATAAGATATCCAAGGACATAAGCAAGGTGGACCTAACCTGATACCTGGGTGCCCAGACCACAGGACAAGGTTACTCTGACCTGAAGTTTAAGTGAACTACCTAAGCAACCAGCATGTGCAGCCAACTCATAATAAGTCACCCATCCATGAAATTGCATTTTCTTAGTCTTGGTCTTTGACATTTGCAAACATGTAGGTAAAATAACTTTGTGTCCTCTCCTGCTCCTTGAAGGGACTCAAACTCAACACAAATCTCTTGCATTTCTTGTGTTTCTAATTTTCTATCCACTTTAAACCAAACAACATGAAGAATATACATTTCTCTCCTCACCCACCTCACCCCAACCCCCGCCCAACTCAATTGAAGGAATTCTCTCCTGAGCTAGAAAAGAAACTAGACCCTGGAGGTCACTGGCATGTACATGAATACCCCATTGAGAAAGAAAATGTTAAAAGAATTGTTAAAAGCAGTGGCAAATCATAATATGCAATTTCACAAATGATTCAATGCAATTCTGGAAATGCAGCTTCCTTACCTCTTCTGGTACAGACAATATTAATAACAGGGCAGACAGTTTAATATTCCCAGAAATGAGGTCAAAAGGAGATGGGCTCTAGGCAGGCCTGGCTTAAGAGGTCACAGATTCTAATAAGACTGTCTGATTCCATACAGTTTAGCATTGAAGAAAATCAACTGAATTTTTTTCTATTTCTTCTTATAAATGTATCTGACATTTTCAAGTTCTTCATTCACATCATGGAAAGTTACTAGAAATATCTCGTAATGTCTTTTAGACCCACATCAACTAAATCTTCAGTAGTGCACATTATATAAATGGTTTTTATTAAAAATACAGACCTGATCTTTTGTGCACAGAGAGATGTTTCTTTCATATGCTGTTGCTTGATTTGATGAGCCTAGGCAGAGAAAGGAATTGTTTTCTTCTCTATTATTCAATCCCCTCCTTTGTTGAGAATTACAGCCAGAAAAAGAACTTCTCCAAGTAATTCATATAGCTTTTATATATTTTTTTTTAAGATTTATTTTATTTCTCCCCACCCCCTTGTTGATTTTTACTTGCTGTGTCTGTTTGTCTTCCTTATTTCTTTAGGAGGCACCGGGAGCCAAACCCGGGACCTCTGATGTGGGAGGGAGGTGCCTAATCACTTGAGTCATCTCTGTTCCCTGCTTTGTTGTGTCTCTCATTATGTTTTTTCTTCTTGTGTCTCTTGTTGTGTCAGCTCACCGTGCCTGCCCATCACACCAGTTCGCTGTCTTCTTTGGAGGCACCAGGATCTGAACCAGTGACCTCCCATGTGGTAGGCAGGAGCCCAGTCACCTGAGCCACATCCACATCCCCACACAGCTTTTGAAGACTCTCAATTGCTGTCCCATCTATCAAGATCCCTGCATTCCACCTCCCACTCTTTTCTTTGTACATGTCCACAAAAAATATTTTTTCTATTAGTTCAAGTAGTTTTCTAACTAACCTCTCCTTGATGGGTCTGGCCATGTTCAGGCCAGGTTGTGTGTTTTCAACCAGCTCCGACATATTCTATCACCTACCACTCATAACGAAGAGAACTGCCGCCTTATGATGACATTGGCTTTTACAGTTAAAGTCCTTAGATAACCATATGATGCTTCATTTCCATACCAACTCTATGAGGCTGGGGTTATCCCCATTTTGCAGATGGGGAAACTTGAGCTTTCCAGGTTCACACTTATGGAAACACGGGTCATCTGATTTTATGTAGATCCATACCTGTCTCCCCTCAGGTGACTTATTTTCTATATTCCTAGCTCTGGGGTCTCGGAATGTCCACCATACTTTCATTGCTAGTATCTCATAGACTATCCCAACCTGCCTCAGTCCTTCCTTCCCGTCCCACGTCTGCCAATCCCAAACCATTTGTCTAAAATACCATCCAAGGGAGAAAATTCTTGACAGGCTTCTTAGCTTCTTTAGTTACATTTACCTTAAAATATTTTTGACACTAGAAAATACATTTGTTCTTTTGTAAAACAGTCTATGAGACTGATCATACCCTCATGCATTTATCTCCTTGTGAGAATGCCCCTTAATGCTTTAAGTACCTACCTGAGGCACAAGGAAATATAAGCATATTTGCTCTCACATGATGGTGGTGGTGGCTGTTGGTGGGGAAAATGATGAGGATGAGGATGATATATCTACTATTCAATCAGCAATTTCTTGTAAATCCTTTACCTGCATTATCTCATTTAAGCCTCAAAACAATCTCACAAGGTAGATTCTATTTATACTCCCATTTTACAGATAAGAAGACTGAGGCTTAGAGAGTTTAAGTCACTTGCTCAACGTCACACAGCTAGTAAGTAGCAGACGGTTCAGACCAGATCCATTTTGCTCCCCAGGCCAGTCTCTGAAATACTATCTCCCTAAGGCTTTGTACTCTAGCTGAGGAGAGAAGAAAAATGCATAAGAAACGACCTACATCACCTGTAACAAATGACAAGTGACAAATGGAGACTGGGAGTTTTGTGGACATTCAGAGGATGAGAAGTCACTTCCCTGTGTGTCTGGGTCCTTGGAGTTATTTACTGTAACTCCCAGAGCTCCTTACCTGAGCTGACCGAATTTCAGACACGGAGGGCTATAATCATCCCTGGGACCTCGTGTGTATTCTAGAATCCCTGTGCCCAGCCTTGCATCCTCTCCTCAGAGTCCCTCATTCATCCACGCTGGCACATTGGAATCTGCATCCAGAGCACCTGTAGACTGGACGCTAAGGCTCCATGTGTTCTGCCTTTCAACCTTACCTTGAGGTTGGGAAGGAAGGGTACAGGACTTCTAGAGATAGGATGGACAACACAAGTGCACCAGCACTGGCAGCTCAGAAGAGCCTGCAGTGGGGATGGAGCCCAGGCTTGGGGTCAGCCCAACCACTTGCCAGTTGTGTGCCCTTGAACACTTTCCTAACCTCTTTGATCTTTGTAAAATGCAAATAACACAAGAATCTGGCTTATAGTGTTGTGAGGATTCAAAGAAATGAATTATAAAGTGCCTGTGACATTAAAAATTCTCAATAATGAGTAACTTTAAAACACCTAGCACTCCTTGGAAAAAAAGGGTTTCACAGATATAAGGAAGTCTTGGCCTAGGGGAAGGCAAGGAGCAGGTTTCCTGGTTAGGGAAGTGTGGGCTTTGAGAGTGGAGGTAGTAGAAGAATGCCCTGCATGGACACAGCCTGGAAACTGAGTCAGAGAAAGACCCACTGGCATCTGACCCAGTTGTAAGAGGAATTTACATGTTCCTGGATCAGAAAGGTCACATGGGTCACTTGTTTAAAATACAGATTCCCAGTTCTCATCCTTCCCCACCCCCTCCAGCATGTTCTCAACTGCTCTCAGGTCTGGGATATATGGCTCAGCTCAATCTGAATAGTATCTTAGCACTATAAATCAGGCCTTTCTTTTTCTTTTCTTTCTTTTTGTTGGTGTTTTCTGTTTCTTCTTCTAATCTTCAAATCTCATAGTTTTTCTTTTCCTTCAGTTTCTTTTAAATTTTTTTAAAAATTAGGTTTATATGAAAATCATGCCTAAAATAGTTTCCACCATCCTATTATCAACACCTTGCATTAGTTACAATTCATGAAAGAACACTTTTATAATTGTACTAAATATATATATATATATATATATATATTTGAGAGGCAGTTTAGCTATAGGTGCTCAGGGACAGGTCCCAGAAATTCCTTTTCCACAAGCTATTGGGTAATTTTAAGATCAGGAAAGTTTGGGAAATATTGCTTTACGGTTTTCAAAGTACTTATATGTCCACTATATAATTGAATCTACACAATGCTAGGAGGCAAGACAGGTCTATCTTCCCATTTTACAGGAAAAGTAAAGCTTAACAAGGCTCAGTGGTGTGCAGGAGCTGTTTGCACTGCCTCTGATTGTTAAATATTCAGGGAGTATGCAATCCAGTTGTTAAATGACCATGCTAGCCAGAGAGGAGCTCAGGGGCGCAAAGGTCTGTTTCCTTTGGAATAATACAAGGCGTTGATTAAACACTTCTCAACTGTTCTCTGGTTCTATGGCTCAGTTTGAATAGTGTTTCTCATGAGGGAAATTTGTAAACATTAGAAATCAGGTTGTTTTTCTGTTTTTTTTTTTTGTTTTTTGTTTTTTTGAGAGCCAGTTTACCAGGATACCACTGAGCAAGCATAAGTCATTTGGCTTCCTGTTAGTAGCACAGCCCAAGTCCAGATGTTTTCTCCTGCATTTATCCTCCTTTATTGTCCCTGGAAGCTCCAGTCCTGTATAGATTTATTAAGGGCTCAAATTCTATAAAGGGACAACTGCTATAGCATTGGTTCAGATTTTTCAGTCCAGAAAATATGTTGACTTTACCTGACAAGGTCACATCTCCCTCTAGTGGATGGAAAGGAATATGACAAGCCAAATTTGTTTTAAATCAAAAAGCTTTGAATGATTTTTCTGTATATTATGTGTGATATGCGTAACATGTTAAAACAATATATAGTAGCTTGTCCAGCTAATTTCTAAGAGCAGCACAAAAGTTTCCTTCAATATTTCATTAATTTAATATGTATCATTCACTTACCATGTATCAGGTATCGAGGTACAAAGATGAATAAAAACAAATAAATAAGCAAGCACATGCAACTGTAAAACAGAATGAGAAAACCTGCCATAATTAAGCATTCATGGAAAGATTGCCAAAATTTATTATGGGGAAAATATCAGGGTGCAGGACAGTAGGAATAATATACTACTATTTATTTACAAAGGAGGAAGAAAAAATATATACTTATAAAATATCTCCAGAAAAACAACAACCAAAAAAGCCTATTAACTTTGATTCCTTCCTAGAAAGGGAACAGAGCATCTGGAAAACAGGGATAGAGAGAGTTTTCACTGTACTCCTTTTGCATATTTTAAATTTTGAACCAAGTGAAGATATTTCCTATTCAAAAGTTAAACACTGAAAATTAATAAGACAAAAAAGGTGAATGAGGCAGGACCAGCATTCGCTTCCCCAGAGTCTAGAGGAGGCAATACACACATAGATACAGTACAGTGTGACCAGTGTTGTGACAGACATCTGTGTGCTGCCAAGCACAGGGAGCAGACCAGACACTACTCCAACCCAGGGTGAAGTCAAGAGGGAGACAAGATGGCAAAGAAGAGGGAGGAGAGAGCAGGTGCAAAGGTACAGAGATGAAACCTTGTCCACCACTGCCATTACAAGGAGCAGATACAAAGTGTATTTTATATAACAAATATATTTGGCTAATATACCTTTGAAATGACAAAACTGAAAAGTTTATATAAAGCTATGGATTACCAGGACCGAAAATTAAATATCAAAGATGACTGAATTTTATTATTGTTGTGCATGTCAGTGTTTTGTTGATGGGACAACGTTTGGTTAAATAATAACATGAAAACATATATAATTCACAATTACTCCATAAAATTATATCTGTCTTTGTTTCAGAAATTCACCGATTATTTTGTTATAATTGAGTTTTCACGTAATCTACGTTCTGTTATCTTAAGGATTAAAAATAAATGTAATTTTTCCAAAATGAATAAATATTTATGAACATATTTTTATCAAAAAGTAAAGTGTTAAAATAGAAAAGTTAAATTATTTTAATATGTTTGCAGAAGAGCTGTTTTTCTTTAAAATATTAAAAACTGTTTATGCAAGTTAAAAGGCAAAATACAGGGAAGCGGCTGTGGCTCAATCAGTAGGGCTCCCGTTTACCATATGGGAGGCCCCGGGCCCGGTTCCCGGGGCCTCCTGGTGAAGGCAAAACCCGCCCGCACGGCGTGGTTGGCTGACCCAGCACCCAGCGAGCACGGGCGGCAAGGGGGGGATAAATGAATAAATAAATAAAATCTTAAAAAAAAAAAAATAAAAAATAAAAAATAAATAAAAGGCAAAATACAAGTCATAATTCATGAATATCAAGATTTTATTATTTTTTATTTTTTCAAAGATACTTAGATTGCATAAATGTTGCATAAAAAATATAGGGGAGGGAAGCGGCTGTGGCTCAATCAGTGGGGCTCCCGTTTACCACGTGGGAGGCCCTGGGTTCGGTTCCCGGGGCCTCCTGGTGGGGGCAGGCCCGCCCACGCGGCGTGGTTGGCTGACTCGGCGAGCACAAGCAGCAAGGGGAGGATGAATGAATAAATAAATAAAAATCTTTAAAAAAAAAAAAAAAAAAAAAAAATATAGGGGATTCCCACATGCCCCGCTCCCCACATCTCCCACACTTTCCCAAAACAACATCCCTCATTAGTGTGGTACATTCATTGCAATTGATGAACACGTTTTGGAGCATTGCCACTAAGCATGGATTACAGTTTACATTGTAGTTTACACTCTCTCCCACCCAATTCTGTAAGTTATGGCAAGATATATAATGGCCTTTATCTGTCATTGCAATGTCATTCAGGACAATTTCCAAGTCCTGAAAATGCCCCCATATCACATCTGTTTTTCCCTCTCCCTGCCCTCAGAATGTCCAGTGCCCCTGCCTCCACATCAATGTATAATGTCTTGAATTGCTAGAATCACAATAAGTCTATGGTAGAATACCAACTTTAGTCCATAGTTCATTCCTCAATCCTGAGGACTCTGGTTTGGTGATGCCTACTCCACCAATATCAAGATTTTAAATCAAAATTATTTAAAGTTAAATTTTATTTACTACATTTTTTTTAAAATTGATTATATTGTGTTAAATATTTTATAAAAGTAAAATTAGTCACATTTACAGCATTTAATGTTCACCTGGTTGATTCAGTGAAGAATCATGCATGTTATGTCTAGACCTACATATATGCAAATTTAAGAGTTAATATGAAGGGGGGCGGATGTGGCTCAAATGGTTGGGCATCCGTCTGCCACATGGAGTGGACCTGGGTTCAATCCCCGGGTCCTCCCGGTAAAATAAAATATATATATATATAGAAGGCACATGCGCTGCCAGGCTCCAGGAGCCATGCAGTAAGATGATGACGTAACAGGAGAGAGAGACGCAAGGGAGAGACAAGACGAGATGCTCTGAAAGCTCCAAAAACCAGGAACCGAGGTGGCGCAGGTGGCAGAATACCTCTCTCCTATATCGGAGGTCTCTAGGATGGAATCCTGGTGAAGACTGGAGGAGGAGGAGGAGGAGAGATGGCAGGAAACAGACACAGAGAATTGCCCAGTGAATGGACACAAAACAGCAAATGGGGAAAGGGGGTTTAAAATGGATAAAGTAAAATAAATAAACTTTAAAAAAAAAGAGAGAGAGAGTTAATATGAAGTGCTTACTGTTACAGAATGTTACTGGCCTGCTATGGGCAGCTGCTGCAATACTATGCTAATTCCTGAGTAGCTCCAGATCCATGCCTTGGAACAGGAAGCAAGAAAATGGGACTACTGGAAAATGATGCTTTATTAAGGAAGAAACAATTGCATTTAAGCTCTCTGAGAAGAATTAGACAAGTTAATCGGACTTTTTTCTTACCTAAGTGTCCTACTGTTCAAATCTGTTCTGTCCTTCAAAGTAGTGTCCATCTCTGCCATCAGCAGCAACAGAGTCCATAAGACTTGGTGGCATTTGGACACAGTTGGAAATTGTTTCAAGGACATGGGACATAGAAAAAGACAAATAAAAGGTTCTTCTTTTCTTTGTTGAGACTTCTCATCAGGAATGAAGGTTGGATTTTGTCACATTATTTTTGTGGTGCTACTGAGATGATGAGAATATATGGTTTTGGCTTTTTTTTTTTTTTTTTTTTAGTTTGTTATGGTGAATTACATTCATTGATTTTTTATTTTTTTATTTTTTTTTTTTCTTTTTTTTCCCCCCCCCCCCCGCTGCTTGTGCTCACTATGTTCATTTTGCTGTGTGTTTTTCTGTCTCTGCCTGTCTCCCTTTTGTTGTGTCATCTTGCTGTACCAGCTCACCGCGACACGCAGGCCAGCTTGCCTTCACCAGGAGGCCCCGGGAATCAAACCCAGGGCCTCCCATATAGTAAACGGGAGCCCAAACACTTGAGCCACAGCCGCCTCCCTCATTCATTGATTTTTTTTTTTAAAGATTCTATTTATTTATTCATTTATCCCCCCCCCGCTGCTTGTGCTCGCTGGGTCAGCTAACCACGCCGTGCGGGCGGGCTTGCCTTCACCAGGAGGCCCCAGGAACCGAACCCAGGGCCTCCCATATGGTAAACGGGAGCCCTACTGATTGAGCCACAGCCGCTTCCCCATTCATTGATTTCTGAACGTCAAACCTATTTTGCATTCCTGGGATAAACCCCACTTGGGCATAATGTATTCTCCTTTTTACATACTGCTAGGTTTGATTTACTAAAATTTTCTTGAGTATTTTTGCATCTGTGCTTCTGAAGACTTGATTGATAATTTTCCATTCTTGGGATCATCATGTTTTGATATCAAGGTAATGCTGTCATCCTACAATGGGTAGAGAAATATTGTGCTCCCCCTCCCCCATCTCAATTTTCTGGCAGAGGTAGTATAAAACTTGTATAATCTCACCTTAAACATTTGGTAGAATTCACCACTGAAACCATCTGGGCCTGGAATTTTCTTTGTGGGAAGGTATTTAAGTATAAATTAAATTTATTTAATAGGTATACAGCTAATCAGGTTATCTTTCTTCTTACATAACTTTTGGTATTTTGTATCTTTCAAGACATTTGTCCATTTCATATAAGTTGTTGACTTTACTGGTATAAAATTGATCAGAATATTCCTTTATTATCCTTTTACTATCTATAGAATCTGTCTGACATCACCTCTTTCATTCTTATATCAATTTTATTGTTCTTTGCGAAGAACCAGTTTTTCAGTTCATTGATTTTCGGTTTTCTGTTTTCCACTATATAGATTTCTGCTCTAATCTTTATTGTTTCCTTTCTTCTATTTATTTTGTGTTTATCTAGCTCTTCTTTTTCTAATTTCTTAAGGTAGAAGTTATGGTCATTGATTTGAGATTTTTTCCTAAGTAGGCATGTTAGTGCTATAAATTTCCCTCTAAGTCCTGCTTCGGTGGCATTCCACAAATTTTGATGTCTTGTGTTTTCATATCAGACTGTTCAGAATACTTCCTAATTTCTCTTTGGTGTCTTTTTTGACCAATGGGTAATTTTAAAATGTATTATTTAGTTTCCAAACATTTAGAAAATTTCCAGGTATCTTTTGTTATTGATTACTTATCTTTTTATTGATTTCTAATTTAATTCAATTGTGGTTAGACAGCATATTTTGTATGACTTGGATAATTTTAAATGTATTGAGAAAAATACTATGGCCTGTTTTGATAAATGTTCCCTGCACACTTGAAAAGAATGTGTATTATGCTGTTGGGTGAAATGTTTTAGAAATATCAGTTCGATTATGTATAAATATTAGATATTTTTGGTTGAAAATGTCTTTCAGGTCTTCTAAATACTTACTTTTTTCTACATGTTCTACCAATTATTGAGAAAGAGATATTGAAGTCCCCCAGTATAATTATGGATTTGTCTATTTCTCCTTATGGTACTATCAATTCTTGTTTTATGTATTTTGAAGTTCTGTTTGTTTGGTACATAAATGTTAAGGATTGTTATGTACTCTTGATGAATTGACCCACTCATATTATGAAATAGTCTTATTTACTCCTGGTAATATTCTTTGCTCTGAAATCTACTTTGTCTAATAGCAATATATTCAATCAACCTTTCTATTTGATTAGTATTAACATGATATATCTTTTTCCATCCTTGTACTTTAATCTATTTGTGCCTTTATATTTAAAGTGGGTTTCTTGTAGCCAGTTTTTTAAATATATAAGTTGATAATTTCCAATTTAAATTGATGGTTTAGACCATTTACATTTAATGTAATCATTGATCTGTATCTTAGTTTGTCAGGGCTACTATAACAAATACCATAATTTGGTTGGCTTAAACAACAGGAATTCATTGTCTCATACTTTTGGAGGCTAGCAGTCCAAACAGAAGATATCTTCACCATGCTTTCTCTCAGCTCAATCACTGTCACTGTCACTTGATGATATCAGTCTCTACTTCTGGTTTCTACAACCGTGTCCAAGTAATTACCTTTGTTTATATTGTATTAAGGCCCACCCTTATTCAGTTTGGGCACACCTTAACTAAAAACATCTTCAAAGGTCCTATTTAATAATGGGCTCATACCTACACCCTGATTCACCTTAGTAATAACATATTCAAAGATCCTATTTATAAATGGGTTCATACTCATAGAACCAGGAGTTAGGACTTAGACATGTCTTTTGTGGGGGATATGATTCAATCCCCAACAATATAGCTGGGTTTAAATCTACTATCTTGCTATTTAATTTTTATTTGCCCTGTTTGTGAATTATTATTTTTCCTTTTCTTCTATGTTCCTTTGGATTAATTATTTTTTAATGATTCCATTTCATCTCCTTTGTTGACTTAACAGCTATAACTCTGCTTTCTTATTTTAGTGGTTGCATTAGCATTTACAATATACATCTTTAACTTAACACAGTCTACCTTCAAGTAACATTACATCACTTAGAGTACTAGAACCGTTCAATAGTATACTGCTATTTCTCCCCCAACTTCCACCCCAGCCTTAGTGCTATTGTTGTTACACATTTTATTTCTACATACAGTATAAACTCTACAGTACTCTACATTTTGATTGTTTTTCTTGTTTGTTTAAAAATGCAATCATCTTTTGAAGAGATTTGAATAATAAGAAAAAGATCTTATATATTTACCCATGTAGTTACCATTTCTGTTGTAGATTCATATTTCCACCTGGTATCATTTTCCTTATGTCTGAAAAAACTTACATTACTTAAAGTGTAGATATGCTGGTGATTAATTTTTCAGCCTTATATGTCTGAAAAGTATTTATTTTACCTTCACTTTTTTTTTTTTTTAAGATTTTATTTATTTATTCATTTATCCCCCCCTTGCTGCTTGTGCTCGCTGGGTCAGCTAACCACGCCACGCGGGCGGGCTTGCCTTCACCAGGAGGCCCCGGAAACCGAACCCAGGGCCTCCCATATGGTAAACGGGAGCCCTACTGATTGAGCCACAGCTGCTTCCCTACCTTCACTTTTGAAAGATATTTTCACTGTGTAGAAAATGCTAGGCTGACAGATTTTCCTTTCAGTACTTTAAAGATATTACTCCACTGTCTTCTCACTTGCATTGTATTTGATGAGAAATCTGTTGTCATCCTTACCTTTATCACTCTGTTCATAATGTTCTTTTTTTTTTTTCTAGCTGCTTTTAAGAGTTTCTCTTTATCTCTGAGTATCAGTTAGGATTCAACCAGAGAATCAGTACCAGTAGGAGGAATATATGACAAGATTTCCTACAACGAATTGGTTTACGCAATTGTGGGGCCTGCTAGGTAGGCCTGAAATTCATAGGTAGGTTATCAGGAAGGGCACACTGGAGCTCTCAGGCATGGGCACAGGATACATGCAGCTACATTCCACAGGCAGAATTTCCTCTTCAGGGAAACCTCAACTCTGCTCTTAAAGTTTTTCAACTGATTTAATCAGACCAAATCAGGTTATCCAAAATAATCTCCCTTACTGAAATCACATCCTCAAATTGCCTTCATAGCAACACCTAGGTTAGTGTTTGATTGAATACTGGTGACTAAGCTAACCTAGTTAAGTTCATACCTCAAAAAAGAACATCACAGTATACTCCTTGTCAACTTGGTGCTTATGACCATCTTCCTAAACCATACTTCATCTCCAAATAAAGAGAATAACAAAGTCATACTTCCTCCTAATATGACACAAATATCATGCCTACAACCAAAACCACACTGATTTGATTATAGTACTATTTTGTGTAGTTTTCTTCCTGTTTCTTGTGTTTAGGGTTTGTTAAGCTTCTTGGATTCAACCATTATGTCTTCAATTACACATATATTAAATTGCTCAAAGTTGTCCCACATCTCACTAATGCTTTGTTCTTTTTTTTTTTTTTCCAGTTTTTTGTTTGTTTCATTTTGATTAGTCTCTATTGCTTCATTATGTGGTTCACTCATTAATCCGTCTGCATTGTCTAACCTGCAGTTAATTTTATCCAGTGTATTTTTCACCTCAGAAATTATGGTTTTCATCTCCAGAAGTTTAATTAGGGCCCTTTTTGTATCTTCCGTGTCTCTCCTCATTATATTCTATCTTCACTTCAGTTTTTTGTACATATGGGATACAGTGTAATTGTTTTAATTCTAATTCTACCATCTGTGTCAGTTCTGGGTTGGTTTCAAATGATTTTGCTCCACAGTATAGATCATATTTTCCTGTTCTTTGCATGCCTCATTACTTTTTTTTTTTTTTTTTTTTTTAAGATTTTATTTATTTATTCATTTATCCCCCCCTTGCTGCCTGTGCTCGCCGGGTCAGCCAACCACGGCGGGTGGGCGGGCCCGCCCCCACCAGGAGGCCCCGGGAACCGAACCCGGGGCCTCCCACATGGCAAACGGGAGCCCCACTGATTGAGCCACAGCCGCCTCCCGCCTCATTACTTTTTTTTTTTTTTTTTTTTTTAAAGATTTTATTTATTTATTCATTTATCCCCCCCTTGCTGCTTGTGCTCGCTGGGTCAGCTAACCACGCCATGCAGGCGGGCTTGCCCTCACCAGGAGACCCCGGGAACCGAACCCAGGGCCTCCCATATGGTAAACGGGAGCCCTACTGATTGAGCCACAGCTGCTTCCCTGCCTCATTACTTTTGATTGGATACCTTACATTGTGAATAATGCCATGTTGGGTGTTAGATATCTTTACATTCCTAAAAATAATCTTGAACTTTGTTCTGGAATTAATTTAAATTACTTGGAAAGAATTTTAACCTTTTGGATTTTGCATTAAAGCTTTGCTATATGGGACCAACACAGCATTTACCTAGGGTTAATCATGCCCACTATGAAGTAAAGCCCTTGTGAGTACTCTTTTCAATGCCCTATGAATTATGAGATTATGAAATTTTTCCAGAAAGAATGGTAGGACCAGGCACTCTTCCCAGCTCTATGAACTCACCAGATACTTTTCCCTCTATTCTTTCAGGTTATTCTTTCCTTTGCCTTGGGTAGTTTCCTTACGTATATGCCTGATTGGTACTTGGCTGAATACTCAGATGGGACCCTCTGCAAATTTTCAGAGTACAGTCCTTTACTCTATGGTATTCCTCCCTGAACTCTCTAGCCACTTTGGTACCCTCAGACTCTCAGCTCCATCTTCTCAACTCAGGGATTCCACAGATATTTGCCTGGGTTGCCCTAGTTATTGTGGCCTGGAAACCCTGCAGGCAGTAAACGGGTAATTGTGAGGCTCACCCTGTTAGTTTCCTGTGTCTCTGTCACTGTCCTTTGTAGCCTAATTTCCAATGTCTAGAAAACAGTTTCTATTTATTTTGTACTGTTTTATGTTGCTTCAGGTGGGAGTATAAATTGTATTTTTATTACTACATATTGGAAAGAAGCAGAGCCCAAACTGATTTTTTTCCCAATCAGATTTCTATGAAAAGCAGAATTACAGAGTACTACAAAGAATAGCAGTTACTATTTTAAGAATTATCTAAAATAAAGATTAACCTACCAAAGTATTTTCCTTAAATTGTGTATAATTAAAAACTGATATATTCTTCAACATAATGAGATCTCAATCAGTAAATTTAAGAAATTCTGATCAGATTTTAAATCCTAATTTTAAAAGTTTTAAAGAGTTTTATCTCTACTTATACTACAGAAGTTATGATAAATTTGTGAGAAAAACAGAGATGCCCAGCTATAGCTGCAATTTTAATGGAATATCTCAGAACACTTTCAACCTAATAACGATACACAATCCAAGGACATTTACAAATTTTCAATTAAGTGAATCAAGCTTCAGTATTGCAAATCAGATTTATTTCATTAGTTTTGAAAATCTTTTGTCTGAAATGATATTTTGCCATCTCAACTTTAGTGAGATGGATATCTTAGTAAGTGGTATCACCTGGATCTGGATCGCTTGATGTCTTCCTCTAACAGGAGATCCAGAATTAAAGAAGCCAGGAGAGTGTGGAAGAACTTCCCCTGTTGAGCTGTTTTGGGGAAGGAAACATCTTCAGCTGGACTGTCCCTGGTTGCTTTTCATGTACATATTCAACCACAACCCCACTTGTCACACATGCAATAAGAACTGCAATTATCA
Organism: Tolypeutes matacus; assembly: GCA_026826555.1. Classification (NCBI taxonomy): domain Eukaryota; kingdom Metazoa; phylum Chordata; class Mammalia; order Cingulata; family Chlamyphoridae; genus Tolypeutes; species Tolypeutes matacus. Next base: position 6,231,383 of record JAKSZT010054193.1, on the reverse strand, counting down.
TTTGTTCATGGCACTTCACAATATAATTAGTATTTTCATCTTACTATTTTGATATCCTTATTTATAATAGTTACAATCATCTTCAATTGCTATTTACTTCACAGCTTCCCACACCTGTAATTAGTACACCAATTTCATAATAAGACTTTTAAAGCATTTATTATTTTAAGACAATTGAAAATTAATCCTGAAATATTATCTAAGTATATTATTTGTTGTTCTCCCCATCATCACCACCTCCACTATAGGTTTTTTGTAAAAACTGAATTTTGGTCCAGTTTTTATCAGAATACCATGAATTCTTAGTAAATGTAGACTAAATTAAAGATGTTTGACCATACTATAGAAATCCCACCCTTGTCTAATGACGAACTCTAAACTCAGTATTTTTAAGTTGACAGAAACAGGCGAGGTATAGCCAAGTCTGTGTACATAACACTTTTCGAATTCAGTGTATGTGTGGAATACGGTCATGGTTGCTATTAATGTCCTTGTCTGCTAAACCTGTTGAAGATAAATCATACTCTTTAATTATACTCTTGGTATGTAAATATATAGTCTCATATAGTCTAACATTCATGCCTGCTTTATTGTATATTCATTAAAGCAGTTTATGAAATCTATATACTCTTCATAGTTCTACTCTCAAAGTCTGTCTAGTCTTTCTCAAATACCCCTGCACCCTGAAAGCAACAAATAAATGAAAAGATCATATCTATCTTCTGCAGAGTTTTCATGAGGCAGCATTCTGTCCTGAAAGGATAACATCATTGCTCTATTTTTGTAGAAAAGTATCATGTGATACAATTACAAGCCTGAATCTATAAATTGCCATTGTTAGCATCTAAGAAGGAGGCCCAGTTTGAAGGCCTCTCAAAAAATAACCAACGCTAAAGGGGAAATTTTCTCCAGAGTCAAATATCACTCTTGTTCAGGGATTATCTGACAAGGAAAATGGAGGGGAAAAGGGCAGAATACTGGAGCAGTCTAGGTAACGGGTCACATCTGGGAAATGTGGAACCCTAACAAATTTGGGGCTCTGGCAGCAAAGATAAGGGAAATGGCTGTTGGGTAAAGAACAGACATGTCTGCCAAACTTAGAATACTTCTTCCTTGAGATCCAGTCAGGGGCTGCTCCTTTAGAATCCCTGCATTTGAATGCCATATAATAAAGGATGGAGTAACCTCAGTAAGTTTGTGCCCCAGCCAAGGGCTGTTATAGAAGATCCACAGAAACCCCCAAAAAACAACAACAAAAAGGCAGTAAGATGTTCTGAGACGAAATTAGCATCATGTACATTGCAAGGGTATTTAATATACAATTCATCATATATTTAATGTACAATTAAAGAGACTTCTGATCCAAAGGTAGAATTATATAACAGTGGCTTGCCCTTTTTAAGAGCTTCTGAGGGACTTTTACATACAGCGCTTCCATGTGCTTTAGCAAGGCTGAACACAGCAGTATTACATCTTTCCATCTTGCCTCTGTCCTCAGAAGTACTTACTAAAGTCAACAAAATGGCATATTGATTTCAAGATCTCATTTACAGTGCATTCAAAACACTTAACAATTGAATCTGTCTGACCTATTCCTGCTTCCATGTTCCTGGTCATTCTCTGTCAATTACCTAGTATACCCTTCCCTGCAAAATGAAGCCATTTTTTTTGTATTAGATTTTTGCTCACAGTTTTCCAGAATCATTTCAATTCACAGCTATAGAAGGTTTGAAGATGCTAAAATTACAGAGAAAGACTATTGGCTTTGGGGTTGGTTTAAAAATAATTATGGAGCCCTATTTGCTTAAAAGGGGTTAAATGGTACTAAAGAAAATTATAGTAATGCATTGAATAACTTATATTACTTTATAAAACTGTAACTTAAATTGATGTTTAGGGCCTCTTGACATTTCAAAACCTACTGTTTGATTCATAGCTTTTAGAACAATTTTGCTTTACACTTTAAAAGCCTACAACATTTTTTCCTAGCTTTTACATTCTCTCATTCTCTACTAGGCATTGCCCAATGACGTAATCAATGATGATTAACGTTAGAGACAAAGTCTTACACAAAGTCTCACATATTTCACACCTGTGCTGTGAAATATGTACTAATCCTAAGTGTAGTGCAATGCATTATTTATAAAAACACTACTAGAAAGCTATGTAAACAAATTTTACTAGGAAAAATAGGACATGGATTTTATCTTGGTCAGGGTAGCTATATTCATACACAGAATAAGTGAGTGTGTAGGGAGGAGAGAGTATATCATTCCCTCTGACTAAAGTAAAAGGATCTTAAAACATAAACCCACAATCTTTGACCATTTATTTCACATTACTGGACCAATTTTTCTATAAGAAATGGATGTGACATTCTTGTCAGAAAGCATTAGGGGGAAGTGGCTGTGGCTCAATCAGTAGGGCTCCCGTTTACCATATGGGAGGCCCCGGGTTCGGTTCCCGGGGCCTCCTGGTGAAGGCAAGCCTGCCCGCACGGCGTGGTTAGCTGACCCAGCGAGCACAAGCAGCAAGGGGGGGATAAATGAATAAATAAATAAAATCTTAAAAAAAAAAGAAAGCATTAGGGACATAATTTAATTATTAAAGTCATTATTTAGAGCACATTTATATTCCTTTTGATGTCTCTTCTCAGTCATCTTACCTGTGAAATCAAGTACATGGTTGAAAGAGCTGTAATTATTCAAAGGTAGGTCCATCTGTAAACTGCCTTTGAAAACTAAACTGAGATCTGAGAAAATAGAGTAGATGTACTTCTCCTTATTCCTTCCACTAAGTGCAACTAAAACCCCTGGAAACTGTATACAAAACAAATATAAAACTCCGATAGGTGGAGAGCAGAAAGCAGACAAGCAAGGGACCTTGAGATCCACGAAGTGACATGGTGATAAGTTCCCGTTTTTTTTTGTTGTTGTGTTGTGTTGCCTCATATATACCAGATTTGCAATGGAACAAGCAGGCAATCCAGAAACACCAATAGGTGCAGACTAAAAAAAAAAAATTTTAATAAATAAATAAAAATTAAAATAAAAAACAACTTCTCTCTCTAGGGAAAGGACTAGGAAAGTAGAAGAAGCCTAGCAAGCTAGCAAGACTGAAAACTTTTAGACAATAACAGCTCTACTCCATGCAACCACCACAGAGGAAAAAAAAAAAAAAGGACTCCCACACCCATACCAGCAAAGGCCAAGTGGGAAGCCTAGACTGCCACAATTGTGAGGCTGCCAGGATGGTGTTAGAGGAGAGCAAGTAGGGAACTAGGACTTGCATTCCCACTCACTGCTAATGAGCCCCCCACCTTCATGAGGATCCTGGACTTCCATCCTCATGTGGCAATAATTAAGCACTGCTCTGCTTTCTCACCAGAGTGGTGTCAGAGGCAGCATAGTGGAGAGGCAGGACTTTCACCATTGCCCAGCCACATCCACAGCAGTGTATACAGAGACCACATGGGGAGCCAGAACTTCCACCCCTGCCCAGCAGTAATGAGGAGCCTGGCCCCCTCAATGGAATCTGAGTGGGGAACTTGGACTTCCATCTCCACCTGGCAAAAACTAGGTTACACCCTCTTTTTCCCCCTGTTGGAGCAGTGTCAGAAAAGTCAGCTATAAGAGAAGGTTTAAATAAGATCTAGATCTCATAACATAATATGAAAATGTGTAAGTTTTAATAAAAAATCATTCATCATACCAAGAACCAGGAAGATCTCAAACTGAATGAAAACAGATGAATAGAGGCCAACCCCAAGATGGTAGAGATGATAGCATTTTCTGACAAAGATTTTAAAGCAGCCATCATAAAAATGTAGCAAGCAATAATATATATGCTTGAAACAAAATTTAAAAATAGAAAGCCTCAGCAATGAAATAAAATGATGTTTCAGAAAATAAATATAAGATACAAAGAGAACCAAATAGAAATTTTAGAACTGAAAATACAATAACAAATAAAAAAGCTCAGCAGATGCACTAAATAGCAGAATGGAGAGGAAAAAATTGGTGAACTGGAAGACAGACTAATAGAAATTACACAATCTGACCAAAAAGAGAGGAAATAGACTGAAAAAATGAATGAACAGTGCATCAGGGATCTATAGGACTGTAATCAAAGACATAAGTGGAGAGGGAAAAGGCGGCAGGACTGAAAAAGTACTCAAAGAAATAATGGCTGAAAATTTTTCTCAAATTTGGCAAGAGATAAAAACATACAGATTCAAGAAGCTAAGTGAACCCCAGACAAGATAAAACCCAATAATCTATGCCAAGACACATCACAATTAAACTTCTGAAAACTAAAGAAAAAAAATCTAGAAAGCAACAACAGAAAAATACTGTCTTGTCTTTAGGAGAAACAATTTGAATGACAGTGGATTTCTCATCAGAAACCATGGAGGTCCAAGGGAAGTAACACAATATTTTTCAGATACTGAAAGAAAAGAACTTTTAACCCAAAATCCTATATCTAGCTAAAATATCCTTCAGGAATAAAGGAGAAATCAAGACCAAATAATCAAGACATTTATTTGACAAATAAATCCTTTAAATTTAGATAGACAGATATAGATATATAAATATCACTCACAAATGAAATTAGGAAAAATATTTTGCTATCATAGGAGTAGTTTGCTCTAAGTCAGTACTTAGAATTTTTTCTCACACATTTAAGAGTTGTCGTCACCAAGCATCTCAGGCTACTGAGTGTGACTGAGACTCTCATTTGCCAAATGGACAACAATGATCTCACAGTAATAGTAGATACTTTGTCTTGTCAAAAAATGATTTGGTCAAAATACCTTAGCAAGACATAAACCACGAAATAATGCCATGAACAAACAGAATCTAATCAACATTGATAGAATTCTACACCTAAAAGAGCAGTTTTCAAGTGCCCATGGAACATATACCAAGATAAACCATATCCTGGACCACAAAACAAACCTCAACAAATTTAAAAGAAATGAAATCATACAAAGTGTAATATTTGACCACAGTGGAATACAACTAGAAATCAATAAGAGAACACTTGAAAACTAAACAACACACTTATAAATAATCCATGCATCAAAGAAGAAGTCTCAAGGGAAATTAAAAAGACATGAAACTGAATGAAAATAAAAATACAATGTATCAAAATCTGTGAACACAGCCTCAGAAAAACGTGGGACACCATTAAGCACACCAACATATGCATAATGGGAGTACCTGATGGAAAGAGGAAAGAGAAAGGAGAAGAAAAAGTATTCAAAGAATTAATGACTGAAAATGTAATTGAAAAATAACCTAAACATTGAGGGAGGTCAACAAGTAGGGTAAACACAAAAACCCACAGATAAATACATTAGAGTAAAAATGCAGAAAGTCAAAGACAAGAGAAAAATCTTGAAATCAGAAAGATAAAATGATGAGTCACTTACAAGGGAATGATTAATAGCTAGTTAGATTAATAACCAACTTCTCAGGTGAAAGCAAGTGCCCCCAGATGGTAATTCAAATCCACACAAAAGGCATGGGTAAAGGTAATTATATAATTATAATAGACACTATTAATGCATTTTCTCCTTTCTTCTCTTAACTTATTTGAAAAGTAATTTTATATAAACTAATATGTACATAATTGGGCCTATAAAACATAGAAATGTAAAACATATAATTTATTTGCCAACAACATCACAAAGGAGGTAGGTAGCATTAAAGCTGTAATGGGCTAAAGAAATTATGACATATGGGTAAAATACTAATGATAATGTATTCTTGAGTTTTTAGCATTAATATATAATAGGTATAACAATAATAACAGAAATATGTGGGAAAGGAAATGAGCTATCTAGGAGTAACATTTCTATATATTAATGGAATTAAGCTAGTGTCAATCTGAAGCTGATGCTGGTAAATTAAAATGTATATTGGTGAAACCTAGAGCAACCATTTTATAAAAAACTAAAAAAAATACAGTGAAAACTCATTAATGAAATTAAAATACTATGTTATAAAATATTCACTCAATGCAAAACAAAAATCAGTATAGACCTGTAACAAAAAAACTGAAAAAGTAATTTAAAATCTCCCTATGAATGAAAAGCTCAAGCCAGATGGCATCACTAGTGATTTCTATCAGATATTTGAAGAAGAAATATTACCAATTCTTCATAAACTCTTCTAGAAAATAGCAGATGAAAGAACACTTTCCAACTTACTCTATGAAACCAGTATTACCCTGGTAACAAAGCATCATAAGAAAAGAAAACTACAGATTAGTAGTTCAGGAATATAGATATTTTTTAAAATCCTCATCAAAATATTAGTAAAAATAATCAGCAATGTATAAAAAGAATTATACATCATAACCAAGTATGGTTTATTCTAGGTATATAAGCCTGGTTCAATATTTTAAAACCTATTAATGTAATCTACCATATTAACAGTCTGAAAAAGAAAAACCATGTGATCGTGTCAATTGATGCAGAAAAAGCAGTTGACAAAATTCAATATCCATCCATGGTAAAAAATTCAACAAACTTGGAATAGAAGAGAATTTTCACAGCCTGATAAAGGGAATAGATATTACAGTTAATATCACACATAATAGTAAAGACTCAATGCTTTCCCCCTAATTTGAGGAATAAGACAAGGATGTCCATTTCTGACACTTCTTTTCAACATTTTACTGGAGGGTCTAACCAGTAAAATAGGCACACATTAAAAAAAGAAATTAAGGAAATCTAGAATGGAAAAGAAGTAAAATTATGTTTATTCACAGAAAATCTGATCCTGTATGGAGAAACTCCTAGAGAATCCATTAAAAAAACAACACACTAGGTTGTGGGATAGAAGATCAGTATACAAAAATCAATTATATTGCTATGTACTAGCAATGAACAATCAGAAAACAAATTTAAGAAAACAATTTCATTCACAATAACATCAAAAGCAATAAATATTTAGGAATAAATTTACCAAAGCAATATGCAAAACATTTATACTGCAAACTATAAAACATCGCCGAGAGAAATTAAAATAAATAAACGGACGAACATTCCATAGGCTTGGACTGGAAGACTCAGTATTGTCAAAATGGCAATATCCCCATGAAATATCCATGGATTCAGTGCACTCCCTATCAAATTCCAGAATGATATTTTGCAGAAATTAACAAGCTGATTCTCCATATAAAAAACTTATATGAAGAATCAAAGGACCCACAATAATCAAAGGAATTTTGAAAAAAAAAAAAAAAAAAAAAAGTTGGAGGACATATACATCCTGATTTCAAACTTTCTAAAAAGCTACAGCAATCAAGACAATGTGGTACTAAGATAAGGATAGACATAGATCGATGGGGCAGAATTAAGAGTCATGAAATAAATCCTTACCATTATGGTCAATTGATTTTTGACAAAGGTGCTAAAGCAAGTCCATGGGTAAAGGATAGTCTTTCCAACAAATGGTACTGGAACAACTTGATAGCCACATGCAAAAGATTAAGTTGGGACTAAGTCAACCCTGATCAAGATGGCAAAGTGAGACGCTTCAGGGCTCCATCCCCTCCCCCCAGAAGCTTTATACAACCAGCAAGAACTGGCAGAAACATCTTTCTAAAAGATCCAGTAAACAATAACAGTTCAACCACAAAATCAAGGAAAAAGCCACTCAAAAGTGATAGTATCTTATGGTGCCTGACCGGCCCCTCCCCTACTCCCTCATCGGCTTGGCATGGAGCCAGCTCACATTCCCAGTGTGGATCTCTTGTCCTGGTTTCAGAGGGAGCAAAGTAATCCTCAGGGACATACTGGGAGTATACACATGTCTGACCCAATCTGTCTGGTGGTGACCTGAGGGACTTGCTGTCCCAGAACTTGCCCTGGGTTTAGATAGCAGCTCACAGAGCTCTCCTACAGAAAGCTGTGGGAAAGTAGTCAAGTAGCTGCCTGGGGCAAGACATTGCTGGCTGTAGGAAATATAGTGCAGTGCCAGGAATTGTGAGGAGATGGTTTCCTAGGGAAGAGGGGACATTCATATCCATGTGTAGCAGTTTGAGATTATTTTATGAATCCCAAAAAAAGGAAGATTATGTTTCTAAACTAATCTGTTCCTCTGGGTGTGATACCCTTTGATTGCATTAAATTCAGTTGAGATGTCTTTGATTAGATTACTTGATAAGATCGATTTACAGCTTTTTGACTGGTCTATGTCAGTAAGGCATAACTCAGGTTAGGTCTCTGCCCCCTGATATATTTTTTTTTTCCACTGGGAGGTCCCGGGGATCGAACCCAGGTCCCTCCATATGGGAGACGGACGCCCAACCATTTGAGCCACATGCGCCCCCAATGCCCCCTGATATTAACAGAAGCACAGAGAAAGATTGAGACAGACACAAGAAGAAAGCGCTCTGTCATTTTTGATCCTGTCATGTGATAGAAAGAAGGCGGCTCAAACAGCTGAGGTACCAGGCAAAGATGAATCATTTGCTTGATAGCTTACAGCTGAAATCGGAAGAGAGCAGAACAGCGAAGACTGATATAGGAAGCCCTAGGAAACAAGCCCTATGCCAGCTTGCAGGTGAAATTGGGAAGAAAGTGGAACAGCTGAGTCAGAGAGAGGAAGCCCAGAGGGGAAGGAGAGACCAGGCAGCAATCACTCACCATCTTGTTTCAACATGTGGCAGCTGACTTTGGTAAGAAAGCACCTCTTATGGTACCTTGAGTAGACTTTTCAAAGCCTTGGAATTTTAAGAAACAGATTTCTGGTACTTTGCATCAGCAGCCCTTTGGCAGACTAATATAAACAGAGGAACTCCTAGGACCACATGGGCATGCCCAAGATAAGACGCATGTGCAGAAATGATCAGGGAGGTCCCTACACTTTTGCCTAAAGCTACTTGCCAAACTCATGGCATGGATAAGCCCTGAAGGAGAGCACTCCCACAGGTCAATCTGCAAATACTGGCAAAGGTGTTTTCTTTTTTTCTATCTTTTTGTTGTTGTTGTTAGCTCCCAACATTCAAGCTCTTTCCTAACACTAGCTGAATTCAAGCTTAAGGAATAGATGCCTCAGAGTCTAAATTCCAGAGATAACACATTAAAATATCAAAATGTCCATATTTCAACAAAAGATTACAAAACATACAAAGAAACAAGAAGTGATGGCCTAGGTAAAGGAGAAAAAGCTTCACAAACCATCAATAAGGAGGATCAAACCTGGGACATTTTAGACAAAGACTTGGAAAAAAAAGTTGCTAAATATGTTCAAAGACTAAAGGAAAGCACGCACAAAGAACTAAAGGAAATCAGAAAAACAATAGATGAACAGCCAACCCATTTCTAATATATTGCTTTCAGCAGCCTAGCAAACTAGAATACCCTCTTTCCTGCCGTTTGCACTTCCTATCCCCAGTTAATCACTGATCTGCTTTCTATATATTAGTTTCATAGCTACAGTGTCACTATATATTAGTTTGCATTTTCTAGAATTTTATATAAAAGGAATCATACAGTAAGTAGTATTTTGTCTGGCTTATTTCACTCAACATAGTTATTTTAATATTCATCCAAGATGTTGTGTATATGAATAGTTCATTTGCTTTTATTGCTGAGTAGTCCATAGTACAGATACACCACAATTTGCTTATCAAGTCACCTGTTTATGAATATTTGGGTTATTTTCAGGTTTTGACTATTACAAATGAAGCTGTGTGAACATTCATGTAAAATTTTGTCTATGGGTATATACTTTTTCTCTTGGGTAAATACTTAGGAATGAAATGGTTAGGTCATATGGTGGGTATATGTTTTTGTTTGTTTTTTTAAGATTTATTTTATTTATGTATTTCTCCACGCTCACCCCCGACCCACCATTGTTTGCACTTGCTGTCTGCTCTCTGTGTCCATTCATGTGTGCTCATCTTCTTTTCAGGAGGCACCAGGAACCAAACCTGGGACCTCCCATGTGGTAAGTGGGTACTCAACTGCTTGAGCCACATCCGCTTCCCATATGTTTAACATTTTAACAAACTGCCATATTACTTTCTAAAGTGGTCGTACCATTTGACAGCAGTAAGTGAAAGTTCTTGTTCCTGTACACCTGTGCTATCCATTGGTGTGTTATCTTTTTAATTTTAGCCATTCTATAGGTATACAAAAGGTATCTCATTGTAGTTTTAATTTGCATTCCCCTAATGACTAATGATGTTGGGAATCTTTTCATGGATTTATTTTCCATTTATAGAACTTTTTTGGTGTCATGTCAGTTCAAATCTTTTGCCCACTTCTTAATTGGGTTGTTTGTTTTCTTGCTATTAAGTTTTGAGAGTTCTTTAGTTTGTATACCAGTCCTTTATCAGATATGTAATTTGTAAATATTTTCACCCAATCTATGGCTTGTGGGTTTTTTGTTTTTGTTTTTTTGGTGGTTCTTTTTTTTTTTTTTGGTTTTTGTTTAGTTTAGGAGGTACTGAGGATTAAACCCAGGACCCTATACATGGGAAATGGGCACTCAACCACTGAACTACATCCACTCCCCTTAAGCAATTTAACATGAAGGATTTTTTTGTTTTTTGTTTGGTTTTGTTGAGGTGCCAGGGCCGAGGACTAAACCCGAGACCTCATATGTGGTAAGCCAGCCCTCAACCACTGAGCCGCATCAGCTCCCTGGCTTGTGTTTTTGTTGTTGTTTTTTGTTTTTTCCCACAGTAATTTTTTTTTTTAATATTTTAAAAGATGCTTAGATTACATAAATGTTACACAAAAATTATAAGGATTCCCATGTTCCCCACCTCCCACACCTCCCACAACCTCCTTTATAAACATCTTTCATTAGTGTGGCACATCACCTGCAATGGATATACACATCCTGGGGCTTTGACACTAAGCATGGACCATAGTTCACATTGTAGACCACACTCTCTCCCACACAGATCTGCATGTTATATGCTGATGTAAAATGGCCTATATCTGTCGTTGTAATGTCACTCAGGATAATTCCCAAGTCCTGAAAAAGCACCTGTATTACAATTGCTTTTCCCTTCCCTGCCCCAAAAGCGTCCAGTGGTCACTGGCTCCACCTCACTGTTGTAATTTCTTCCATTGCTTGAATCACAATATGTCTACAACAGAATACCATTAAGTCCACTCTAGTCCATAGCTCTTCCACCAATCCTGAGGAGTCTGGAATGGTGATGTCCACTCCACCTCCAAGTGAGAGGGGGCTTATATCCCATGGATAAGATGGATGGGATTATCCTACCTGCAGTTGCAGACTCTCTCCATTCCCTAGGATGGCTGTTGTCTAGCATCATCTCTCCACCAGGTGTCTTGGGTGAGTCCATTGAGCTGTAGAGTAGGAGTTGCAGCTCCACCGAGATTCCAGGCACAGCTGGCACATGGGCAGGCCAAAGTCTCTGGAAGTACACCTACAAACTTCAGCACCACATATAGGTTTGAATAGAAGGGAATGATGGACCATGTCCAGGGAGGACTTACTTGAGTCCAACTCTGTCACTCTCAGGAGCACAAATTCCAAAGTAGAGCTCACTGACAAGGCACCAATCTCTGGAACTATCCCCCCTTATGTAGGACCTGGGTGTTTCCAGAGCCCTCAGGAACCCCTCTGTTTGGGGTGATACCCACTTTGGTCTTCTATAAGATCCTACTGAGGTGTGCGTAAGCATCACCTCTGGGATGACCTCCCAACTCTCTTTGAAGTCTCTTAGCCATAAGAACTCATTTGTCTTTACCTTTTCCCCCTTTTATTCAAGGTCTTTTTCCAGTCATATTGCCAGTTGGCACTTGGTAGTAATCCCTCGTTGCCAGGGAGGCTCATCCCTGGGAGTCATGTCCCATGCTGGGGGGAAGGTAATGTATTCATATGCTGAGTTTGGCTTAGTGAGAGGCCACATTTGAGCAACAAGGAGGATCTCAGGCAGCAACCCTTAGGCACCCCATAACAATAGGCTAAGTTTCAATTTCAAGAGCAAAGACTCGTAAGGCTAGTCATCAATAATAAGAACCCATCAGTGGACCATCCTCCTTAGCCAGACACTACCCCTGCACTTGGGGGACCACTGCTGCTCCCTTGGAGAATGTGGCAGAGCTCTCCAGGCTGAGAATTCAGTATTCTCTCATTTATTGAGTGATTCTCCACCCACTGTGACCATGCCCCACCCCTTGATCATTTGAACAATTTTATATATATTTTATGTATATTCAGGTGAACTTCCTCCCATGAAACCCCCATCCCTGACACCCCCCACCAACGATCCTCTCCTGCCGCTATTGTAACCCTTCTGTGATTCAAATCTTCCTTAAAGATGAAGCCCATATAATAGCCAAATACAATTAATAGGAAAATGAAATAATAATGATAAGTTTAAATGTAAGAGATAAAATACATGGAAATTAAAAAAAAAAAAAACACTAAAAATAAAATAAAATTAAAGGATTGTAATACTCAAAAAATAGGAAAAAACAAAAAAATAAAAATAAATTTTTTGACATATTTCCTTTTATTACTGCATTATCGGGTGTCTAGTTTGTACTGTGGCACCTTTCCCCTCTCACTCCCCAGTGTCTCCCAAATTTTCATTTAATTTTCAAAGAAGTTTTAGGTCACAGCAAAGTCACACACAGAATACTAGAGACTTTCATATACCCAACCTCCTCCTCCTTTCCCCACCCCATATTAAAACCTTTTTGTATGTGGATGGTAGCATTGTTATAACTGTTATACAGATAGTGAAACATAGCTACTACACATTGTCAATGGTTTACAGAATAGTTTACATTTTAGACTGTACAATTTAATAATTTTTGATGATATTTACCATGTCCTGTGTCCATCACTGTAAGGTAATGAAAAACATTTCCCCTGACCACTTAATACCCCCTGTTTGAGCTATTCTGTTCCTTCCCCATCCCCCCAGGGCATATGACAACCCCCTGTCTTGACTCATTGGATGACAAGATTCATAGTTACATGCAACAAGAGGTATTGACATGCTGATTTTCCTCCCCTATTAGGATCCACCCTTGCTCATAAGAGATGCCCACCTGTCTGTTTCTGGGTGAAATGGTCCTCCCAAAGATGGGGGGTCCATCTCCTTCCCGCTCTCCGCATGGGTCTCTACCCACCGACACAACACATTATGACAGGATGAACACTCACACACTCCCCAAAGCCTGCTCTGGATGCGCCCTATCCTGAATGCCCCCCTCAACCAACACCCTAAACCAGTGATACTCCCTGGTCATATTGCCATAAAAGCATTCCCACCCCTGCACTTTCAACCTCATACCCACAAATCCCGTGTTCACCTGGTCTCTCTCCCATCTCTCCCCCCAGTATCCTGCGTATTCTAACCCGCCCTTCCTAATCTACCCACCTGTCAACCCTGCACCACCAAACCCAGTAATATCACTACCCACCTGTCCTATCCTTCAATATGCAGCTATACTCTATCACTTTACCACAGATTATGTCTGTATGGGTGATGGCTCACAACCTTCTCTTCTTTTTCTCTCTCTTGTTAACCTATCTTTCAGACAATGGTTCTTGGAGATTGCTCACTTTCCTCAATTCATATCAGTGAGGTCATGTACTGTTCATCCTTCAATGCCTGGCTTGCTTCACTCAACATAAGGTCTTCAAGATTCATCCATGTAATTCCATGTGTTAGCACTTTATTCCTTCTTACAGCTGAGTAATATTCCATTGTATGTATGTACCATGTTTTGTTTATCCACTCATCTGCTGATGGGCACTGGGGTTGATTCCAACTTTTGGCAATAGTGAACAATGTCGCTAATGGACATTGGTGTGCATATATCTGTTTGTGTCTTTGCTTTCAATTCTTCTGGGTATATACCCAGCAGAATTGCTGGTTCATACAGAATACCTATTTTTAGTTTTCTGAGGAACCACCAAACTGTCCTCCACAGTGGCTGGACCATTCCACAATCCCACCAGCAGTGGATGAGGGTTCCCATTCCTCCACATCCTCTCTAACACTTATAGTCTGCTGTTTTTTTAATAGCCACCATTCTAACGGGTGTAAGATGGTATCTCATTGTAGTTTTTATTTGCATTTCCCTAATAGCTAGCAATGTCGAGCATTTTTTCATGTGCTTTTTAGCCATTTGTATTTCTTCCTGGGAGAAGTGTCTTTTTAGGTCACTTGCCCATTTTTTATTTTCTAGGTGTAGGATTTCTTTCATATGCAGGATATTAGGCTCCTATCAGATATATGGTTGCCAAATATTTTCTCCCATTGGGTAGGCTGCCTTTTTATTTTCTTGATAACGTCCTTTGAGTATGCAGAAGTTTTTAGTTTTTCAATTAAAAAAAACTTCATGGTGTGAAGTTCATGAAACCATTTCCTAAAAACAAGGTCATGTAGATGCTTCCCTACATTATCTGGCTTGTGTTTTTTATTCACTTAACATTGTCTTTTGAAGAGCAAATGTTTTTAATTTGTGAAGTACTATTTATCATTTTTTTCTTTTATGGATCATGCTTTTGGTGTCATATCTAAGAAATCTTTGTCTAACCAAGGTCACAAAGATTTTCTCCTATGGTTTCTTTGAGAAGTTTCATGTTTAGCTCTTGTATTTAGGTGTATGATTAATTTTTAGTTCATTTTTGTTTATGGTGAAAGATACATATATATGGATCAAAGCTCTTTTTTTTTTTACATATAGGTATCCAATTATTTCAGAATCATTTGTTAAAAATAATGCCCTTTTTCTGCTGAATGGCCTATGAAACTTTATTTTTTTAAAAAAAGATGTCCATATATGTGTAGATCTATTTCTGTACTTTCTATTCTTCACCATTTATCTTTTTGTTTATCTTTATATCATTACCACACTGTACTAATTACTGTAGCTATATAATAAGCTTTGAAATCACACAGTATTAATCCTTTAACTTTGTAAATCTTTTCCAAAGACGTTTTGGCTATTCTAGGTTCTTTGCATTTGCATATGAATTTTACAAACAGCTTGTCAATTTCTAAAAAAAAAAAAAAAAAAGCCTTCTAGAATTTTGATTGGGATTGCATTGGGAAGGGTTGGTATGTTAACAATATTGACTTTTCCAACCCATGAACAATGAGATATCTCTCCATTTATTTGAGTCTTCTTAAAATTTTCTCAACAATATTTCATAATTTATAATATACAGGACTTTCACACTCTTGTCAGATTTATCCCCTAGTATTTCAAATTTTCAATGCCATTGTAAATGGCTTTTTTTTTTTAAATTTCAACTAATGATGGTTCATTGATTGTATATAGAAATACAACTGATTTTTGTGTATTGATAGTATATCCTGCAACTCACTTATTATTTCTAGTAGCTTTTTTGTAGCTTGCATCAGATTTTCTACAAAGATGATCATATCATCTGTGAATAAAAACAATTTAAAAAATAAATAAATAAAAATAAAGAGAAAAAGAAAAAAAAAAAAGAAAGAAAGAAAGAAAAACAATTTTACTTTCTGCTTTCTAATCTGGATGCCTTTTATTCCTTTTCATTGCCCAATTGTACTAGCTAGAACCTCCAGTACAATACAGCATTGAATAGAAGTAGTGAGAACAGATATGCTTGAGCTGTTTCTGATCTTACGGAAAAAGCATTGTCTTTTACCATTAAGTATGATGTTAGCTGTAAATTTTTAATAAATCCCTTTTTTAAGTTGAGGAAGTTACTTTATATTCCTAATTTGTTGAGAGTTTTATCAGGAATGAATACTGGATTTTGTCAAATGCTTGTATTGCATCTAATGAAATAATAATAAGGTTTTTCATTTTTAGTTTGTTAACATGATGAATTACATTGAATGATTCTCAATTGTTAATTCAACTTTGCATTCCTGGGATAAACTTCACTTGGTTATAATATATTTTTCCTTTTACATATTGTTTGATTCAATTTATTAAAGTTTTGTTCAGGGTTTTTGCATCTATGTTCATAACGGTTTTGCATCTATGTTCATAAAGCTTTGTTCAGGGTTTTTGCATCTATGTTCATTCTATTTTTATAATGTCTTTGTTACAGTTTGGTGTCAGATTGGTGCTAGTCTCATAAAAAGAAGTGTGAATTATCTTTCCTTTCAAATATACTTGAAGAGTTTCTGTAGAATTGGTATATTTTTCTTCCTTACATTTTGGGGGAAAGATACCATTTCACTTTGTAAATAATTTTCAAAATAATTTATTCAGGAGGTGCCCACTAACCAAAGCTGGGACAATTTCAGCATCAAAATAATGACAATAATGGATTATAGCCCATTGAATGAAACTAGAAACCATGAATCCATACTGATAATAATTAATTAAGAATTAATAGAGTAGAATTCTAAGTAATAAATGTAGAATGAATGAGTTATAAAGTCACCATTTTGCCATCATCTGGTAATAATTGATCCAGGCAAAATCATCAAATAATTGCTTTAAAAAATGCATAAAAGTTTGAAGAGGAAAAAGATATTTACATGGTCTCAAAATATCTCCCCCACAAATCACTTATTAATTATAAAGGGGAAAATTGATAACTTTATGGTGGAGAAACCTAGTAGATACCACCTTACCTGAGTAATCAAAGTTAGTATCACCAATATTGGAACTGACATCATATGCCACTAATGTGATGCATTAAGGAAAAGAACATCATTTATATGGTATTTCTACCAAAACTGCCCAATCTGAACTTAATGTAAGGCGAATTCAATGATTTATGAAATAACTGGCTTGTACTCTTCAAAACTGGCAATGTCATGGAAGACAAAGAAAGTCTGTTGCAGAGGATCAGATTAAAGAAGAGTATAGAGACAAGAAAACGAATGCAAAGTGTAAATCTAGATTAGTTCCTGGCCTGGGAAGAAAGTTGCCCAAACGGGCATTATTGGGATGTTTTAGTTTGCTAGGCTGCTAAAAGCAATATACCAGAAATGGGTTGGCTTTTACAATAGGGATTTATTAGCTTATAATCTTACAGCTCTGAGATCATGAAAATATCCAAATCAAGGCACCATCAGGCAATGCTTTGTCCCTGAAGAACTGCTGCCAGTGATCCTGGAATCCTCTGTCACATGGCAAAGTAATGGCAGTGTCTGCTGGTCTCTCCCTTTTCTTTGAGGTTTTGTTGCTTTTAGCTTCTGGCTTCCATGGATTTCTCTGGCTTCCATGGATTTCTCTCTGTCTCTCTCTCTTTCCATATTCATGTCATTTATAAAGGACTCCAGAAAGAGGATTAAGACCCACCCTGGGCCATACTTTAACTGAAGTAACCTAATTAAAAGGTCTTTACCTGGAGTAGCCTAATCAAAAGGTTCCACTTACAATAGGTTTACACCCACAGGAATGGATAAATTTTAAGAGAATAATTTTCTGAGGTCCATCCAGCTTCAAACTGTCACACGGGACAATTGACAAAATTTGAATAAGGACCATATATTAAATAATAGTATTTTATCAATGTTAAATTTCCTGAATTTGATAATTATCTGATGGTTATATATAAGAACATCTTTTTCTTTGGAAATACATACTGAAACATTAATGTGCAAAGGGGAATGACATCTACAACTATCTCTCAACTGGTTCAGGAAGAAAAGACAATACAATGAATATACATATATAGAGTGAATTATAGAGCAAATATGGTAAAATACTAAAAATTTGTCAGCCTGGATAAAGGGTAAAAAGGTGTTTTTTTTTTTTTTTTTTTTTTTTTTTTTGTATTTTCTTTTCTGTAAGAGTTATAGTATTTCAAAAAAAAAAAAAATATATATATATATATTAGCTGAAAATTTTACTTTATGCTTTAACCTCCAGAGCTCGCTGCAAATACCAGGTTTCAACTCTTTTCCTTATTACTAGTCTAAGGAAAAAACATCTTGCACACATAAACACAGTTATAGTGCCCTAACAAATAAAAGTTTCTATGAAAACCAAACTAAAAAGTTCTGGAAAAACATATTAAATTTCTCTTAGATATGAGATATAAATTCCATTAGGCCAACTCTGATTTAAGACACTGGGTCTTACTATACACTATCAGTAACTTGTTTTTACAAATTGTTTTCATTCATTTCTATTATCACAGCAGCCTATCTAGCACAATGCAAGGATTAGCTCAACATCACATTGCCTAAAATGAGACAACACAATTACTAATTGAATATGTAATACTTCCCTCCTCTACATCTGGATTTTCCCAATTATCCCAAAAAAAGAAATAATTATAATCGTAAAATTAAAGGATCACCAAAAAAAGAAAAATGTACCTTATTGAGATAATTGTGTTCCTATGGGGTTAAATAATAGGTTATGCCAAAATGGAAAAATGACTCATGCTGAAACTCAGGTGTTGGTGCTGAAATCATTTAAATTTTTAAAAATAACTTGGATACAAGAAAATATGCAAAAAATGTCTAATCTTTACTATATTCAGAAAATGCCAAGATAAGCAATATTATTTAAATATGTGTTGTGTCAAAAACTAAGCCAAAGTGTGGCCTAGTAGAGTCTATAGATGATCTGTTTTGACCAACAGATAAGAATTATTTGTAATTGTCATGAGTTATGTGAATGTAAACAGGGGCTTTTAGAAATTAAAGGGCTTGAAAATAGTTTTCATAATTTCTTTAAACAAGGTCCCTGCAATGCTTTCTGAAAAGGTATTCTTTATAAATAATACATAGAGATAAACTTTAATATAATCCAAATCTGAATTATCAAAGCGCCTAACTTTAAGAGGAAGTTTTATTGTAAAGGGGAAAGAAAGAGAAGCTACCCATTTTAAAGACTGACATAATTTCTAGATATGAGTACTACATTTTAAAACAGACAAAAATTTCGACAATTATTCACATATATGTACTTTCCTTGTTGCTAAAGCAAATAACATTTAATGGGATTGCTTAAAAAATGAGAACGTATTGGCTCACGGTTTTGAGGCGAGAAATACATATCAAGGCAATGCTTTCTTCATGAAGACATGTTCTGGGGCTGGCCGCTGGTAATCCTTTATCCTGGGCTTCTGTCACATAGCAATGCATACATGGCAGCCTCTCCTGGCATCTCCCTTATTTTCCAGGTTCTGGTGACCTTCAGCTTCTTGCTTCCCATGGCTTTCTATTTATCTGAATTTCACTCTGCTTATAAAGGATTCTAGTAATAGGATTAAGATCCATCCCGATTAAGTTGGGACACATCTTAACTGAAGTAACCTCATCAAAGGGTCCTACATACAATGGGTTCACACCTAAATAAATGGATTAAGTTTAAGAACATGTTTTTCTGGAATAAATAGCTCAAAACCACCACAGTAAGAATTAAATACAGGAATAGGAAGGCTATACACCTACTCCAGATTCATCATCTCTGGAAAAAAGTTCAGCCTGTACTTGAATATGGGCTTGTAAATAGCAGCTATCCTGACACCCTTACCTCTCACAACTCCAGGCTCACTTGGGAACCCCACACCCCCTACTCTCCAATAACCAAGTCAATTAATACTCAAAGGCAGAGGGCTCCAGGACTCTAGGAGTGGCAAAGACTCTGATCAATGCCTGATCCTCCTACCTGTTGTTAAATTTTAGGGAAGTGGATGTGGCTCAAGCGATTGGGCTCCCACCTACCAAATGGGAAGTCCATGGTTTGGTTCCCAGTGCTTCCTAAAAAAAGACAACGAGCTGGAGCAACGGGCAGACGCAGCAAGTTGACACAACAAGATGATGCAACAAGAGGCACAGGAGGAAAAGCATAATAAGAGACACAACAAAGCAGAGAGCAGAGGTTCCCAGTGCCTCCTAAAGAGGATGAGCAGGACGGCAAGCTGGTGCGATGGGCAGGCATGGCGAGCTGACATGAAAAGATGACACAACAAGAGACACAAGAGGAAAAACATAATGAGATACACAAAAAAGTAGGGAACGGTGGTGGCTTAAGTGATTAGGTGCCTCCCTCCCACATCAGAGGTCCCAGGTTCAGTTCCCGGTGCCTCGTAAAGAAGACAAGTAGACACCCCAATGAGCAGACAACACAACCAGCAGACGATGCAACCAGCAGTGAGTGCTCAAGTGGTTGGGTACTCACCTCCCACATTAAATTAAAAGATTAAAAACCATAAGCATAACCAAGTTGAATTTTAAATGAACACAATATAAGAACTCTAAATATCAGATGACAAAAACTATTTATCTATTTTATGTACTGTATCATAGTTTAATATATATATATCTTTTAATAAAACTTCATCTCAAAGTAAAACATTAAATAGCTATTTTAAAATTTACTTGTTGAAATCTTTTTGTATTCTAATTAAAGTTAGGAGTTAAATGGGGACAAATTGAAGTTAAGATTATCATTTCTTAATATAAACTTTATAATTTTAAAACTGGTATTAAAAGATATTTCTTTATATTTTTATTATATTCTATACAAAATGGAAAATTATTTTCAAATTTTCTGGGGGAATGCATGAGATTTTTTTTACTTAACAGGATATCAAGTACCAAAGAAAGACTGTCATTTTGTATTGTATCATTGACTTTTAATGTAATACATTTCCTTTCCTAGCCAAAAAACTAGGCTTGTCATAATCAGTTAAAGCCACCAGGGAGAGAACATAATCCACTCCCCTAACCACCAATCACACCCTCCAGTTCAGACTTAACCTCCTAGGAGATATAAACTAAAGTCTGAGTGGATCTTTCTAGAGACTTGAAAAATATCAATGGAAGGGGCATCCTCTGATCCAAGCAGATATTTAATTTCCAGAAGGATTCTCAATAGGGTCCAGCCCTAATAAAACAAGGCTGTAAACCTAGGGGATAATATGGTACACTAGAAAAAGAATGGGAATTAGACTATTTGGTTCTGCCACTAAATTACTGTGACCTCTCTCTAGTAATTAGTAACCTAATCTGCAAAATGACTAGGATGGAACAAATAAACTCAAAGGTCCTTTACAATCAAATAGATTGTAGATCTCAGTGAAACGTAGGAATCACCAAAAAGGTGAAAATAAATAAAATCCATTTTGAAGTTTTCTTTAGATTCAAATGTTTGAATGTTTCTTGTTCTAGAGTCAAAAATAAAAAGAAGTTCGAGATCATTTGCCCTCATCCCCTGCATTTTTACAGCCAAAGAAATGGTAAAGGCATTAACACAGACAAATGTGCAAACAGAACTGGCCTTTCCCTTCCTTCTAGCTCTCAGTTCTGTGGGAGACTGTTTCACCACTGCCTTCTAAGAGTGGGGAAAATATAAATGCCAGGATACATCACTCACCACCAGGCTATTTCTCCAAGATGTGTGAGATGATAGATGCTTGAATTCTGATGGCATAGCCTCATGAGGCCCTTTGCTTTGGATGGCAGCAAGTCTTCCTGGATCTGAGTGGTTTAAAAACTGAGGGTCCAGGAAGCGGCTGTGGCTCAATCAGTAGGGCTCCCGTTTACCATATGGGAGGCCCCGGGTTCGGTTCCCGGGGCCTCCTGGGGAAGGCAAGCCCGCCCGCACGGCGTGGTTAGCTGACCCAGCGAGCACAAGCAGCAAGGGGGAGATAAATGAATAAATAAATAAAATCTTTAAAAAAAAAAAACAACTGAGGGTCCGACATGCTAGAGATACAAGGAGCATGAAATAGGCCTAGAAATGGCACTCAAGGTGCTTCCAAGAGGAGTTTGCATGTGGCAGTCAGACAAAGTTGCAAAGGTCTGCCTAGTACCAACTGCAATGTCTTCAAGGAGGTTCCAATGCGGTCCCTCATGCTTAGCCAGACCTCAGAAGGATCTGACAGTTGAACATGTGCTGCTTGGAGACAAGGCATTCCTTGTTTATAAAGAGAGCATCAGAACATTGTTAAGATTATAACAGGTTGAAGCAGCCTGCCAATATCTATACATATACATACACACATAATTATACATATAATGTTACACTAAAAAAAAAGTGCCCACTCAAGGGACACAAATTTGACTCACTTCTGTTGTGATGCATGATACTCATATTCCAAATAGAGTCTGTCCCATACTAGGGCACTACTCTTATGCAAACTTCAAGATTACACTTGGGGGAAGTGGCTGTGGCTTAATTGGTTGGGCTCCCATTTACCATATGGGAGGCCCCGGGGCCTCCTGGTGAAAGCAAGCCGGCCTGCGCAGCGCAGTGAGCTGGTGCAGCAAGATGGCCCAATAAAGGGAGACAAGCAGACACAGAAAAACACAAAGCAAATGGACACAGCGAGCACAAGCAGCAAGGGGCGGGGGATAAATAAATAAATCTTAAAAAAAAAAATTACACTTGGACTGCCACACAAAAACCTACTCTGTGTAGGTGGGGAAACTGAGACTTTCAGATATTTGAAACTACCATCAGTTGAGTGGATCATACTTCCTTGAGAAGGATATTCAGATATTTTTAAGGCAAAAACAGGATATTCAAGAAACTCCCAGGAGGGATAACTGACCGCCCCCCTCAAGTGTACTCTGTGAACTGCAATTCCCACAATGGGAGTAATATAACTAAAAAGGTGTTCTGAAACATGTCTACCCTAAGAGGAGTCATAAATTACACTATTTATGCTCTGAAAATCCAATATATTAGTATAAACTCATTAGCCAGAATTGTCACAAGCTCTTGATTTCCTCTTGGCTGGCCAAGGGGGAAGTTTGTGCTGTAGCAAATATTTTTTGCTGCACCTATATAAATACTCTAGGACAAATAGAACAGTCTGTGACTAGACTAAAAGTAAAAGCCTCCTGGCTCTCCAAAACCGACCCAGCTGGATTCATTGACTAGATTTTATTATCTAGACACCCAACTTTAAGAAGTTAATAGAACTATAATTTTGCTCCTGATAATTACCTCTTTGTATTGGCCTATGTATCTGGTTCTGAGTCTTAAATGCTAAATGTTTTAGTTTCCTAGGCTGCTGAAAGCAGATACCATGAAATAGGTCAGCTTAAACAATGGGAATTTATTAGCTTACAAGCTTACAGTTTTGAGGCTGTGAAAATGTCCAAACCAATGCATCATCAAGGTGATGCTTTCTTCCTGAAGACTGGCTGCTGGTATTCCTTGGCTCCTCTCCCACATGGCAAGGAACCTGGTGGCATCTGCTGGTCTCTCCCTTCTCTTTTGGGTTTTATTGCTTTCAGCTTCTTGCCTCCGTGGCTTTCTCTCTCTATCTGAATTTCATTGTCTTATAAAGGACTCCAGTAGTAGTATTAAGACCCATCCTGAATGAGGTAGGTCACACCTTAACTAAAGTAGCCTTGTTAAAAGGTCCTACTTACAAAAGGTTCACACCCACAGGAATGGATTAAATTTAAGAACATGTTTTTCTTGGGTACCTATAGCTTCAAACCACCACACTGCTGTACAGCCATTGTCATGTCAAATGATTCAACATCTCATTGTACAACGGAAGGAGAAGAAGAGGTTAACCCTAGTCCAACTACAGACTAAATACGCTTGATACTCTTCTGATTCTGATCAAGAAAGTCTCAACAGTAGTGAGACTCTGGATATCATGGATTATTGTCCTGTGGTGGGCAGGACACAACTGCCATTGGCCAAAAAGTGGGACTAAAAAGAGAAAAGCAGCCCCTGACATCTGAAGGCTGACTTAACATTATCAGCTAGGCCTTAAAATTGCTAGAGGCTGGCCTGGCACTTACTAGGCCTTGGTGATTCCTGTTGAACATAAAAATTTTCAAAGAAAACCACTACCAGGCAAGACCATGCTGTAACCATAATGGATCAAGTTGACAGTAATCACGTCTTAACAAAAGCATGAACATTGTCCATATCACAAAAATGACCAAATATCTCCCTATCCTGGCTAACAGTGACTACTGCCTTATCAATTAAAGCTTTAGCCTCACCCTGGTCTTCCCTTCTTGTGTTAGTCAGCCAAAAGGGTGCTGATGCAAAATACCAGAACTCTGTTGGCTTTTATAAAGGGTATTTATTTGGGGTAGAAGCTTGCAGTTACCAGGCCATAATGCATAAGTTTCTTCCCTCACCAAAGTCTATTGCCATGTATTGGGGCAAGATGGCTGCCACTGTCTGCCAAAAGTTCAGGCTTCTTGGGTTCCTCTCTTCCCAGGGCTCCGTTTCTCTCTGGGCTCAGCTGCTGTGCTCTCTCTACAAGGCCAGCTGTAGACTATCAGGCGAACAGCTCTGTCTCTGTCCCCAGGGCTTCTGACATGTCTAAGAAGCCATCTCTATTCTTCTGTGTTCTTCTCCTGTGTGTTCACTTCCTGGGGCTCCAGCTCAAAACTCCCTTGTGTCCTCCTTCTCTGTGTCTTTACCTCCCCAGGCTCCATATCACAAACTCCAGCATCAGGAAACAGATGTGGCTCAAGTGATTGTGCTCCCATCTATCATATGGGAGGCCCCAGGTTTGAATGCCAGGGCCTCCTGGTGAAGGCAAGCTGGCCGCTGACAGCCCGCACGGTACGGAGAGCTAGCACAGCAAGATGACACAACAAAGTGAGACACGCAGACACAGAAAAATGCATAGCGAATGGACACAGTGAGCACAAGCAGCAAGTGGGGAGGGGATAAATAAATAAAATAAATCTTAAAATCTCCAACTCTCTTTTCTGTCATGTAGTTTTCCAAGGGGGTGGGGACTCAATGTCCTATTGATGTAGCCCAATCAAAGCCCTAATCATAATTTAATCATGCCCAGGTACAGACCAGTTTACAAACATAATCCAATATCTATTTTTGGAATTCATAAACTCCATAAATTTGGAATTGCTACACTCCTTGATAAAAATTGCTCGTGCACTCTCCTCTGCTCTCTGAATTTGATCCAGAGAAATTCTTTTTCCTTACACTCTCCACAAAACCATCTAACATGAGCCCAATCCTATAAGTCCTTTCTAATGACCCCGACTGAGATGCCCCATGGTTTTTGACAGTGTGTGGTCTCCCCCATTGCAACAAGCATGAGATCCAACTTGTCCAACTATAAGTGTGTTTGCTGGCTGGAGGGCATTGATAAACCAAAGAAGAAAATCAAAGAATTTAAGTTTTGGTGGATGAAAATGTAGAAGAAACTTCTCAGTGCTAGAACTAAAAAGTTACTGGGGACAAAGATCTTTACTTTTTTCTTTCCTAGCCATTTTGTGAATCTTGTGCTCTATTAAAAACAACCTCAATCTATGATATTTGAAACTACCATCAACAAGAGGATCATACTTCAAGCTATGGTGGACCAAAATATATTCCCAGAAGCTTGATCATTTACTTATAAGTCCTTCAAGTACCACTTCCACCAACATGCTTTCCTTGAGTCTGGCAAAGTGAGGATAATCTCTCTCTTTCCTCCTCTTATAGATAGTTTATGATGTATATCTTTGTTTTGATTGCTAATCAGTTCAATTCTGTAATACGTATAATCTTATCTCCCCTACTAGACTAAAGGTACCTAAGAGCAGAATCTATTTTTTATTCATCTATATCATCCCATACAATGCACAAAAAAAATAGATTGGACAACCAAAGAACCCAACAGAAAACAAAACTTTAATACAAAGTTAACTTATAAAGATGATGATAGTACTATTCTACAAAACAAACCTTATAAAAATAAAATGAAAATGTATTTGGTAACTTGAAGTAAAAATGAACAAACATAGCAGTGAAGCTTATAATTCTACTGCAATTTTAGGTGACTCGCACTTCTACTTTTTACACACTCAGAAGAACTAACAAGAATTCAAATTAGAAGAATAAAGTATGTGATGTTCCATCTAGTAAAAAGTAAAAAATCAAAAAGTTTTTACCATATCAGATACAAGAAAACTCCAAATCCAATGTAAATTCCCAGAAGAGAACTAATATCACTGAAGTGAGTGATATAGCAAAAAGGTTTGCACATCAAAGAAGCTGTTACTAGGTGAACACATCATAAAGGTCCTCTTCCCCACTCCACCCCCAAAAGTGGTCTAGAAAGACAGCTCTTTATTTCCCTGATTAATGAAATGAAACCACAAAGTGGATTTCATTGAGCACTAGAACAGCATTAAGAAAATGATCCCACGAAAAGTAAAAATTACTCCAGCAAACGTGAAACTCATATTTTGGGTCATTTTTATGTGAAATTCTTGGAATAGGCCAAATTTTTTTTTTCTTCAGCAAATACTCACCCCCTTCAGGAAAGAAACAGAAATAAGAATTCCCTTGTTTATTCCTAAAGCAAAAGATTATTTATCTGAAACTTTGGGATTCTAATTCTAGGGAAATGCTTTTATAGCAGTGAATTATACCCCAATTATATTAGTGATAACATAATCAACAAGAAGGAAGCTCAGAAATCATCTAATTGTTCTCAACCCATTCTGCATGATAGAATCTCAAAGACAGCTTAAAACACACACACACACACATACACACAGAGCTTCCCAGACCCCACTCTAAGTTCTGACTGATCTTAATTGATTTAGGAGGGAGCCTAGGCATCTTTTTTTAGGAGGTACTGGGGATTGAATACAGGACCTCATACATGGGAAGCAGGAGCTCAACCACTGAGCTATATCCGCTCCCCTAGGCATATTTTTTAAAAAGCTGCCCAGGTAATTATTCTTTGAAGATAGGATTGAGAGCATCTGTTCAATTATTTTCTTTTATGTATGATAAAATTGAGGCAGAGAGAAATTAAGTGATTTTTCTCAGGAATGAGGGTAAAAATTATCAACTAAACCAAGAGAATGTAATATTTGCAAAGAACTGTATCTGTTATTTAGTGCTGCTTAAGAAATTACCCCCAAAACTTCAAAGGCTTAAAACAACAAACATTTATTATCTAACAGGAATTCAAGAGTGTCTTGGTTGAGGGGTCTGGTGCAGGGTCTCTCATGAGGTTGCAAAGTTGTTGGCCAGGGATGCAGACATGTGAAGGCTTCACCGAGGCTGAGAGATCTGCTTCAAAGATAACTCACTCACGTGCTTGCTTGCAGGAGGCCTCAGTTCCTCCCTGGCTGTTAGGTATAGTGCTACTAGATGTGTCCTCCTCACTTGGCAGTTGGTTGACCCCAGAGTGAGGGAATCCAAGAAAGTGAGCAAGAAGGAAGTCATGGTGGCTTTTACAACCCACTCATTTCAGCCATATTCTACTTGTTAAAAATGAGTCACTAAACCCAACCCATATTCAAGAGGAAGACAATTAGTTTATACCTTTTGAAGGGAAAGTACTAAAGAACTTGTGGATTTTTTTTTTTTTTTTTTTTTTTAAGATTTTATTTATTTATTCATTTATCCCCCCCTTGCTGCTCGTGCTCGCTGGGTCAGCCAACCACGCCGTGCGGGCGGGCCCGCCCTCACCAGGAGGCCCCGGGAACCGAACCCGGGGCCTCCCATATGGTAAACGGGAGCCCTACTGATTGAGCCACAGCCGCTTCCCTGTGGATTTATTTTTAAAACCGACACACGAATATTATTTGTTTTCCCTACAATAATGATCTTTAAAATTATATCCCCCAGCACTGGGTAAATAAGGATGAATAAGAGGCAAAACTCTATACAGCTTATCTCCTACTGTTACAGGATAGATCATAAATAAGTATTAACAAAAATTAATAAAATAGATTTAAACAGTGATAAGTGCTATGGATAAAAAGGGGTATTGTAAGAGTGATCAAGGAAGGTAAAGGAGGGAACAACTTCTGATAGTATGATGAGAAAAGGTCTTTTATAGATATATTAACATTAACATAAATGGGATGATACTATACATTCTATTAGATAAACTGCCTCATCATTCAACAAAGCTCTCTTTCATATCTCTACATCTATATCTACCTTTCCTTTAACAACTGCATCCATCTTGATGGGGATTTGTGTTAATTTTTTTTTTTACAATTGTAAACAATGCAGTGATAAACACTCTTACACATACCTGCTTGTGTATATACATAATATTTCTGTAGGATAAACTCCCACAGGTGTAATTACTTGGTCAAAAGAAGCATAGGCTTAAATTTTAGATAACCATCTGCCCTTCAAAAAGATTTAAAAAATTTACACTCCTGAAAAAAGGAGGAAACGCTGTTTCGCCCTATTTGAATCAAAAGATGATGTATTTCTATTCCCTTAGAAATGGACCATTATCAGTCTTTATTTCACTTGATCAATTTGCAACATTTGACATGAATTACCCCCTTCTTCTATGAAACATTTTCTTCACTTGTCTTCTAAGGCAGCAAGCTCTCCTGGTTTTCCTCATAACCTCACTGTACTTTCCTTTTCAATCTTTCCTCCTTTTTTTTCCTCATCAACTTGAATTCTAAACATTAAAATATCCTAGGGATCAGACCTTTATCTTCTTCTCTAGCTACACCCATTCCCTTTGGCAGGATCTCATCCAGTCTCATGGATGAGCTATCTCTACTTGGATGTCTAACAGGCACCTAAATATATCTAAAACTGAATTCACAATCCTACCGCCAAAATGTGATCCTTCTATAGTGTTACCCTAGAGAAGCTTCTCTTATCACAGTTCTAAAACAGAAATTGTCCCGCTCCTTTCACCACTTCCAATCCTTTTAGAGTGCCTATTTTTTTAAGAATAGCATGTATCAATGTCTAAAATTATAGTATATATTTCTTTACTTGATCATTTCTCCACCAGGACATTAGCGGAGGGCAGGAACTTTGCTGGTTCACTTTGATTATCTCTAGTATCTAAAGCTGTGCAGTCAGCACACAGTGGCCACTCAATAATCACTTGCTCAATGAATGAATGAATTGTACAGGTCTTTCATAGATATAGTTGAAAATCAGGCTGTTGAGGTGGCAAAGGTTATAAATTTAGAGATGACATACAGGTTTGGGGCCTAGTCCAAGCACAGCTATGCACCTTTAGAAGACTATTTTCCATCAATTAAGTGGGGTTTATGACATCTTCCTCAGCAAACAAGACAGCTGAAATAATATCTTTTTGATATTACAAGTCACAAAAGTTTTACTACCTGCAACTTACCAGGAATATCTCCTTCAATCTCCTCTTAATTTCACCTGTTCAGGTACCACACAATTTAAGTGTACATCTTCAGAAGCCCTTTAGGTTAAGGTATGCCTCTAATGAGCCCACTTATACAAACATTGAGAGTGGTCAAGTAAAGACAATTAACAGAATAAGAAAAATCACCAAGGATTATCTCATTCTATTATAGTGATGGTTGCTATTCTAAATATTCTAAAAAGTCACTGATTTATAGACTTAAAAAGGGGAGATTTATGGTATGTAAATTATACCTCAGTAGAGCTGTTAATAAAAAAAGAGATTCCCTAATTCCATATACAGGGCTCTAAGATAACCTGAGATTTAGGAATAAGGTAAAAGCAACCTACCACAAACCTAAAAATGAACCAAATTTAATAGATGAGCTCTTCCATTAGCTGAAATAGGCCATGCAAAAAAAAAAAAAAAAACGGTTTATGAAAGAAAGCCAGATAT
The DNA here is from genome assembly GCA_026826555.1 of Tolypeutes matacus. Classification (NCBI taxonomy): domain Eukaryota; kingdom Metazoa; phylum Chordata; class Mammalia; order Cingulata; family Chlamyphoridae; genus Tolypeutes; species Tolypeutes matacus. Next base: position 6,201,891 of record JAKSZT010054193.1, on the reverse strand, counting down.
TTTGTCAGCATCTAAGTCCAAAGTGACCAGAACGACTTATCTTCAGAACTCTATTGGGATGACTGTTTTGTAACAACTGAGCACTGTAAGAACCCAGCCAGGTTCTTATCCCTCGAGCAGAGAAGGCTAATTTTTCGGGCTCAGCACCCTGCTTTACCAGTGCTCACAAGCATCCGGGCTGCCTGTCCTCCTGTCATGGTCCCCAAGCAAACGCCCAATCCAGTCTCTTCTTCAAGTGGACGCCTACGGAGATGGAGTGCCCATCCTTTCTGGGCAACAGCCAAAGCATCGGGTAGCCTCCAAAACTTGGGTCAACTGGCATCTAGTTGTAAGGCCCGGGTCTGTTCTCCAACCCCAGATCTGTAAGGGATCTGAGAAAGATTACAAAGTTCCAGCTTTCCCCTCCCAGATCAAAAGGGTGTAAAACAGTGGCCTTCAACCTTGACTGAATCAGATTCTCCAGAGAGGATTTTTAAAACAGTTATGGGGGAAGCGGCTGTGGCTCAATCAGTAGGGCTCCCGTTTACCATATGGGAGGCCCCGGCCCGGTTCCCGGGGCCTCCTGGTGAAGGCCGGCCCGCCCGCACGGCGTGGTTAGCTGACACACACACACACACACACACACACACAAAAACAGTTATGGGCACCATCCCAAACACTCCGAATTAGAACAAGGGTGGGGAGCCCCGCCTCAAGGCTGACTGCGCCGGTGGGTGAGAAGGCTGAGCAAGCCGGAAGCCGTCTCTCACGCTCCACACCTGGCATCTATAGAACCGTGAGCACCCTCGCCAAGCTCCCTGCGAGGTAGCTTGGCCAGAACTCCCCCTGGACAGCTGTCAGGGTTGCGTTCCGCCCTCTCTCCGAGACCGGTCCGGAAGACGCGCCTCCACCGCCCGCGAAACTTCTCCCGTGAGACCTCGCGCCACGAGATCCGCCCCCCACCCTCCTCTGCTCCCTGAGTGGCTGGGATCTGCCCGGCACCAAGAGTCTACCCAGACTCCCTCTTTAGAGGAGGATTCGCTGACGCATCCAAAAGCCCGAGCAGGAATGGCTCTTTTCACCAACCAATCACTTCCGCCAGCCAGTTACCTGCGACTTCCTTCACGTTTCTTTCGCCTTCTCCCGCGCACAGCATCGCCCCTCTGGATTGCGGCACCCGGTGTGCTCGGCCCGCCAGGCTCGGCTGGGCGCAGTCGCAGTAGGGCGAACTCGCTGGGCGGAGGCTAAACCCAAGAGCTGGACTGTCCCTGGAGGCAGGGAAGGGAATAGCACCTGCAGTTTGGCTGAGTTCTCTGGTGGAGTCCTGAACCGGAATTCGGAACTTGAGATAGCCTCGGTGTAGGCAGCTTCCCATGTCGTTAGGGCCGCAGGCCAGGGCTCCCAGCAGGGTGTCCAGGTCCCAAATGTTCCTCTTTTGTGGAAGGGAACCTTTGTAGGGGAAGGGCCGAGCTGAATGCGTGGGGAGGGAAAGGGGGGAGGTTCTTGGAAGGAGGTAAATTCTTATTCTTGTTACACCTAAAGACACATGCCCTGCACTCAAGGATAGGAGACCGGGGCAGGATTAGCGTTTGCCGGTGGGCTTCCTGATGGCTGTGCCCGCTGGCTCCTGTCCCAGAAGGGGCAACAAACTCCTTTATCTGGCCCGTAAATGTTTCTGCCAGGGTTTGGGGGCTGCCTGGACCACCATTGTTGGAACTCTGAAGTCCAGGACAACACTCTTCTTTTTTTTTTTTTTTTTTTTTGAGATTAAATTCATGACAAAAACACATACAACTCACCAACAATGAAAAAGACAATCCAATTTAAACATGGGCAAAGGACTTAAATAGACATTTCTCCAAAGATGATATACCTATGGCCACTAAGCACATGAAAAGATGCTTACCATCATTAGTCATGGAACTGCAAATCAAAAAGGGGAATAGGTCAGGGGAGCCGATGTGGCTCAGTGGTTGAGCCCTGGCTTCCCACAAAGGAGGTCTGGGATTCAACCCTCGCCCCTGTACCTAAAAAAAAGGGGGTGTGGGGGGGAAAGGGGAGTTAATGCTTAATAGGTGCAGAGTTTATGTTTGGGATAATGTGATGGTAGCACAATGCTTGAAAGTGGTTAAAATGGGAAATTTTATGTTGTCTATATGTTACCTAAATAATTTTTTTCAATTTCAAATATAATTAACCATTTTAAAGTGAACAATCCAATGGCAAATAGTACCTTCACAATGTTGTACTAAGAACACAGGTTCTGACTAATATCCTGCTTAAAATAATTAATTAAATATAGATCTGTATTATATATTAGAGGTAACCATCTAGACTAAACCATAAATAAATTATAGAAAAAATATGACAAAGAAAAGTTAAATGCCAAACATATATAGGAGAGAGGAGATTCAAGTGAAAGTTTTCCAATGCATTTTATTCATAATGTAGCCACTTCAAGATGCTAGAGTAAACATCCGTATCTGCTGAGTTCTTGTTGGCTGAATGGAAAGGCAGAACTTCTTTATTTCGTATACTGACCAGTCTCACAATCAGAAGGAATCTTTGATTTGCTAGCTGCTTCGTAAGCTTGTATAACAAGCCTTAGCTGATTGATGATTTCATGGTCTGCAGTTTTCATGTTAAATCCCAACATCTTTGTAATGGTTTCTCGAAAGTCAACAAGCTACAAGAACCACCACACACACCAAGACATAGCATAACAATGAAATGGGTTTGAGAAACTTAGTCTCATTAAACATTTCTTTATGAAATGTAACACAGTTTATATACAAACAATATTTTTAAGCTCCTAGGGGGGAAATGGTCTCTTCTATTTTTATTTAGAATAAAGAAAACTTTATTTTAAATTCCCTTTGCATTTTAAGATTTTTTTTTTTTCTATTTTTACACTTTTATAGACTAAGCCTAATTTTGTTGCTTTTGTTTTGCAAAATTCAAATTACTTTTCAGACTTCTGATTTGTATGATAATAGCAGTCCCCTAAATACATCTCTCTCCACCCATCCTCCAAAAGCCCTAATAGCTTTCTTGGGCGCTCACCTCCAAGATGGCAAAGAAAAGAAGGATCAACGGCCATGCCTAAAAGGGCCATGTCCACGTGCCACCTATGCACTGCACAAACTACACCTGCTGCATGCCCAAGGAGAAGGCCATTAAGTAGTTCATCATTTGAAATACAGTAGAGGCTGTAGCTATCAGGGACATTTCCAAAGTGTCTTTGATGTCCACGTGCTTTCCAAACTGATGTGAAACACATTATTGTGTAAGTTGTGCCATTCACAGCAAGACAGCCAGGGACCATTCCCATGAAGCCCAGAAGGAATGACATCCAAACCCCAATTTAGACCCATGAGTGCTTCCCATGACTTCTGCCAAAACCCGCGAAAAAAGCTGAGTCCTTAAAGACTAAAGAAAAACTGGTCTCTGGAAAAAAAAAAAAGGGAAATCATACTTTTTTAGAAAAAAAGGGTGCACGCTGGAAGGTACAGCTGGTTTCCACTGAGGTAGAACAAAAACAATCTTACCCTCCAGGAATGGGAGGGGCCATAAATGGGGAAATACTGAGAATGAGTCTAAGAATTGGTGGATAGGAACACTGACAACTGGAAAAGGAAAAAGAAGGGACTTGGAAACATGTGGCACCAGAAATGGCAGTTTTAGAGGGCAAGGTTCCTGACAGGAGAGGGAGGTACTTGGAAGGGGAACGTGTTCCTTGGAGGTTTGGTAGTAAAGGAAAAGAAAAAAATAAACAGTGGGAATTAAGGGACTTTTATAAACAAGAGAGAATCTTAGAATCAGACATCACATAAACCCCAACCCCAAAACAAAAGGCTTGCTCTAGTAAACATTAGAAACTGCACTTTGCTATGCCAACAGAAGAGGGTGATATTGAGTTCAACCTAGTAAGCAAGCCCCCTCCCCTAACTGCCCTAAATAGAAACACCTGAAATTGCAAGACCAGGCCAATCAAAAGATTTCAGAATAGAGAAATGTCCAGCAATATTCATACAAAATTACCTTAAGAAAAAAATAGAGGGCAGTAGCCCACTAAATGGGAGAAAATATTTGGAAAGCACATATCTGATAAGCCTTTGATTTCCATGTTATATAAAGAGATCATACCACTCAACATTAAAGGAGCAAGCAATCCAATTTAAAAGTGGTCAAAAGACTTAAATAGACGTTTCTCCAAAGGGAAATACAAAGGGTGAAGAAGTACATGAAAAAATGTTCAATATCACTACCTATTAGGAAAATGCAAATCAAAACTACAATGAGATATCATCTCATACCTCATAGAATGGTCATTATTTTAAAAAATAAAATAAAACAACAACAGAAAACAACAAGTGCTGGAGAGGATGTGGAGAAATAGGAATACTTCTTCACTGATGGTGAGAATGTAGAATGGTGCATCCTCTTTGAAAGACAGCTTGGCAATTCCTCAGGAAGCTAAATACAGAACAGCCATATTATGATCCAGCATTTCCTTTACTAGGAATATATCCAGAAGAACTGAAAACTGTGACACGAACAGACATCTGCACACCAATGTTCATAGTGGCGTTATTCACAATTGCCAAAAGATGGAAACAACCCAAGTGTCCATCAACCAATGAATGGATAAACAAAAGGTGGTATATACAGATGATGGAATACTATGCTGCAGTAAGAAGAAATGAATTTGGGACACATATGATAACATGGATGAATCTTGAAGACATTATGGTAAGTGAAATACACAAAAGGACAAATATTGCAGGTCTCACTAATATGAATTAAATACGATGAATAAAAGCATGGAGTTAAAACTTAGAGTATAGGTTATCAGAAGATAAGAGGAGGATTGCGAAGGAGCACTGATGCTTAATGTATGTAGAAGTTTTAATTAACTTGACTGTAAAAGTGTGGAAATTGATAGAGTTGAGAGTAACACATTATAATGAGTATAACTAACACGGCTGGTTTATAAATGTGATTGTGGCTGAAAGGGGTAGTCTAGGGATATAAACATCAATTGAAAGAAAGCTAGAGAATAATCTAGGGCAGGAGTTCTTAACAAGGGGTCCGTGAGCTTGAATTGAAATTCAAAAAAACATTATTCTTGTGGGGACGTGTTAGTGTTGGTGTGATATGTTTATTAAATAATACACAGTATAGAGTGGACTTAGTAAGGGGTCCTTGGTTTTCACCCGACTGGCAAAGAGGTCCGTGGAACAAAAAAGGTTAAGAAGCCCTGATCTAGGGACTGAATAATATAGTGAACTTGGTGGTGGATGAGGATTATGGTTAACAGTACAAATACAAGAATGTTCTTCTATGAACCAGAACAAATGTAGATCACTATTACAAGGTGATAAAGATATGTGATGCATGGGAAAAATACAATTAATGTAACTTATGGACTATAGGTAAAGCAATATTGTAATATTCTTGCATCAGTGTTAAAGAAGGTACTATATCAAAGCTAAGGGTCAATAATAGGGGGATATGGGGTTTTTTTTTTCTGGACTAAGGAAAACATTCAAAAATTTACTGAGGCAATGACCACACAACTCTGATGAAAGTGAGAGCCACTGAGTGTACACTTTGGATTGTACAAGGCATAGGTCTGTAAAACCCAGTGAACCATGTGATGAACTGTGGTTAACAATACAAATATGAGAGTATTCTCTCATCAACTATATCAAAAGTACAATACTAATACATGGTGTTAATAATAGGGATGTATGGAAAAAATATACCAAATGTAAACTACGGACCATAGTTAGTGGTAATAGACTGATGATGTTCTCTCAAAATCTGTAAGAAATGTTCCACAACAATTTAAGGTGTTGGTGGAGGGGTGATGTATGGCAATTCTGCACATTATGCATGATTGTTTTGTAAGCTCACAACTTCATATATATATATATAGAGAGAGAGAGAGAGAGAGAGGGCAGGGAAGTGGCTGTGGCTCGATTGGTTGGGCTCCTGTTTACCATATGGTAGGCCCCAGGTTCATTCCCCGGGGCCTCCTGGTGAAGCGGCACAGTGAGCTCAGGGCCCGCATGGCGCAGTGAGCTGGCACAGCAAGACGTCACAACAGAGCGAGACAGGCAGACACAGAAAGGTGCACAGCAGATGGACACAGCAAGCGCAAGCAGCAAGGGGGGGATAAAAAAAAAAAAAAAAAAAAATAGAGGACAGTATATCCTAACTGTTCAGGTGATGAAAATAGCCCCCATAAAAAATAGCCATGAAGCATAGGAAACATGTTTGACACCACACCCTGACATAAATAAATATCAATTAAACAAGGAATGTAGACATGGGGAGGGCAGGACAAACTCCTTTCTTTTTAATCAGAAATGTGATAATTCAGAATATAAATGGACAATAAAGATGCCCAAGATGTCTAAGGATATGGATGAGGATGATGTGATGATTGAACTCAGGCACGAATAAGACAAAATCTTCTCAGAAATGAAGAGGGAATTACAAGGTGGCCAGTGGAGAAGAGATTTAACTGAAAATATAAGGGACACACTGATGAGAGGAATAAAAACCACCAAGAAAGTGAACATGCAGAAGTTTAAAAAAAGAGAGAGAGAGAAGAGAAAGTGATAATATTGTGGCTTTATTTTTTAGGCATGTCTTAAGGTAATTGGTTAAAGTTTCAAATTTCTGAAGCAACTAATATATGGAGATGTGACAAATAATTCTGCAATAGCTTCAAATTATCAGTTATCCTTTAACAGATTCTCTTAAAATACCTGCTTCATAAGTACAGTAAAAAGCTAATCAAGTTTAGAAGTACCAGCCTCTTGTCCTGGAAAGTCACCCAGCCCCAAACAACATGGTTTCCACTGAACATCCATTCTCTCACAAGACCTTAAGCCCTGGTGGTTGGTCAGGTGCTAAGTACCCCAACTTAAGCTAAAATAATCATATATCCCATTCCTGACCATTGCTGATTGAGCAGGGATAGGCACTTGACCTAAGCTGGGCCATTGAGACCCTTTCTTGAAATTCTCTCTTCAGTTCCTCAAACACTAAATACCAAACTCTGCAGTTGTCAGTGGCCATGTCTCCTGCCATATGGACAAAAAGAGATTGGCAGTGAGACAGACTGAAGCTGACTCAAAGAGAGACTTCAAGATGTTGAGAAGGGGTTCCAGGTGCTGATCCCGGGGCCAGGTGCATCTTTGCCTTTACAGAGGTTTTGGATGTTTAACTTGTCTTTGATTTCCTAAGTCAAATTTCCTTTTGTCTATGTTAGAGTCTTAGTTGAGCTGGGTGTTTATTCCTTCAACTACAAGTCTTAAAATAGTAATAAGAAAAAAGAACCTCTTGTTCTCGTCCTGGCTCATACTGACGTGTGCTCTTTGCTGGGTAGAGCTCGTGGGTGGCCGTGTCCAGCATCTGCTGGGCCTGCTCTTTGTCTGATCTTGCTTCTTGCTCTTGCTCTGCAGAGACTAGTGTTGTTTTCAAGTTGTCTGTTTTCATAACTGCCTTCTCTTTCATTGTTTCAACCTTTACCAAAGATTGTCTGAGCTTTTCAATTGTTTTTTCCTGTGAGGACACAAGGGAAGGGAAGGGAGATGACTGATTAGATCTTTTTTCTAAATAAGAGATAGGCATAATAACTCATGCTCCTTCATGCTTTTTTCCTCCCCTCTCCCCCAATTTTTCTTCCTTCTTCCTTTTTTTTTTTTTTTAAAGATAGATAATGGAAAAGAAAGGAAACTCCACAATTTCTGAATTAAGAGGGCATTTCTCTATCATTATGCTCATCAATAACCAACATTCACTCAATGCTTTTCTAAGCTGGACACTTTGGGATTTAAAGAGATCTAAACATGTGTTATTCCATGACCTTAAAAGTCTTACAGTCTATGCTAATGAAATACAGAAAGTAACTGACTTTGTGGTAAGAGAAATATTGCTGATAAACTGGCAAATCATTTAATCAATAAGCATTCAGTGTACCTTTGGCTTACAGCATAACACATATTTGAAACACTACAACTGAAGCTTGATACAGAAAGATCCAAAGAGAAGCCAAAACAATAACTGAAGTTTTTAATTATTACCCCTACAAGGCTAAGTGAAGTAAAACTATAATCATAAACTATAGTTTTGTTAAAACTATAATAAAAAAGCAAGAGAATTTTAACCAGGACATTTAGAATACTGGTTACCTTTGAAGGGTAGAGTGTGGAGGATACATGGGGCTTCAGTGGAAGTGGTAATACTTTCTTAAGTTAAGCCATGGATTCACAGGCATTCAATTTTATTCTGTATGCTTTAATATTATATATGTATTCTTTTGTATGTATGTATGTATGTATGTAAAGTAGTTTCAATATTAATTTTTTAAAGACCAAAAAGAAACATGAAACTAAAATAGTAATAGATGAAAGTATAAGTGAATTTTTGAAAGTCTCCCTTCTTTTACTTACTTTAAGGACATTTACTTTTGTCAGTTGAGTTTTCATATTTTTATTTGACAGTTTCAAATCGGTGAGCTGCTTCTGAAGTTTTTTAATTTTCTCCTCCAACATTTCAGTTGTAGTGGTCTGCAAATTTTGCTGTATATTCAAGGATAGTTGTTGCTTGTCTTTTTCTGGCTGTTTGGACTTTTTTTCATGCTCAGCTATATGGGAATTCTTAGTCTCAGAAATTTCCTTTGCAGAAATCAATGGTATTGAAATAAAGAGGTTGTACTTTAAGATTGCATTTGACACTAGCAGAAGACCAGATCTACTCTAGACTAAAAATTGCAGGCTTATAAACTTACATAAATAAACATTTTTATCACCAGAAACATGTATTAAAATAATTAGAAAAATAAAATGACACTAAAAGCAATGACTTGGTGCTACTTAGTGCACAGCTAAGCAGACAATTTTGCAAACACCAGGTAGTAGCCTAAATCAGCTCAAATGTTCTGGAAAACAATTTAGCAATCTATATGAGAAACTTTACAGCATTCACGCCCTTTGACTAGTACTCCACTTCTAGGAGTGTATTATTAAAACAAATAAACAAAGATTTGGATAAAGACTCATGCAGAAAGATATTCTTTACAACATTATATATAACAGGAAAAATAGAAACAATACAAATATGAAAAAATAAATTACATATAGATTATTATACATTAACTGGAAACCAAGTTTTCAAAAATATCAATAGAAAGAAAACACTAATATTATAGTTAAAGAAGGAAGCAGGATTACAAAAAAAAAAAAACCATGCCTATATCATTATGTAAAAGAATTCATAGGAAAATAATTAGAAGGAAATATACCTACATGTTAGCACTGGTTATCTCACAAATGATATCTTGTGATTTCAATTTTATTCTTATTTAATGATTTTATTATATAATAAATACAAAATAAATTATTATTTTAACATTCTGTACTTTATAAATTTTCATAATGCATGTGAATTAATTTTATGGTGAGAAAAATAAGTTATTTAAAATGTTATAGCAAAAATTGTTATGACAAATGCTGTAATCCAATGAGAAATAAAATAAGTAATGTATTAAGGAACAAGAATCAGAATGGCACCATTTTTCTCAAGCACAACACTGGAAACTAGAAGATAATGGAGTAATGCCTTTAAACTTCTATGTGAAAATAAATTCTAAATCCAACTATCAATTTAATGTGAGAAATTTTAAAAAGGCTGCCATCCATGCAAGTACTCATGAAACGCATCTCTCTCTAAGGTACCACTTCTTAGGAAGTTATGGAGGATATACTCCAGCAGAATAAAAAAGTAAGCCAAAAAAGAGGAAGACATGAGATTCAGGAAACCGTGTTACCCAACCACAATATTTGAGAAGAAAATTCACAGGATCACAGCTGTGCCCAGGTCCTCAGAGCAACAGTCCAGACTGAAGCAAGAGAATAATAATAACTGCAATAAATATGTGTATTAAATTTGGATACTCGCAGATTGGATTACAAAATAAAACACAACACATACTGTCCATAAGCAACACTTTGATGACAAAAACAGAGAAAGGCAGAAAATAAAAGGATGACGAGATTAATCAGGCAAATACGAACCAACAGAAAATTATATTAGCAATCACGATATCTGTAAAAGGAGAATTTCAAGCAAAATATTACAAGGGACAAAACATGTTTATAGTGGTTAAAAGAACAAAACAGAAAAAGGATGTAAGCATCATAAATGCATATGCCACAGCAACCTCTAAAGGCACAACTGACAGAACTGCAGGCACAAATGGATGAATCAATAATCATACTCTGAGATTTTAACATCTTTTTTAGAATCAAGCAAACAAAAATAATCATATATACTGAAAATCTGAGCAATATGAGCTTTGCATAGAGTTTAACACTCAACTGAGAACAGTCTTCACAAGCACACATGGAACAGTTACTGAAATAGACCATGCATTAGACCACGTAGAAAGCCTCAGTAAACTCCCAAGGTCATAGGTCTCCCACCATAATGTAATAAAAACAAATTAGTAATAAAAATAGCTTTTTTGCATTTGAAAACTTACACATATGTTACTAATCAGGTTAAAAATAATTTATAAGGGAAATTAAGAAATATTTAAAATGAAAGGAAAACAGTACATGTCAATATTTGTGGAAGAGACCTAAAATAGTTCTTGAGAGAAAAATTATAGTTTAAATAAATGCATTTATCAGGAAACTTGAAAGGTTAAGCATAAGCAAGCTGTTCCTCTTCTTTCTCTTCCTATTCTTCCTATTCTTCCTTTTCCTTTCTGCACAATTCATTCCTAACGCCATTAGGTGGGCAGAACAAGGTAGGCATCTGCACCAGGATGAGAAGGGAAATACTGTGGCCCAGAAGAGGCTGTCAGAGGCCAAGCAGGACAGAAAGAGTGTATGTATAGGAGGCCCACCCTGTGGAAGAACTCAGAGCCTGGGCAGGTACAAGAAGGCACCACACACGTGGACGACTGGAAGTCAACAAGAGAAGACAAGAATCCAAAGAGAAACATGGGTAAAGAAAACGAACAGGCAATGTATTGAAGAGGAAAGTCAAAAGACTGAAAAGCATAAAGGAAATCCTCCAACTCAGTATAGAGAAATGCAAATTAAGTGAGCCATCACTGTAAACCTGATGGAATAGCAAAAATCAGAAAGCCGGTTAACGTCAAGAAATGGCATGGATGCGGAAATACGAGATCCCTCATGCATCGCTTGTGGAATGTGGACTGATGTGGCCATTTTGTGAGAGCTATCTGGTAGTACTTGGTCAAATTAGGGGTATGAATACCTTAGGAGTCACCAATTCCTGAATATACATCCCTGGGAAATTCTCCTACAGGTACAAGGATGTTCATAGCAATGTTGTTTGTGATGGCAGGAAGATGGATGTAACCTGAGTATTCATCACTGAAGGAGTGAACAGGCAAAATGCAGCAGATATGCACACCATAGAATGCCATGCCGTAATGAGAAGCAATGAAACAGATGATGAAATAACAATATAAGATGGATCTTGAAAATATAATGCTGAGTAATAGAATGAGATACTTAATACAATAACATTTATGCAAATTAAAAATAGATGTACAAAAATCACATTTAAGAGAACACATATAAACAAAAGTATGCACATTAAGCACATTAGACTGATTGCCTTTGGAGAGAAGGGAATGGGAAATGGGGCTAAAAAGGAATAAATAAATAAGAGACGGAACTTCCATAGCCCATGTGTCACGAACTAAGGAATTTGATTAACTCAGCCTTCTGCATCTGATGTCTGAATTGTGACTGGGAAGCAATTCACAGACAAGGAAATCCAAGTGGTCAACAGCATAAAAAAAAAAAAAAAAAAAGATGCTCAATCTCACTAGTAGTCAGGTAAATGTAAACAATTTGCCATTTTACCTCAACACATACATATACACACACAAGAATGACAGCATCCAGTGCTGGGTAGGATATGAAAAGGAGACAAGCACTCATATTGCTATCGGGAAAGTGAACTCCTCCTGCCTTTTGGAAGGTAGTAAGTATTCTGGCAATAGCTATCAAAATTTAAAATAGTTATACACTATGATCCTGTAATTGCACATTTAGAACTCAACCCGAAAGGGGAAAAGAAGCACCCAATGTAGAAAGATAAATGTATTTTTAAAATACTTATTGCTTTATTGTTTGTATTGGCATAAAAATAGAGATAATTTGATAGTCCACCAATAGGGAACTGACTGAATAAATTGTTATATAAACACTATAGAATACTCTGGAGCTATTTAAGGAATGAGTTAAACCTATATTTTCTTTCTTTTTTTTTTTTTTAAAGTTTTTTTTTTTTACTTTATCCATTTCAAACCCCCCCCCCGCCCCCATTCGCCGTTCTGTGTCCATTCTCCGGGAAATTCTCTGTATCTGTTTCCTGCCATCTCCCCTCATCCTCCTCCTCCAGTCTTTACCAGGATTCGATCCTGGAGACCTCCAATGTAGGAGAGAGGTGTTCTGCCACCCACGCCACCTCGGCCCCTGGCCTTCAGAGCCTTCGGAGCATCCCGTCCCGTCCCTCCCCTGCGTCTCCCTCCTGCCATGTCACCATCTTGCTGCATGGCTCCCGGGCCCGGTGGCTCACCGGCACACAGAGCCCGGCAGCCCATGCACCCTCCACATACACATTCCTAATTTTACCAGGAGGTCCCGGGGATCAAACCCAGGTCCCTCCACATGGCAGACGGATGCCCAACCATTTGAGCCACATCCGCCCCAAAACCTATATTTTCTCATGTAAAGGATGCCCAATAGGTACATAGTTCTTACTAAGTAAGAAGAGGAAGCTGAAGAGTATTTTGACTAGCATGGCCCCAGTTTTGTAAAAACACCACCACCCACATATATGTATTTGTATGTTTTCATAATCATCGCAATAGTTCTGGAAGATAAACACATTGATTACTGAGGTGAGATAGGCAGAGAGAGTGTTGGGGAAGATAATTATTGTTTTCTTCAAACTTTTTATCATGGTTTCAAGGGTTGTAGAAAGCATGTGTAACTTGTATATTCTTTAAATTTAATATAGGATTTTAAAATTTTGCATGGGAACAAATAATCATTTACGTATTCATGAGCAGAGGTAGACATTGGATTCATTTTGGATTCTGGAGTACATTGTTGACATTACTTCATGAGCTGCTAGAACTTTAAAAAAAATAAAAAACTGGATGCTCAAGAATGAATGAATTGGAAAACGGATGTGGCGCAAACTATTGGGCTCCCATCTACCATATTAGGAGGTCCAGGGTTCAATTCCTGGGGCCTCCTGGTGAAAGGCAAGCTGGCCCATGCAGAATGTTGGCCCACACGGTGAGCTGGCCTGAGCAGAGAGCTAGCCCATGCAGGAGTGCTGGCCCGGAGTGCTGGCCTGTGTGGAGAGCTGGCACAGCAAGACACAACAAAAAGGGACACAGAGGAGAGACAATAAGAGATGCAGCAGACCAGGGAGCTGAGGGGGCGCAGGAGATTGAGTGCTTCTCTCCCATTCCAGAAAGTCCTAGGATCGGTTCCCGGTGCTGTCTAAAGAGAAGACAAGCAGACACAGAAGAACACACAGAAAGCAGACTGTGAGAGCAAAACAATGAGAAGGGGGTGGGGGATAAATAAATCTTAAAAAAAAAAAAAAAAGAATGAATAACTGAAATGAATGAGAAATAGGATTATACTTTGGCCCGTAACAATTGTAGAAATAGTATAACACAGGTTTGAGTGTGACAGGCAATTCTGAGAAGTAATGAAATAGAATCAGAATCTCCTGAAAATAAATTGTTTTGCATCTCACCTATTTCTCTCTCACTTTTAGAACCAGCTTTGTTCTTACTGATACAGGGAAACAGAAAGTTTAGAAGGTAATGGTCTATGTACTAATTATTGAGGAATATCATCAATAGTCCCCTCCCTAATACCCATCTTATCTAGCTCTCAGTGCCTGAAATTCCACCATTACAGATTCATTCCTTTGAGTTCCTTTCCAGCTAATCCTTTTTTGAAAGTACATTAAGGAATACATTAACAAATGCCCTCATAATAAATGTCAAATATGTGCACAAGAGAGAAATGTAAGATGGAGAGAGGAGAGGCTTTTTATAAAAATTAGAAGCATAACTTTTAAGGATTTGTAGCAAACTTTCCTCCTTTTACCAACGTTAAGAAAAGTATAAATAGTATTAACTCTATACATTAGGTAAAATTAAAGTTATTAATATTATAATAAAATATGATTATTTTCATATCTAAGAGGCACCTAAACTTCAGGCAAGTCTTACTTTGTTTCTGTCCAAGTTTAATGTCCCTTGAAAAAAGTCATTAATATCAAATTTTCCTTCCAGACGTTTTAAGGGTTTTTTTTGTTCCCTATATTTTTCTTCAGCTTGGGATGATTCTTGAACAGTTTCTTCATAAAGATGATGCAACTCTTCCACTTGTTTAGTGAGAATCTGAATTTTTTGCTGAAGGTCTTCAGTTCTCTGTAGGAAAAAATATATATTTAAAACTTCCTGATGGTCCAAGTTTCTACTTCATTTCAAAACCATATGCCAGGGGGGCGGATGTGGCTCAAATGGTTGGGCGTCCATCTGCCATATGGAGGGACCTGGGTTCAATACCCGGGACCTCCCGGTAAAATAAAAAATATATATATAGAAGGCTCTGTGTGCTGCTGAGCCGTCGGGCCCCGGGAGCCATGCAGCAGGATGATGACGTAACAGGGGAGAGACAAGACGAGATGCTCTGAAAGCTCCAGAAGCCAGGAGCTGAGGTGGTGCAGGCTCGGAGATGTCCAGGTCTCCAGGATCGAATCCTGGTGAAGACTGGAGGAGGAGGATGAGAAGAGATGGCAGGAAACAGACACAGAGAATTGCCCAGCGAATGGACACAAAACAGCAAATGGGGAAGGGGGGGTGTTTAAAATGGATTAAATAAATAAATAAATAAATAAATAAATAAATAAATAAATAAAAAACCCATATGCCAGTTCTATTTATATTGACATTGCAGTGACTTTAAGTAACTAAATAAATGTTAGGAAAGACTTAAGAAGATTTGACATATGTAAGTTGATTTTAAAAGAACAGAAAGCTTTGATATACAAAAATAAGAAATTTTTGTTAGTGCTGAAAAGTAAGGTTGTGTAATGAATTTTAAGAGAGCAGAAGTGAAAAAAAAAATGGAACTCTACAATGAACAGACTGTGTAGCAAGTTTCACTAACACACAGAATCTATCAATAGCTATCTTCATTTGAATTTTAGGGTGAGGAGTCATGAAATTTTACAAAAATGGTTTGGACACACAAGGACATGTATCCACTTAAGCCTGCTGATTGAATCATTTGATAGAGTTGACAAGTAAATTCAGACAAACAACTAATTTGATTGAATTCATTTTATTGCACAGACTGAACTGACCAGTGTTTGCTCATCAAACATTATGTTTCCTTAACACTATTTTTAAACTAACAGTCAGTGAGCTTACACTACACTGGGCTAAGCACTTACCATGTGTTAACCCATTTAATCCTTACAGCCCCTCTGTGAGAAAGACACTGTACCACGGGACCCCTGCTCCCCATTTTATAAATGAAACTGAGCACAGAGAAAAATAACTTGCCTAAAAGCACACTGCAGGCAGACCTGGGATTCATACTCTGTGCTTTCAACTGCTATACTATACTGTGGTTATAACAACGGACAACCTCTTCTTTCAAGACTGTAGTAATAAAAATAAATTCAAGTTTAAAATTCAGAGTCACAAGGAAGCAGCTGTGGCTCAATCAGTAGGGCTCCCGTTTACCATATGGGAGGCCCCGGGTTCGGTTCCTGGGGCCTCCTGGTGAAGGCAAGCCCGCCTGCACGGCATGGTTAGCTGACCCAGCGAGCACAAGCAGCAAGGGGGGGGGGGGAAAAAAAAAAAAAAAAAAAAAATTTTAAAAAAAAAAAAAAAAAGATTGTAGCTTTGTCTTCCTTCTTAGGAAAAAAAAAGCAAATATTATAAAAAAAAAATTCAGAGTCACAGAGTTTGCTAAGTTGAATAATATCAAAATCTACATTTTAAAAAAATAATTTGAAAGAATAACTTTTCTGTCAATATACTTACAGACTTCCAAGATTGCTCATTTGCACCAATTTCCTGAATCCTCTCTTTCACAGCTTCCTCTGTGGCTGGTACTGGGCCAAGACTATGGCTCAGAAGAGTAGCCAACTGACTCAGGAGAATCTGATATTGGGATTGTGAAGCTTTAGTTTCCCAGATGAAAGAATATGAAGGTCGTTCTAATTCAGATATTTGTTTTTCCTTACGGATCAAATCTTGTTGACATTTATCCCCAAATTTCTGTGCACCCTTTGGTTCATCAGAGTGAAGAATATTATCTTTCTCAAAGTTCTTATGCAGGATAGCTTCATCCTTATCCTAAAAATGCCAATAAACATAAACATATAAACATATAAACATCCCATTTGAAATTTAT
Organism: Tolypeutes matacus; assembly: GCA_026826555.1. NCBI lineage: Eukaryota > Metazoa > Chordata > Mammalia > Cingulata > Chlamyphoridae > Tolypeutes > Tolypeutes matacus. The sequence continues at coordinate 6,185,389 of JAKSZT010054193.1, read as the reverse complement.
ATGAAGATATCTACTTCCCTTATTTTGAAATACAAATAGTCATAATGTGAAATCTTAGTAGAAAGGGCTCTCAAGTAGAAAGCAAATGTTATAGTTATGAGAGAAACAACAATGGCATATTCAAAAGAACAATCTGGAACAGCAAGGGATGTTGAAATGATGATATAGAGAAATTATTCTTAAAACATAGGTAATTTAGCTTAGAAAAGCAGCTAACCACACAGCTGCAGTTGATAAGGGTAAACTCTTTATAGAAAAATGTGAGCTGATAAATGTAGAAAGAATGATAGAATTTTAAGATTCAACATTTTGCAACCCCCAATGAATTAATTGATTCAGACAAGAATCATCAATGAATGCTAAAACCATTAAGTGAAGGGTTGACAGGAAACTGAATATATTCATAAAGACTTAATTATGGTTAAAGAACCTCATTTAATGATAATCATGATAATGTAAAAGTTTAAATGAAAGAAGTCAGGGAGTGGATGATAGTAAGAACAGTAATAAGAAGGGTGAAGAAAATACAATCCTCATTTTATAAAACAAAATGATATCACCAATAGTTGAAGGAACAAAGAAAGAAATTTTAGTCTATTAATTCAAGCCACAAAGATAATTTGTGGGAGGATCTATAAACAGTAATATACCTATACTGTGAGGATAAGGAAAAGGAAATAGAGGACTGGTTTGGGTGAGCTGAATCTTAACCTGCCAGACTGGGAAGTCAAGAGATCATTTCTAAAGTTAAAGAATCCAAAAATAACAGTATAAATATAGTCACAAAAGAAAAATAGAAATTGACATAGGAATAAGGCTAATCATTGCAGGCCCATTTGTAATATCAAAACAAAATAAAACAAAAAACAATACTGGAAACAACCCAATTTCCATGGAGGATGACTTGCTGAATAAACTATGATACATCCATATACAAGGGAGTACTATGCATTTGTAAAACTAATGACAAACATCTAGATTTACCTTTGCAGTAATCTATAGGCTATATTGCTTAGTGAAAAAAGCAAGGTGTATAAGAGTAATAGTATGCTATGTTTTGTGGTTGTTGGGGGAGTGAATAAAAGTATGTATTTGCTTATATTTTTTAGAAAGACAATGGAAGGATAAACAAAATAATTTTTAAAAAGTTACCCAACTTGTACCCAACTTATACATCAATGTCCATAGCAGCATTATTCACATTAGCCAAAAGGTAGAATTACCCACATGTCCATCAACAGATAAGCACCCACATATCCATCAACAGATAAGTGGATAAAATGTGGTGTATACATACAATGAAATATTATTCAGCCATTAAAAGAAATGAAGTTCTAATACTACAACATGGATGAACCTTGAAAACATGCTAAGTGAAATAAGCCAGACAAAAAAGGACAGTATTGTATGATTCCACTTATATGAAATATCTAGAATAAGCAAACTCATAGAGACAGAAAATACATTAGAGGTTATGGGGGTAGGGAGAGGAGGGATGGGGAGTTGTTTCTTAATGGGTATAGAGTTTGAGGTAATGAAAAAGTTGGGGTAATGGATGGTGGAGATGATAGCACAACATTGTAAATGTAATTAATATCTATGAACTGTACACTTAAAAATGGCTAAAATGCAAATATACAAAAAATATACATATATGAAATCAAAATTTTTTCTGTCTAAAAATATATATATTTCATAGCACTGTTCACTGAAAAGTCCTAGAAGCAATGATAGCCAGTAATAAGGAACACCCCTAGAGCCCAGAATATGGCCTCTAAATTCCATTTTCCACTAAAAGGAATGTGTCCTTGGACAAATTACCAATTCCAGGTCTGGGGAAGTGATCCTGGAATAAGTTTATCAGGACCAAAAGAAAAAAAATGTTCAAAGACTTTATGAGGTGTATGTCAGAAGAACATAGGCGCCAGCTTGAATGGGGCTCCAAGTTTGGGACAATTTGTGCATCAAAAAGAATAATGAGCAGGAGCCGATGTGGCTCAGTGGCTGAGTGCTGGCTTCCCACATATGAGGTCCTGAGTTCAATCCTTGGCCCCAGTATCTAAAAAAAAAAAAAAAAAAAAAAAAAAAGAATAATGATGTATATGAATATAACACTTTTGAAACTATTTTGTGTATATTTTAGGACTAAGTCAACAAATAGATAAATGTAGGGAGTTGGGGTTCTCACTGCGGAAGAAGGGAGATACAAAGAGGGAAGGGGAGAAGGAAGAAATAACATTGAGTTAGATTGGAATTGGGATGATCAGTATAAACTTAATTTTCTAATATATATATAATACAAATATATGAACATTTTATTTCCTAGCTCTGTCAGCTTAAAGCACCTTGAAGTAATAACACCTCAGTAGCAATGTGTACAGGTAGCTTCCAGAGCTTTGGTTTATAAATTGCACTCCCCACTAAAAGTACCAGGACTTGGAGAAATGATTGATTCCATGCATGGGACAAGGAAGGTACAAGATGAGTCTAGAACATCTTGTGCCAGAAAGGAAGTGATGAAAAATTGATAGGAACCTGACAAAAGGACACAATAATCAGCCTGAAGGGGTTACCACCAGATAAATCTGTGAAGAATTGAGCATAAAAATACCTTTATGAAGTAAAATCTATTAAAATATTATCTAAATATTTCCAAATTTTACCCATTTGTTAATTTTGTATTATTATCTTTAAAGTATTTTTGGATTCTTTATTTTTGCTGTATCTTTATTTAAGGATTTTTCATCAATAGTCACAATTGCTGTATCCACAGTGCTGTATGTTCATTTAGTTCCTGACTTCAACCTGCTCTACAGAAGTTCATAACATGCTCCAGCACCCTCCACTTATCTCCTCCCCTGATGAAGGCTGCTTTCAATTCCCTGCTGCAACTACTACCCAGAAAGCCCCAAGGAAAATCTAATCCTCAACACAGACTCTTCAGGGCTACATGAACATTTTTTGTGAATCATGGGAATATGACTGCTTTTACAGAGGCCAGCTAGGCAATTCTCCAGATCTCCAGAACAGTTTCATCAGCTTACACATCCACTATCAGGGCCTGTGCTCTCTGGCCTCACACTTACTTGTGAGACCCATTTTTTACTTGCCATATTGATTGGTGCAAAGTGGTGTACTATTGTTTTAGTTGGACTTTCTGTCAGCCATTTGGGCTTCCCTTTCTGTAAAGCTGCATATTGATATCTCTTGCTTACTTTTAGGGCTGTAAATTCTAGACATTAACCCATTCTTTTGCACCATGCAAATGTCTCCTCCACAACTGTGTCTATGCCAGTGGTTTTCAAAGTGTGGTCCCAAACCTGAGCATAAGTATCACCTGGGAAATTGTTAGAACTGCACACCCTCAGCCCCACCCAAGGGGGAAAAAAAACCAGTAATGGACTATAACTCATTTAATAAATAAAAATCTATATATCCGTACTAACAGCTATCTAGACAAATAAATGGGGGAGAAAGGGAAGCTCTGTTTAGAGTAAAATGCCAGCTAATAATAGAGAAGAAATGAAAGAGTTAGAAATCACAATTTTGCAACTATGATAGTAAACCATGATTCAGGGAAAAATAATCAATGGATGCTAAATACATGAGAAGTTTGATAAGAAACAATATTTACATTGTGTCAAAGCTTCTTCCCACAAATTACTCATTAATTGAAAAAAGGAAAAACAATAACTGTATACTGGAGAAATCTGGCAACACCTTAAGCAAATCATCAAACTTAGCATCAACAATAAGGAACAAACAGACATGATGTGCCTCTGGATAAGATACTCTGAGAAAGACAAAACATTATTCATATGGTATTACATCCAAACATGAAAAACCTGGATCTAATTATGAGAAAACAAAATATCAAACAAAACCAGAGTGAGGGGGAAGCGGATGTGGCTCAACCACTTGGGCGCCCGACTACCACATAGGAGGTCCTGGGTTCAGGTCCCAGTGCCTCCTAAAAAAAGAAGATGAGCAGATGCTGCCTCCCGATGCAACAGAGCTAGAAGCTGCCTCTTTACGCCACAGAGCTAGACGCCACCCCTGTTGCAATGAGTCAGCCAGCAGACATAGCAGCTGCAGAGAGTGGATGTGGCTCAGCCTGTTGGCCACTCACCTCTCATGTGGGAGGCCCTGGGTTTGATCCCAGTGCCTCCTGGAGAAGGCGAGCAAACAATGAGCAGACAGGTGAGTGATCCATCTGGGGGAAGGTGGGATAAATAAAGTGAAAAAATAAACAACAACAACAAAAAAAAACAGACTGAGAGGCATCCTATAAAATGACTGACCTTTATTTTTCAAAAATGACAATATCATGAAAGAAATACTGAGAAACTAATATAGATGACAGAAAACTTAAGTGACATGACAACTAAATGTAAAAAAATATTGTTGTCTTAAACTTCAAAACATATGTAAGAATTCTAGAATCACTTTTAAATGCATGTGTAACCATTAGCTACTTAAAAGACAAGAGTCTCTTCTGCTCCCACTTCCATCATCCAAGATATTTTTTTTGTTCTTTTCTGCTCTTTGTTTTATCTCATCAATTCATCACATTTCTTTCCCTCAACCTTTCCCCTGTGTCCCTGTAAGGGAACATCCATTGTAAAATATGGCAGAATATAAAAGCTAATACTTGTAATTCTCCTTCCCTCACCTCCCAAGGGAGAACTCTACCACCTATATAAATTCTACCTAGCCCTATTCCTATGTTCTTGCCACCTTCAGCTCTGGGAGCTGGGTAAGCAAGTTCGGTTTCTGGGCTTCTTGTTATATGAAATTGGGAAACAGAGGACAGCTAGAATTGTTGAGTAATGATGGATTTATATCACTAAAAGCCTAAAAAAAAAAGAGTCAGAAGAAAAGTGAAGAAAAGTTCAGAGTTGCATGGGCTCTAGATCTGGGAGAGTTTTAGAAGAGAGATTAGTGAGGGAAATGGAGAAAAAATGGAAAATGTTACTGTAAATTGCTTGAGACAGGCAAATTAAGATTGGAATTGCTTTCAATTACTTTGAAAGTAGTTGCTTCGTTCTTTGATGGAACCCCACACATAAATTGGATTATGTAGGGCCTTGCTTTACATTCAGATTATATAATAAACTGTTATAGACTAAAGATTTTGAAAAAAAAAACACTTTCACCATATCCTTGACAACAGTCCACTTCCCACCCTGCTTCACCAGGCTTCTATGAAAACTTCTACTTACCTATTAATTGCTATCTATCGGGGACCAGGCTCACCTTTTCTCAAACAATGCCAAAATCCTAGATTTTAATGGCCAATGTAGATGACCCATCCAACAATTTAGCTTTCTGATTTCCTTGCCTATGTTGTTCAAATGACTTCTACCTACATCCCTCTTCAACCATCCACATGCAGCTCTAAAGACCTAGATTTTATCACCAACAGGAACTAATCCATATCAAATTTAAACTCTAATATTTCACTCTACCACCTCTCCTCCCACTCTCTCACAGCTCCATCCCTTCTTTACCTTTTCTTCAGTATCACAGAGGCCTTCTGACCCTCCTTGCACTTCCTCTCCATACATCTAGAAAGGTTTCCCAGTCAACAATGCTGTACTGCTTCCGTTGATCCTCCATTTAGAATAGGACCAACAAACTACTCAACACTTACCAGTTATCTCCTGGAATAACACAAGAAAAATCCTATTTCTTCAAAATCCTATCAAAACTTAAAATGAGATACCACTTCACACCCACTAGAATGGCTATTGGGACAGTTTGAGATTATGTTATGAATCCCAAACAGAGAAAGATTATGTTTGTAAACTAATCTATTCCTCTGGGTGTGAGACCCTTTGACTGTATTAAATTCAGCTGAGGAGTCTTTGATTAGATTACCTGTTAAGATTGTTTTAGGGGTTTTGATTCACCTACATCAGTAAGGCGGCTTGCTGGGTCTGATATAAACAGACTTACATGGACAGACAGACACATAGGAAGAGCTCTGTCGTTTTTTTATTCTGCCATGGAACAGAAAGGAGAAGGTTCAAACAGCTGAGGCCCTGGGGAGAGATAAGCCATTTGCCTGATAGCTTACAGCTGAAATTGGGAAGAGAACAGAAGAGCCGAGACCAATATAGGAGGCCTGGAAAGAAACAAGTCCTATGCCTGGAAAGAGAGGATTACAGGATCACTTAAGCAGAAAGCCTCTAGAGGCTGGGCCGACAGAGCTCAAGAGGAAAGGATGAGCCTAAAGGGGAAGGCTGAAACCTGAGCAGAGATCGGCAGCCATCTTGCTTCAACACGTGGCATCTGACTTTGGTGAGAAAGCAGCTCTTGTGGTGCCTTGAGTCAGACTTTTCATGGCCTTGGAACTGTAAGCTTTTACCTCAAATAAACCCTCTTTTATTTATTTATTTTTTAAAAGATTTTATTTATTTATTTTTCGGGCCCCCCCCCCCCCCCCCGCTGCTTGTGCTTGTTGTGTCCATTTGCTGTGAGTTTTTCTGTGTCTGCTTATCTCCCTTTGTTGGGTTGTCCTGCTGCGTTAGCGCACCGTACCACACGGGCTGGCTTGCCTTCACCAGGAGGCCCCAGAAATCAAACCCGGGGCCTCCCATATGGTAAATGGGAGCCCTACCGATTGAGCCACATCTGCTTCCCATAAACCCTCTTTTAAAAAGCCAACAGGTTTCTGGTACTTTGCATCGGCACCCCTTTGGCAAACTAATACAGCTATTATTAAAAAAAGAAAAAGAAAAGAAAAGAGTGTGTGGGTGAGAATGTGGAGAAATTGGAACACATACAATATTGGTGGGGATATAAAAGCCTCTGTGGAAAAGTTTGGTGGTTCCTCAGAAAGTTAAACATAGAACTACCATATGAACTGGCAATTACACTTTTAGATATCTACCCAAAAGAATTGAAAGTAGGGACTTAAATCTCTGAAGACAGTATTATTCACAATAGCCAAAAGGTGGAAGCAATGCAAGTATCCATTAACAGATGTGTGGATAAACAAAATGTGGTATATACATACAATGAAATATTAGCCATAAAAAGGAGTGAAGTTCTGATACATGTGACAACATAGATGAACCTTGAAAACATTATGCTAATAAGCCAGATACAAAAAGACAAATATATCTTATATGAAGTACTTAGTATAAGCAAATTCATAGAGACAGAAGGCAGAATAGTGGTTACCAGGGGTGGGGAAAGGGAGGAATGGGGAGTTATTGCTTAATGAGTATGCATTTCTATTTGGGATGATGAAAATGTTCTGGAAATAGTGGTAAAAGTTACATAATATTGTTAATGTACTTAATATCACAGAATTGTTCCCTCAAAATGATTAAAATTATTTTTATATTGTCCATATTTTACTATTATAAAAGAACTTTTAAAAAATTAATCAAAACTCGTTCTCACCTTCGTTGTAAACATATTAATGAAATCTTCTGGTCCTTTCATATTCATACAAGAGGAGAATCTGTTAGCACCTGCTAACTTTGTTTCCAAAAGATCTGATTTATGTTCTGCTTTTTCCCTCTCAACAAGAAGTACCCTGTGTAAGATATCAGTAGGTAACGCTATCATAAAAAAACTCAACCAATATTCAAATTTCAACTAAAAATAATAAAAAGAAATATTCCTCATTTAAAATATATTAAGCATATGTATCAAGTCAACATGTATATCTTATGAAAAAAGCTGTCCAGTTAACCAACTATTTCTAAAGAGAGATGGAATGGCAGAGAAATGGAGAAAAACAATCCAATGTTAAGTTTTGTGGTAATTCCCCTGTAGGATGTCAGTTTTGAAATCAACATTTTCAAGGGGAAATTTGGGTATGAATGATCTGCCTAGCACTATGGTGATGATCAGGAGGTTCTACATGTATACAAGTTCTAAGTATTCTTATTTTAACAATAAGAAATTTAACAATGAAATTCTTCAATGAAAATTTGATGAAGAGAAAAGCAATTAGATATAATGATACAGCAATAGAGAATAGCATATGCAAAACTTGTTTTATCATTGGATATTTTTTAAAAAGCTAATTGCTTGTTTCTTGTTTTGATTATTGTGATGAATTAAAGCTGTATGGACTCCCAGAAAAGTATGTTCTTAAAGTTAATCTAATCTGTGGGTGTGAACCCATTGTAAGTAGGATCTTTTGGTGAGTAGAATCTTAAGATATGGCCCACCTCATTCAAGATGGGTCTTAATCCTCTTACTGGAGTTCTATATAAGAGAATAAAATTCAGTTGAAAACAGATACTTGGAAGCAAGAAGTTGGAAGCAACAAAACCTAGAAAAGACGGGAGAGATCAGCAGATGCTGCCGTGTGCCTTGTCATGTGAAAGAGTAGTAGCTGATCCTCAGGAAGAAAGCATTGCCTGATGATACCTTGATTTGGATATTTTTCTCAGCCTCAAAACTGTAAGCTTGTAAGTTAATAAACTCCCATTGTTAAAGCCAATGCAGACTTCCAGGAAGATGGAGTGTTAGAGAGGCACAGGAGTAGTTTCTCTCCCAGAAAAATAGCTAAAGGATAGGCAAAAACTGTCTGGAAAACTGTTCTAGGGCTTAGGACACCAGGGGAAGGCTAGACATCCCCCAGAAGAGAGAGCAAAGAAAAGGAGACTCAGCAGGGAAGATCCATGAGTAAATCTGCAGCTGCGGCAGTTGGCACCCATCTCCCCACCCCTGGAGCAGACAGCAGTGGGTCTTCCAGCCACTGGCTGGCAGATATGGACTGAGGGAGTTACAGGGATCCACTTCCCCAGGAAAGAGAAGAGGGAGCAACTCAGCCTATGGCTGATCCAGCTTTAGGCCAGCAAACTTGTTCTGCAGCATCCCATGGGTCATGCCCTTCCAGGCTGGATGGGGCCACAATATTGCTCTCCCTGGAAGCCAGCAGGGAACTAGAGAGAACCTACCTTCTCAAACACTCTCCCTACTAACCTGGACTTGTTGCTGGGTGGGAATTTAATTTCTCCCTGGGAAAAGGAAGGGTACAACCAGCCAAGGGAGGAGAGCAGCTGCTGACCAGCAAGTTTGAATTGTAAGTCTTGGCTCTGAATAGCCCAGCCTGAGGAAGAATTTTCTGGGATATTGATTCTGCAATGCCCACCCAGGAGGGGTTCCAGTGAACACATTCCCCCTAAGGTTTGAGCAGAGAGGTCTGCTGAAGATCGCCATATGCTGACAAACCAGGAAAGTGCATGCAAAGAAAGAAAACTAAATAAATAAAAAAGGCTGTGGTTTCTGGAGACACCCAGGTCCTATATAAGGGGAATAGCTCCAGAGATTGATGCCTTATCAGTGGGCTCTACTTTGGAATCTGTGCTCCTGAGAGTGACAGAGTTGGACTAGTCCTCCCTGCACATGGTCCATCAGTCCCTTCTATTCAAACCTATATGTGGTGCTGGAGTTTGTAGGTGTACTTCCAGAGACTGGAGCCTCTGGCCTGCCCATGTGCCAGTTGTGCCTGGAATCTCGGTGGAGCTGCAACTCTTACTCTACAGCTCAATGGACGCACCCAAGTCACCTGGTGAGGAGATGATGCTGGACAACAGCTATTCCAGAGAATGGAGAAAGCCTGCAGCTATAGGCAGGATAATCCCATCCACTGTATCCATGGGATATGGGCCCCCTCTCACTTGGAGGTGGAGTGGACATCACCATTCTAGACTCCTCAGGATTGGGGGAAGAGCTATGGACTAGAGTGGACTTAATGGTATTCTGTTGTAGACATAATGTGATTCAAGCAATGGAAGAAATTACAACAGTGAGGTGGAGCCAGTGACCACTGGGCACTTTTGGGGCAGGGAAGGGAAAAGCAATTGTAATACAGGTGCTTTTTCAGGACTTGGGAATTATCCTGAGTGACATTACAACGACAGATATAGGCCATTTTACATCAGCATATAACATGCAGATCTGTGTGGGAGAGAGTGTGGTCTACAATGTGAACTATGGTCCATGCTTAGTGTCAAAGCCCCAGGATGTGTATATCCATTGCAGGTAATGAGCCACACTAATGAAAGATGTTTATGTGGGATGTGATGGGAGGTGTGGGAGGTGGGGAACATGGGAATCCCTGTAATTTTTGTGTAACATTTATATAATCTAAGCATCTTTTAAAATATAAATATATATATATATATATAAAAGGCTGTTTGGTACCTTTACTGTTGTTCCCTTTCCCAAGACCCCTGGAAACTGGTCTGCATGCCATTACTGGGTCCATGGCCCTGGTCTGAGCTGTTAAACAGGGGCAATCCAAAAGAACTAGAGCAAGTTGAAACAAGAATCAAAGAACAGCGGTAATACACACCTACACAACCCTAAATCCCTGGCAAGAGAGACAAATTTATCATCAGAGTAAACTCACCTCCATAATCAGATGCCTAGCTATAGCAAAAAAAATTACATGCCATACCAACAAAACAGAAGATAAAACTCAGGCAAAGGAACAAATCAAAGCTCCAGATGAGACACAGGATTTGAAAAACCTAATCAATGATGCTCATACAAATCTTCTAAATCAAATTGAGGAGTTGAAGGACACCATGGCTAAAGAGATAAAAGACATCAAGAAGACTCTGGGCAGGGAGCCAGTGTGGCTCAGTGGTTAAGTGCCAGCTTCCCACATTCCCACATACGAGGTCCCAGATTCAATCCCCAGGCTGGTACCTCAAAAAAAAAAAAAAAGTACAAAGAAGAATTTGAAAGCTTGAATAGGAAAATTATGGGAATGAAAGACACAATAGGTGAGACTAAAAATACATTGGGGGGGGGAGTGGATGAGGCTCAAGTGATTGGGCTCCCACCTACCATATGGGAGGTCCCGGATTCGATTCCCAGGGCCTCCTGGTGAAGGCAAGCTGGCCCTCACGGCATGGAGAGCTGACGGCCTGTTCAGTGTGGAGAGCTGACAGTCTGCGTGACGCAGAGAGCTAGCACAGCAAGATGATGCAACAAGGGGAGACAAGCAGACACAGAAAAATGTGCAGCAAATGGACACAGCAAGCACAAGCAGCAATGGGGGGGGATAAATAAATAAAATAAATCCTTAAAAAAAAGTATCCATTAAAAAAAAATACATTAGAGGGGAGCAGATGTGGCTGAAGCAGTTGGGCGCCTGCCTCCCACATGGGAGGTCCCAGGTTCAGTTCCCGGTGCCTCCTAAAAAAAGATGAGCTGACACAATGAGCAGACACAACAAGCAGGGAGTGAATGTGGCTCAAGTGGTTGGGCACCCACCTCCCATATGGGAGGTCCTGGGTTCGATTCCCAGTGCCTCCTAAAGAAGATGAGCAACAATGAGCAGACACAATGAGCAGACAATGAGCAGACAGACAGGGGAGCCATCTCAGGGGCGGGGAGGGGGGTGTGTGTCATACATTAGAGGCATACAACAACAGATTTGAAATCATAGAATAATCAGCAATATAGAAGACAGAACAGCTGAAATTGAAAAGAGAGAAGAACAGAGAAAAAATAATAAGAAAAAATGGAGCAGGGGCGCAGAGAGTTGAATGGTAGTACAAAGTACAAAAGCATATGTGTCATGGGAATTCCAGAAGAAGAGAAGGTAAATGGGGCAGAAAGAGTATTTGAGGAAATAATGGCCGAAAATTTCCCAAATCTCATGAAAGACATGAATATGCATGTCCAACAAGCACAGTGGACTCCAATCAGAATAAATCCAAATAGACCTACTCCAAGATACATACTATTCAGAATGTCAAATGCCAAAGATAAAGAGAAAATTCTGAAAGCAGTAAGGGAGAAGTGAAACATCACATTCAAGGGGCTCTAAATAAGACAGTACAGATTTCTCATGAGAAACCATGGATGTGAGAAGACAGTGGTATGATATAATTAAAATACTGAAAGAGAAAAACTGCTAACCAAGAATTTTTTTTTTTAATTTATTTTATTTATTCCCTGCCCCTCATTGTTTGCACTTGCTGTGTCCATTTACTGTATGCTCTCTGTGTCTGCTCGTCTTCTCTTTAGGAGGCAACAGGAACTGAACCTGGGACCTCCTATGTGGGAGAGAGATGCTCAATCTCTTGAGCCACCTCAGCTCCCTGCTTTGTTGTGTCTCTCATTGTCTTTCCTCTTTGCATCTCCTTGTTGCATTATCTTGTTGCATCAGCTCGCTGTGCCAGCTTGCTGTCTTGCTCGTCTTCTTTAGGAGGCACTGGAAACCAAACCCGGGACCTCCCATGTGGTAGGCAGAAGCTCAATTGCTTGAGCCACAGCTGCTTCCCCAAGAATTCTTTATTCAGCAAAGTGTCCTACAAATATGAATATGACTTAAAAATATTCACAGATAAACAGAAACTAAGAGTGTTTGTAAAAAAGAATCGGCACTACAGGAAATACAAAAGGGAGTAATACAGTCCAAAAGACAAGATCATTATATACTAATAAAAGGGACAATCTACTAGGAAGAAAGTCATAAATATCTATGCATTTAACCAGGGTGCCCCAAAATACACAGTAGTGTATAATAATATATTAATAACCTTCCATCAATGGTAAAAATGGAAGTATGCTAAGTGAAAGAAACTAGACAAAAAGTACTACATATTGTTTAACTCCATCAATACAAAATGTAAATACAAATAAATTATAGAGACAGAAATAGCTGAGCAGTTATGTATGGCAGGAGAAGGATAGAGATATTGAGAGAGGACTGCTAAGGGATAGGGCTTTTTGGTTGATTTGTTTGTGGTTTTTTTGTTGTTGTTTTCTTTTCTTTCTTTTTTTGGAGTAACGAAAATTCTCTAATATTGACTGAAAGGATGTAAGTAAAACTCTGTGATTATAAAAAATGCCATTGATTGTACACTTTACATGGAGTGTATGGTTTATGAATGTTTCAATAAAATTTATTAAACAATTTTTTAAAAGCCAACGCTTAACATGGTATCTGCTTGAGGAGCTTAGCATATTAGAACAATTATAAACTGCTAGATATTGGTAATATTTTCTACCCTGAAGCTAGATTAAAGCTTCAGTCCTTCCTTCCATATTTTTATGTCCTCTTCTGTCTAAAATTGCATCCAACAGAATCAGTGAATTTACATCAGGTTAAAAGAAATTATCCAAATTATGTAAAGAGAACATTTTAATTTTAAAATTATATTAGAGACATGAGATACATATTCAAAAGATCTAGCATACCTGTAATTGCAGTCCTACAATAAGAGTAGAGACAGAATGGGACAGAAACAATATTTGAAAATGAAAAATTCCCCCAAATTTTCCAAACCTGATAAAAGACATTGACAGATTCAATACACTCTGCAAATCCCAAGCAGGATAAATAGAAAGAAAGCTACACTAAGGGAGGCGGCTGTGGCTCAGTCAGTGGGGCTCCCGTTTGCCATATGGGGGGCCCCGGGTTCGGTTCCCGGGGCCTCCTGGTGGGGGCGGGCCCGCCCGCACGGCGTGGTTGGCTGACCCAGCGAGCACGAGCAGCAAGGGGGGGATAAATGAAAAAAAAAATAAAATCTTTAAAAAAAAAAAAAAAAAAAAAAAAAGAAAGCTACACTAAGCCACTTTATATTCAAAGTGCTAACAATTGTAAGTAAATAAAGAAAAAGCACATATTACCTTCAAAGATGCAAAAATAAGACTGATGGCTGACTTTTCAACAGAAACTATAGAAGGCAGAAGATAATTAAAAGACATATTAAAGTGCTGAAAGAAAAAACTGTCAACCCAGAATTCTATATTCAGTGAAAATAACTTTCAAAAATAAAGATGAAAGAAACATGGTTTCAGAAATAAAAAAGGAGAAATTACTTTGCTAGAAGAACTGCACTATAAGAAGTAATACACAATTTTTTAGAATGAGGGAAAATGACCCCTAGTGGCTGCATAGAACTGTAGGAAAAAATGAAGAACACCACATAGGGTAAAACTAAATAATTTTTAAAATACTAAAAAGTTCATACAGGAGAAAAATGGAATAATAAAAAACTTTATTAATCCAAAACAAGGAATAAAGTTGAAACATGACACAACATGGATGAACCTTGAAGACATCATGTTGAGTGAAATAATAAGCCAGATACAAAAGGACAAATACTGTATAATCTCACTGATATGAAATAATTAGAACAAACAAATTCATAGAGCCTGAAACTTGAATACAGGTTTGGTTCCCAGTGCCTCCTGAAAAAACAGAAAATAAACAACTAGCAAAACAAATGGAAAAAAAAAAAAGACACAGAGAAGCCAATGAGGCTTAGTGGTTGAGTGCTTGCTTCCCAAGTATGAGGTCCTGAGTTCAATCCCTGGCCCCTGGCACCTCAAAAAAAACAAACAAACAACAAAATAAAAACAGTCCCTGGAGGCTCTCTCTGCAGCTTTATACAAAATTGCTTTGAAGAGTTTGCCATGCCTAAGTCAGCTGTTATGGGTCAAGCTATGGCCATTGAGATAATTGGATGATTATTTGCTTTTAATAAGTTCTTCACTTGAACTTCATCAGATTTCTATTTTTAGACAATATTTGCACAACCAGAAGAAAAGGACATGCCACTCTCCCCCTTGCTGGTCTTTGAGTTTAACTTATTTCTCAGTCTGAGTATTTTAGTTTCCTGCTGCTAAAACATAGACTGGGTTGGCTTAACAACAGGAATTTATTGGCTCACAGTTTCAGAGGCTAAAAGTCTTGCTTCCTCCCAGGGCCATAATTTTCTGGCTGGCTGGCATTCTTTGGGGTTCCTTGGCCTTTGTGTCACACAGCAATGCACACGGCGGCAGCTTCTCTTTTCTGGGTTCCATTGACTTTCAGCTTCTGGCTGCTCTTTACTTGGCTTCTCGCTGTGTGTTCAATTTCCTTTGCTTATAAGGACTTCAGCCATATTGGATTAAGGTACACCCTCACTCAAGTTTGGACACACCTTAACTAATAACATCTGCAAAATTCCTATTTACAAACATCTGCAAAGGTCCTATTCACAGGGCCAGGGGATTGGGACCTGATCATGCCTTTTGCAGTAGACATAATTCAATCCCCAACACTGTATATAGGTTTGTTTTCTAACTCAGGTTCAGGCATATATATATATATATTAAGTGATTGCAATTCCCAGAAGGAACTTCAATCTATCAGGTGAGCTAACATACTAAACAATATAGAATAGAAATGTTCTATAAGAGTAGAACATACCTGAATAAAATAGCTTTTCATATTGTGTGAGTTATTTAAATGCTATTCATAAATGAGACAAGAATTAATAATTTGTTTCTCCTCCTATCCACCAAGGGCACATGATCAAATATCCCCTCTCTCTGTACACCAACAAAGCAGGACAAGTCTAAGAATTTTAAAAATTATATAAAGAAGAAAAATGACATGATCATCTCAATAAACACAGAAAAAGCATTTGACAAAATCCAACACACTTTCATGATAAAAGCACTCAGCAAACTAGAAATAGAAGGGAATTTCCTTAACTTGATAAGGGCATCTACAAAAACTCACAGCTAATACACTTAATGGTGAAAGACTGAAAGTTCCCCCTTCCCCTTACAATCAGGAACAACACAAGGATATCTACTCTTGCCACTGTTGTTCAACATTGTACTGGAGGTTTGAAACAGAGCATTTAGGCAAGAAATAGTAATACGTGGAATCTAGATTGGAAAAGAAAAAGTAAAACTATCACTATTCACAGATGACATGTTCTTATAAATAGAAATGTCTAAGAAATCCACACACACACACACACACACACACAAACAGAAAATACCCTACTAGAGCTAATGAATAAGTTCAGCAAGCTTGCAGGACAAAAATCAATATACAAAAATCCATTGTATTTCTATACACTAACAATAGGTAATCAGAAAATGAAATTAAGGGGGAAAATCTGTTTGCGATATCATCCAAAGGAATAAAATACTTAGGAATAAATTTAACCAAGGAAATGAAAGATATGAATGCTGAAAACTTCATAACACTGCTGAAAGAAATTAAAGAAGATATAAATAAACAGACATCCCATGTTCATGGATTGGAAAACAAATTTTTTGCAATCTGCAGAGTCAATACAATCCTTATCAAAATTCCAACAGCCTTTTTTTGCACAAACGGAAAAGTCAATCCTGAAATTCATATAGAATTGCAAGGGGCCCCACATTGCCAAAACAAACTTAAAAAAGAAGAACAAAGTTGGAGGATTTACACTTCTAGACTTCAAAACTTACCACTAAGCCACAGTAATCAAAACAGTGTCATACTGGCATAGGTATAGATATATAGACAATGGAGTTATTGAGAGTCCAAAAATAAACCCACACATCTATGACCAACTGATTTTCAACAAGGGTACCAACACTATTTGATTCAACAAATGATGGTGGAAAAACTAGATTTCCCCATGCAAAAAATATTAAATTGAAAAAATATATATATATTAAATTGGACCCGTACCTCACACCATATACAAAAATTAATTCAAAGTGGATCTATAACCTAAATATAAGAGCTAAAATCTTAAAATTCTTAGAAGAAAACATAGGAAAAGATCTTCATGACCTTGGATTTGGCAATGGATTCTTAGATATGACACCAAAGCAAAAGCAACAAAAGAAAAAGAACAGAAAAATTGGACTTCATCAAAATTAAATTTTTTTGTGCATCAAAGACATTATCAACCACTTCACACCCACTATGATGGCTATAATATTTTTAAGAAGAGAAAATAACAGGTATTGGTGAGGATGCAGAGAAATAGGAACCCTAGTACATTGTTGGTGGGAATATAAAATGGGTAGTCACTGTGGAAGACAGTTTGGCAATTCCACTTCTAGGTATATACCCCAAAGAACTGAAAACAGTGACTCGAACAGGTATCTGTACAACAATATTCATAGTAGCATTATTCACAATTGCCACAAGGTGGAAGCAACCTAAGTGTCCATCAACTGATGACTGGATAAATAAAATGTGGTATATATATATATATATACAATGGAATATTATTCAGCCATATAAAGAATGAACTTCTGGTATATGCTACAACATAGATAAACCTTGAAGATAGATGGTTGAGTGATAAAAGCCAGACACAAAAGGACAAATATTATGATTTCACTTATATGAAATAACTAGAATAAGCAAATTCACAGAGACAGAATGTAAATTACAGGTTACTGGAGGCTAGTGGTGGTGGTGATTGGGAATGGGGAGTTATTACTTAATAGGTACAGAGTTTGTTAGGGTAATGAAAAATATTTGATAAAGGATGGTGGTGATGATAGCACAAAATTGTGAATATAATTAATATCACTGAATTATACACATGAAAGTGATTAAAATGGGAAATTTTGTGTTGTAAATATGTTACCGCAATAAAAAGAAAAAAAGAAAAAAAAGACATTATCAAGAGAGTGAAAAGACAACCTATAGAGTGGGAGAAAATATTTGGAAATCATATCTGATATCCAGAACATATAAAGAACTAATATAACTCAAAAACAAAAAGATAAACCACCCAATTTGAAAACTGGCAAAGGACTTAAATAGACATTTCTCCAAAGATGATATACAAATGTCCAATAAGCAAATGAAAAGATGCTCAATGTCATTAGTCATTAGGAAAATTCAAATAAAAACCACAATGAGATACCACTTCATACTCACTAGGATGTCTATAATTGGGGGAAAAAAGAGGAAAATAGCAAGTGTTGGCAAGGATTTGGCAAAATTGGAACTCTCATACATTGCTGGTAGGAATGTAAAATGGTGAAGCCACTTTGGAAAACAGTTTGGTGGTTCCTCTAAAAGTTAAATATAAATACCATATGTCCCAACAATCCTACTCCAAGGTATATACTCAAAAGACTGAAAACAGGTACTCAAACAAGTACATATATATATATTCAGAGTGACACTATTCACAATATCAGAAAGTGGAATTAGCCCATGTGCCCATCAATGGATGAATGGATAAATTGTGGGATAAACATACAATGGAACATTATTCAACTATAAAAAGGAATGATGTACTGATACATGCTTCAACTTGGATGAACCTCAAAAACATTATGCTAAGTGAAAGAAGCCAGACACAAAAGGTTATATATTATATAACTCCAATTATAAGAAATGTCCAGAATAGGTAAATCTGTTCAGACAGAAAGCAGATTGGTGGTTGCCAGGGGCTGGGGAGAGGGGAAATGAGGAATAATTGCTTGTGGGTATGGGATTTGCTTTTGGGGTGATGAAAATGTTTTGGAACTATATAGAGATGGTAATTACACAAAACTGTGACTGTACTAAATACCAATGAATTATTCTCTTTAAAATAGTTAATTGATGTTATGTGAATTTTACCTCAATTTAAAAAAAGGAATGAAGTATTGATACATGCCACACATGGCTGATCCTTGAAAACATTATGCTAGGTAAAAGAAGACAGGCTACGTATTGTATTACTTCGTTTATATGAAATGTCCACAATAGCAAATCCATAGAGACAAACAGTAGATTAGAGGTTGCCTAGGTCTGGGGAGGCAGAAGAGTGGGAAGTGACTGCTAATGGGTATGGGGTTTCTTCTGGAGGAGATAAAATATATTCTGGAATTAGATGATGGTGATGGTTTCATAACCACTGAATTGTGCACTTTAAAAGGGTGAATTTTATGATATGTGTATTACATCAC
This sequence comes from Tolypeutes matacus, assembly GCA_026826555.1. Classification (NCBI taxonomy): domain Eukaryota; kingdom Metazoa; phylum Chordata; class Mammalia; order Cingulata; family Chlamyphoridae; genus Tolypeutes; species Tolypeutes matacus. Next base: position 6,166,699 of record JAKSZT010054193.1, on the reverse strand, counting down.
AATAAAAAATATTCTTACAAACTGTAATAATGTTGGATCATTTATTAAGTGAAATTCTTCTAGATTTAAATTCTGTGATGAATCAGGAGTGCAGAGTACATATACTATTTGCAAGCTGTAATAAGAGACATGTTTGAAAACAAAGAGAATTCCCTACCTTACATGGTTTTCTAGTTCCATAACTCGTTCAGTTAAATCCCAGTTGCCTCTTTCAAGAATCTGAATATTGGTATTTTTCAAAGTCTTAATTCTGGTTAGAGAAGCATTAAGTTCCTTTAAGTCCTTGATATCATCTTTGAGGGAACTTATCTGGTAAGATTGTTGTGCATTATTTTCTTTGTAACTTTTTAGCTCAGACTTCATCTCTTGCAATGAAGTTTCTTTTATGAGAAGTTTGTTTTGAAGATTCTTGACCTAAAAAGAAAGGGAAAATATTACTTAAAATCATTTACGATTTTGATTTTAAAAGTTCATAATTTAAAATCATGATGGATGTTTAAGTTATACATTACTACACAATAAAATGAAAACTATCAAATTTAACAATGTCTTCCAGTGCTTGATACATTTTAAAAGGAAAATCAATTGGCACATAGTATTTGGAATAAGTGATTGATAAATAAACTGTACCAATATCTATTTCTATATTTCTAACAGGAAAACAAAATACTTGATGCTTTGAGCCACAGACATTTTGCTTCATTATGTATCCTAAAAGGCAGTGTGTTCCCAATCCTCTCTTCTAAAGAGAAGCTGGTGTTTATACCGCTGGGTTTCTGGCCTTACTTGTGCTCATCAGAGAAATGGGTGAAGAGTCAGAAAATTAAACAAGGTTGAAACTAATACATATTTTTAAAGGCAAATAAAGGAAAGAAGAGATCCTAAAGTTAGTTGTGAAGGGAAGCAGGAGTGATGGTTTGTGGAAAGGGAAGTGACACAGGAAAGCCAGCACATGCTACTTTTTGAGGAAGATGCAAGGAGGAGGCTTGGAAGGACAGGGGCTGCCACTGCTGTGAAGTAAGAGATTTATTTTGGGGTAAGCATTTTACAATTCCTTGTTCTTCTGTCTGATAAGTGAACATAGTACATTAGATGAATAAAAATTGAGGTACTGCTATATGCAGGTACCATTAACTATTAACTTTTAATCTAGTTTGTTAATCAAATAACTTAATAGGCTATGTGTGATTCTGAGAGTAGGATCAGAGTGAGATTAGGAAAAATAAAAAACAAATTTGATTTTACTGGACATTATAAAAGATCGTTAGCTTTATAACTAGAAAAAGGTCACGAATATTTTGTTACTAAAAGAAATTGCATTAATTAGAAGTGCTATAATTCCTAGCAGTGAAGGCAGTATGAAGACCATGCATTTTAAAATAAGTTTTTAGTCCAATATGTATATATGGTGCTATATCTGTCTATCTATCTATCTATCTATCTATCTATCTATCTATCACCTATGTATCTGTCTATTTAAAGTTCTGTGAATTGAAAGCAATGAATTGAAGTTTCTATGTTCTCACTCAAAACATACCTTCATGCTTATTGGTTTTAATTGCATTGCCATTTAACACACACACACACACACACCTAGGTGAATGTAGAGAGTTTACAGGTGAATGGAGGATGACATAGTAGGAAGACCTCATGCTTGGGAGGAACAACACTGTGGCTATAGGCAAATCAGTAAAATTTTCTTACCCACCTTACAGAGTGGTGGTAAGAATTAAAGATAACATATATTAAGCGCCTAGTCTATTATCTTGCACAAATTTGACCCTCAAAAACTTCTAGATGTGATTAGTACACCAAATTGAAGTTTGCACTCCCTAGGAATTTGCACCGAAGTCATCCAAAAGCACACCACAAACTTCCCTAATTAAGTGCAGAAGCAACTAAGCCACTGAGAAGAAAACTACCTGAAATGGAGCAGGAGTGTTAGAGGGCACAGATAAGGTCATGAAGAGGAAGTGGGAAGATTTGAGCTCAAGCTAAAAACACATTTCTCTCCGTCACTGCTGCAGCAAGAGTCCTACATTGAACTTGAGTTTAATGGGATCACTTTCACGTATAGAACTATACTGTGAGCCATCTCAGGGTAAGGACGGCTTTCCAGGAATGCTCCTGCTATTTCCCTTGCACTTTCCCAGCATTACGCCTGCAGGTGCAGGCCCAGAGGTGATATGGAGACAAGAATGTGTCCTGCACGTGCCAGCACTAAAGTATATGAGCCCTGGAGGACAATCACAGTATGACTTGGACAGAGCCAGGAGATGGTCTAAATTACTCTTCTCAGTTCTTGACACGTGTGGTATTTATTTAGAATGAAAATTCATACCTAATTTTATATTGTAATATTGTTTTCTCTTCCTTAGAGAAGGCCCGAGATTTGTATAGGCTTCTACCCTGGGCTTTCCTAAGGTTTTTCCCTTGGTTCCCCTCCTTTTTCCTGTACTTTCCTGAAGTAATGTTCTCAGATGCCACAACACGGGCTGCTATGTATATAGGCTAAGTCATCTCCCCACATTGACTTTACTTCTGAAGTCCAAACTAACTATGCAGTTACCTACTTAAATTTCCACATAGATCACCCAACCAGCATATCCAAATACAAAACGCAAACGTTTATTTTTCTCCACTCCCCACCCCCAAAATGATGTTCTTCCTGTTTCCTCTTTCAATGAATAGTACTACCATTCTTAGAATCTTTTTTGAAATTTTTGTTGCTTTTTATTATGAAAACAAAAACAAGTGCCTCAGAGGAAGCATCCATTATTACCAAAAACATCAAAGAACACTTTCAACTCTTTTGTTTTGTTTTGTTGTGGCCAGACGGCAATAAACAAGATATATATGTAAATCAGTGTGATGACTCATTTTCAGTCATTGACATTTACAAAGCTATACCATAAAAAAAAAAAAAACAATAAAAAGTTTTAAAAAACTTAGTTCACTTGCATGCACAGCATACATAAGAGCAACATTTCAAATATTTATATCTATGGAATCATTCTGAAAATGTTATGACAATATTAAGGAACAGTGCCTAACTGGATGTGACAAATTCTTTATTGTGTTTTCTTTTTCCTTAAACAACACAAAAGATGTAAACATGGTTTTTAAAAAATGCATCTCACAGTTTGGAAATCAGGTGAAGCATCCTTAGGGTAAGGAAGAGTCTCTGGAATTCAATGAACTTTTCATGGCCAGGTCCCATAGCCTCTGGGTTGCCCTGACTTCATTGCTTAGAATGCTTTTTAATTCCATTTCCTACACATGACCAATCTTCTTTTAAAAATATTGTTCCAGAAAATTAAAGCTACTGAGTGTATACTTTGAGTGGAATGTATAAGGCATGGGACTGTATAACACTGTGAACTATGTGGTGGAAGATGGACTGTGGTTAATAGTACAAATATGAGAGCTTTCTCTCATGATCTATAACCAATGTATACTACTAATACATAATGTTAATAATAGGGGTGTATGGAAAAAATATACCAAGTGTATGCCATGGACCATAGTTAGTGGTAAGTCTGATCATGTTCCTTTATAATCTGTAACAAATGTTCCACAACAATATAAGGTGTTGGCGGAGGGGTGATGTACAGGAATTCTGCATATTATGCATGATTGTTTTGTAAGCTCACCACTTCTCTAATTAAAAAAATTAAAAAATATATTGTTCTACTTCCCTCAAAATATGCATATTAACAGCTGCTCCATAGTCCAGACCCTTAAGCAATCTCATGGGATAACTGCAGCTGTCCTACCATAGAGAAAATGGAAATGGCAAATGACTCATAATCTGGTCAAGTTTTTGAGGACATTCTGGCAAAATTCTGTAGAGAAATCAGTTTCAATGTCTTAAATAGTGTGGACAAAAGGCCTTTAAAAATTACAGCAATCAACTGCTTAGAATGGACTACAATGATTATTAGCATAAAAAACGTAGCCAGTTCTCTCTAGAGAAAAGGAATGATACATTAAAAGAACTGCCTCGTATAATATCATTTGATAATAAAGTGCTTTGAAATGTTTGAACTTCTGCTAAACTTTAGGATCATATATTTTCCTCCTTCTTAACTTTTCACATGAGGGAAACTTTTCAGTCTTAGTCTTAGCAATTGTAAAGAAGCTATAAAGCACTTCTTGAGCACCTCCAGTCCTTCCCTTTAGGCATTCATTTGTCAGTCTCTATTTATTATCAAATACATGATTTGCTTTGGCTGCATATTACAAATCAGATCCTATTTTAAGATCTGCTTATTTAATTGCAAATTAATTTCCTTAGAATAATAGTTGAAATATTAAAGTTCTATCTAGAAATACCTTTTTAAAAACAAGATCAAATGGTTCATAAATGAGAAGTTTTAAATTCATTTATCTTTGTTATTAAAAAAATCAGTCATTCTTGATTCACCCTTTTTCTTTATCCTCCCCCTTAAGTCTCTAAGTCTGTTAATTTTATCCCTACTGTACATATATATTTTTATTGTGGGTAAAAATCAAATTTTTCACAATACAGTATTTGTAAAATGATATATAAATATATATGCATATATGTGTATTTGCTTACATGAATGTTACTTTTTTAATATATATATTTTAACCTACTATATTTTTTACTATCTTTCCTTCTTTCCCTTGCCTGCTTCAACATTCTACCTGCCTCCAGTCTTGCACATATCTAAGTGATCTTTTCACTTATTCTACAAATAAGTCTTTAGTTCCTTCTATGTTCCAGGCATGTACTAGGCTCTAAGGATCCAAAATTAAGAACTTCCAAGATTTTCCCAGCCTGGCTAGGGAGACCAATTTGAAACTATTAGAACAAACCCTAACAGGTACAATAATACTAATACGACAGAATGACACACACAAAGGCTATCTAACCCTGCCCTCAATTGTCATCTCAGATCCTATATCACTCCTTTCCTCAAATACCTGGGATGATTCCCCATTGACTACAAACTCATCTAGTTTCTCTAATTGCGCCAATCTACTTTTACAGCCCTACACTCTTCAACCTCTGTAAAATCCTTCCAGGTTCACCTTAACTGCCACTGCCTCCAAGAAGCTTATCCTTTACTTAGCGCTCCAGGCAGTCATTCCTCCCATTGTGTTTTCTCATTGTTTATATCTGTCTTCCCACTTTCTAATTAAGGACCATTTATTTTTCTATTCCCACCCCCAAGTGCCTCTTTTTAGTACTTTGCACATGGCAGAAACTCAACAAATGTTGAGTTAAAATTTTATTCCTATCAAAAATATTATGGATTCCGACTTCTGGTAGTCACAATCATTGCTCAGACCTTTGGGATTCTCTGCCCTGCAGTGGTTACTATTCATACCGGAGACATACCAAAATAATGCCACCTGGATTTGCGTAATGCAATGGCCTTACCAGATGCTAACCACTCATTTTCACTTAACTTATTGGGTAATATTAGGTATAGTTAAGATACTTTACTGGTTTCTTGGAAAGCTCCTAAGGAGAGCAGGACTCTCATAGTCAGGGAGAAGACTAGCCACAACATTGACTTCTAGATCTAGTTTAATTTCGCTTTTAATGATCACATATTGTCAATTAGCATTCCAGAGGACTAGTTCCAGTTTTCTACCTTCTCTTTATTTGCAAACTCTAAGATTTTAAAACATTCCTGTATTATTTTTTATGTCAAAGAACTCAAACTTTCAATAGTTTGATATTGGATTTGGAGATAATAACCCAGAAATATGTTCAGCACTTAGCTATATTCAGGCTACCTAAAAGATTGAGATGCAGCTTGTTTGTGAAAATTAATTGTTCAGCAAAGGCTTGATTCAGATTATATAAAGAACTCTCTAAACTCAATAGTAAGAAAGCAATCCAATTAGGAAAATGGGCAAAATACTTGAATAGAAACTTTACCATAAAGGACATACAGAGGCAAATATCTTTTTATTTTCAGTACACTTCATATTTCAACACATTGTGTTCAACATCATCAGTCACTAAGGATATGCAAATTAAAGCCATAATGAAATATCTCTACACATGTATCAGCATGTCTAAATTTAAAAAAATAATGACTACACCAAATGCTGTCTAGGATGTCGAGAAAGTGGATCACACATACATTGCTGGTGGGAATGTAAAATCATACAAGCACTCTGGAAAACAGTTTGGCAGTTTCTTATAAAACTAAACATGAAACTACCACATGACCCAGCAATTGCACTCTTAGGCATTTATCCCAGAGAAATTAAGACTTATGTTCACACAAAAATCTATACATGAATGTTCATGGTATTTATTTGTAATTATTTTTAATAGCCAAAAACTGGACTCAGCCCAGATATCCATCAATAGGTGAAGAATTAAACAAACTCCATAACATGGAATACTGCTCAGCAAAAAAGAGGAATGGACTGTTGATTCACACAACAATTTAGCTAAATCTCCAGGAAATTATACTGGGTGAAAAAAGCCAGTCCCAAAAGGTTACATATGTATGATTCCATTTATATAATATTTCTTAAGCAGCTTTATTGAAAGATAATGCATAAATTCACCCACTTAAAGTGTACAGTTGAGTGGGTTTTAGTATATTCACAGAGTTGTGCAGTCATATTGGACTGCTTTTTTTCCACCTTTGTTTATTGAGATATGATGTACATGCCATAAAATTTACCCTTTAAAAGTATACAATTAGTGGTTTTAGTATATTCACAGGTTTGTGTAACCATCACCACTATATTATTCCAAAACATTTTCATCACCCCCAAAAGAAACCTCATACCCACTAGCAGTCTCTCCCTTTCTCCCCTCCCCGTAACCCCTAGCAACCACTGATATACTTTTTGTCTCTATGGATTTGTATATTTGGGACATTTCATATGAATGGAATAATACATGTGGCCTTCTGTGTCATATTATCAGGATTAATCCATGTTGTAGCATATATCATTCCTTTTTGCTTACCTATACATCAGATGATGGACATTTGGGTTGTTTCCACTTTTTGGCTTTGTGAAAAATGCTATGAACATTCTTGTACAAGTTTTTATGTAGACATATCTTTTTTGTTTTAATTTTTTTTATTTTTTAGAAGATACTTAGATTACATAAATTTACACAAAAGATATAGGGATTCCCATATGCCCCGCTCCCCACACCTCCCACACCCTCCCACATGATCATCCTTCATTAGTGTAGCACATTCATTGCAATTGATAAACACATCCTGGGGCTTTGCCATTAAGCATGGACCATAGTTCACATTGTCGTGTAGACATATCTTTTCATTTCTCTTGGTACATTCACAGGAGTGGAATTGCTGGATCACATGGTAACATTTTTGAAATGACAAAATTTTAGAAATGGTGGTACAAACAGTGGTTGCCTGGGTTAGAGATGGGAGGGAAGTGGGTGTGGATATAAAAGAGCAAAACAAGTGATCCTTGTGGTATTGGAACTGCCTAGCATCTTCACTGAAATAGTGAATATGTGAAACTTCACAGATGATAGAAGTATAAAACTTAATACACACACATGCACACACACAAATGGGTACAAGTAAAACTGGAGAAATATGAATAAGATGGACTGTAGCAATGTCAATTTTCTGGTTGTTATACTATAGTTTTGTAAACTGGACAAAGTGGTTAAGGAATCTCTATTTATTATTTCTTACAACTGCAAGTGAATCTATAATCATCTCAATAAATATATCAATTAAAAAATAATAGATTCTGATATATATTTTCTTATCTGAAAAATTTATATTGTCTCCATTGACCTCCTCCAGAGCTGGCTGCACCTACCTGATTTTTACTATTTGCCTTATTACTAAGCTAAAGGAAGGAAAACATCTTATCTGAATAAACACAGTCATATTGCCCTCAAAAATAAAAGTTTCAATGAAAAACAAACTATAAAGTACTAAATATATAATATTTATGCCTTTTATATCTGGCTTATCCCAAAGAGCTCTCTTGCAGATGTTTCTCCATTATTGGGAAGAAATACATAATGACTATTTTTGCAGGTCCTATAAAGAGATAAAATTAATTATAACAAAAAGTTAAAAATACATGCAGTGAAGAGAAAAACTGCCTTATCAAGACAATTGTATTCCTGTGGGATTAAATAACAGGAAAAGGGAAAGATGACTCATGCTGAAGCTCAGGTATTCCATGATTAAGCTAAGAAAAAGTAACTATAATATAGGGAAATCAGCAATAAACGTCACTATTTGTATTAAATGCATAAAGTGCCAATATGAGTTTAATGAATTTAAATACTTAAAAAATACATATAGTATATAAAATCAAGTCAAAATGTGAACTTTTCAGATACCTGCTTTGACTAGCAGACAAAAAAATGTTTATAATTATATCATTTGCTATGCATGTAGAGTCCTTCTTAAAAAAATAGCTTGCATAATTTATTTTAAAAAAGAACATCCTACTTTTTTGGCAATTTGTTTTTTAAAATTTTTATGGATTATGCAGAGACATAAACTTTAACCAAATCTAAATTATCAAAAATCCCAAACTTGTTAAGTACTAACTCCTCCTGTAGAGAAGAAGAATGATGCTACTAATTTTTTTTTTTTTTTTTTTTTTTTTTACCAATAATTTTAAAAACTGCCAGTTTTCAGATTGGCTTTACATTTTTCTGGAAGAAAACACAAATGTATGAAATCTCAAAGATGTTGTAATATTTACTATATCTATTTAAACACCATTCAAATTCAAGCTCTATTCACTTCTGTGTGTTAAATGAGGGTAAGCATTAGCATAGATAAAATTGTAAGGTGTGTATTTATTTACCTATACATACATATTTATATCTATTTAAATGAAACCTGGACTCAGGCTATTGATAGCAGAGCTTGCAGAAAAAAATTTTAATAAGATGCTAGGCAGAAAAGAGGCTCTGGAGAATAAGGCCACCCTGGAAGGCAACTTATGCAATGGGCCGGTCAGTGACCCTAATATGGAAGCATTCTGATAAATTTATTGACAGGTCGTCATAGAGGCAATACAGACACAAACAGCCACATCATAGTACCCTTGATGATGACAACTGCCTCTGGGCTTTCATCCTTGGTTACTTATGAGGCCGTCTTTTACAACAAATGTCCTGAATGTAGTTGGGCTCGACTAAAGAATTTCTATAAAGCACTCCAGTCTTCATTACAGGGAATAAAAGTCAAGGCATTTCCTACAAATGTTGATGTCTTTCCTTTTGATCTATTGCTGTAACTTAGATCAAGCATTAAATAAGTCTAGCAGATATGCTAGTGGTCTATTAAAAATGAGAATTCATTATTTCCATTTAAAAATGTAAAAACAAAAAACAAAAAAACCCACACACAAAAAACAAGCAAAGCAGGTGTCGCCCAATGGTTGTTGAGTCTCTGCTTTGCATGTATGAGGTCCTGGGTTCAATCCCAGCACCTCAAAAAAAAAAAAAAAAAACAATTTTTTAAAAATATATAACTGGTTATTATAAATTTCGAGAGCTTTAGTCATTAAGCAATGTTAGCACACCAGCATTTAGCAGTCAGTTCAAAAGCATTATGTCTAAATTAGTTCTCTGCAATGCTGACAGAGTTAAATATTGATAAAGAAAAACTGAGTTAAGATAATATTTTGAGCCTTTTATTGAGATGTTTCTCTCCCTACTTTTACAGAGGATATAATTTCCCATAGTGTTTTATTTTTAGATAATCTATATACCTCAGCTAAAAGATTCTTGTTTTTCACCAACAAACCACCAAGATCAGGATGGCCTGTGTCAGCTGCCTTTTTGTTGTTTATGATTGGGTTCCTGGTGGGAACCACTTCAAGAGGTGGGTCAAAACAAGCCTGCAAAGAGAAATTGCAATTAAGTACCTACAAATGTGCTTGAGCAGCCCTATAGCTCAAAATCAAAATGTTCTGGCCTACACCAACTGAAATCAAGTACCTCTAAATAGGATGTAAGCTTAAAATATTCATTGTGAAGTGCTATCCTAAAAACATAACAGGTCTCAGGAAAATAGCAAGTGACATGTTGATCTAAAAGGCTGCTTTAAAAATAATAATAATAAAAGGCTACTTTATATTTTTTCTAAAAGTTATTACTTACCTGACAAGTTATAACACCAGCCATAAGTAAATGCAGCACATCTAAATAGCCATAGTTTCTGAGATATAGGAATCAATAAAACACACATAAAATATCTGAGGAAATGTTACTTCACTGTGAGGAAAGCTTTCCCAGTATTTGCTTTATTTTTGGTTACAAATAAATTCCTATGCACTATATCTTTACACAAATTGATTTCAAAAACAAACAAACACACATGAATTTAGTAGATCAACATCAATTTTATGTTTCTGCGGTACCTAACTTAATAAAAAAAAAAAAAAAAGAGGGTGAAAGTATCTACCTGAACTACAATATCCCCCCCTATTGTCAAAAGTGTGTAAATGTTCCAACAAGTTATTAGTATAACTTTCAATATAAGGTTTACATAATTTAAATGAAACCAAGAAAAAAATGCATTATTAACCTAGATTGCTAAAAAAAAAAAAAAAGTATAAAAAAAGTATAAATGCAACACATGGTGCATAAAGGCATAAAATATATTTTTCTAAAGTTATCAGGTTTTTAAAAATAATTTTATGCCTTATGGACAAGGGCTTGCACAAGAGAATACAAAATTACTATTTAAACATATAAAGAAATGAAAAAGAACTTTGAAAATACAACTAAGTCACAAGAATCCATAAAGAATAACTAAATGTTTTGGAAAAAGAACCAAATAAAACTTCTAAAAATAAAAACTGTAATAATTTATATTGAAAAATTCAGTGGACACATCAAAAAACAGATTAGACCCAGCTGCAGAATGAATGAATTTATACAAATCTGAAAGAATTATCAAGAGGACAGCACATAGGGAAAAATTAATTTAAATATGAAGGAGAGGTTAAAGACACAGAGAATAAAGTGAGAAAGTCTAATATCTAATTGTAGTCAAAGAACATCCCATATGGGGATGGGAATGGGAATGAGGCAATATTTGAAGAACAAATGTCTGTGAATTTTCTAGAATTCTTGAAAGATACCAATCTAAGCAGTCTACCAAATCTCAAGAAGAATAAAAAATTCCTTATCTACACACCAACAATGAAACTGAAGAACACCAAAGAAAGAAATCTTAAAAGCTTCGAGAGAAATGTAGAGAGAAATGGCAATTAGATGAATGGTTGAACTTCTCAACAGCGATACAAAAGCAGAAAACTGCAGAATTACATCTTTAACGTGTAATGAAAATTATTTCATATATCAATTCTAAGAAGCACATTTTTTTCACATTTTCATATCGCTAAAATTGGGGTACCTCTTAAAACTGATGCCACTTCATATTGTGACTAGATTAACTGCAACACAATCCATGGGTGGGGGTGGGGGAACGGGCAAAGGTACAAAAAAGGCTCTTCAACTATTATCAGTGAAGTTTTATTTCTTTACAAAAACAAGTGAAACAAATGGGTGGGGATACCAATGTTAATTAAATTTGGGTGATGGGTAATGGGTACTTTTCTTTATGTTTGAAATTAAATACAAAAATTAAAAACTATAAGCATAATCCAGTTGAATTTTAAATTAAAACAATGTAAACATTTAATTACTTTTAAAGTAATACATTTCCTTTCCTAGAAAACAAAACAAAACAAAAAAACTAGACTTGTCATAGTCATTTAAAGCCACCAGGGGAGGGACATAAACCATCCCCTAATCCCTATCCTCACCCTTAGCTCAGAGTTAATCTCCTAGGAAATATAAACTAAAGCCTCAGTGGATCTTTCTAGTGGCTTAAAAAATATCAATGGAAGGGGCATCCTCTGATCCAAGAGGATATTTAATGTCCAGAAGGATTCTCATTAGGGTCCAGCCCTAATAAAATAAGGCTGTAAACCTAGGGCGTAATATGGTATACTAGAAAGAAAATGGGAGTTAAACTACTTCGTTCTGCCACTAAATTGCTGTGACCTCTGTCTAGTGATTAGCTTCCTAATCTGCAAAATGCCCGGGTTAGGTCAAAGTAACCCAAAGTCTCTTTACAGTATATTTTTCTATTGTTTTTTGATTGTGGGTCTCAGTGAAATGTCAGAACCAAAAGAACGAAAATAAATAAAATCCATTTAGATTCAGATGACTCACTGCTGCTTATTTTAGAGTTAAGTCAGAAATAAAAAGAGGTAGGAGCTCTCTCAGTTTCACATCTTGCATCATTCACTAGCAAAGAAATGGTAGAGTGTTAGCAGAAGGAAAGGGGCAAACAGAACTGGCCTTTCCCTTCCTCCTAGCCCTCAATTGTGTGGGAGACTGTTTTACGAGCCCTTCTAAGCGTGGGGAAAATATGCCAGGGTACATGACTCACCAACGGGCTATTTTTCCAAGATAGATGCTTGACTTCTGATGGCGTAGCCTCATGGGGCCCTTTGCTTTGGATGGTAGCAAGTCTTCCTGGTTCTGAGTGGTTTAAAAACTGAGGGCCCAACATGCTAGAGATTCAAAGAGCATGACAGACCTAGAAACAGTGACTCAAGGTGCTTCTAAGGGGAGTTTGCATATGGCAGTTAGGCAGAGTTGCTGAGGTCTGCCCAGTGCCAATGGCAATGTCTTCAAGGAGGTTCCACAGTGGTCCCTCACTGCTTAGCCAGACCTCAGAGGGAGCTGATGGTTGAACACGTGCTGCTTGGAGACAAGACGTGCCTAGTTTCTAAAGAAAGCATCAGAACACTGTTAAGATTATAACAGGCTGAAGGAGCCTGCCAATATATATATATACCCTCGTAATAATCATAATTAAAGCTACTTGCTAATCTTTAGATACCTGACTTGTAAATTTCCTTCATTTTCAATTTCTCAGTCTATCAGAAACACTAATTTATATCCCTCAAGACTTAGCCAATAGATAAGTCCAAATGAGTTAATGTAGTATGTGATAGCTCATAATGCTGTTTTTGCTCCAGAGAAAGGTAAAATGTAAACTTACATTATAATTTTTACAAATTCATGTTCCCAAGAACTTCAGAACTGCCTTATCCATTTTCCCTAACCAGTTCAATTCAATAACCATATGGTTTATTAAGCAATAGAATGGAGATTTCCTTTTTTCTTTTTTAAAGATAACGGAATGTATTCTGGAGAAGAAACAAAAAGCATAGAATTGGTAACAACTGTGCATTGGAAGCACTATAGTATGTGTTTCCTTTGCTGGATCAAACCATCCCAAAGAATTTTCACAAGAGGAAAAAATAATCAAGATTGTGAGTTTAAGGAACGTGGAACAGAAAGGCACTGGATCAAAAATAGTTTCTTCACTAACCCTCCAGTCCTTTTGGAAATTCCTCTATTAATTCACTCTTTACATTTATAGGTATTGAAGACAACTATTAAAATGCAACCATCTCTTATGAGACTTTAGTCTCTTCCTCATTGTCCTTATTTGATACCTAGGATCATTATTATAGCAGATCCTTGTCTAAGAACTTGATAATCAAAGAAGAACTTGAGTTTTGTGGATGAAAAAGCCAAAGAAATTGCTCCTTATTCCTGGAGACAAAAGACTTCTTTACTTTTGTTATTTCCTTGCCATTTTGTCAATCTTGTGCTCTATTCAAAACTTTACTTAATAAGTTTTACTCATATTCCTCTAAGAAACATCAAGCCATTGTGTGGGCCAAAGTATATCCCAAGAAACTTGATCATTTACATATAAACCCCCTGTTATCAGTTCAAGTACCACTTCCTCCAAGGATCTTTCATTGATTTCTACAAAAAGATAATTTCTCTCCTAATTCTTATAGTTATGATGTATATCTTTCTTTTGATGGTAAAAAAAAATCTTATCTCCCCTACTAAAGTTACCTAAGTATAGGATCTGGTTCTGATTCATCTGTATCATCCCATAGTAGGTATCAAAATATGTAGGTTGAGCAACCATCAGGAAAAAATTTAATACAAAATAAATTTATATAGATGGTGATAGTACTATTCTCCAAAACTAACCTTATAAAAATACAATAATTTTAGGTTTATGTAGGCCTATTCTATTTTTATACACTCATAAGATTTATTAATACTTCAGATTAGAAAGATACAGTATCCTATGTTTCCTCTAGCAGCAAGTAAAAACCACACATTTTTACCATATCAGGTACAAGAGAAAACTCCAAACCCAAGGTCAATTCCCAGAAGACACCTGAATTGCCCAATAAGAGTGGCTGCCCTGATTTGCCAGTAGAATGTTGGCATAAAAATCCTGTTGCTAGGTTGAACGCGTCATAGAAGTGCAAGGAAGGGAAGGGGGACCTCTTAAAGTGATCCAGTAAGACATGTGGTTTGTTTTTCTAATGGAATAGAATCACAAAGTGGTTTTCATCAAGCATTAGTAAACACTTCTTAAGAAAATGAACCCACCAGAAATAAAAGTAAACATTCCAATAAATGTGAAATTTTCGGCATTTCTTCAGTGAAATTCTTAAAGTCAATTTTTGAACTCCAGTACATACAGCTAATTAAGGAAGAAGTATTTTGAGAGAGGAAAATGATAATTCCATCTACTGTTCCTAAAGAAAAAGATTATTTGTCTGAAAAACTGGAATACTAACACTAAGGGAATATTTTTACAACAGTAAAGTATGTCTTCCCCTATTATGGATTCTTTTTCCTTTTTAGCAGTTTTTAAACATAATTTTTATTTTTTAAAATATGCTTAGATTACATAAATGTCACATTAAAAATATAGGGGATTCCCATATGCCCCGCTCCCTACCCCTCCTACATTTTCCCACATTAACAACATCCTTCATCAGTGTGGTACATTCATTACAATTGATAACACATTTTGGAGCATTGCCACTAAGCATGGATTATAGTTTACATTGTAGTTTACACTCTCTCCCATACAATTTTGTAGGTTATGGAAAGATATATAATGGCATGTATCTATCATTGCAATGTCATTCAGGACAATTCCCAAGTCCTGAAAATGTCCCCATATTACACTTGTTTTTTGCTTTCCCTCCCCTCAGATCCTCCAGTGGCCACTGCCTCCACATCAATGATATAAGTTCTTCCATTGCTAGAATCACAATAAGTCTATAGTAGAATACCAGTAAGTCTACTTTAGTCCATAGTTCATTCCCCAATCCCAAGGATTCTGGGATGGTGATGCCCATTCCACCCCTAATTGAGAGGGGGCTTCGATCCCATAGGGCACATGGATGGGAATATCTTGCTTGCAGTTGCAGACACTCTCTGTTCCTTGGGATGGTCATTGTCCATCACCATCTCCTTGTTAGTTGTCCTGGGTGAGTCCAATGCTTTAGCAGTTTTATTGAGATATATTCACATACCATACAATCCATCCAAAGTATACAATCAATGGCTTTTAGTATAGTCACATACAGTATAGTCTATATATCTATATATTTATATATAGTCTATATATATTTAGTATAGTCTCATAGTATAGTCTATTCATTTCCAAAGAATTATAAACAAATTTTTACCAATTCTGCACAGATTAACCCTCAGCTTTCCATTTTCTAACCTCATTCTATTTATTGGTGACCTATATTCTCATTATTAACTCCATGAGTTTACACAATATATTTAGTTCATAATAGCACAATCATACAGTAGTTGTCCTTTTGTGTCTGGCTTGCTTCACTCAACATAATGTCCTCCAGGTTCATCCATGTTGTTATATGCTTCACGACTTCATTTCTTCACATAGCTGCATAATATTCTATCGTGTGTATACACCACAATTTAATTAGCCACTCTTCAGTTGATGGACACCTGGGTTGTTTCCATCTTTTGGCAATTGTGAATAATGCCACTATGAACATCGGTGTGCAGAGGTCTGTTTGTGTCACTACTCTTCAGTTCTTCTGGGTATATACCTAGTAATGGTATTGCCATGTGATATACGTCTATATTCAACTTCCTTAGGAACTGCCAAACAGACCTCCACAGTGGCTGTACCATTCTACATCCCCACAAACAGTAAATAAGCATTCCTATCTTTCCACATTCTCTGCAACACTTCCGGTTTTCTGACTTTTTAATAGTGGCCGTTCTAAAAGGTGTGAAATGATATCTCATTGTAGTTTTGGTTTGCATTTCCCTAATCACTAGTGAGGTTGAACATTTTTTCATGTGTTTTTTCACTATTTGTATTTCTTCTTTGGACAAATGTCTATTGAAGTCTTTTGCCCATTTTTTCAATCGGGTCGTTTGTCTTTTTATTGTTGAGTTGTAGCATCTCTGTGTATATCATTGCTATTAAACCCTTATCAGATATGTGATTTCCAAATATTTTCTTCCATTGAGTCAGCTGCCATTTCACCCTTTTGACAAAGTCCTGTGAGGTGCAAAAGTGTTTAATTTTGAGAAGATCCCATTTATCTATTTTTTGTTTTGTTGCTCATGTAAGGTTTAAGAAATACTGCCTCCCACGAGATCTTGAAGATGTTTTGCTACATTTTCTTCTAGGAGTTTTATGGTTGTCACTTTTATATTTAGGTCCTTGATCCATTTTGAATTAATTTTTATATAAGGTGTGAGATAGGGTCCTCTTTCTTTCTTTTGGGTAAGGATATCCAGTTCTCCCAGCACTATTTGTTGAGTAGACAGTTCTCACCCAGCTGGGAGGGCTTGACAGCCTTGTCAAAAATCACTTGACTGTAGACATGAAAGTCTATTTCTGTTCATCCTTCTGCCAGTACAATGTTGTTTTTACCACTGTAGCTAAGTAATATGCTTTTAAGTCAGGAAGTGAGAGTCCTCCAACTTCATTGTTCTTTTTAAGGACATTTTTGGCTATTTGGGGTCTCTTACCTTTCCAAATAAATTTGATAATTGGCTTTTCCATTTCTACAAAAAAGGATTTTGGGATTTTTATTGGGATTGCATTGAATCTGTAAATCAGTTTGGGTATAATTAACATCATAACAATATTAGGTCTTCCACTCCACACATACAAATGTCCTTCCATTTATTTAAGTCTTCTTTGGTTTCTTTTAGCAATGTTTTGTAGTTTTCTAAATACAGGTCCTTTATGTCGTTGGTTAAGTTTATTCCTAAATATTTGATTCTCTTAGTCACTTTTTTTTTTTTTTTTTAAACCGGGAGGTCCCGGGGATCGAACCCGGGTCCCTCCATATGGGAGACGGACGTCCAACCAGTTGAGCCACATCCGACCCCCTCTTAGTCACTATTATAAATGGAATTTTTTCCTGATTTCCTCCTCAGATTGCTCATCAGTAGTGTATAGAACGCTATGGATTTTTGCATATTAATCTTGTATCCCACCACTCTGCTGAACTTGTCTATTAATTCTTGTTTTTTTTTTTTCTTGATTTTTTTTTAAAGATTTTATTTATTTATTCATTTATCCCCCCCTTGCTGCTTGTGCTCGCTGGGTCAGCCAATCACACCGTGCGGGCGGGCTTGCCCTCACCAGGAGGCCCGGGGAACCGAACCCGGGGCCTCCCATATGGTAAACGGGAGCCCTACTGATTGAGCCACAGCCGCTTCCCTGAATTTGTCTATTAATTCTAGTAACTATGTTGTGGATTTTTCAATATTTTCTAGATATAAGATTATATCATCAGCGAATAAAGTTTTACTTCTTCCTTTCCCATTTGGGTACCTTTTCTTTCTTTACCTAGCCTAATTGCTCTAGCTAGAACTTCTAGCATAATATTGAATAACAGTGGCAGCAGTGGGCATCCTTGTCTTCTTCCTGATCTCAGTAGGAAAGCTTTCAGTCTTTCACCGCTGAGTCCAAAGCTAGTTGTAGGTTTTTTTATATATATGCACTTTACCATATTGAGAAAGCTTCCTTCTATTTCTATCTTTTGGAGTGTTTTTATCAAGAAAGGAAGCTGTATTTTGTCAAATGCCTTTTCTGCATCAATCGAGAGGATTATGTGATTTTTCTTCTTCAATTTCTTAATGTGGTTTATTACACTAATTGATTTTCTTGCGTTGAACCACCCTTGCATCCCTGGGATAAAACTCACTTGATTGTGTTGTATTATTCTTTTTTTTTTATTTATTTTTTTAATACCCCTGTCTTGTTGTTGTTTGCATTCACTGTCTGCTCTCTGTGTCAATTTGCTGTGTGTTCTTTCCATGTCTACTTGTCTTGTTTTTCTTTCTTCTTGTCTTTCTCTTTAGGAGGAACCAGGAACCGATCCTGGGACCTCCAGTGTGGGAGAGAGGCATTCAATTGCTTGAGCCACCTCATCTCCCTGGCCTGCTGCTTCTCTCACTGTCTCTCCTCTGTGTCTCCCTCTGTCACATCATCTTGCTGCACCAGCTCGCCATCAGCTCTCCATGGCACAGGCGATCAGCTCTCTGCAGCGTGGGCCGTCAGCTCTCTGCAGCGCATGCCAGCTTGCCTTCACCAGGAGGTCCCGGGAATCGAACCTGTATCGTAGATGGGAGCCCAATCACTTGAGCTACATCCACTTCCCAGTATTATTCTTTTAATGTGCTTTTGAATTTGGTTTGCAAGTATTTTGATAAGAATTTTTGCATCATATTCATTAGCCATATTGCTCTGTAATTTTCTTTTTTATAGTATCTTTATCTGGTTTTGGTTTTATGGTGGTGTTGGCTTCATAGAATGAGTTTGGTAGTATTCTTTCCTGTTGAATTTTCTGGAAGAGCTTGAGCAAGATTGGTATTAGATTGTCTTTGAATGATTGGTAGAATTCACCTGTGAAGCCATCTGGTCTTGGGCTTTTCATCTTTGGGAGGTTGTTTGTTTGTTTGTTTTTTAAGATTTATTTATTTATTTATTCCTCCAGCACCCTCCCGCCCCATTGTTTTGCACTCACTGTCTGCTCTTTGTGTGTTCTTCTCTGCTTGTCTTCTCTTTAGGTGGCACCAGGAACTAATCCTGGAAACTTCCGGAGTGGGAGAAGGCACTCAATCTCTTGAGCCACCTCAGCTCCGTGATCTGCTGCATCTCTTATTGTCTCTCCTCTGTGTTTCTTTTTGTTGCATTATCTTGCTGTGCCAGCTTTCTGTGCAGGCCAGCAATCGGCATAGGACAGCACTCCTGCGCAGGCCAGCACTCTGCGTGGGCCAGCTCTCCACTTGGGCCAGCTTGCCACACAGGCCAGCTTACCTTCACTAGGGGACTCTGGGAATCGAACCCTGGACCTTCTATATGGTAGACGGGAGCCCAGTCGCTTGAGCCATATCTACTTCCCTAGGAGGTTTTTGATAACTGTTTCAATCTCTTTACTTATGATTGGTTTGTCGAGGTCTGCTATTTCTTCTAAGGTTGGTGTAGATTGCTTGTGTGTTTCTAAAAATTTGTCCATCTTTTCCACATTGTCTAGGTTTTTGGCATACAGTTATTTGTAGTATCCTCTTATTATCTCTCTTATTTCTGTGGGGTCAGTGGTAATATTCCCCCTCTCATTTATGATTTTGTTTATTTGCATCTTCTCTCTTTTTTTCTTTGTCAGTCTAGCTAAGGGTTTGTCGACTTTGTTGATCTTTTCAAAGAACCAAATTTTGGTTTTGTTGATTCTCTCTATTGTTTTTTTTTTTTTTTTTTTTTCGTTCTTGATTTCATTTATTTCTGCTCTGATCTTTACTATTTCTTTCCTTCTGCTAGGTTTGGGATTACTTTGTGGTTCTTTTTCTAGTTCCTCCAGGGGTGCAATTAGATCTTCAATGTTAACTCTTTCTTCTTTTTTTCAATATAAGCATTGAGGGATATAAATTTCCTTCTTAGTACTTCAGCACTGCCTTTGTGGTGTCCCATAGTTTTTTTTTCTGCCAGGTCCCAGCAATGACTCATCTCTTCCCTTTTTGCTATAATAATCTGCCTCAACTCCCCCCTCAGAGAGTTTACACCCTTAGTCTTAAGGAAGAGCTGAAGGGTGATGGTCATTCTTCTGTGGCTGCTTCCCGCTGGTTAGGGGGAGTAGGCCCTACCTGACAGTGTAATACCTTCTGGCTATTCTATTGAGGTTGAGGGAAGATGGGTCTGGCACTCTGGTTGGAACTAAATGAAATCCCTGTATGACTAATATCTTGTTCTGGAAGGTGTTAATTCTGGAAGAAATAAACTTAGTTTGAATTTTGAAGATACATGGTCCCACTGAAAGGATAAAGATGGTGGTAAGCAGGCCCCCAAAGGGGGGCCAGCCAAGACATACTAGGCCACAAGAGTGAGAAAGGCCAGGTGCCTTCAGAGGTTGCATCCTCCCAAAGTTGATCGGAAAAAGCATTCTTCCTTGAGTCCTTTTATGTTGGTCAACTCTAGGGAGAGATTGTGGTAGACCTGATGGGTTTGGTATAAACTGCCAAACCCAGTACCCATGGTGGTGGTTATGCCTAGGATAGCTAGGAGAGGTATGAAGAGAGGCACTGCCCTAGACATGAAATCACAAAGACAGTATAGGCAACAAAAAGACAAGCATATGGCAAGCAAAATAAAGACAGTACTTAAGAGAAACATTCCTTTATCTTATAGGCCATGTTCATTAACTACTTAGAAAATGAATTAAGATTACCAGGACTTTTAACATGTTCAATATCCTTCTGCATATGATCTTACTAATTCATCAGGTATATAGGTACAGCACTTAATAATAATCAATGCACAAGTTCCTCTTTGAGTTGCAGTTAATAGATTTAAGCTCCAAGTAATGCAATATCATACATGTTATCTCTCCATAGGAACAGGCCATAATGCCAATTGTGCTTGTTTAAGTTCTATGCGCATTACTCTGGTAATTGTTGCTTCATTTGGTATGTCCTTCACACAGCCAGCATGCTGCAGCACCATTGATTCTAGAGAGAAGCTAGGAAGGTAGGCACCAGTGTTTCACCAGCTTGGTGCATAGCACCCTTCAGCTCTATGAAACAGAGCCAGTCTGGAAGCAATGTCTATTGTAAATATGGCCATATCAAGCCATCACCAGCTGCCACAGGAGTCTGAAAGAGCAATGTACTTTCCATCCACTTTCAGGAGCATGTCCAGATGTGGTAGATACTTTTATTGTTTTAGAGGTCATGGAGACCGATTTAGCCAATGACTCAGATGGAGAGGCACCATGCAGGGCATTTGGGCCTGGTTTGAATGTACAAGAGAGTTACAATACTGAAATCTATCTCTTTTAATTTTTATACACTTTCTAAACACTTCCAATGCAACGTATAAACATATCAAATGAACTTAACTATTTTTAGTACTTTATTTTTTACTTTTACATGTTTACCATGATTACATTAATTAACAGTTAATTTACTTCAGCAGTATAGGAAAAACTACTTTCTCCATTACTTTCTGAAAACCAAAGATTCCCAGTGGAATCAATATTATCTTCTGTTACCACCACCTTAACATGCAGAATGAGGTGGCTCTGACAGGTTTCTCTGTTATGAAGCTACTTTTTGTTATCAATATCACTTTAGGTTTCTATTTAATAAGGCTTCCTGGAATTAGCTATTTAAATACTTCAGTTCAGGAGATGCTTTTACAAGCTTCTTATAATTAACCATAGCCACATAGACTAATTACTTTTACCTTTAAATAAGCTTATTAAATTACAGTTAGCAACCAATGAAATTCACCTTTATCTATTAAAAAGTCTTCCTCATTCTGTTCTGTGAAAATTAATCATTTTACTTTAGGACAGATCTATATTTCATAAAACATGAACTTACAATTTTTTATCATCTTAAGGATTTAATACATATAATGCTAATTTACTTGATTGTTATTCTATAAACCTAGGGCGATAACTCCCAAGCTAAATAAAATTGAAACCATTATAGTTTATGCAAGAAATATTCTATTTTTTTCTCTTCCTTCACAGGAGACCAAAACCTCTTTTTCCTTTAATAAAATTCTAAAACTGTGACTAATCTTAAAAGCATACTGACTTCCAGGTTCTGGAATAACTGTAATAGTTTAATTTGCTTTAATCATAATTTAGAAAACATCTTTCCATAGCTTTCAAGGACTTTTCCTTTACTTATTGAAATTTGGTAATAAAATTATTAACCACCCTCATTTTAAGCCTGTTAAAAGGTTTAAATTGGGGAATTACAGGATAAACTATGATTCTTAATTCCCTGGCCTAGTGAGCACTTGTTTAATTTTTTAACAATTTGAATAGAGCTTTCTTAAGAATTTTCATTTGTTAATTTGGTATTACCATCTCGATGTATGAAAATATATGCTAAACAAACAGGCAGACACAAATAGAGAGTTAGACACAAACACACAACTCACTAATATTCCTTATGATTTTCATTCTCTTACAAAATAAGTCTTACTGTAAAATAACATTTAAAGATTTCAGTGCTGATTAATCTGCACTGTTACCATGCATTTTTTTTTTAAAGATTTTATTTATTTATTCATTTATCCCCCCCTTGCTGCCCGTGCTCGCCGGGTCAGCCAACTACGCCGTGCGGGTGGGCCTGCCCTCACCAGGAGGCCCCGGGAACCGAACCCGGGGCCTCCCATATGGTAAACGGGAGCCCCACTGATTGAGCCACAGCCGCTTCCCAATATCCTTTATATTTTTAGTCATGTTTTCCTTCAATTCTTTGAATTGATTTAGGAGATTTGTGTGATTATCAATTGATTAGTTGTCTTAAAGCCTGAATTTTGTCAGGATAGTTGGTTTGTTCCTTTGGCTGGGCCATCTCTTCCTGTTTCCAAGTGTGGCTTATAGTTTTTTCTGATACCTAGGCATCTGAATGTGTTGGTGAATTTACTCTGTCAATTTCTCTCTATTAACTAGTGGGTTTTTTTCCCACAGCTCTTCTTTGATTTTTGGTTCAACTTATTCTGAGTCTTTAAAATTGCCCAGCTTAAGTTATCAAAATTGGGCCAGGGACTCACTAAGGTGGTGCACACTAACAGCTTTGCTTTATCCTGGAGTACACTTCTGCCTTAGGGTTCTGTGCTTGTTAATTTCTTGTCTTTCCCTAAATGTTAGCATTTCTACAGATGGGGGAGACTGATTTGAGATTGTACATCTCTGGTCTCCCACCAGTGAATAAACCCTCTTTTCCTTCCTAGCCTAGTTCGTTGTGTCTGTCTATTCTATTGTGCCTAGAGTATGAACCTAGCCGAGGACCACCCTGGCCCCTCTTCAATTTGGCGCCCAACGTGAGGTGGGCGTCCTTGTGAGAACTACACTCTTTGGAGGACTCCTAGACCTGCAGCTACTGGGGCGCTTTACTCTGAGTGTGGGATAGGAATCTCTTGCCTCGGGCGTCCAGGAAAAATCTATAAGTTGATATTGATAACAAAAAGTAACTTCATAGCAGAGAAACCTGTCAGATGCTACATTGATTTATTATGATCTATGTTAACTTGGATTTATTTACTGAATGGTGTACTGATGTAAAACTAAAGATTGACTTTCTTTTTTAAAATTTAATTTTAATTTTTTTATTTTTAAAGACATTTTAGATTACATAAATATTACATCTAAATATGGGAAGTCCCATATATCCCCCCTCCCCCCACACACACACTTTCCCCCATAATGAAACATCTTTCATTAGAGTGGTACATTTGTTACAATTGATGAACACATATTGAAGCATCGCTACTAACCATGGTCTATAGTTTATAGTTTACACTTTGCACCACACAATTTTATAGGTTTTGACAAAATGTATAATGGCCTGTATCCATCATTGCCATTGCAATGTCATGCAGGACAACTCCAATGTCCCAAAAATGCCCCACATTGCCTATCCTTCCCCTCAGAACTTCTGGTGGCCACTGCCTTTACTGATAATGATACAAGTTCTTCCATTGCTAGAATAATAATAAATCTACTTTAGTCCATAAATGCATTCCCCTCTTATGTTTGTTCATTCCTCAATCTTGAGGATTTTGGAATAGTAATGCCCACTCTTTTTCTGATTGAGAGAGGGCTTAGATCCCCTGGGGCAGATGGATGGAACTGTCTTGCTTGCATTTGTAGATACTCTGTTTTTTTGGGGATTGGCATTGTCCATCATCCTTTTGTTCATTGTCCTGGGTGAGTCCAATGAACTGGAAAATAAGTGCTGCAACTCTGCTGAGATTCAGGGCTCAACCGACACATGAACAGATTGAAGATTTAAGTCTCTGGGACATATATTTAATGAACATAGTGCTAATTATAGGTTCAAATAAAAGGGGCAAAGAGCCTTGTGTAGGGAAATTACGAATGAGTCTAGTTCTGTAACATTAGGGAACATATATTCCAAAGTTAGGCCCACTGACAAGAGTGCCAAATTCCTGAGATTGTCTGCCCTGCCTAGTGTCTAGATGTCTCTAGAGCCTTCAGGAGCTCCGTGGATTGAGGCAATGTGCACTGTGGCAGTCAATGAGATCCTGCTGAGATGTGTTTAAGCATAACCTCTGGATGACTTCCTGACTCACTTTGAAATCTCTTAGCCATAAAAACTCCTTTGCATTTAATATTTACCCCTTTTGGTCAATGTCTTTTTCCAAATCATTGCTAGTTGGTGCTTGGTAATAATCCCTCAGTACCAGAGAGGCCCATCCCCGAGGTCATGCCCCACACTGGGGGGAAGGTAATGCATTCATATGCTGAGTTGGGCTTAGAGAGAGCCCATATTTGAGCAACAAGGCGGCTTTCAGGGGATAACTCTTAGGCAATATATAATACTACGCTAAGTTTCAATTTCACAAGAACAAGGTTCATAAGTACAATTATCAATATCAAGGGCCTGGCATAAAGGTCTGTCCTCCTTCGCTGGGCACTGCCCATGTACTTGGGGGATTCTTGCTACTTTATTAGAGAATGTAGCAGGACTTCCCAGGATGGGAATTCAATATTCTTTCAGTTATTATGTGGGTCTCCACCCACCGAGACAATGCCCCATGACCACTTGAACATATTCAAATGCCATAGAGATATGCCCCAGGTGCACCCCTCCCCACATATTCCCCCATCACCAACACCCCACACCAGTGATTCTTCCCTACCACAGTTTTGACCCTTCTGTGATCCACAACCTCCCCAAAAACAAAGCCAAAAAAATAGTGACTTTCTCTCTGTTAAGGTAACACAGTTTTCTTAAACTGTTAATCTGTTTTAAGAGAAAAAATATAAAAGTCCTTTTAAAATGAGCAGTATGTAAAGAAAAAAGAGTCTGTGTCTTATCAAAGTGGCTTCATGTACTCCATGTCCTTACCATATCCTTAATTTTATTTATCTTTTAAAATTCAGAGCCACTGCTATTTTGGAAGTTGTCTTTTCTAACTATTTTACAAACTTATTCATCACAGTCTAAATATAATGTTCAGGGGGTCGGATGTGGCTCAACTGGTTGGGCGTCCGTCTCCCATATGGAGGGACCTGGGTTCGATCCCCGGGATCTCCCGGTAAAAAAAAAAAAAAAATTCTGTGCATAACCACAGTGTTTATTTCCTAAGACTATTGCTAATGTATAGGCTTATGTTTACTACTAAGGGAAATATTATTTATAAAATGATATTAAATCTGGTATTAACTGCCTATTTCAGACACTTATATATATATATCCATATTATATTTACCACTCTGAAGAATTTAAAAATCACCCTCATTGTTGAATGTAATATATTCTTGGGGTGGGGATATCAATATTTCAAACAAATTTGTAATTTTAATAAGGTGGTTGTAGGGAGAAGATAATCTTGGTTCCATTGGGAATCTTAGGTTCTCATAAAATTTACTAGAAAAATAGTTATTGTCTGGTACTGCTGAAGTTTCTTTGTGGAAAACAGTATCTTTCTAAAAGAGAAAACATGAAGGAAAAATTAAAGGTGTAATTTACCTATGTATTTGGGGATTGTATGAAAAATTTTAAAAACTTTTGAAGTTCTCACTGTCCTATCCTAATACGTATCTGCATGATGATATTGTTGGTTATAGTTCTAGTTATTCTTAGAAAAATGTGATTTATGAAAACAATCAAAATCTCTTATTGGTTACACTGTTTTGCTCTGATGCTTTGCTAAAAGTGCATGCATTCATCCCATCTTCAACAAAAAGGGATTTTAAAGGAAAAGGCAAGAGTCTAAAAAATGAAATAAAACTCCTACTATGTTCTGTATTTAATGATCTCTAGAAAGAGCTTTATTTAAAATACTCATAAAGAAATTAAGCAGGGGCAGATGTGGCTCAAATGGTTGGGTGTCCGTTTCCGATATGGAGGGACCTGGGTTCAATCCTGGGGCCTCCCGGTAAAATAAAGAAAAATATAGAGTGTGTGTGGGTGTGCCGCCAGGTCCCGCGAGTGGGTGAGACCCCAGGTACCGCAAGCAGTTGAGCCCCCAGGCCCCACCGAACCACGCAGCAAGATGATGACCTAACAGGAGAGAGACACAGGGGAGAGCCAAGATGAGATGCACCGGAAAACCAGGAACTGAGGTGGCGCACGTGGCAGAATGCCTCTAGGTTCCCAGAATCAAATCCTGGTGAAGACAGGACGAGAAGGATGGGAGGAGAGGGCAGGAAGCAAACACAGAGAATTGCCCAATGAATGGAAACAAAACAGCAAAAACCGGGGAGGAGGGGTTAAAATGGATTAAAAAAAAGTAAATAAATAAATCTTAAAAAAAAAAAGAAAAGAAAAGAAAAGAAATTGAGGCACAGATTGTAAGCTCTTGTAGCAGTCCTATTTATACCTCAGCTCTGATCTCCAATTGTTATTTCTAAGTCTTAAGATGCTTTACTCATTGTATATAACCTATTAGTGCCCTAGACTTCTTAAGGGCCTATATGACACCTGGAACTCGGAGATAAAGTCAACCAGCTCTAAAGGTGCTGAAAAAGCATGATTAATTCTAAAAGACTACTCCAATTAAAGAAGCCAAAAAGAACTAAACTTCAATTACAAGGTAAATGGGGTTAATCTAAAGACTAAGGAAGTCTGCGGGAGCAAAGAAAGGAGCCACTAGGGCCAGAGGCAGAAAAAGAGATGGAATCATAGGGGGCCAGGGTAAGTGGGGGGATCCAGGGACTCGAGGTGCTTCCTGGGGTGGGGGGAATGCAGCTGCAGTGTCTCCCCCTTCCCTCTTCCACCCCAGCTCCAGCCCTGGCCTTTTCTTTTCATCCCTCTTCCTCACGGGAGAAGCTGTGGCCCTGGCCATGTCATCGTGTCCCTGTGTCCCCTGCATGTTCCCCACCCTCCACCTCCCTTCCTTTGTGCAAACCCCATTACAATAAATTTTAAATAAAAAAATAAAATAAAATAAAGACTAAGGAGAATCAGGATACATGGAAAAAGGTAATATTATTGGTATTTTAAAACTTTAACTACTATGGGGACCAGAAAGAAGAAATTTATTTTGTCAAGATAAAATTCTGTGGATCACTACCTAACTTAACCTGACTAGTGAGCTTATTTAAACAACACAGCTAACATGGAGCCTAAAATAATGAATGAGATTGTGATATTCTATAGAATGGCTGATGCATTTCTAAGTGTTTGAGCATAAAGTAGAAAGGTATTTGTGAAAGTCCCCTAAGTGACTGGGAAAAACGTAGTAATATTAAACTTCTTCACCTGGGAAATTCCTAGGCTACACTCTCAAACAATATGAGCTTGCAATTTATTCAAACAGTAGAACTCTGCAAAGTAAGCCTGTGAAGAAGAAATATACTAGTTAGATGAGCCCTCGATCTCAAGGCTTGCACTCATGAAACTTATTTCTGTAAAAGATGAGACTAAACCTAACTATAATTAATGTCTTAAAAGTCACCTCTAGAGAACCTCTTTGTTATTCAAATGTGGCTTGCCTCTCTAAGCCAACTCTCACCTTTCCCCCATGTAGGACAGGATTTTCAGGGATAAAATTTTCCCTGGCAACGTGGGACTGGACTTCCAGAGATTTTTCCTGGCAATGCAGGACTTAACAACTCCCAGGGATGGGCCTCCCTAACAACGTCGGATTAGACCAAAAGGGGGAAAAGAAAGAGAATGGTAGTTTTTTTGTTTGTTTGTTTTTAAGAGGTACCAGGGATTGAACCCAGAACCCTGTACATGGGAAACAGGCACTTACTACTGAGCTACCTCCACTCTCCAAAACAAAGTTTTAATGGCTAAGAGATTTTAAATAGAGTCGAAAGGTCATTCTGGAGGTTACTCTTATGCAGGTTTTTGTTTAGACACTCACCTCGAGTGAGGTAAAGCCTTGCCCATCTCCTGCTGAAACTAAGAACTGCTCCCTGAAGAGGGCTTGATTTAAGTTCTTCTAAAATGACTTATGGAAAGCCATTTCTTTAAAAATGAGTATATAGGTAGCATGCATGCTAGTCCTGAATTAACTACTATCCAGTTTGTTAGATCTTTGAATGCAACCCTGAATGAAGTCGAAAGTTTTGCTTCTAACTGCCTTAAATTCTCCACTGATATCCCACTGCATAGAGGTGAACCAGGAGACTGGGTGTGGCTTTGTATCTAAAATGTCACCATCCTGAACATTCACCATCCTGAATGTCAACTAAGCTCCCAGTGAACCTGGCCCCACCTAGTGTTTGTTACGTGTCACTCATTCTTCTCTCAAACTGCAGGGAATCCCGCTGTGGATACACCACCAGGGTGAAATGACAGACATTTCAGAGTGGAGGTGAAATAACTTCTCAGGAACACTCTCAATGCCCAGGGAAAACACCCCAACCTGAATATTTAACTTGACATTCTTGCTGGCCTTCTCGTTCTAATTTCTCCTAGTGGTGGGGATTATCTGGAGTGTACCTAACCTAGACTTTTGGGGTTTCCTCATAAATAAACGCACTAAATATCAGCATAGCTCCCTTCATTTTTTCCTCGAAATTCTGTCCCTACACAGCTTCCCTTGTTTCATGAGTAAGTTACCTTAAAACTAATCATATCTTTCTACTTCTAAGCAATTGCAGGCTACTGGGCTCTTTGTAGCATACCAGCCTCTCCAGACCAGTGACCCAGAAAAAGGAATGTCCAATCAACAGTATCTCCATTGCACGGATCTCACTTTTCACCAGAAAAATCCCTAACATCATCCCTTGCCAGAAGGAAGCAATTAAGAGTAGTATTCATCCTTTCCTCAAGATCGGTGAATGATCCTATTCCAAGGGGGAAATGAACCACAGCAATTTAAATCCAGCTCCACTGTGGTTTCTGCAAACACCAGGGTCTTGATTGAGGCAGTACTGTCCTCCATAACCTAACAGTAAAATAGATGTATTTGCTTTATACTTGACATTGTGATGGTAAACACTCTACCTTCCTTTTGAATACCCATATGGAAAACCTTGATACTGACGTCTACTCTGTACTTTCCTACTCCAGAACCTTGAGCTCTGACAATGATCCTAACTTTCTAACTCACCCTGGTTTGGTACCCACCATATCATGTTCAACCCCTTAGTGTTCATTCATGAAGGAACCTGTGTCCTGCCCCACCCCAATTATTCCTGAGCACCCTGATGGTATAAAATATTAGAATTTCTGCAGACGGGGAGGACTGCTTTGAGACTGTGTATCTCTGGTCTCCACTGGCAAATACACTTTCTTTTCCTTCCTAGCCTACTTTGGTGTGTCTGTCTTTCCGCTGTGCGAAGCCTTTCCGAGGCCAACTCCAACCCCTTTTCAACACCAGAAGCATCCCAGGGTTACACCACGCAGCGCACCAGCTTTGAAACGCGTCCCAGCTCAGCAGAGCGTAAAACAGTGGGCTGGAACCTTGGCTGAACATCAGATTCTCCAGAGAAGATTGTAAAAACACTTACAGGAGCCATCCCAAACCCTCCGAACTATAACCAGGATGCGCCACCCCCCTAACCCCCGCCTCCAGCCTCACTGCTCCGGTGTGTGATTTGGCGGAATAAACCGGAAGCCGCCCCACACGCCCTAGGTTTAACACCTATACACCAGTACAGTCCTCCAAGCTCCCCGCGCGGCAACTCGCGTCGCGACTCCCCAAGCAAGTCGGGAAAAAAAGTTTCCCGCGCCCGCGAAATTGTTCTCCCGCGAGACCGCCCACCTCCGGCTCCGCCCCCCGCCTCCGGCTCCGCCCCCTCTGCTCTGCTCCCAATTGGCTGGAAAAGGGCCGGCACCTGGCGTCGGCTTGGACGCCCTAACTCGTGGGCAGTTCTGCCCTATACAAAGGCGCGGTCTGGAACGACCCTTTCCGCCAGCCAATCATTCCATCAGCCAATCATCACCGATTTCCTTCACTTTCCCTTTACCCTCTTCGGCCAGCAACATCACAGCCCCTTACTTCGCTAGTGGAGGGACTAACCCGGCAGGCGCAGCCACGCTCGGCGGGACGCAGGCGCAGTAGTGTGGTCTCCCCGGCAGACGCCAAGCACGTGCTGTCCCGCGCGGTCACGGAGGGAGTGGAGCTTGGATTTTGTTCGTGTCCAGAGTGGGCAGCGAATTAATAAAGGCCATGGCGCCGGCAGGAATCCTGAACGGGAAGGTGGCCTCCGCGTAAGCAGTTACTATTGTAGAGCGTGTTGGGCTGCAGCCAAGGCTCTTGACTGGACGTCCAGATCCTCATAGACCCCCTTTTTTTCTTTCTTTTTCTTTTTTTTGCGGTGGGGGAAGGGGACCCTTGGGGAAGAGCCACACCGGCAGGGCCGGGAGGGAGAACATAGCCCTGAGCCCCCTCACACCTAAACACTGGCCCTTGTAGCCCCAGGCACAACCTGCGTCACCTGGTGGGCTTTCTTAGTGGCTGTGCCCGTGTTTCTGGGCAACAAGCGCCCTCACCACCTATGCTCCCGAAAGTGCAGCTGTTGGCTACTTTATGCTACGCGAGAGAGCAGTGTGGGCTGCCTGGAGTGCCACAGTCTGAACTCAGAAATCCACCTCACCTTCCTCTACAGTTTGGAGATGAGACAGATTAGTGAGGTGATAAGACTTGGCAAGCTTGCAAGGCTGACTAGTGATAGATGGTCAAGGAGAACCAAGGCCTTCCAACCCATAACTTTTCCCTCTACATCAGAGTTTTATTGTTTGCTAAGTGGAACTCCATAAACTTTCTCTTCTATCCCACGCTCTCCTCTGCCTTTCCTGGCCCTAAAAATCACTTTGTAGTTGATTTATGAGTCCTGACAAAACTCAACATTCCAATGAAAAGGGTATACACTGTGCGACCTACTTGGAAATTGCTCTTGGGACCCGTGAGTGCACCAGTTACTTAGTAACTGCTGTTACTGGCAACAGTAATTGTTGGATGAGCTCCTAACTTTGTAGATGTTTTTGAGTGAATTTAAGGGTCATTGGTGGTGAAACGCACCCTGGGCAGATTTTTGGACCATTCAGCACATGGCCTGCTAAACTGCATAGTTTCTGTTTGAGCTTTCTTTTTTGTTTGCTTATATTCAAACCTATTCTCTTTACCTGTGGCATTTTTCCTTCATAAAGTCGTACTTTTAGAAAAACTGGTTGTGAAGGAAAAGTTAAGGTTAGGCAGGCTACTGAGAGTAGGTGCTCACTGTGTATGTTTTGGGTTGTCTATAGAGCAAGTTATTTAAATATGTTGTTAAGCTCCATAAGGACAAAGATGTGGATTGTTTTGTTTATGCTTGTCTCACAAACACCTAGGAACCTTTCTTTGCTCTTTACTAGTCATGTGGCTTTAAGCTAGTTAACTCCTCTCTGCCAAAATTTCCTCAGATGTCAAAGATAATACCTAGGTCATTGGGTTGTTAGGAGAATTATATGAGTTTTTGACTGGAAAGCATTTGGAACTGTGCCTGGCACATAATAAGTGTTCAATAAACATTAGTTATATAAATGATCAGTAATTAGTTGATGAATACATTAATGATTTATTTTTTTTCAATGCTAGCTGCCTTGAGCTATAGTGCATTGGTTCTCAACATTAACTGCACATTCAAATCACTTAGGGAAATCTTGGGTTTTGTTATTTCTCTTTATTTAAAAATTAATACATACAGAGTATTGCATCTATCCTACTTATATAGCTCTATAAATTTTTCACAGCTGAACACTCCTGTGTAACCAACACTTAGATCAAGAAATGGCATTATTGGCACCCCAGAAACCTCCATGTTATCTCCATCCAGTCACCATCCCCCACAAAGGTAGCCTCTATCCTGACTTCTAACACTGTAGGTTAATTTTGTCTGTTTTTGAACTGATATGCAATCATGCAGTATAAAGTTTTCTGTGTCTGTCTTCTTTTAATCAACATTGTTTCTACAATTATTCCTTATTGCATGTAGTTGTAATTTATTTACTCTCATTGCTGTATAGTATTCTACTTTATGAATTTGTCACTATTCACTTATCCTTGACATTTGGATTCCCAGTTTTGGGTAATTATGAATAGTGTTGCCATCAGCATCTTGAACATCTTGAGCATAAAATATATACATTTCTATTAGATATATATCTAAGGGTAGAGTTATGGGTAATAGGCTGTGTGTACGATCAATTTTAGTACATATTGCCTATCTTTTCCAAGGTAGTTTTACCACTTTGCAGTCATAGGGAGCTTTTGAAAAATGTCAACATTTTGTTCCCACAGCAGACTGATTTAATTGGAGGGCAATAATCCTAGTAATCTTTTTTTTTTCTTTTAAAGCTCATTTGGTGATTCTGATTGATCTTGAAGGTTGAGAACCACTTATCTAAAGCCTTAAATCTAAATTTGATTCTCATCATTGAAGGATAGTGTAGCAGTGATTTGGCCACAGGTATAGAAAGCATTTTCTAGAAAAGACTGTTTCAGGTATTTGAAGGGTCTCCCCTGCTTATTCAGAGATAACATGGCTCCCTTTTATATTGCTCTGTGCTTGAAAGACCAGTTCCTACTTAACAAATTCATTTTTTTTAAATTTATTTATTCATTTATCCCCTCCCCTGCTGCTTGTGCTCACCGGGTCAGCCAACCACGCCGTGCGGGCGGGCCTGCCCTCACCAGGAGGCCCCGGGAACCGAACCCGGGGCCTCCCATATGGTAAACTGGAGCCCCACTGATTGAGCCACAGCTGCTTCCCTCAACAAATTCATTGAGGGGCACAAGAGGAAGGCCCTTTTACACTGACAGAAGTTTTTCTTTAATATGCTCATAAGGTGGCTCTTTCAGAGACTGCCACACCTTGGCACCTTGGCCTTCATAGAGTGTCTTAGTTTCCTAGGGCTGCCACAAATTGCATGGCTGAATACAACAGAAATGTATTGTCTCACAAGTTCTGGAGGTTAGAAGTTGGAAATCTGTCGGGGAGAATCCTCTTTGCCTCTTCCTAGCTTCTTGGTGGGTTACCAGCAATCTTTGAGCCTCGGTTGCTCTATCATAGTTATCACATAGCATTCTCCCCTCTGTCCACTTGTCCTGTAAAGACACCAGTCATACTGGGTTTGGGGTCCACTCTGATCCAATGTGACCTCATTTTAAGTGATAACATCTTTAAGACCTTATTTCCAATAAGGTCACATGCATAGGACTGGGGACTGGGACTTGAAGATGTCTGGTTTTTGGGGGTGGAGTGGACTGGGGGAAGGTAGACACAATTCAACCCCTAACATAGAGCCTAACTACAAGAGCTGATATACAGTGTTCAGAGTTCCTCAGAGAGGAAGAGCCCTGGATGGAGGACAGCCTGCTTGTCTCGTAGGGTAGCATATTCCTCCCAGTGCCTGTGTACTGAGGCTGCAGCAAGTAGCTCTCCCTGGGGGACTCCTGAATAAGAAGATGGTTCTTAA
The DNA here is from genome assembly GCA_026826555.1 of Tolypeutes matacus. Lineage (NCBI taxonomy): Eukaryota > Metazoa > Chordata > Mammalia > Cingulata > Chlamyphoridae > Tolypeutes > Tolypeutes matacus. Next base: position 6,132,915 of record JAKSZT010054193.1, on the reverse strand, counting down.
AGCATAAGCAGGTTGGGCTGCAGGTGGGGACTCTGGCAGGTGTTCCCACCTTTCCTCCTTTGCTTTCCCTTGGGAGGAAAGGTCAGTGAGCTTTTTACACTTGGCAGCCAGAGCTCTTAGATTATGGGAAAGGGTCCCTCAAACACCAAGTTTTCAGGTCAGCTTTCTTGCCTGCCACTACCTGTTGGGCTTCTGGGGAGACAAATTTCCTAGTCTTCAAGTGCAACAGGCAGTGTCTTTCCCCATATTAGTCACGTTACCAAAATGTAGTGCTTTAATTGTAAAATTTCTTCCTTAGAGGGAGGAAAGGTAGGTCAGATTGTGAGTTCCACAGTCAGAATTTCTCCAGAATCCAGTCCACTCCCACATCCCATTCTGCACATGAGAAAACAGTTTAGGCCAGAAAAGTGATGTGATTTGCTAAGGGTCACTAGGCTGCATAGTGGCTGAGGCTCAGCTAGAACTAAGGTCTACACCCAGTACATGGCTTTTTTTTTTCACTCTTTCAGGGACTTACTATTTGCTAAAAGGAATTTCATAAACTTATCTTTTCCTTTACTGCAGGCTTTTCTCCTGCCACTCTTCCCACTCTGCCGAGGATATTGTCCCTGATGGTTGTCTTCTTTTATTAGTATTCTGCCTTTCATACCTTCCATGAGGCCAGGACATTGACAAAGCTCAGCATTCCAGGCTCCTTCTCTGCCTTCTCCACCCTGTGGGAAATAGGGATCCTTAACTGATGGATCTAATTACCAAATTATCTCCCTCGGGAAGTAACACCTTAATTTCTCCCATGCAGGGAATTCTGAGGTTACAGTCTGGATTTGATAAGTTGGCGAGGTCTGAGGGGTAGAGACAAGTGTGTGTCCTTTTTTGGATATTTATTCACTTATTCAGCAAGTGAATAAATACATGCATGCCTCCTATAGGCCAGACACTCTTCAAAGCCCTTGGGATATAACAATGAACAAAGCCCACATCCCTGTGCTTATGGAGTTTCATATTGATGGGTGGAGATTTAGGTTGTACTTTTAATAAGGGGGTAAAGTAGTACTCATTGTAAAAGTGATTTATTGACAAAGGCTTGAAGGGGGTGGTGCCGTGAGCCTGCCAGTAACATACCAGGAGGACAAGAGCTCGGACTTCAGGCACAGCTTGTACCATGGACCTTTAACCTCATCATTTATAATAGTGACTGATTTGGGTTTAACAGGGTGACCGCACGAGAAGCTGACTGAGTAGAGGAGCTTGAGTGCCTTAAACTGACCATTGGTTGTGAAAGACCACCCTGGCCACGACAGTAGTGTCCTTGAAGAGATTATGCAAAGGGTGTACATTAGACAGGGTTAGAAGAACCACTGCGATTTGGCAGAATCTTATATATTTAGATTAGAAACTACAGTACTCACATACATGAGCTCTTTCAAAGCAAGACCTACTAAATTTTGTGTAATTTTTGTTTGACCTTGTTGTTTCATTTACTATCATCAAGCCTGCTCTCTCGATTGTTGGCATTTTTCTTAATTAAATTTTCTTTCTAGAAGGACTGGTTGTGAAGAGACAGGGTTTGCCACCCGGCAGGCCACCAAGAGTAAATGCTTTGACTTTTTGTTGGTTGAGTGCAAAGCAAGTTGAATATATTTGTAAGCTCCATGTGGGTGGTACCTCCAGAGCCTGGAAACAGTGCTGGCTTCTCCTTGGATCATTGAGAATTTACCTCTTTGAGCCTTTGTTTTCCCATCTTTCTATTGGAGAAATAATAGCACCTAACTCATAAGGTTGTCAGTTAAATCAGATATTACTTATAAAGCATTTAGAACCATCCCTGGACATAAGTCTTAGAAAGTACTTACTGAATAAACAAGTGATGATTGTGGTTATTCAGGCTGTATCTTTGGGAGCTTACTGATAACCTTGAGGTTTAAAATTTGCATTTATCCCAGTGATCAAAGATAAACATAGAACAAAGCTGTACATTTACAGGACCAGAAGACCAGTTTCTGTAGAAAGAATTTGCTAACCACACTGAAGGGCAGGTCTTGAAAAACAAATAGATGGAAAAACCTGTTGGCCTTTATGACTTAAAAAGATGTGCCTGTGCAGGAGGGCCTGGAGGGAGTTCCTAAGAGGTGGGACCTTCCGCCAGGCCTTAAATAGGCCACCCAGCCAGGCTGTTGGGTGTTGCAGTTGGAGTGTGGCAACGTCCAGAGTAGGCAGCCAACTACCACTGTCATGACACTAGCTAAAGTCTTGACTGGGGATGAGCGATGCGAGTAAGTGTCTGTTCTCAAGGACAGGAGGGTTGGGACCTCAGAGAAGGGGTGTGTGGTCGGCTGCTTATGTCTCCCCTTGCATGAAGGATCCTTTAGAAGAAGGAGCTTGCTGAAGAGGATCCCTGAAGCCAAAAGGAAGGGCTCCGCTCTCCTCAGAGGTAGAGGTGAGGGAGCACAGAGTGCTTGTGTGGCCTCAGGAGATCCCAGCAGCCTCACTTTACTCTTCTGTACCATGGGGATGACAAAAGACGTCTGCCAGAAGAGAAGGTGTGTGAGGCTCTTGGAACACTAGGACCGTGTCCTCTGACATCCTACCCACATGCCTGTTCTGGGCTGTGCAGGGAAGTTTGCACCCCTTGATGGTTGAAGAGTGGCTGGCTCAGGGTGCCGCAGTCAAAAGATTCCTCTGCCACCCTGCAGCCTCCCCCCTACCTCCATATTGCAGTTTCTTGAACTTAAGCCAGAAGTGAAGTTACCTGCTCGAGAGTTAAAGGCAGAGTCTCAACTGCATTTTCCTTCCTTTCCAGGGGCTTGGCACTTAGTGGATTGTTCAAAGGAACTGCAAACTTTTATCTCACCAAGGGAGAGGCCTTTCCACAGTAAGGAGATGAATCCGATTCTCCTCAGGAAGTCGTTTTCAAGGTTGTAGTTTGATTTCTACTGGTTGGAGACAAGTCAAAGATTGCTTTGTTACTGAACATTTTTGTTTTTTGTTTTTTTGTGGGGTCTTTTTTGGCCATTTTCAAAAAATTCTTCCCCTCAAGCCTGGACAGGAGGGGTACGGATTTGGGTGTTGGTGCTTAAAGAGTGTCAGGGAGATAAGGAAATATATTCTGTAAAAGATTTTGCCAGAACCTGTCAGGAACTTACCTTCACTGCCTTACTGGACTTCCATGATAAATAAAATACTTGGGCCCTACTTATTTAGGGTCTGAGCGTGCCAACCCTGCTTAAAAATCCTCTAACGGCACCCGCATCTCATTCAGAATAAGAGAAAGTCTCCTTGATCTGGTTACTGCTACCCCTTGAACCTTATTTACCCACCTAGGGCCTTTGCACTTGCTGTTCTTTCTGTTTATTGAACCTGGGAAAGTCACTTGACTGCTTTGAGCCTGTTTATAGGTCTGTTAATGGGAATAAAAAAGTCTCTCCTGTCTTACCTACCTCCCGAGGTTGTTTTTTTTTTTTTAAACTTTATTTTGTACATTTAATAATTGAAAATATAAGCAATTAAAAACTAAAAAATAAACACAGATGAATAAATATATACATTTCTCAATTAAATGTAATGGATACATGTGAATTTTTTTGTTGTTTTGTTTTTTTTTTTGTTTTTTTGTGTGTGTGAATCAAACAATATATTACACAATATATTTGGTTCATAGTAATGTATTCATACAGTATTTGTCCTTTTGTGTCTGGCTTGCTTCACTCAGCATAATGTCCTCCAGATTCATCCATGTTGCCATATGCTTTATGACTTCATTTCTTCTTACAGCTGCATAATATTCCATCGTGTGAATAGACCACAGTTTGTTTATCCATTCATCTGTTGATGGACATCTGGGTTGTTTCCAACTTTTGGCAATGATGAATAATGTGGCTATGAACATCGGTGTGCAGATGTCCATTCGTGTCACTGCTCTCAGTTCTTCTGGGTATATACCCAGTAATGGTATTGCAGGGTCACGTGGCAAGTCTATATTCAACTTCTTTAGGAACTGCCAAACAGTCCTCCACAGTGGTTGTACCATCCTGCATTCCCACCAACAGTGAAGAAGTGTTCCTATCTCTCCACATCCTCTCCAACACTTGTAGTTCTCTGTCTTTTTAATAGTAGCCATTCTGATAGGTGTGAAATGATATCTCATTGTAGTTTTGATTTGCATTTCCCTAATCATGAGTGATGTTGAGCATTTCTTCATGTGTTTTTTTGCCATTTGTATTTCTTCTTTGGACAAATGTCTATTCAAGTCTTTGGCCCATTTTTTAATTGGGTCATTTGTCTTTTTATTGTTGAGTTGTAACATCTCTTTATATATCCTGGATATTAAACCCTTATCAGATATGTGATTTCCAAATATTTTTTCCCATTGAGTCGGCTGCCTTTTCACCCTTCTGACAAAGTCCTATGAGGTGCAAGAGTGTTGAATTTTGAGGAGGTCCCATTTATCTATTTTTTCTTTTGTTGCACGTGCTTTGGGTGTAAGATCCAAGAAACCACCACCTACTACAAGGTCTTGAAATGTTTCCCTACATTTTCTTCTAGTAGTTTTATGGTCCTGGCTTTTATATTTAGATCTTTGATCCATTTTGAGTTGATTCTTGTATAGGGGGTGAGATAGGGGTCCTCTTTCATTCTTTTGGTTATAGATATCCAGTTCTCCCAACACCATTTGTTGAAGAGACTGTTTTTTCCCATCAGCGTGGGCTTGGTAGGTTTGTCAAAAACCAGTTGACTGTATAGGTGAGGATTTATTTCTGGATTCTCAATTCTATTCCACTGATCGATATGTCTATCTTTATGCCAGTACCATACTTGTTTTGACCACTGTAGCTTTGTAATATGTTTCAAGGTCAGGCAGTGAAATTCCTCCCACATTGCTCTTCTTTTTTAGAATACTTTTGGCTATTCGGGTGCACTTACCCTTCCAGATGAATTTGGTAATTGCCTTCTCTAATTCTGTAAAGTAACCTGTTGGGATTTTGATTGGTATTGCGTTGAATCTGTAAATCAGTTTGGGCAAGATTGACATCTTCACGATATTTATTCTTCCAATCCATGAACACGGAAGGTCTTTCCATTTGTTTAGGTCTTTTAAAATTTCTTTTAACATTGTTTTGTAGTTTTCTGCATATAGGTCCTGTACTTCTTTGGTTAAATTAACTCCTAGGTATTTGAGTCTTTTTGTTGCTATTGAAAATGGAATTTTCTTCCTGATTTCCTCCTCAGATTGTTCAGTACTAGTGTACAAAAACATTACTGATTTTTGCGTGTTGATCTTATATCCTGCCACTTCGCTGAACTCATTTATTAGTTCAAGTAGCTTTCTTGTGGATACTTCAGGATTTTCTAAATACAGGATCATGTCATCCGCAAACAGTGAGAGTTTTACTTCCTCTTTTCCTATTTGGACGTCTTTAATTTTTTTGTCCTAATTGCCCTAGCTAAAACTTCTAGTACACTGTTGAATAACAATGGTGACAGTGGGCATCCTTGTCTTGTTCCTGATCTTAGGGGGAAAGCTTTCAACCTTTCCCCATTGAGTATGATGTTGGCTGTGGGTTTTTCATATATGCCTTTTATCATATTGAGGAATTTTCCTTTTATTCCTATCTTTTGAAGTCTTTTTATCAAAAAAGAATGTTGGATTTTGTCGAATGCCTTTTCTTCATCTATTGAGATGATCATGTGGTTTTTTTCCTTCAATTTGTTAATGTGGTGTATTACATTGATTGATATTCTTATGTTGAACCAGCTTTGCATACCAGGAATAAATCCCACTTGGTCGTGATGTATAAGTTTTTTGATATGCTGTTGGATTCGATTTGCAAGTATGTTGTTGAGAATTTTTGCATCTATGTTCATGAGAGAGATTGGTCTGTAATTTTCTTTTCTTGTGGAATCTTTATCTGGCTTTGGTATTAGGGTGATGTTGGCTTCATAAAATGTGTTGGGTAATTTTCCCTCCCCTTCGATTTTCTGGAAGAGTTTAAACAGGATTGGTGTTAATTCTTTTAGAAATGCTTGGTAGAACTCACCTGTGAAGCCATCTGGTCCTGGACATTTCTTTGCTGGGAGATTTTTGATGACGGATTCAATCTCCTTAATTGTGATTGGTTTGTTAAGTTCTTGTATTTCTTATTGTGTCAGTGTAGGTTGGTTATGAGTTTCTAGAAATTTGTCCATTTCCTCCAGGTTGTCTAGTTTGTTGGCATATAGTTTCTCATAATATCCACTTATGATTCTTTTTATTTCTGTGAGGTCATTTGTAATTTCCCCCCTTTCATTTCTGATTGTATTTATTTGCATCTTCTCTCTTTTTTTCTTTGTTAGTCTAGCGAGGGGTTTGTCAATCTTATTGATCTTCTCAAAGAACCAGCTTTTGGTTTTGTTGATTTTCTCTATTGCTTTTTTGTTCTCATTTTCATTTATTTCCGCTCTAATCTTTATTATTTCTTTCCTTCTTTTTGCTTTGGGATTGGTTTGCTGTTCTTTCTCTAGTTTCTCAAGTTGTTCAGTTAAATCTTTGAGTTTAGCTCTTTCTTGTTTCTTAATATAGGCATTTAGGGCTATAAATTTCCCTCTCAAGACTGCCTTTGCTGTATCCATAAGTTTTGATATGTTGTGTTCTCATTTTCATTTGTCTCAATATATTTACTGATTTCACTTGCAATTTCTTCTTTGACCCACTGAATATTTAGGAGTGTGTTGTTCAGTCTCCACACATTTGCAAATTTCCTTTTTTCCTGTCTGTTATTGATTTCCAGTCTCATTCCATTATGATCTGAGAAGGTGCTTTGTATAATTTCAATCTTTTTATATTTATTGAGAGCTGTATTGTGACCTAACATGTGGTCTATCCTGGAGAAAGATCCATGGGCACTTGAGAAGAATGTATAATCCACTGAGTTTGGATGCAGTGTTCTGTATATGTCTATTAGGTCTAACTTGTTTATCATATTGTTCAAGTTCTCTGTTTCCTTGTTGATCTTCTGTCTAGTTGTTCTATCTAATGATGTGAGAGGGGTGTTGAAGTCCCCGACGATTATTGTAGAAATGTCTATTTCTCCCTTCAGTTTTGCCAGAGTTTGTCTCATATATTTTGGGGCACCCTGGTTAGGTGCATAGATATTTATGACTGTTATATCTTCCTGGAGGATCGTCCCTTTTATTAATATATAATGGCCTTCCGCATCTCTTATCACTTTTTTGCATTTGAAGTCTGTTTTGTCTGATATTAGTATAGCTACCCCTGCTCTTTTCTGTTTACTATTCGCATGGAGTATCTTTTTCCAACCTTTTACTTTCAGCCGGCTTGTATCCTTGTGTCTGAGGTGAGTTTCTTGTAAGCAGCATATGGATGGCTCATGTTTTTTTATCCATTCTGTCAGCCTGTATCTTTTGATTGGGGAATTTAATCCATTCACATTCAATGATATTACTGAAAATGCACTATTTATTTCCTCCATTTTATTCTTTGGTTTTCATATGTCATCTTATTTTTGTCTTTCTTTTTACTCTTTTGGTTATCCTTTCTGCTTTTCTTTCTTCTATACTCTCCTCCAAGCCTCTCTCTCCTGTCTTTTTCTTTCAGGTTCTAAGGCTTCCTTTAATATTTCCTGCAAAGGTGGATTCTTTTTTGTAAACTCTCTTAGTTTGTTTGTTTGTGAATACTTTATATTCACCTTCATATTTGAAGGACAGTCTTGCTGGATAAAGAATTCTCGGCTGGCAGTTTTTCTCTTTCATTTTCCTAGTTGTATCATACCACTGTCTTCTCACCTCCATGGTGTCTGAAGAGAAATCTGCACAAAGTCTTACTGGACGTCCTTTCTACGTGATCGTTTGCTTCTCTCGCTGCTCTGAGGATTTTCTCTTTATCTTTTACATTTGACATTCTGAATAATATGTGTCTTGGCATAGGTCTATTTGGATTTATTCTTATTGGGGTACGGTGTGCTTCTTGGACATGAAAGTTCATTTCTTTCGTGAGAGTTGGGAAATTTTCAGCTATTACTTCCTCAAATACTCTTTCTGCCCCTTTTCCTTTCTCTTCTCCTTCTGGAACTCCAATGACACGTATGTTCTTGCGTTTTGTGTTGTCATTCAACTCTCTGAGCCCCGGCTCAATTTTTTTCATTATTTTCTCTCTCTGTTCTCTTCAATTTTAGCTGCTCTGTCTTCAGTATCACTTATTCTTTCTTCTATCATTTCGAGTCTGCTGTTGTATGCTTCAAATGTATTTTTTACTTCACCTATTGTGTCTTTCATTCCCATGAACTCCGTTACTTTTCTGTTCATGATTTCAAATTCTTCTTTACGTTCGTGCAATGACTTATTGATCTCTTTAACTATATTCTCTTTCATCTCATTAATTTGATTTTGGAAATGTGTGCTCATCTCACTGATTAGTTCTCTCAAATTCTGCATCTCTTCTGGGACTTTGCTGTATTCCTTTTCTTGGGCCATGTCTTCTATTTTCTTAGTATGGCCCATAATTTTTTGTTGGTGCTTAGGCATCTGGTTAGTTTGTATTTTACTTAGATGCTCTATCTCTTTCTCTTTTATGGGGTTTTAGTGGCAGGAGGCTGTGAGTTACCACCGCTCTTTGATTTTTGGCTCAACCTTGATTGTTAGGATTGTTCTGCTGGTTGCTCAAAACTGGGCACTGGACCCAGTAATTGGTTGTAGAGTCGTTTCCTAAGGCCTTGGGCAGGGAGGCTATAGAGGCCAGGAAAAGACTCTGTTACTTAATTTTCTTATGTGTACTTCCTTGGTCTGCCAGGAGATGGTGCTTGTTGGCTGCTCTCAATTCAATGCCTGGTCGGAGCATATTTGTTGTGACACAGACCAGATCAATGTGATAGAGCTTCCTGTCTGGGGGCTAAGAGCCCTGTGATTCAAACTTTCTGAGACAGTTCTTCAGACTTCTCTTGTAGCGCCCCCCTTTTCCCAGCTAGGAAATATTTCCACTCCCTTCTGAATCCTCAACAATCAGTTCCTGTTAGTAGAGGATGAGATTGGGAGGTTTGTATATCTTTAGCCCCTTGCAGGCTCCAAGGCAAACAATGGCACAGCCCCACCCAGCCTGGAAGGGCTCTCGGGACAGGGCAGACCAAACCTGGGAGTCCAAAGCAGGGTCAGCCCCAGGCTCTCTCTCCCCTCTCCCGTGGTGTCCTCAACAATTAGTCCAGGCTAGAAGAGAGGGAGGTTGCGAGGGTCGGATTTCTCCAGTCCTTTCTAGGCTCCCAGGGTGGAAGGGTCCATGGGGCTCCGCAGCCCAAATTTCAGGTCAGATCCTGAGTCAGCCTAAGGCTGTGTCCCTCTCTCTCCCCTTTCCGGGAGTGGCAGATCCCTGAAGCCCCCTTTGTCTGTGGTCGCAGGCCCAGGGGCCCGAGAATTCTGAAGAGTGTGGGGGAGGGTGCCTGCAGCAGCAGAAGCTGCTACTTGCAACTCATAGTTCTGTAGTCGCGATTTCCCTCTTCTGTCCCTCTCTCTTCTGGGTGGTGTGCAGCCTTCACCTGCTGACTTAAACCCTAGAAGATCTTTTTCGGGGCTGTTTCAGCTTGTCCTCTAGCTATTTTTCTGGAGAAGAGATTCCTGTGTCTTACTAGTCCGCCATCTTCCCGGAAGTCCCCAAGGTTGTTGAGAGTCTCAGATGTATTCTGTTTTCACTGTTGATTCTCATTATTGTCTTTTTGCTGTCTTTGAACCAGTCTTATATTGTGTTAGATATGTTAACTTCATGGGTTTTATTTGAGTAGGGTAAGAGTAAGGAAAACCAGTAGAAACCTTTGCCTAACACTTTTTTGGATAGCACTGATGGAAAGATACACCTTCTGCTTCTTGTCTGTTGTTTGTATCTTCTGTTTAAAGTGCATAAGCATCTTTTGTGTTCAGATAGTTCATATAGTTAGGGGAATGGAGGGAACAGCTAAGGCTGGAACTGCTGGGGAGTTTCAGTGGCAGCCTAGTGGAAACTCAGCAGCAGCTTCTTGTCTCAGAGCAACACTGTGGCCTATGTCCAGGTCAAATGCCAGTATAAAAAGCCCCGTAGACTGTTAGTTCTTCTTTTGAATTGTATTATTGTATAGAATATTGGTTTGAAAAGCAGGGTCACTAGCTAGAAGTAAGATTTTGAAATCTTGGATATGAATTATTGTACTATTCAACATGTTTGGTGTTTACCAGGATACTGCAAATGGTCTGTTTCTTGGATTCCTTTGCCTGTTTATGTCAGTTGTTTGTAAAATCTGGAGAAGTGGATCTGGAGTAACCAAATTAGAATAGGAAGAGATGATGTTGCAGATGTCAAGTGTGGTTAAGGTGGGGACAGTAGGATGAAGAAAGGTAAATGACGAAACTGATTCTCCAAGAAAGACCAATTCTATTCTAGTTCACGGCTGCATCATAACTGTACAAGGCTTGACTATTTTTGGAATGTTTATTTGTGGACGTAATTTAATTGACTTGGTGTCCTACTGCATTGTATGTTTGTTGGTAAATTGATGTATCTTAGTTTCGTAAGAGGAGTAAATTTTGAATCTTGTATTAAATTCTTTTATAAAGAAAATTCTTTTTCTATTACAATATAATTTTTAAGTTTATATTGAATTTGTAGTGGGATTCATTGACTTATTGTTCTGCCTTATGTTGATATCCTGTGGTTTTCTTACTGGGCTAGACAGGCAAAAGGATATGAGTTCAAGTCCTTTCCTACAAATTTTTTTCATCATGGCACCTAGAGAGTGGAAATGCTGAAAACGATGAGCATCAGCAGCCTCCCAGAAGTGTTGGTCCAAGTTTTCATTTTTTCACTGTATGATTTTAAACTGTCACCATTCCCCATGACCCAGTTTCAGTAGGAAATAGAAAATATCCATGTCTACTTGAAGCCTGGAAAATTGATGAGACGTTCATGGTACATATTATACCAGAAAATGTCTTTTCACTGATGGTGTTTTCAATTTAAAAAATTTTAAAAATCCACCTAATAATCCTCATTCTCTCAATAGCACTTCAGGCAGCACTGGAGACCTTTCCCCCCTGTATTAGCCAAAGGGGTGCTGATGCAAAATACCAGAATGTACCTAATAATCCACTTCACTTATTTGTGCTTGAAATAGTAAATGTTAACTTCAGCCTTTCCTTTCTCTCTAGGCAAATAAGGGACAGACTGAAGAACCGAGTTGCTCAGATGAAGAAACAAGTACCTGGGTTCTCACCAGGTTTGGCAATTTTGCAGGTATTATGATGGTCTATTTCTGTTAATGTCCTCCTCCTCATTCTCTCAATAGCACTTCAGGCAGCACTGGAGACCTTTCCCCCCTGTATTAGTCAGCGAAAGGGGTGCTGATGCAAAATACCAGAACCCAGTTGGTTTTTATAAAGGGTATTTATTTGAGGTAGAAGCTTACAGTTACCAGGCCATAAAGCATAAGTTACTTCCCTCTCCAAAGTCTGTGGCCACGTGTTGGAGCAAGACAGCTGCCGGCATTTGCCAGGGTTCAGGCTTCTTGGGTTCCTTTCTTCCTGGGGCTCAGTTTCTCTCCAAGCTCAGCTCCTTTGTTTCCGCCACAAAGTAAGCTGTAGACTATGAGGCTCTCTAGGCTTTGCCTCTCTCCACAAGGCCAGCTGTGAACTGTTAGGCAAACGGCTCTGTCTCTCTTCCCGGGGACTCTCTACTTCTCATGACCAAGCTTCTCTGTGTGCTTACTTCCCTGGGCTCCAGCATCAAAACTCCAACTCCTCTGCTCTGCCATGTAGTTTTTTTTTTGTTGTTAAAGATTTTATTTATTTATTCATTTATCCCCCCCTTGCTGCTTGTGCTCACTGGGTCAGCTAACCACGCTGCGCGGGCGGGCCTGCCTTCACCAGGAGGCCCCGGGAACCGAACCCGGGGCCTCCCATATGGTAAACGGGAGCCCTACTGATTGAGCCACAGCTGCTTCCCTGCCATGTAGTTTTATCTCCTGAGTCCCCGCACAAGGGACAGGAACTCAACATCCTACTGAAGTGACCCAATCAAAGCCCTAATCATAACTTAATCACGCCCAAATAACAGACCAATTTACAAGCATAATCCAATATCTATTTTTGGAATTCATAACTATATCAAACAACCACACCCCCTTTTCTGGCTTCTGTGAGACCTCACCTTTTCAGTTTCTCTTTGCAGGCTCCCCTTCTTCAACTCAACTTCTCACTTGAGTGTCATGTCCCTCTGCTAGTCTCTGGGGACACCTTTTCCTTAGGCCAGTGTTCTTAAATTTTGGTCGTAAGATCCCTTTAAACTTAAAAAAGTGAAGGTCTCAAGGGGCTTAGTAGGAACTCAGCAGCAGTCTCTTGTCTCAGAGTAACACTGTCCATGTCAGATACCAGTATAAAAAGTTCAACAGTCTATCAAAACTATTTATTCATTTAAAAATGCCAACAATAAAGTCATACATTAACATAAGTAACATTCTTTTGAAAAAAATAACTTTTCAAAAAATTTAGTGAGACAAGGGCACTGTTTTACATTTTCGTAAAAACTCTGGCTTAGTAGAAGACAGCTGGATTCTCATCTCCTTCTGGTTGTGCACTGGTTTGATTGAAATCTATAAAGAAAAGCTGCTCTTGTACAGATGTGTAGTTGGGAAAAAAAAAAGGAGAAGTCTTTAATTGTCGTTCCAGATAGTTTTGGACATTTTTTTGTTGGTACTGCACCAAAACTCAATAAGCAGAAGCTTTTAAAGATTGGTTGCAGTGTGGAATCTAAAACTGTATCAGTGAACTTTCATGCTTTGTTATATCAAAATCTGTTGATCTGTGCTGCAGTTTAAATGAATATTTTACCCATGCATGGTTTTATAATTTCCTGCATTCCTCATTTGGAAAATAATGGTTCACTGAATGTTAAAGTATTTCATTTTGGAATTTTAAAAATCACAATCATGAATATCACCAACAAATTCATCATAAAAGTCTAAAGCGCTGAGAAGCTGTAAGCCCACAGGGGTGGGTAAATATTCTGATTTTCACTTGAAAGATTAAATTTTACAATTGGCAACATAAACTATCAGCTGTTTCCTTGAAGTGCAGGCTCACTTTGTTCATTTTTGAGAAAATTTCTGACAAATTCTAAAGCCTGAATAATCATTGCTTGTCTGTCAGTTCTTTGAAGTAAAGATAGAATTCCATTTTAAATTGTGGCACCATCACTGCAGATGATGACACAGTGAGAAAGGCAAATAACACCGTAGTATTAGGAAAATAGTTTTGATCTCTCAGATCCCCCAGTGGTGCGTGGACCAATTTAAAAAAATTTTTTTAAGGAAATCAATTTTATTGGTACATATTAATAAAGCATACACTTCATCCAAAGTGTACAATCGATGGTATTTAGTATAATCATATAGTTGTGCATTTATCACCTCAGTCATTATTGGAGCATTTTCATTATTTCAGTAATAATAATAATAAAAAACAGACAAACAGTTAAACAAGAAGATTCATCACCTCTCAATCTCTGTCTGTTTCCCCTGATGTACATAGCTGCTATTTCTGGCTGTTCTTGCACAATTATTTATTTATTAAGCAGTTTTATTGTAATAACATTCACATACCATATGATCTAGCCAAAGTGTATAATCAATGGCTTTTAGTATAATCACAGTGTTGTGCATTCATCACCACAAAAAATTTTAGAACCATTTCATTACTCCACAAAGAAAAACTCCACACTTCTTAGCATGCCTTCTCCAGCACTACATAACCACTAATCTAATTTCATCTTTATAAATTGATTTATATTGACATTTTAAAAAAAAGGAATCATACAATATGTTACACAATATATTTAATTCATAGTAGCTCAGTCATACAGTATTTGTCCTTTTGTGTCTGGCTTGCTTCACTCAACATAATGTCCTCCAGGTTCATCCATGTTGTCATATGTTTTATGACTTCGTTTCTTCTTATAGCTGCATAATATTTCACCGTGTGAATACACCACAGTTTGTTTATCGATTCATCAGTTGATGGACACCTGGGTTGTTTCCAACTTTTGGGATGACGTGAATAATGCTACTATGAACATCAGTGTGCAGATGTCTGTTCGTGTCACTGCTCTTAGTTTTTCTGGGTATATTCCCAGTAGTGGTGTTGCAGGGTCACATGGCAAATCTATATTCAATTTCTTTAGGAACTGCCGAACAGTCCTCCACAGTGGCTGTACTCTTCTATAATCTTACCATCAGTGAATAAGTTTTCCTATCTTTGCACATCCTCTCCAACACTTGTCTTTTTAATAGTGGCCATTCTGCTAGGCGTGAAATGATATTGTGGTTTTGATTTGCATTTCCCTAATCACTAGTGATGTTGAACATTTTTTCATGTGTTTTTTTTTTTTTTTTTTGCCATTTGTATTTATTCTTTGGCTAAATGTCTATTCAAGTCTTTTGCCCATTTTTTAGTTGAGTCATTTGTCTTTTTTGTTGAGTTGTGCATGTCTTTATATATCATGGATATTAAACCCTTATCAGATATTTGATTTCCAAATATTTTATCCCATTGAGTCGGCTGCCTTTTCATCCTTTTGACAAAGTCCTGTGAGGTGCAGAAGTGTTTGACTTCTTTTTTTTTTAAAGATTTATTTTTATTTATTTACTTATCCCCCCCTTGCTGCTTGTGCTTGCTGTGTCCATTTGCTTTTTTGTGTTTTTCTGTGTCTCTGCTTGTCTCTCTTTGTTGAGTCATCGTGTTGTGTTGGCTCACCACACCGTGGGGGCCGGCTTGCCTTCACCAGGAGGCCCCAGGAAACGAACCCGGAGCCTCCCATATGGTAAACGGGAGCCCAGCCAATTGAGCCACAGCTGCTTCCCAAGTGTTTGACTTTTAGGAGGTCCCATTTATCTATTTTTTCTTTTGTTGTGCGTGCTTTGGGTAAGGTACGAGAAACTACCACCTACCACATGGTCTTTAAGATGTTTCCTTACATTTTCTTCTAGTAGTTTTATGGTCCTGGCTTTTATATTTAGGTCTTTGATCCATTTTGAGTTGATTCTTGTATAGGGCGTGAGATGGGGTCCTCCTTCATTCTTTTGGTTATAGATATCCAGTTCTTCCAGCACCATTTGTTGAAGAGACTGTTTTGTCCCATTGGCACAGACTTGGTAGGTTTGTCAAAAACCTGTTGGCCATAGAGGTGAGGGTTTATTTCTGGGTTCTCAGTTCTATTCCACTGATTGATCTGTCTATCTTTATGCCAGTACCGTGTTATTTTGACCACTGTAGCTTTGTAATATGTTTCAAGGTCAGGCAGTGAAATTCCTCCCAGGTTCCTCCTCTTTTTTAGAATGCTTTTGGCTATTTAGGTGCACTTTCCCTTCCAAGTGAATTTGGTAATTGCCTTTTCTATGTCTGCAAAGTAGGCTATTGGAATTTTGATTGGTATTGCATTGAATCTAGAAATCAGTTTGGGTAGGATTGACAGCTTCAAGATATTTAGTCTTCTAATCTATGAACATGGAATGTCTTTCTATTTGTTTACGTTTTCATTGATTTCCTTAAGCACTGTTTTGTAGTTTTCTGCATATAGGTCTTGTACTTCTTTGGTTAAATTAAGTCCTAGGTATTTGAGTCTTTTTGTTGCTATGGTAAATATAATTTTTTCCCTGATTTCCTCCTCAGATTGTTCAGTACTAGTGTACAAAAAAATTACTGATTTTTGCGTGTTGATCTTGTATCCTGCCATTTTGCTGGACTTCTTTATTAGCTCAAATTGCTTTCTTGTAGACATTTTGGAATTTTCTAAATATAGGATCATGTCGTCCTCAAATAGCGAGAGTTTTATTTCCTCTTTTCCTATTTGGATGCCTTTAATTTTTTTTTCTTGTCTAATTGCCCTAGCTAGAACTTCTAGCACAATGTTGAATAACAATGGTGACAGAGGGCATCCTTGTCTTGTTCCCAATCTTAGAGGGAAAGTTTTCAACCTTTCCCCACTGAGTATGATGTTGTCTGTGGGTTTTTCCTATATGCCTTTTATCATATTGAGGAATTTTCCTTCTATTCCTGTCTTTCAAAGTGTTTTTATCAAGAAAGGATGCTGGATTTTGTTGAATTCTTTTTCAGCATCAATTGAGACGATCATGTGGATTATTTCCTTCAATATGTTAATGTGTATTACATTAATTGATTTTCTTATGTTGAACCAGCCTTGCATACCAGGAATAAATCCCACTTGGTTGTGATTTATAAGTCTTTTGATATGCTGTTGGGTTCAGTTTGCAAATATTTTATTGAGAACGTTTGCATCTATGTTTATTAAAGAGACTGGTCTGCAATTTTCTTTTCTTGCAGTGTCTTTATCTGGCTTTGGTAATAGTGTGGTGTTGGCCTCATAAAATGTGTTGGGTAATTTTCCCTCCCCTTCAGTTTTTTGGTAGAGTTTAAACAGGATTGGTGTTAATTCTTTTTCAAAATGCTTGGTAGAAATCACCTGTGAAGCCATCTGGTCCCAATACCTAAACCATCTGAAATCCTCAGAGCTCAGCCCCCAGCCCTGTTCTCCACCTTATTCTTTCCCTGAGTAATCTCACCAAGTTCCGTAGCTTCACACAGGAATACTTCCAGGTTCAGATCTCTATCCAGGGTTTTTTGCTTGAGCTCCAGATTCATCCAGTTGGTAGGAGGCATCTAATAAATATTTGTTATATAGACTAGTGTATGAGTGGATGTTAGAATGGTTGATTTCAAAGAAGGAAACTGGTAGCTTTCATTTTAAATGAAACTGGTTTCCTCGCCTCACATTTTCTCTTTGTGTCCACATACACGATTTAATCCTTTGCTGACTTTCTGTTCCTTGCTCATCAAGACTTTCAGAGTGAATAGTACTTAGATATTTTTTCACCATTACTGCACGGTATTTCTTCGTCAGAGAGACTGGAGGTAGCCAAGAGGACTTAGCTGAGAACAAAAGCACAGAAGGCCTGTCGTTCTGTGCCTGGTGTGTTCTCCGCTGTGGTGCATTTTTCTTTTTTGCAAATTACTAAGAATCCAAGGTGTCTGTTGTGGATGTGAACGTGGTACATTTGGGGATCAGTTATTTCATGGCTTATTCTTGTCAATTTTTGTGGAAAGCATAAAATGTCATAGGCAAGAATTTTCTTAACAATGTTAGGAGGTATTTTTTAATCCTTTTTTTTTTTTAAATCGATTCCCAAACTTGTAATTTAAATTTGTTGATTGCAAGTGTTTTTATTACCTGAACACTCTTCTGCACTTGGTCTCCTATGTTGTTTCCAGTTAAAAAGTGATAGATTATTTTGACCTTGCACTTTAGCACCAGAGTCAACATGTGTCTCTGATACAAGGTTTACATAGTATGTTGTAATCACATCGCTGTCTTCCCAGACCTCTTGTTTTTCCCATCCTAGGGACTATCATTGCCCTCTTGCCAGACATCCAGGCCAGACACCTGAGGTCATCTGCCTCTTCACATCCCACCAGGGAATGTTGTCCTGTTGATTCCTATTGTTCCCATCTTAGATCAGGCCCTTCTCTTCCCTCTGGGCCTCTGTAGTTATAGGTTGCTGATCTTGATGCCTCTAGTCTGTTCTCTTTACTGCAACTGCAACCCTTATCAAAATGCAAATCTGATGACAATTTATCCACCACTCCCACTCCCCGTCCTTTATGGAAGGAATGACAGTACTGCCTGTAGAGTATCTGCTATAATTGAAATGATGTGTATATATTTCTAGTTGTTCTATATTTTATCGTATTTCTGCAACATTGGTGGTGTCCCCTTATTGACAAGGTAACTGATGCCCAAAGATCTTGGGTTAATTTGCTCAAAACTATAGTCAGGAAGGGACTCCTGACATAAAAACCCATTACTATCTGACATAAAAACCCATTACTTCCCCCCTTTGTTTTTCACATTCCTTCGCAATACATTCAAGGATATTCATGATCTGGGCCAATTATCTATTTAAAGGTTGGATTTTTTTTTTTTTTTAGCAGACCGGCAACTTTCCCCAAACTCATAATTGAAAAGAAATTAAGACTAGACCTTTCATTATAAGTGATCAATGAGGCTGTATTTCCAGATAAATGGTTACCATGAGAAACCATAAGTTTGCTTATGATTTAAGAAATGGAAGAATAATAGTGGGGCATAGCATATTGGTCCAGAGAATTTGGCTTCTGTACCACACTTAAGTCTCTTTCTTGAGGGCCTCAGAATGATCTTTGCCTCCATGAAGGTCTGTGTTCTCTATAAGGTAGAATTAGATCCACCCTATCTGGTTTTTCTTCTCTGTGCTGCTGGGCCTGAGCCTTTCCACTGTCCTGGGGAGATGGGGGGTGGGGTTGGCAGCAGAGAGAGAGTGGGGACCTGGGAGAATGTGCCCTCTGAGTTTTCTTGCTTCTCTGAGTTCAGGTGTTTTCCCTTCCTGATAATTGTTACTCTGGCTAGTAAGCTGAAATTCCATAGGCTTATGGCAGGGCTGTGGCATCCTTGCTGAGTTCCTAATGTAGATGCAGGTGTCCCCTGCTTTTTGTTTTGGCTGTTTCCATGAGCATCAGACAGGCATAGACCATTGTGCTCACAATTCCATCCTGCCCCAGCCGTCGTCTTATTCTCCTGTAAAAGTTCTCTGCAGTAAAGTCGCATAATTAAACATTCCTTTTATCAAAACTAAAATTTTAGAAGTTTTTCTGTACACTTTGCCTTTCCCTAATCGTCTGATTTGCATGTATTTATGATTCTAGGTTGGTGACAGAGATGATTCAAATCTTTTTATAAACGTGAAGCTGAAGGCTGCTGAAGAGGTAAAACCTAGGCCTGCAACACCATCACCCCCACTTCCACCCTGGGCCTGTCTGTTACTTCTTGCTCTTTGTGCCCTTCCCCACTAACATTTCTATCACCCACAGGAGATGTAAGTTTATTTATTTTGCAAGTCAGAAAGGGTGATTGAGAGCTATGGCCCCTGTTTTTGCCCTTGAATCATCAATTTGGTTTCTTCCCAAAGAGCAGGAGTAGTAGAAATGAAATTTGCTTAAGTGCAGTGGAGACAAATAATTAGTAAATGATGAATGGGTCAGAAATAATAAAATAATTCTTTAGAAAACAAAAATGAAATGATGACAAATGTCTCCTGGTTTTATTTTAGTCATATGTATAAAAGAACTGGGTCCGTATCTCAAATTCACTTACCATTTATTTGCCTCTTTGAATGATCATTTTTACAGATTGGGATCAAAGCCACTCACATTAAGTTACCAAGAACAGCAACAGAATCTGAGGTGAGTGCTGGGCATTGACCATTAAAAGGGCAGCTCATGTGCTTTCCTTTCTGGTTTTTGTTTGGAGTAACTTTTAGGGACTGATGCACTGAGCATATGCAGACTTCCACATAATTCTTTCTTTACAGACTGCCCCAGAAAATCCTTAAAAATACCCACACAGTAAATACTTGTTACATAGAGAGTGATTGTGGCACCATATGCTTCCAAATCACCTGTGATGCTCATTAAAAACTGATCCCTGGACATTTTAAAAAGCAAATGAATATTCCATTTATATGACATTCAAGAATACACAACATATCAGTGAGAATTAAAGTCAGAACTGATAGGGGATTGAAGTGAAAGGGGCAGGAGGGAAAGGAACTTCTTGGGGTTGTGGAAATGTTCTGTATCTCCCATATGCACTGTCCAATATGGTAGTACTAGCATCATGTGGCTATTTAATTTAATATAAATGAAATAAAGTTAAAAACTCAGGTCCTTGGTAGTACTAGCCACATTTCAAGTACTCAGTAGTCACCTGTGGTTAGTGGTCACTGTATCGGAAGGTGCACATTATAGAACATTCCCATCATCATAGAAGGTGTTAGTGGACAGTGCTGCTTTATACCTGTGTCTTGATTTGGGTGATGGCAACAGAGGGATTCCTGATACAGTATAAGTTATTGAAGTTCTTAGCTCTTTTATTTGATGGATTTCCTACCAGACACCTGGGAGATATATTCTGTGTTAAAGTAGAACTGCTCCCATAATCCAAGAGGAGAGGTACATTCTGAGAGGACTACAATTAATTTCTTGGAGGAAAATGGGGTGAACTGATTTTTTACTTGGAAAGTGTTCCTCTGCCCTTTTGAATTGTCTATCATATAACTTTTAGGTGTTAAAGTTCATTACATCTCTGAATGAAGACTCCACTGTGCATGGATTCATAGTGCAGCTTCCTTTAGATTCAGAGAATCCCATTAACACTGAAGCAGTGGTCAATGCTATTGCACCCGAAAAGGATGTAGATGGGTGAGTGTGGTTTGGCTTTCTATATCGCATTGCGTAATTCCATTTTTATGCATTTCTATTTCGGGGACATACTATATTTTCTTCTTAAGAGTAAAAACACCTAATTACCTTTATTTTCCCCGTTTTCATCTATTTCGTTGTTTTAGATTAACTAGCATCAATGCTGGAAGACTTGCTAGAGGTGACCTAAATGACTGTTTTATTCCTTGTACACCTAAAGGATGCTTGGAACTCATCAAAGAGACAGGTAAAGAACAAACAAAAACCAAAGCACCATTTCTTGGAGCCTGGTCTTGACATGTGGAGATACAGAGGAGATACATTGTGGGCCATAAATAAATGGACTTGCTTGGCAGAAGTGCTTGTCTGCTAGGGGCTATACCAAAATTTTCACTTAACCCTGTGAAGTAGTCACTATCATTGTTCAAAAAACTGAGAAAGCAGACTCAGAGATTAAGTAACTTGTCCAAGAAACTCAGCTAGTTAACGGCAGAGCCAAGATTGGAACCCAAGATGTTTTGAGTTTGAAGCAATTTATTTGTGAAAAGATATAAATAAGCATTCATATAGTACATGGGGTATCAAAGTGCCTGAAACGTGCACCAAGTCTCCTAGGGCTAGATGGATGGCTAGAAACTGATCTTTTCAACAGTGGGCCATAATTCTTCTTTACATAGTCAGTGCTTTGATATTTTCATTTCACCGTGAATACTTTTAGCAGTGATTATTTTTTCAAGGATGTGTGTCCTGTTAAAAGGAAATGGGGGGAGGCGGCTGTCGCTCAATCAGTGGGGAGGCCCCGGGTTCGGTTCCCTGGGCCTTCTGGTGAGGGCGGGCCCACCCGCACGGCATGGTTGGCTGACCCAGCGAGCGCAAGCAGCAAGGGGGGCATAAATGAATAAATAAATAAAATCTTTAAAAAAAAAAAAAAAAAAGGAAATGGGTCAGAAGTTTCAAGTGAAAAGTGTTGGCCTGCTCATTTTCCCCAAAGCATAAATGAAAATATCCGTGGTTAGCAAGGAAAGGTCATAAGCCTTGGGACAGCTATTACTGTTCAGCCCTACAGCTAAATTGATATTCTACAGCATATTTAGCAAACAATGGTATTATAACGTGATTTAAAAATTCCATGTACTACAGCAGCCATAGGCTTCCTACTTCCTCTTAGAGTGAAACTACCATTTACCATAATCCAGCTTCAGGATCTTTGTTGAATCCTAAAAAAAAAAAATAGCACGATAACTGAAACACTTCAGATTTTGAGGTATTTACTGCTAGATGTTCACAATGTTGTGTTATATAAAAGCTTATCCTTTTCTGATAAAGTGGCAAAGTTTAAACACATACTCTCTCAAGCAAGAATCCACTGTCTTCAGCCATGACAGGATAGAGGGGCTCAGACTGAAGTTCTTCAGATCTTATCTTTGTTTTTTTCTGTATGGGTGGCATCATTCTCATGCCTCACTTGGTGGCCCCAAACAGTTTTAGTCTTGCCCCATCTTTTTGCCTAACAGAAAGGCAGATTGGGTCTCATTGGCCAGGAGGATGAAGTGATCACTTGTCTACTATTGGATGCTCACCCAAACCACCTCCATTGAGGAGAGTATGAGTCAGGCCTGGAAAGGACATCGATATATTGCCAGAAGAATGAATACTGAGTAGGCAAAAAGGAAAGCTTTCTATAACAGTTAAGTTTCTCCTTTATCACTTCTCTGCAAATAACCCTGTGCCTGGGGCCCTAGACCAGAAGGGAAATTTGGATGAGGAACTGCATAAATATACTTACTGAACTTGGAAAGAACTACTCATACTAATCTAATTTCCTTCTTTTCCCTCTACCCCATTTACATGTACCCTATTTGTTATAACTCCTTTTCCCTTGTAATTTAATCTGATATCTTCTTCCATATGGCTCTTTAGCTATATGACAGGTTTTTGAGTTTTTTTTTCTCTGAGTGTAGGTTTTCTTCCCACTCCCCTGTGACTCAAGAATGGATCTTGGCTTAAGCTGCTCTCAAAAACCCACAACAAGAAAGACACATGTACAAGTCCCAGTTTGTAGCTAGAACTCTAGTTGAGAATATTCTCACCAAAGAAGGAATGTTTTTAGGAAGGCTTCTGTTGAATGCTAAGACCCTATTTTGTCTTGTTTTGAATGCATAGGAGGGCGGCTTCCTTCACCCAACTCTGATGCCTTCTGGCTTTTCTTTCAGGGGTGCAGATAGCTGGAAGGCATGCAGTGGTGGTTGGGCGCAGTAAAATAGTGGGTGCCCCGATGCACGACTTGCTTCTGTGGAACAATGCCACAGTGACTACTTGCCACTCAAAGACTGCCAATTTGGATGAGGAGGTAAGGGGTCCACAGCAGAGTAGCTCTTACTTGTGGGAGTGGGTACAGGGTGTTCTCTTCGCCTAATGGGAACATCTAACGTTTAAGTGCTAGACACTGCACTGCCATGTACTTTACCCTCATTATCTCATTTAACCCCAATATCAATCTATGACTTTTGTCTCATTTTATAAGATGAGGAAGCAACTTAGAGTGAAAACTTACTTACGATTCTGACTTAGTTCTGGTTATGTACTTTCTACATCAGTCTACTTCACGGTACATAGGTGTAGGGACTGGAATTAAACCCTGGCAGTCAGATCTCATAATTGTCCCAGTAGTCATGTGCAGTCTCAGAGCACTCAGAAGTGCTCCAGAGGGGATAATGGACAGTGGTCCTTTGGCCTTGGTAGCAGCTTGTTCTTGAACCCTGCATTAGATTCCTGAACCTAAGAATTCTCACACTTATACATCACTTGGACAGCATAATCTCTTAAATGTGGGGAGAGAGAGGGAGAGAGGCTCACTGCTTTTTTTTTTAACTTTATTTTGTACATTTAATAATTGAAAATATAAACAATTGAAAACTAAAAAGTAAACACAGATAAATAAATATATACATTTCTCAAATGTAATGGATACATATAATTTTTTTTTTTAATCAAGCAATATGTTACACAATATATTTGGTTCATAGTAACGCATTCATACAGTATTTGTCCTTTCGTGTCTGGCTTGCTTCCCTCAACATAATGTCCTCCAGATTCATCCATGTTGCCATATGCTTTATGACTTCATTTCTTTTTACAGCTGCATAATATTCCATTGTGTGAATAGACCACAGTTTGTTTATCCATTCCTCTGTTGATGGACACCTGGGTTGTTTCCAACTTTTGGCAATGGTGAATAGTGTTGCCATGAACATCAGTGTGTAGATGTCTGTTCGTGTCACTGCTCTCATTTCTTCTGGGTATATACCTAGTAGTGGTATTGCAGGGTCATGTGGCAAGTCTATATCCAACTTCTTTAGGAACTGCCAAACAGTCCTCCATAGGCTTACTGCTTTTAATTCTCTCAAAGCAATGCTCCACGGAAGGTGGTAGTACCCACATTTTATAGGATGGGGAGCCATCTCAGTATGTTATAGAATTCAGGGACAGGGCCCTTAGCCTGTGGTTCCCAGCCTGTTCTCACCCCTACTCAACAGGTTCGCATTACTTTTCCCAATTCCAATAATCTCTTAATACATATATACATACATATATCCTGTCCGTTTTCTCTTGAGAACCCTGATTTTGCTATTAGGTGTGGTTCTTAGGATGACATTTCTGAGTTGGTTCTGGGATTTATGGAATTGGTTCTCTAATCTGATTAGATTAAAAGCCACTAATAACTCTGTTTCTAATGATCAAGATGGCACTGATTTGGCAATAGAGATACACAAAATATTCATTGAATACTGCTACTCAGATGCTTATAAGAGGCAAGGTTTTGGGTGACAATGTATTATGATACCATAACAGAGTTTTGTGGAGTTAAAAGTATAATGATCTTGGCTGATTGTTCCTAAATATTCTGGATATAGTTGTTAAGGAAAGGGATGAGCTCAAGGCTTCAAATTCCCAGCTCAAGTACTACATGAAGGACTTGAAGGTTTCTATGTATGCCCTGAAAGAAGCTCTTACTTCTTGTACTTGCAAACTTGGGATTTCTGAAAACCAGACCCAGAGTCTCAAGTGCAGATTGCTGAATTACATTATAAATTGAATTCCCAACCTTACCAAGTGTCTACTGTTAAAGTGAGGGCATTGGTTGGGAAGGAATGGGATCCTGAAAATTGGAATGAGGACATATGGGCTGATAATGATGGCAGTGGGGCATTGAAACCCTAGATTCTGCTGAGTCTTCTTTGATAAACTTGTAACTGCCTGCCCTGAGGAAACCGCCTTCACACCTCCATCTCAAGAGTTTAACCCTTTTTCACCAGATGAGACTGTAACGGAATGCCCTGGCTTGTATGACACAGCTAATTCCTGTTATGACCCATCCCCACCACCCTTCTTTCCTTCCAAACCCATAACTAGATTGAAGTCCCAACGGGCCCCGAAAGGTGAGAAAAAGTGTGATCTTAAGGAGGTGTGCTACACTCCAAAAGAACTGCATGATTTTTCCAATTAATTTAAACAGAAATCAGAGGAATATGCATGGGAATGTATATTAAGGGATAATGGTAGAAGGAACATAAAGTTGGATCAGGCCGAATTTATCGATATAGGCCCACTAACAAAGTTGTACCTTGAGGGGTTAGAAAGGGCTCTCATATTTTGTTTGGGTGGTTGGCTGAAGCATGTACCAAAAGGTGGCCTACATTACCTGAAGTGGGAATGCTAGAACTGCCCTGGTATAATGAAGGGTTCCAAAAGTTTAGAGAGACTGGAATGTATTTTATCATGTAAGGCCTGCTCACCCACCCCAGGAATGTCCAAAGGACACACCTTTGACCATGACTGTGAGGAATAAATTTGTGAGAGCAGCTCCATCATCCCTGAAGAGCTCTGGCTGCTGTTTTCTGTAGAGCAGATATTACTGTGGGAACTGCTTAAATACAATGGGAATGATGAGATCCCAGGTTGGCAGGAGCCAAATGGTGGCACTTAATTACCAAAGATAGGGTGGGCAGCGCAGACAAAGCAGTAATCAGAATAGTCTGATTTGCAGAGCTTGATGGCATTGGCTAATGGATCATGGGGTACCTAGAAGTGAAATAGATGGGCAGTCTGCTAAATTCTTACTTGATCTGAATAAGCAGGAGTTCTAGGTCAAGTCAACACAAGTCTAACTTGAATCACAAAATAAGGGGGTCATGGACCCTCAATAAATTCCCAGACTTGAAACAGTTTACAGACCCAGAACCCCTTGAATGAAGGGAAGACCATGTCCCCCTGTGGAAGGTCCCTGCAACGCTTCCGGAAATTTATACCATTAATCTTCCTCACAGCCTTTCCTAAAGAGACCTATGGCCTTTTCAACAGGGTAGCTGCATTGGGGTAAAGGAAATGATCAGATATTTCAGGGAATGTTAGTCACTGGCTCAGAAGTGACATTAATTCCAGGAGACCTAAAATGTCACTGTAGTCCACTGATCAGAGTAGGGTTTTATGGAGTTCAAGTGATCAGTGGAGTTTTATGTACATCTTACAGTGGGACCAGTGGATCCCTGGACCTATTCTGTGATTATTTCCCAAGTTCTGAAATGCATAATTGGAATAGACATACTCAGCAGCTGACAGAATCCTCACATTGGTTCCCTGACTTGTGGAGTTAGGGCTGTTATGGTAGGAAAGGCCCAGTGGGAGCTACTAGAACTGCTGCTAACTAGCAAAATAGTAAACCAAAAGGAATCCTAGAGGGATGTAGGGGTGGTGGTCATTCCCACCACATCCCTATTCAACTATCCCGTTTGGCCAGTGCAGAAAACAGATGGATCTCCAGTATGCAGCCACTGAGGTGCTTTTTTCTTTTTTGTACTTTATTTTATACATTTAATAATTGAAAATATAAACAAAAACTAAAAAACACAGATGAATAAATATATACATTTCTCAAATGTACAGATACATATAAAATGTTTTTTGAATCAAACAATATGTTACACAATATATTTGGTTCCTAGTAATGCATTCATACAGTATTTGTCCTTTTGTGTCTGGTTTGCTTCGCTCAACATAATGTCCTCCAGGTTCATCCATGTTGTCGTATGCTTTACGACTTCATTTCTTCTTACAGCTGCATAATATTCCATCGTGTGAATAGACCACAGTTTGTTTATCCATTCCTCTGTTAATGGACACCTGAGTTGTTTCCAACTTTTGGCAATGGTGAATAATGTTGCTATGAACATCGGTGTGCAGATGTTTGTTCGTGTCACTGCTCTCAGTTCTTCTGGGTATATACCCAGTAGTGGTATTGTCGGGTCACATGACAAGTGTGTATTCAACTTCTTTAGGAATTGCCAAACAGTCCTCCATAGTGGCTGTACCATTCTGCATTCCCACCAACAGTGAAGAAGTGTTCCTGTCTCTCCACATCCTCTCCAACACTTGTAGTTCTCTGTCTTTTTAATAGTGGCCATTCTGATAGGTGTGAAATGATATCTCACTGTAGTTTTGATTTGCATTTCCCTAATCATGAGTGATGTTGAGCATTTCTTCATGTGTTGTTGTGTTTTTTTTTTTTGCCATTTGTATTTCTTCTTTGGGGAAATGTCTATTCGATGCCCATTTTTTTAATTGAGTCATTTGTCTTTTTATTGTTGAGATGTAACATCTCTTTATATATCCTGATATTAAACCCTTATCAGATATGTGATTTCCAAATATTTTCTCTCATTGAGCTGGCTGCCTTTTCACCCTTTTGACAAAGTCCTGTGAAGTGCAAAAATGTTTAATTTTGAGGAGGTCCCATTTATCTATTTTTTCTTTTGTTGCACATGCTTTGGTTGTAAGGTCCAAGAAACTACCACCTACTACAAGGTCTTGAAGATGTTTCCCTACATTTTCTTCTAGTAGTTTTATGGTCCTGGCTTTTATATTTAGATCTCTGATCCATTTTTTTTTTTTTTTTTTTAAAGATTTTATTTATTTATTCATTTATCCCCCCCTTGCTGCTTGTGCTCGCTGGGTCAGCTAACCACGCCGTGCGGGCAGGCTTGCCTTCACCAGGAGGCCCCGGGAACCGAACCCGGGGCCTCCCATATGGTAAACGGGAGCCCTACTGATTGAGCCACAGCCGCTTCCAAAGAATTATTTATTTTTTTATTTACTTTTATCCATTTTTACCCCACCCCCCAGTCCTGTTTTTGCTTTTTTTTTTTTGCTGTTTTGTGTCCATTCGCTGGGCAATTTCCTGCCCTCTCTTCTCATCCTTCTCCTCCTGTCTTCACCAGGATTCGATACTGGGAACCTCTGATGTGGGAGGAGGCGTCCTACTGCCTGCGCCACCTTAGTTCCTCTCTGATCCATTTTGAGTTGATTCTTGTATAGGGGGTGAGATAGGAGTCCTCTTTCATTCTTTTGGTTATAGATATCCAGTTCTCCCAACACCGTTTGTTGAAGAGACTATTTTTTCCCATCAGCGTGAGCTTGGTAGGTTTGTTAAAACCAGTTGACTGTATAGGTGAGGGTTTATTTCTGTGTTCTCAATTCTGTTCCATTGATCGATATGTCTATCTTTATGCCAGTACCATGCTGTTTATTTTTATCTTTTTTTAAAAGATTTATTTATTTATCACCCCCTTGCTGCCTGTGCTTGCTGTGTCCCCTTGTTTTGCATTTTTTCTGTGTCTGCTTGTCTCCTTCTGTTGCATCATCTTGCTGCGCCAGCTCGCTGCACCAGCTCACTGTGCCGTGCGGGCTGGCTTGCCTTTACCAGGAGGCCCCGGGAAACAAACCCGGGGCCTCCCATATGGTAAACGGGAGCCCAACCAATTGAGCCACAGCCACTTCCCTACCATGCTGTTTTGACCACTGTAGCTTTGTAATATGTTTCAAAGTCATATTCCTTGAAATGAATATGAAATTCCTCCCACATCGCTCTTCTTTTTTAGAATGCTTTTGGCTATTCGGGTGCACTTACCCTTGCAGATGAATTTGGTAATGCTTTTTTATTAATACCTGTTAGTAAAGATCACTAGAAACAGTTTGCTTTCAGCTGGTAAGGCCAGAAATCTACCTTCACTGCCCTACGTCGGGTATATCAACTCTCCACCCTATTCATAATCTAGTCCACAGGGACCATGATCGCTTTTCCCTTCCACAAGACATCAGACTGGTCCATTATATTGATGATATTATGCTGATTGGACCTAGTGAGCAAGAAGTAGCAACTACTTTAGATTTATTGGTAAGATATTTGCATGACAGAAGGTAGAAAATTAAATCCACAAAAATTCAGGGCCTTGCACCTCAGTGAAATTTCTAGGCATCTGGTGGTGTGGGGCATGTTGAGGATGTCCCTTCTACGGTGAAGGGTGAGCTGTTGCATCTGGCCCCCCCTACAACAGTGCCTAGTTGGCCTCTTTGGATTTTGGAGGCAACATATTCCTCATGTGGGTGTGCTACTCCAGCCCATGGAATGCTGCTAGTGTTTTGGGTGGGGTCCAGAGCAAGAGAAGGCTGTGTAACAGGTCTAGGCTGCCATCCATGGTGCTCTGCCACTTCTGCCATATGATCCAACAGATACAATGGTGCTAGATGTGGCAAATAGAGATGCTGTGGCAGGCCCCTATAGGAGAATCACAGTGCAGACCCTTAGGATTTTGGAGCAGAGCCTTGTCATCCTCTGCAGATAACTACTGTCCTTCTGAGAAACAGCTTTTGGCCTGCTACTGGGCCTTAGTGAAGACTAAACGCTTAAAACCGTGGGCCACCAAGTTACCATGAGACCTGAGTTGCCTATCATGAACTGGGTGCTGCCTGACCCGACAAACCATAAAGTTGGGCATGCACAGCATCATCAAATGGAAGTGGTATATACAAGGTCATGCCTTGAGCAGGCCCTAAAGGTACAAGTAAGTTGCATGAGGAAGTGACCCAAATGCCCATGGCTCCCACTCCTTCCACATTACCTTCTTTTTCCCGGCCCATAGCTATGGTCTCTTGGGGAGCTCTCTACAATCAGTTGATTGGAAAGAGAAAACTTGGGCCTGGTTTATAGATGGTTCTGCACGATATACAGATACTACCCAAAAGTGGGACGTCCATAGCACTAGAGCCCCTTTCTGAGACATCCCTGAAGGACAGTGGTGAAGGGAAATCCTCCCAGTGGGCAGAATTTCAAGTATCACACCTGATTGTTCACTTTGCTTGGAATGAGAAATGTCCAGAGGTATATTTATACACTGATGCATGGGCCATGGCCAATGATTTGGCTGGATGGTCAGGACTTGGAAGGAACATGATTGGAAAATTAGTGACAAAGAGGTCTGGGGGACAGGTGTGTGGATAGACCTTTCAGAATGGTTCAAAACATGAATATATTCGTGACTCATGTGAATGTTCACCACATGGTGGAAAGTTCATTACATTGGGGACCACTTGTGGAAGGGACAGCATTTTGTTCTCATTAGAATAGACACATACTTTGAATATGGGCTTCCAAATGGGTTTAAAACATGAAGATATTTGTGTCTCATGTGAATATGCACCAGAGGGTGACTTCAGCACGCAGTGCTTCTGCCAAAACTACCAGCTGTGGACTTAGAGAATCTACCATCATGTTATTCCATAAAAAAATTGCTTCTGAGCAAGGAACCCACTTCATAGCAAATGAAATGCGGGAATGGGCACATGCTTATTGAATTCACTGGTCTTACCATGTTCCCCTTGAAGCAGCTGGATTGATAGAACGGTGGAATGGCCTTTTGAAGACTCAGTTATAGCACTAACTGGGTGACAATACTGTGTTCTCCAGGAGGATTTGTGTGCTCTAACTCAGCATCCATTCTGTTGCTGTTTCTCCCATAGCCAGGATTCGTGAGTCTAGGAATCAAGGGGTAGAAATGGAAGAGGCATTACTCACTATTACCTATAGTGAACCACTAGAAAATTTTTTGCTTCCTGTCTCTGCTACCTTGAGCTCTGCTAGTCTGCAGGGCTTAGTTCTAAAAGGAGGAGTGCTTCCACCAGGGAACACAACAATAATTCCATGGAACTGGAAGTTAAGACTGCCACCTGGCCGCTTTGGGCTCCTGATGCCTCTGAATCAACAGGCAAAAAAGGGAATTACTGTACAGGCTGGGGTGGTTGATGCTGATTATTAAGGGGAAATAAGACTGCAACTACACAATGCAGGAAAGAAGAGTTTGTCTCAAATACAGGAGATCCTTTATGGAATCTCTTAGTACTTCCATGCCCTATGATTAAAGTCAGTGGAAAACTGCAACCCAATCCAGGCAGACTACAAATGGCACAGAAACTTAGGGAATGAAGGTTTGGGTCACCCCACCAGGCAGAGAACCAAGGTCAGCTGAGATGCTTGCTAAGGGCAAAGAGGATATGGAGTGGGTAGTGGAAAAAAAAGCTAGTTATAGGGGAGCAGATGTGGCTTAAGTGGTTGAGCACCTGCTTCCCACGTGGGAGGTTGTATTAGTCAGGGTTCTCTCGGGAAACAGAATCAACAGGAGATATCTGTCAATATGAGATTTTATAAGGGTCTCTCACGCGACCGTGGGGATGTACAAGTCCAGTTCCACCAACAGGCTGCAAACCAGGGGCTTTGATGAAAGTCTGATGAAAGGTCCTTGATGAGTTTCTGGGAGAAATTGGCTGTCCAAAGATGAGCTAGGAAATTCTCTCTGAATGTTGAAATCACTTCCCCTTTTAAGGCATTCAACTAATTGGATAAAAGCATCACACATTGCTGATGCAATCTCCCTGATTGATGCAGATATAATCAGCCATCCACGCAGTAAACTCACTGGTGATTGAAGTCCATAAATGCTCTTGTATTACAATTAGTCCAGTGCTTGCTGGAACAAACACCTGGACACAATTACCTGGCCGAGTTGACACATTAGCCTAATCATCACAGTCTACCCCTTGTCAACTCGGCAGCCATACACATTGCCCTAAACCATACTTAGTCTCTAAGTAAAAACAATAACAGACAAGCATACATATATATTTCCGCCTAACAATGTTCAACTCCCCTGCGTACAACCAGAAACACATTAATTCCCCATGGAATATGGTGCAAATCCTTGGGTAATATTCACTCTTAAACTTGACATTCTTAAATATTATGACGTGAAATTAATACAACTTTTCATATGATAGGGGAAAAGGTTGGGGAAGAAAACAAGTTCGTTTTGTGTACATATACAGTCATACTCATAACAAAACAAGGAAGAAGGGTTCATGACTATTACAGTTCTCGTTTCTGTAACTGGTCACGTGGTCGAAGTTCATATTTATCACTACCTTCTTCCACTACCCATTCCATGTTCCCATTACCTTCAACAAGCACTTCAGCTGGCCGTGGTTCTTTGCCTGGTGGGATGACCCAAACTTTCATTCCCGAAGATTCTGGGCCATTGTTAGTCCTGCTTGAATTGGTTTGTTGCAATTTTCCATTGACTTTAATCACAGAGCATGGCCTTACTAAGAGACGCCCTAGAGGATCTCCTGCATTCCAGGCAAACTCTTCTTTACCCCCATTATATAGATGTAGTCCTATTTCCCCTTGATAGTCAGGATCAGTCACCCCAGCCAGTACAGTAATTCCCTTCTTTGCCTGTTGATTCACAGGTAAGAGTAGCCCAAAGTGGCCAGGTGGCAGTCTTAACTTCCAGTTCCATGGAATCATTGTTGTGTTCCCTGGTGGCAGCACTCCTCCTTTTGGGACTAAAACCTGTAGACCAGCAGAGCTTAAGGTTGCAGGGACAGGAAGCAAAAATTTTCCTAGTGGGTCACTAGGTGTAATAGTGAGTGGTGCCACTCCCATTTCCACCCCTTGATTCCTGGACCATGAATCCTGGTTATGGGAGAAACAGCACCATAGAGAGGACGCTGGTTTAGAGCATACACAGCCTGCTGGAGAACATCGCACTAGCCCTGGAAGATATTGCCACCTAGTTGGCGCTGTAATTGAGTCTTCAAAAGGCCATTCCATTGTTCTATTAATCCAACTGCTTCAGGGTGATGGGGAACAATGGTAATTCCATGGGCACCGTGCCCATTCCTGCACATCATTTGCTGTGAAATGGGTTCCTTCATCAGAAGCAATGCTGTGTGGAATGCCATGGCGGTAGATAAGACATTCACTAAGTCCACGGATGGTAGTTTTGTAAGAAGCATTGCATGCCGGAAATGGAAACCCGTATCCAGAGTATGTATCTATTCCAGTTAAAATAAATCGCTGCCTCTTCCATGGTGGAAGTGGCCCAATATAGTCAACCTGCCACCAGGTAGCAGGCTGGTCACCTCGAGGAATGGTGCCATATCAGGGGCTGAGTGTGGGTCTCTGCTGCTGGCAGATTGGGCATTCAGCAGTGGCTGTAGCCAAGTCAGCCTTGGTGAGGGGAAGTCCATGTTGCTCAGCCCATGCATAACCTCCATCCCTACTTCCATGGCCACTTTGTTCATGAGCCCATTGGGCAATGACAGGAGTGGTTGGGGAAAGAGGCTGAGCATTAGCCACAGAGCGGGTCATCTTATCCACTTGATTATTAAACTATTCCTCTGCTGAAGTCACCCTCTGGTGAGCATTCATGTGGGACACAAATATGTTCATGTTTTTTGCCCACTCAGGTCTGTCCACATACCCAGACCTCTTTGTCACCAAATTTCCAATCATGTTCCTTCCAAGTCCCTGACCATCCAGCCAAACCATTGGCAACAGTCCATGAATCAGTGTACAAAAGCACCTCTGGCCATTTCTTCTTCCAAGCAAAATGAACAACTAGGTGCACTGCTCGAAGTTCTGCCCACTGGGAGGATTTGCCCTCACCAGTATTCTTCAAGGATGTCCCAGAAAAGGGCTGCAGCGCCGCAGATGTCCACTTTTGGGTGGTACCTGCATATCGTGGAGAATCATCTGTAAACCAGGCTTGAGTTTTCTCATCCTCAGTCAACTGATTGTAACGGACTTCCCAAGAGACCAAAGCTGTGGGCTGGGAAAGAGAAGGTAACATGGCAGGAGTGGTAACCATGGGCATTTGGGCTATTTCCTCATGCAACT
Source organism: Tolypeutes matacus (assembly GCA_026826555.1). NCBI lineage: Eukaryota > Metazoa > Chordata > Mammalia > Cingulata > Chlamyphoridae > Tolypeutes > Tolypeutes matacus. The sequence continues at coordinate 6,099,539 of JAKSZT010054193.1, read as the reverse complement.
TACTTGTGCCTTCAGGACCTGCTTGAGCCCTGTCTCGTATATACCATTTGTACTTTATTATGGAGTGCTGCTGAGTATGCCCAACTTTATGGTTTGGTGGGTCAGACAATTCCCAGCTCATGATAGGCAACTAAGGTCTCATGGTAACTTGATGACCCATGGTTAAGGTTCAGTCTCTACTAAGGCCCAGTAGCAAGCCAAAAGCTGCTTCTTAAAAGGGGAGTAGTTATCTGCAGAGGATGGCAAGGCTTTGCTCAAATCCTAAGGGTTTGTCTTGTGTTTCCCCTATAGGGGCCTGCCAAAGGCTCCAGACTGCGTCTCTATTTGCCATGGAAACTTCCAGCACCATTGGATCTGCTGGGCCATATGGTCCAAGTGGTAGTGCAGCTTGCACAGCAGCCTGGACATGTCGCAGGGCCTCCTTGTTCCAGTCCCCAATCAAAACTAGCAGCTTTTCTGGTCACTCGGTAAATGGGCCGGAGTAGCACACCCAAATGAGGAATGTGTTGTCTCCTAAATCTGAAGAGGCCAACTAAGCGTTGTGCCTCTTTTTTGGTCCTAGGAGGAGCCAGGTGCAACAGCTTATCGTTTACTTTAGAAGGGATATCTCGACAGGCCCCACACCACTGGACACCAAGAAGTTTTACTGAGGTGGAAGGACTCTGTATTTTCATTGGATTTATCTCCCATCCTCTCTCACACAAATGCCTTACCAATAAATCTAGACTCTTTGCTACTTCTTGCTCAGTAGGTCCTATCTGCATGGTATCAATATAATGGACGTGTGTGATGTCTTGTGGGAGGGAGAGACGATCAAGGTCCCTGCGGACAATATTATGATGTAGGGCTGGGAGTTGATATACCCCTGAGGCAGGACAGTGAAGGTATACTGCTGGCCTTGCCAGCTGAAAGCAAACTGTTTCTGGTGGTCCTTACTAATGGCAATTGAGAAAAAAGCATTTGCCAGATCAACAGCTGCATACCAGGTACCAGGGGAAGTGTTGATTTGCTCAAGCAATGATACCATATCTGGGACAGCAGCTGCAATTGGAGTCACCACTTGGTTAAGTTTACGATAATCTACTGTCATCCTCCAAGATTCATCTGTTTTCTGCACAGGCCAAATAGGAGAGTTGAATAGGGATGTGGTGGGAATCACTACCCCTGCATCCTTCAAATCCTCCATGGTGGCACTAATCTCTGCAATCCCTCCAGGAATCCTGTATTGCCTTTGATTTACTATTTTGCTAGGCAGGGGCAGTTCTAGAGGTTTCCACTGGGCCTTTCCAGCCATAAAAGCCCTCACTCCACAAGTCAGGGATCCAGTGTGGGGATTCTGCCAGTTACTGAGTATGTCTATTCCAGTTATGCATTCTGGAGCTGGGGAAATAATCACAGAATGGGCCCGGGGACCCACTGGACCCACTGTGAGACAGACCTGAGCTAAAACTCCATCAATCACGTGACCTCCATAAGCCCATTCTCTGACTGGTGGACCACAGTGACGTTTTGGGTCTCCTTGAATTAATGTGACTTCTGAGCCAGTGTCTAATAATCCCCGAAATGTCTGATCATTTCCTTTTCCCCAATGCACAGTTACTCTGGCAAAAGGCCGTAGGTCTCCCTGGAGTAAGATGGGAGGAAGATGAACAGTATAAATTATTGGCCGTTGAACAGGATCCTTCCCCAAGGGGACTTGGCCCTCTCCTCATTCAAGGGGCTCTGAGTCTGTAAACTGTCTCAAGTTCGGGAATTGATTAAGGGGCCGTGATTCTCTGTGTCTATAATTTGAGTTAGAGTTTTGTTCACTCAACCTAGAACTCTTCTGCTTATACAGATCCAGAAGAAATTTAGTAGACTGCCCATGTATTTCACTTCTGGGTACCCCATTATCTATTAGCCAACGCCATAACTCCATGAGATTCAGACTATTCTGTGTGCTGCTTTGAATCTGCCTTTCATTGCGGTAGCCACGCCCACCTTGCCTTTGGTGATTAACTCCTAATACTTGACTTTTACTGGTCCGAGATCTGATCATCCCCATAATGTTTAAGGATTCCAATTTCATTAAAGACCCCCTACAGTAAAATCTGGACTGCAGAGAAGAGTAACACAGAGCTCTTCAGAGAAGATGGAGTTAGTCTTACAAATTTATTCCTCACAGTCCTGGTTAAAGGCGTGTCCTCTGGACCTTCCTGGGTTGGGTGGGCAGATCTCAAATGGTAAATCCATTCTAGCATTCCAATCTCTCTAAGCCTTTGAATCCTCTCATCTCCTGTATACCAGGGCAACTCAGGTATCTCAATATCAGACATGCTAGGCCATCGTTTGGTCCATGTTTCAGTCAGTCACCCAAACTGTTAAAGCCCTTTCTAACCCCTTGAGCTACAGCGTTGAATCCAGAATTTCTGCTTAGAGGGCCCATATCAATAAATTTAGCCTGATCCAACTTTATATTCCTTCCACCATTATCCCATACCCTTAGTATCCATTCCCACACATATTCCCCTGATTTCTGTCTATATAAGTTGGAAAACTCATGCAGTTCTTTCAGAGTATATTGTACTTCCTCATGGGTCACTCTTTGTATTTCACCTTTGGGGGCTTGTTGTGATTTTAGTCTAGTAATAGGTCTCCAAGACAAGAGGGGTGGTGGAGGTGGATTAGGAGAAGGATTAGAGATGTCTTGAAATCTACTGAAATCAGGGCATTCCTTTGCATTTTCTTCTGGTGAGACAGGATTAACCTCTTCAGGCAGGGGTTGGAAGGCAGATTCCTCAGGGCAGACTGGAATTTGGGCAGTGCTTGCTGGAGTTAGGCTGGTACCTCCCTCGTGGCTGGGAGGAGGTCCAGACTCTCTGGGGCAGGCTGGAGGCTCAGGGCTGGAAGGTGGTCCGGACTTGCTGGGGCAGGCTAGAGGCTGGATGATACAAGGTTGACAAGGTGTGGTCTCCACAGGGCATGCCATCACAGGTTTATCTGGTAAAGTCTCAGCAGAATTTAGGGTTCCAATGTCCCCACCAATGTTATCATCATCCCATATGTCTCCATCCCAATGCTTAGGGTTCCACTCCTTTCCAATTAGTACCTTCACTTTAATTGCAGAAACCCTGTGAGACTGAGATTTTAGTTTCCTTTGTAATTCTGCTACTTGTAAAATGAGAGTCTGGGTTTGATTCTCAGATATCTCAAGTCTGGTACAAGAGACAAGATTTTCTTTCAAGGCACATGTAGAAACTTTCATATCATTTAGCGGCATTTAAGGTTCACATTTGAAGTCTTTACCTCATCTCTTTCTTTTGTAACTGTATCCAGAGTATCTAGGAGGAGCCAGCCAACATCATTATACTTTTTTTTTTTTTAAAGATTTATTTATTTACTTTATCCATTTTAAACCCCCCCTTCCCCATTTGCTGTTTTTGTGTCCATTCGCTGGGCAATTCTCCGTGTCTGTTTCCTGCCATCTCTTCTCACCCTCCTCCTCCAGTCTTCACCAGGATTCCATCCTGGAGACCTCCGATGTAGGGGAGAGGTATTCTGCCGCCTGCGCCACCTCAGCTCCTGGCTTCTGGAGCTTTCGGAACATCTCGTCTTGTCTCTCCCCTGTTACGTCATCATCCTGCTGCATGGTTCTCGGGGCCCAAGGGCTCAGCGGCACACAGAGCCTGGCAGCCCATGCACGTTCGGGAGGTCCCGGGGATTGAACCCAGGTCCCTCCATATGGCAGACGGACGCCCAACCATTTGAGCCACATCCGCCCCCCTCATTATACTTTTTGACTCCACAAAATTCTGTTAAGGTGTTGAAAATAGTCTCACCCAGATCCTTGCTTTTTATAAGTGTGGAAGTAGGAGAATCCAATGATGCTATTTTGCTTATCTCTATTGCCAGCTCATGCCATGGACTGTTAGCAACCTCTTCATTATTGGAAAGGGAGTCATTAGTACCCTTGAGTCCAATTACAGTAGAGAACCAATTACAAAACTCCTAGAACCACCTCAGGAATCCCATGTTTAAGACTCTGTTTCTCAAGAACCACTCCCAGCACCAAGTTGTATTAGTCATGGTTCTCTCGGGAAACAGAATCAACAGGAGATATCTGTCAATAATATGAGATTTTAAGAGAGCCTCTCACGCGATCATGGGGTTGCACAAGTCCAGTTCCACAAGGAGGCTGCAAACCAGGGGCTCCGATGAAAGGTTCTTGATGAGTTTTTGGGAGAAGTTGACTGTCCAAAGATGAGCTGGGAAATTCTCTCTGAATGTTGAAATCACTTCCCCTTTTAAGGCATCCAACTGATTGGATAAAAGTGTCACCTATTGCTGATGCAATCTCCCTGATTGATGCAGATGTAATCAGCCATCCAGGCAGTAAACTCACTGGTGATCGAAGTCTGTAAATGCTCTTGTATTACAATTAGCCCAGTGCTTGCTGGACCTAATAACTAATTACCTGGCTAAGTTGACATATTAGCCTAACCATCACAGAGGTTCCGGGTTCCATCCCTGGTTCCTCCTAAAAACAAAAATACAAACAACAAGCAAACAAACGGAAAAAAAACAACCAACCAACCCATGAGAGCCGATGTGGCTCAGTGGTTGAGCGCCAGCTTCCCACATAAAAGATCCGGGGTTCAGTCCCCATTCGGTATCGCAAAACAAACAAACAAACAAAACAAAAACAAACAAAAAAGGTAGTTATAAATAGAAAGTATGTTCATGTGACCAGAAATGAGGACTATAATGGTTATGAGTACTTCTTCTTTGTTTTATTATGAATATGTTTGTAAGTATACAATAAGCAAATATGTTTGTTTTCTTCCCTATTTTATCTCCTAATCATTTAACATACATTGTATTAACTTTTATGCCATGGTATTTAAGTTAGAGGATATCAGGTTGCAGAGTATATATCAAGTACTTGCATCCTCTCCTTGGAAAGTTTTAGTGCATTTCTGGTTGTACACAGGACAGTTGCATTATGTTAGGTGAAAATATGACTTATTGTTTTTTTTGTTGTTGTTGTTTGTTTTTTGTTTTTTTTTTTTTACCGGGAGGTACCGGGGATCGAACCCCGGTCTCTCCATATGGTAGACGGACGCCGAACCTCTTGAGCCACATCCGTTTCCCTGACTTATTGTTTTTATTTAGAGATTAAATATGGTTTAAGGAGATGTGTATGGGTGCCAGGTTGACAAGGGGTGGACTATGATGGTTAATTTAAGGTGTAACATGGCTAGGTTATGGTGTCCAGTTGTTTGGTCAAGCAGACCAGGGTCTGATTGTTACTGTGAAGGTATTTCGTGGATTTAAAGCACTAGTCAGTTGAGTGCATCTATGCTGATTACATCTATAATCAACAGAGGACATTGCCTTCAGCAGTCAGAAAGAATTTCTATCTCTGCATCAGCCAGCCAGCCTCTCCTGGGAATTCATCGAAACCTTCATTGAAGTTTCAAACTTACTTCCTGCCCTATGGAATTGGGACTTGCCAATCCCTGTGGTTGCATGGGCCAATTCCAATAATAAATCTCTTAATATTTACATCTTTCTCTCTCTTTCTCTCTCTCTCTCTATAGCCTGTCTGTTCTGGTTCTCTAGAGAACCCTGACTAATATAGTCTGTTTCCTCATTTAATTTCTGAAGTCAGAATCCCCTTCCCCTAGGTAAATAAAGGTGATATCCTGGTGGTTGCAACTGGTCAGCCTGAAATGGTGAAAGGGGAGTGGATCAAACCTGGGGCAATAGTCATCGACTGTGGAATCAATTATATTCCAGGTAAGTGTTGCTGGAGGAAGAAGGTGGTTTCTGGTGGAGGGCAAGTTGAGAGAGGATGATGTCTAGGTCTTCATATGAAGCCCAAGGGAGAGCCTCTATCATCCTAATTTTAGGCTTGGGGTACTAAGGCGTACAGAGATTAAGATGCCCAAGGGCACATGTGGTTAACAGTGGTATAGTTGCAACCTGAATGCATCTCCACCTGACATCAGAGCCTGTGATTTCAGCCATGAATTGCTGCAAAGTGGTATGAGAGTCCAGAAGAGGGACTCATTTTACCAAGGATCCTGTAGGAGGGCTTTACAAAGATGTTTCTTCCAGGCAGCTTTTTACTCCTGTGCAAAACTGCACCTGGCTTCCTCATCCTCACGGTATTCCCATCTCCACTGTTTCAGTTAATGATATCACCATTCTCTCTTTCCCCGGGTTTGAAACTTGAGTTTCCTTTCCTATCAATCCTTCCATTGTTTCAGTTTTTAATATAAGAATTTTTTTCTCTCTATTCTTATTGTCACCACTTAATGGTTTCCCCTCTCAATTGGACTATTATGAATTCCTTCTTACTGTTCCCTCTTTAGCCATTCCCACGCATATCCCTCCGCAAGCTCTTGTCTTGCCATATTGACCTTCTGACTTGGACCCGTGAGCTTCATCCTCCTACATTACCCCGTCAGACTCCTCAGCCTCACAGTGTAGTTTCAGCATGTTTCTGTAGCCTCTTTTCTTGCTCACACTTTGTGAATACCTGCATTAAACTTTTATAAAACTGGACCACTTGCACTTCTATCTACAGGCTTTGACCTTTGCAGTTTCTTTGCCTGTATCATTAGTGGACCAGACTTCTTTCATTATGAAATTTTTCAAACAAAATTTGAAAGAAAAATATAAGGAAAACCTGAATACATGCCTCATAGATTCAAGAAAGGAACAGTCTTAAATTGAACACCTGTTTCATTGGATCAAGCATCATGCTAGGCCCTGGGCTTATACAATTGAATAAGGCTCAACCATGATCTTTACCTTCAACCACTTCGTCCCCACCTCCTCTGTATGTTGAAATGTCCTGTCCTCCTTCCAAACCTTGTCTGATTTCCCCTCAACAGGGGTAATCTCCCCTTATTTTGAAAATCCTTCTATCCCTTTCTCCTCTCCCATAGAACTTTGTGTTTCTTTTACTGTGCTTGTCTTATATTTAATGTGTACCTGTGCTCTCCTCTACCTGATAGTCAGCACCTCACAGGCAGTGGTCTCTGGGGTGCAGTGTCCAGCTTAATGCCTTCCAGTTACTGGCACTCAGTTTTGTTGAATTGTTGAGAGGAGTTATAGCAAGAATAATCTTTTTTCACCCTTCCCATCTCAAGTTTGAAATACAGACATTAAGCTGCCAGGAACATTAGTCACTGTCAAGTCTTCACTGTTTTTAACCTCCCTCCCACTCTCGCTACCATGCTTTTAAGACAGTAGTTCATAATTGATCACTCATTTTCTTGTAGTGTAATTATCTAATGGGTGATAAAGAAATTGCTCTCCTACAACTCCTCACTTTGAGGACTTGCAATATGACATTCATGCTCATTCTGTTTAAAACCTTGCATCTTCTGTATTATATTTCTGCTTCTGGCATTCTTTGAATTTGATATAAAAGATGGAAGAAGAAAAACCTGAGTGGGGATTTTGAGTCTTTCAGAGAGGTATGAAATGTTGACTTAAACATGAAACTTAACCATCCTATTCACATTTATTCTTCCTGTAGATAGTAAAGTACAAATAAAATAAAAGCAGTATCTTCCCCTCCTGGTCAGCTGTATTTTTAGTGGTCCTGGGCATCTAGGCAAACAAATACTGATAACACTGGCAAACTCACCAGTGAGAGCAGTGGGTGTGATCAGGAACAAAAAGCCTATTCTTTGCAGATGTTCATTTTAGAAGCATCATATCCTACGACTATCGCCATTCTTGGTTCATATTTTAATTTAAATAATTTATGTGGCACATTGAGAGACATCATCATAAGTCATTTGCCAAACTAAGAGTGAATTAAGGCATGTACATTTTTTTAAAAATGTTTTTTTTTTTTTTTAAAGACTCAAGTGCAGAACAGAAAGCTTTGACCAGAGAAATATATAAAAGTATTCTTCCTGCTTGGCTTATTAGTGATCATTTGAGAAGGGGTAGATGAATAATAGTGTTTTATTTGGAAAGGTTGTTAAAAGGGAACAGATTGCCTACCCTACCCTAGTCCAGCATAGTGGCCTCCATTATTAGTGATCCCCAAATTAAATGTAAAGGAGTCACGGCGCTGCTAGATCTTAAGTTTTATTTGTACACATAATTTTCCAATGAAAGAGATATTCTAGGGCTGTGGGTAGATAACCAAAAGGCTTTGTTGGCTACTGAAGTCATATAGTTAGGATGAGAAATGGTTGCTTCTGCTGGCCACATCACACATCCATGAAACACTGTCTGTATAGCAGAGAGCATGCAGGTCAACCCTGTTGATGTTTGGTTATAGATTGTTAAAGAGCAAAAGCCTTTTTTTTTAGGGTAGCAAGGGAGTAAAGAATTTATTAAGAAACAAGAAAATGAGAAAAGTACACAGTCTTGAGACATAGACTGTGGGCGTGCTGCAGAATGATACGCGCCACAAGCAAAACCTTAACAGCGTTTAGTTGTGCAGTTTTTTTTTGTTTGTTTGTTTTTTAAGATTTATTTTATTTATTCCACACCGCCCCCCATTGTTTTGTGCTTACTGTCTGCTTTCTGTGTCCATTGTTTTATGCTCTGTTTGCTCGTCTTCTCTTTAGGAGGCACCAGGAACTGAATCTGGGGCCTCCCGTGTGGGAGAGAGACGCTCAGTTGCTTGAGCCACCTCAGCTCCCTGATTTGTTGTGTCTCTCATTGTCTCTTTGTTGCATCATTTTGTTGTATCAGCTCACTGCGCCTGCCCATCGCGCCAGCTCGCCATTTTGCTTGTCTTCTCCAGGAGGCATCAGGAACCAAACCCAGGACCTCCCATGTAGTAGGCGGGAGCTCAATTGCTTGAGCCACATCTGCTTCCCTAGTTGTACAGTTATTGTTATGTGTCTGTTATATATGGAGGAAATAAAATAACTAACAATAATAGAGGAGCAGGGGGTATATGTATCTTTTTTTGTGTGTGTGTGTATTTGTATCTATTTATAGATAAATAGATTTATTTTTTAAAGGAGGTATTGAGGATTGAACCTGGGACCTCGTACTTGTGTAGCAGGTGCTCAACTATGGAGCTACACCTGCTCCCCACAGGGGTTATATTTTAAGCTAACTTCAGTGTTAGACTGTTGAAATCTGTACAAAGGGCAAACCCTTATATTATTTCCCCAGCATTTTGAAATTTAATTCTAGAGCTTATGAGAGGAAATGTTCTGTCCTAGTTTGCTGCCTTTTAATCTTCTAAAAACTGGGAAACTATCCCAAGGAGTTGTGTTCACCAGCTCTCTATGGGTATGCAGACATTAAAAAATTTTTTTATGTAGCCAGGGTGTTAAGGGAAATCCTTATGTTTGAGGAATGCTTTTATGATTTCAAGAATATGCACATTTTCTCATTTGATTCTCAGCAACCTAGTGAAATAGGTAGTGTTATCCTCCTTTTATATCTTTGACCTTTAGATAAATTAGAAATCCACAGGGACTGTGGACCAACAGTTAGTAGAAGAGCTGATCCTAGAACCTGCGTCTCTTAATTCTTGCCCTTTGTCCACGTCCTGAAGTTTCCTTCCTCAGTTGTGGAGATTCAAGCAAAGAGAAGTGGTGAGGTGCCTTAGATGCTCTCTAAGGATAAAAGCAGTAGAAGTAGATCTGTCCCAGGAAGCTCTGGGCTTGAAGGGTCTAGACCTGTCCCCCAGCCCCTCCTGGAAGTGCACTGATGCCAAGTGGGACGGTCTTTGTGTGAGTGAGCAGTGATGCATCATTGGGCTTTGTTCTCTTGAGTAGCTATTCTTTGCTGGTAAGATTTGTAGTTGTTCTTGCATCCTTTTAAGGGAAGTATAATTATATTCTTTGCCTTGAGCATACATTTAAGTAGCTGTTCGTCTTTGGAATTGGATGTTGAATTGTTCCTCTGGCTCCCGCATGGCGCTTACAAAATGCTGACAGTTGCTGTAGAAACGGTATCTGGCAGCTGTGACATAGCTGGAGCTTTGTGCACCCAAAAAAAAATTCTTTTATAGGCCTTGGCAAATTAGCATTTTAAAAGGTGCTCATTAAATATTGGGTAGTTGGCTTTAAGAATAAAAGCCAGTTGGTGTTTTATTTGCCACCTGATGCACTACAAAAGGATCCTCTGTGCACATAAGCAACCTGCAAATTTTTGCAGGTAATATAATTTTCTCCCTAGGAAATAGCAAATGCCTGTCATCCTAGAGCTTTTATTTTTAATTAATTAATTATTATTTTTAATTAATTATTTTTAATTAATTCATGCATGTTTTATTCTGCTTTTATCCCCGTAGCTTTTTCTTTCTTCTTTTTTTTTTTTTTAATTAATGTATTTTTTATTGTGGGTAAAAATCAAAATTTTCACAATATATACCATCATTTGCATAATGATATATAAATATATATGCATATATGTGTATTTGCTTACAAAAATGTTATTTATATATATATATAATCTTAGAGCTTTTAGGTAATGTGGGCCCTTGAGCTGGATGGGATTACAAACCCAAAATTCCCCTTAATTTTTTAAACAAACTCATAATTGATTATTTAACTCAGAAATAGACACCAGGATTGCAATTTTGAGACTTTGCATGTTTTTTTGTTTTGTTTTGTTTTACCAGATGATACAAAACCAAATGGGAAAAAAGTTGTGGGTGATGTGGCATACAAAGAAGCCAAGGAGAGGGCGGCCTTCATCACTCCAGTCCCTGGGGGCGTTGGGCCCATGACAGTTGCGATGCTCATGCAGGTACTTGTCAATGACAGTTTCTGTAATAATTCTAAGAAACTGATAGAATTCAAGTGGCTGCCTTCTCCCTAAGTAGAGATGTCATAAAACTTACTCAAAGCTAAGTAAGAATATGAATCTCTTGGAGAAAGAAAGGGAATGGAAGAACAGAGAAACAGAATCAGTCACATTAATAGAGAAAAGTAGGGGTGGCACATTTCTAATTTACTTTGAAATGCAATAACTTCAAAGGAAAGAACTGCAAACACATTGACTTTGCTGGGTATATCTTGGCTTGATTGCCCTTTTTTACACACACCAGTTGATATGGGAAGAGGCAAGCAGCCTTAAGGAATTTTAGGTGGCTCCTATACACTCGCCTAGAACTGAAGCATGTTTCTAGGTGGATCATGAGGCAGATTGAACTGGAGGGGCCTGGGATTTGGAACAGAGGTGGGGTTAAAAGGGTTAAAATAATCACCTCTTCTAAGTTCCATTTATGTCATTGTGTTTAGAGCACAGTAGAGGGTGCAGAGCGTTTCCTGGAGAAACTTAAGCCGGGAAAGTGGGTGATTCAGTATAGCAACCTTAACCTCAAGACACCTGTTCCAAGGTAAGAGTGAAATTTTACAGATCTAAAATTTTGTAGAATTCTTCAGTTTACTTGACAGGTGGGTGCATGTATGCTCCCTCTGAAAGCACCATGAGTGGTCGGGGTGGGGAATGGTACTAGTGTGAGATGAATTAAATTCAGTGAATAAAGATTTATGTAAATTTCTACATTTCTTTTAAGTGACATTGATATATCACGATCTTGCAAACCAAAGCCTATGAGTAACCTGGCTCGAGAAATTGGTCTACTCTCTGAAGAGGTGGAATTATATGGTGAAACAAAGGCTAAAGTTCTGCTCTCGGCCCTAGAACGCCTGAAGCACCAGCCTGATGGAAAATATGTGGTAGTGACTGGGTATGGTTTCTATTCACTTTGCTAATTGAATCTTAATATAAATACTGGTTATTTCTACCAGGGGTTACGTTTACACTTAGCACATATATGTGATAGTTTAATCCCAAATTCATTAATTCAGTAGATATAGCGAGCATTCATTTTTATTACTGGGCTAAATTACATATAAAAGCTAGTTTTTGAGGTTATAAATTGAGAGATTAAAATTATAGCAGGGTCTTCTTACAGGGCAAAGAATATTTTTTCCTTATAGTGAGAAGAGCTAATGTGCAATAGTCTTTTTTTTTTTTTAAGACGTTGTGAGTAAAACAATCAATACATACCATACAGGATTCACATACATCCCTTCACCACCAACACCTTACATTATTGTCACACATTTGTTACAAACGATGAAAGAATGTCATAATATTACCGCTATCTATAGTCCACAAAACATCCTATTATTAACACCATATATTAGTATTGTATATTTGTTATAGATCATGAGAGAATGTTCTCATATTTGTACAGTTAACCACAGTCCATCATTCACCATAGGGTTCACTATGTTATATGGTCCCCTTCCTTTTTCAGTCCATCCAGAGTGTACACTCAGTGGCTCTCAGTTTCATCACAGAGTTGTGCTGTCATCAGCTCAGTCCATTTCAGAACATTTTCATTAATCCAAAAGGAAAAATCCCATACCCCCTTATACCACGTCCCACCCCACTCCCACAATAGTCTTTTTTTAACTTAAAATTTTGGAGAAATTACAACTAAGACTCTTGGAAAAGATCCCTTTCTGGCCTTTTGTCTTTCTCATTATCTGCATTGAATCATTCTCTGGATCTGCTATGTCTGACTTAGTGAATTGGATGAACTTAATTCTGGAAGTAAACCTTTTTTTTTCTCTTTCGCTGTCATCTTGAAGAATAACTCCAACTCCTCTGGGAGAAGGGAAAAGTACAACCACAATTGGGCTGGTGCAAGCCCTTGGCGCCCACCTTCATCGGAATGTGTTTGCATGTGTGCGGCAGCCTTCTCAGGGCCCAACCTTTGGAATAAAAGGTATTAGTGGGCTAGGCCCTGGGTGGCTGGGGGGCACCTTCTTCTTCTCGGCTCTTCCTAGCCCACTTGTCCTGACCCACGCTTGCGTATCAGGCCTTCAACTTGTTTAGATGCCTGGAATGTTCTCCTCACACACCCTATCCTACTGCTTTTGGTGAAGGCTCATTAGACCATCTCAATTCCTGCTATCACTATTTGACACTGCACAGGAAGTCCTCGGGATGGGTCATAGGTAACTGGAGGCGCTTGTATTTGGCCCTAATAGTCACTTGTTACAGTAACAAGAAAGGTAATCATAGCTACTGATCATCATGTTGACTTTCTGGAGGCAAAGACAAACCCCACAGATGCTTCACCCTGTTGGGGATAAGAAAAGTTTAGCCTTATTGAGCTTATGCTTTGTATCAAGTGTTGTGCTAAGCAGTTTGTGCACATTATTTGATTTTATCCTCCAAAATAAAATAGTTTTATCATTGTTTTACAGTAGTGGCAACTGAGACTTCAGAGATAACTTGGTCAAGGTGCCATTATTAGTTACTGGAGACTGGGCCCCACGTCTGCACTGCAGGCCCGCAGTTTTAACTATTTCAAATTCTAAAACAATACTACCAAAACAGTGTCTTCTTTTATTTGGATAAAAATACATTAGTAATCATGCTTCACCTTCAGTTATTTTCAATTACTAATAGGCCCTTGAAGTTATCTTTCTCATTTGCTTGATGGCAGAGTATCACATTCTGCTTGTTCTGGCAATTTCTACTAATGTTCATATGGAGTATACCTTTGCCTTCTTCTGCCTATTTTGCTAAATTTTACAAATGTGCTGACTTAGTTCTGCTTCTGAGCTTGTCATACTGTATTAGTCAGCCAAAGGGGTGCTGATGCAAAATACCAGAAATCTATTGGCTTTTATAAAGGATGTTTATTTGAGGTAGAAGCTTACAGTCACAAGGCCATAAAGTATAAGATACTTCCCTCACCAAAGTCTGTTGCCATGTGTTAGAGCAAGATAGCCAAGAGTTCAGGCTTCCTGGGTTCCTCTCATCCCAGGGCTCGATTCTCTCTGGGTTCAGCTGCTCTGCTCCTCTGTGTGCTTACTTCCCAGGCTCCAGCACAAAACTCCAACCTCCCTTCTCTGCGGTGCGGTTTCTCTGTGATTCCCTGTCCACCAAGGGATGCAACATCCTACTGAAATGGCCCAGTCAAAGCCTTAATCATTATTTAATCAAGTAAAAGTGAAACCTTTGAATCTAATATAATCTGATATGCTCAGAGGCACAGACCAGTTTACAAATATAATCCAGTATCTATTTTTGAAATTCATAAACAGTGTCAAACTGTGACACATACCATCCCTCTTTTAATGTCAGAATGAGTCTTCCCTTGTTCTGCTTTTTTAATCCAGTCTTCTCCTTTTCTTTTTATGGCACATTGCCCCATTACATGGTGTTTGCCTCACAAGAACCACAAAATCTATACCCCGAATTGGCATTTATCTCACTGATAACCTGGACATTTTTTACTGGCCTGTGAAGAATAATGCAAATGGACCATCAGTAATGTAGCAAGCTGTTTTCTAACATATGTCTCCCATTTGGGAGGAATTGTGGTCTCTCTGTTTATGTTAGGGGTATGTGTTTTAAATATCCCCGCCCCCCTTATTTATTTTTGGTAAATGCCAGAGTATTTCTAAGAGTAGGAAAGGGAATAGTTTTGCCTTTATGTAACTGTAGTCTGGGTCTTTTTAACGAATGTTAGGAGTCATGGGAAACCTTTTATAAAGGTAATGTGAAATGATTTTGTCATTTAGACTCGGTTTTCAGTTGAGAGGCTGCAGCATGAACAAGGTCAAGTGTTTTAGTCCAATCAAATCTGTCCAAATTGGTTGTAAAAAGTAAATAAGTAATATGCTTAGTAGTTATAAAAACTGATTTGCTTTATTTGATTTCCATGTGGAGAAGGATGTTTAGCATGAGTTCTCACCCTTGACTTTTCTTCTAGGTGGCGCTGCAGGAGGCGGCTACTCACAGGTCATTCCTATGGAAGAGGTAAAGTGTTTGGGGATTTGGTTGAGTCAGACTATTATTATGGTTTTTCCCTCCTGAGATGAACCTTTTTTGTAGAGTTCTTTGTGGACAAGTGACTTGTTAAGAAACAACTCTTGAGGGAAAAGCATCTTAATTTGTAGACTTGAGAGGCAGCTTAGTTTTTTGACTACCAAGGACTTCAAAGTCTGGCCTTTAATTGGAATGATTTTAAGTAAGTGATCAAATGGAGCATGAGGTTTGGAAGCACCAACAACCAGTGAATTCAGAGTACTAACTACAGAAGTGGAAACAAGGTATGAAGACTAGGATTTTTGCTGCTGCAGCAGACTCTGTTTTCCTTCTTGCTCACTGTTTGAAGGAGTGAGTGTCGATCCCAATGGTATGGTGTTTGTGGTTTCTGGACTTGTCATTTAGGAAGACGACAGGTTCTGAGGGAGGAGTTTTTCTGAGGACGAGTAGTCGGTAATTGTTTTCAAGAGCTGTCTGTCCAGTGTTTGCCCACCAGCTGTGTTGCTGTCAGTACCCCACTGGCTTTGACGTGGAGTTGATTTGGTTGCCATAGAATGGAGGTTGGAAAGATGCAGGGAAGTTGGAAGACTGATGCGGTGTCTGTTCTTTTATAGTTTAATCTCCACCTTACTGGGGACATCCACGCCATTACTGCCGCTAACAACCTCGTTGCTGCAGCCATTGATGCCCGGATGTTCCACGAACTGACACAGACAGACAAGGCAGGTGCCAGCAGTTGACATGTTGGTCCCTTGTGTGCTGGTGATGACGATAGCAGGGCAGTGGGCCTCCTCATTTAAAGCCCTTTTCCTCTTTTTCTTGAAGGCTCTCTATAATCGTTTGGTACCATCAATAAATGGAGTGAGAAAGTTCTCTGATATCCAAATACGAAGGCTACGGGTGAGCTTTTTCCTTCTTTAATTCTGATATTGTATCATTTTGGTAGTTGATAAGGAGGAAACAATCCCCTTTGGTCAGCGTGTTTTGTACCGTGTTACATTAATAACCATAGTCTAAGGTCATAATTTACATAGCAAGGACCAGTGGTAAAGGTTTCATGTATCCTTAGATTGTAAGTGGCTAGTCCTGAAATGGTACTGACAGCCTATCCTTGGCTAGGAAGAAAACCAGCACTAACCTCCCAGTGTGTGCAGGGGGCAGCCAGGAAGTGGGGCAGCTCTTGGGACCTTTAAGCAAATTCAACAAGTTAGTTATATAATTTGTCTCTTGTTTATTCACCTGTAAAATGGGGGTAGTAATAATTGCATAGAAAATACTGGGAGAGGGGTCGGATGTGGCTCAACTGGTTGGGCGTCCGTCTCCCATATGGAGGGACCCGGGTTCGATCCCCGGGACCTCCCGGTTAAAAAAAAAAAAAGAAAATACTGGGAGAATACATGTCAAACCCTTAAAAAGTAGTTACTTCTATGTTTATACGAATTTTTTTAATGGGCATATAGTAATACACTATACCATATGACCCAGAAATCCCACTCCAAGAGAAATAAAAACTTATGTTCGTGCAAAAACCAGTACATGAATGTTTATAGCACCTCTACTAGTATCCCCCCAAACTGGAAATAATCTAAATGTTCTTCAGTGGATGAATGAATAAACAAGCTGTAGTACAGCTATGCAATCGAATACTAGTCAGCAATAAAAATGGATGAGCTATTGATACACACAACATCTTGGATGAATCTCAGAAGCATTGTGCTGAGTGAAAGAAGCCATTCTCAAAAGGTTGCATACTCTATGCTTCCACTTATATGACATTCTCAAAATGACAAAAGATAGAGAATAGATCAGCAGGTGCCAGGTTTATGGGTGGGGAGAGGGTGTGATTACAAAGGGATAGCACAAGGGAGAAACAAAATTTAAAAATATTTTCAGGGAAGTGAATGTAGCTCCTGGTTGAGCACCTGCTTCCCATGTATATGAGGTCCCATGTTCGATTCCCGGTACTTCCTAAAAACAAAACAAACAAACAAATGGAAAAAAAAAGCAACTCTCATTGGGGAGCAGATGTAGCTTAGTGGTTGAGCACCTACTTCCTATGTATGAAGTTCTAGGTTCAATTCCCAGTTCTTCTTAAGAATATATATATATATTCATATATTATTTTGACTGAAGATGGAAGAAAAGAAATGATAGATATTTTTAAGTAACTTTCTATTGATGCTGCTACAAGAATAATACATGGAGCTTCATTTACATTTTGCCCTACTTTATCATTCTCTCACTATTTACACATATGCATTTTAAAAAAAATTTCTCCCCACCCCCTCATTGTTTGTACTTGCTGTATCTGTTCATCTTCCTTGTTTCTTTAGGAGGCAACAGGAACTGAACCTGGGCACTCAGATGTGGGAGGGAAGTGCCTAATTGCTTGAGCCACCTCCATTCCCTGCTGTGTTGTGTCTCTCATGTTTTTCTTCTTGTGTCTCTCATTGAGTCATCTTGTTGCGTCAGCTTGCCGCGCCTGTTCATTGCACCAGCTCACTATCTTCTTTAGGAGGCACCTGGAACCGAACCAGGGACCTCCCATGTGGTAGGCAGGAGCCCAATCACTTGAACCACATCCGCTTCCCTGCATTTTTTTTTAAAACCATTGGGAAAAACTAAGTTAAATAGTTTGTTGTTCCTTAGCTTATTTTGTTTTCACATACCCTAAAAATCCAATCCATAATATGATGTAACTATCACCTTATTTACAAGAGTTGTCTTCTGTGAAGCAGTGGGGTACGTAGGAAAAATCAGGCAACTTCTGATCTCACCTTAGCTACTGTAACTTTCTGTCAGGTGAGGAGGGGCTGGACCAAATGATCCTTTAAAAAGCTCTGATTAATAAATGTGATTGTGGCTAAAAGGGATAGCCTAGGGAGGTTAATGTTAATTGAAGACAGAGGATAATCTAGGGACTTTTTAACAGTGATTTCAGTGGTAGATAAGAATTGTGGTTAATAATACAAATAGAAGAATGTTGCTCTATTACAAAGTGTTTGTCATGTCACCTAAACAATCTGCTCATTTATTCATCTTTCTGAACACTGGAGAAACAATTGAATTTCATTTAGGATTAAATAAGATAAATGTACCTGGACAGGATTTTTCAAAGTAATGCTTCTATAATATGTTTTGTTTTGTTTTGTTTTTTTTTTCTTTGTTTCTTGTTTTTTTTCCTTTATCTGTTTTTTATTTTTTGTTTATTTTTGTGTTTTTTTGCTTCCCCCCCCCTCCCCGCCATAATATGTTAAGCTGCCTTTTGTCTGTTTTATTTTTTGAAGTTAAAGTAGAGTTAAAAAACAAACAAACAAAAACCCTCTAGGATTCTAAATCAAAGGACTTGCCCAATGGTAGACCTAGGAGCTGGGTCTCCTGAGTTTGCTGTGTCCCCAAGCATCCTCTGTTGCACAGTGTTAGTCTGCTCCATGGTGCTCAGTTGTCAGCAGCAGCTTCTTAACATAGCACCTGAGGGTTTTGCTTGGTTTTCTAAACAGTGCCGTGCTCTAAGCCTATGGGGTTATCTGGCAAGCCAGCGAGGAGCTAGCTCTGAAAATACATCTGAGGCTCCAAAACAAGGTCCTCGTAGCACAGGAAAGGAACCGTGGTATGATATGAGTGGACTGACCTAGTGGGGCCCACTCATATCTACTGTCAACCATAAACTAGAAGAAAAGAAGAACATATTTTCCATTTCGGGCTATGACCTGGGTAAATAAAGATTTCCAAATTTTGGGAGAAAGAAAGAGGAAACCTTTTTGTGTGTCTTGGAAGATTAAGAAGGCAGCAAAAGTAAAGTGCTACGTATAAATAATGTAAAAGGGATTTACATTTATTTTTATTGATTGATATTTATTTTTACTCTTCTTAAAATTTCATTTAAAGTAGGCTCTCAAGTGTCTGAAAAGATTTTGCACATTGCTTTTCCTTTCCATCATTTGCGTTTGGTGAATTAGGAAGTGTGTGTATCTAACACTTGGTGGTCATTACACTTGTTTGAGACTGAGTTTAGGGAAATGCTGCTGGTCTTCACTTATAGGGACAAGCGTGTTAATATCTTTCTACATGTGTGTAGGAAATAACCCCCAGGTAGCCAGTTTTCCCTTCCAAATTTAAGATGGTTTGTATTTCCCAGAGGGGATCCTATTTCTAGATATGCCAGGTTTAACATTTTTAAAAACTTATTATGCTTTTGTTTGTTTTGCCTTACTTTATATATTAATTTTCCTACCTCTTCAGAGACTAGGTATTGAAAAGACCGACCCTACTACGCTGACAGATGAAGAGATAAACAGATTTGCAAGATTGGATATTGATCCAGAAACTATAACTTGGCAAAGAGGTACCAAAGAATATACACGCCCCGTTTGATTTGGATGTACTGCATACCCCACATTCTCTAGAAATGTCACTAAATGTGAGGTCCAGAGGCTTGGGTGTGTTGGTATTTCATTGTTATTGCACGACCAAGTTACTGACATTATTTGTTTTTTTGTTTGTTTGTTTGTTTTTGCCACCTCCCTCAATTCCTCTCTCTAATAGCTGTATTCTTTTTTTTTTTTTTTAAAGATTTTATTTATCTATTCATTTATCCCCCCCCCTTGCTGCTTGTGCTCGCTGCTGGGTCAGCTAACCGCGCCGTGCGGGCGGGCCTGCCCTCACCAGGAGGCCCCGGGAACCGAACCCGGAGCCTCCCGTATGGTAAACGGGAGCCCTACTGATTGAGCCACAGCCGCTTCCCTAATAGCTGTATTCAACTCTCCTTTTGTTGGAATGGTTGACATTTTACTGGCTCTTGAGGGTTGAAATGGAGGTAGTTTCAAGGAAGTTCATGCATAAACCAAAAATGACATTTTGCAAGTTTCGCTTTATGCAAAAAGTTTTTGTGTTATGAAGCAGAGAAATTATGGTTAGTCATTTTTTGAATTGTGTATGCTCTTTATTCTCAGAATCCTTGTCTGGCATAAGTGATTTGATTTTTAGTGATATATAGCTCTCTAACTTGCTTAATCATTTTTATCTCATTTTATTAAATTCTCTTGTCACAAATAAGGTAGGCTTCAAGGTTTAAATACTTAGCACTTTAGTGAGCTACATGCCTGACTTCACTGCCATATGTTCTCTGTATTACACCTAGCATGACTTAGAATTTTATTTTGTTCCAATAGTCCATCTATCCATATTCACTGCTGAGAAATAATTTTTATCCATGTTTTGGCTTCATGTGCAGAATGTAGGTAAAGGTCAATTTACTGACTGTTTTTGTGATTTTCATTCACTCAGTAACTGCTGCTAGCTAATGGTATTTTTAAGATGACATTCTTAACGTCTAAAACCACACTGGTGTTTCTTTTTCCTTTGCTTCGATGGCTTTAGAAAAATGATATAATGTTTTATAAGGAATAAGCTAAAGATCCAATTTCTTTTTTATGTATATATATACATTTTTCTTTTCTTTTTTTTTTTTTTTTCCCTGAGGTACCAGGGCCAGGGATTGAACCCCAGATCTCATATGTGGGAAACCAGCCCTCAACCACTGAGCCACAATCAGTGCCCCTGAGTTGGTTTTTTCATTTGTTTTCTTGTTGTTTTGTTTTGTTTTTTTAGGAGGCAACAGGGACCAAATCTGAGACCCATGTGGGGAAGCAGGCACTCACCTGCTTGAGCCACATCTGCTCCCTAAAGATCCAATTTCAATATTTTGTATCTCCTTCATTTTTCCTTTGCCTTATGTCTACTTTATGCTTTCTGAGAAAGTAAGGGTTGACAAAGAAAAAAATTGGTCCCAGCTATTGACTGGCTATTTTATATAGAGAAATTGGTCACAGGAAACTTGACTATGTTTTTGTTTGTTTATAAGAGTAGGATTCAATAACGCATTACATTCTTCACTTAATTAGGTGTGTGTGGAAGAGACTTGGATGTGTGTTTCTTATCATTGATAAACAGTGCTGTATAAGACACTGCTTTTGGTGTTTAAATTGTTAGACTCTCTATGGAAAACAATTTGGCATGCTATCAAGTGCCTTAAAAATGCTTCTCCTCTTTGACACATTTAGGGTATGGTTTTTATTGTTGCTCATTTGTATTTTGTTGTTATTGTTTGCCATGTGTATTAGTCTGCCAAAGGTGCTGATGCAAAGTACCAGAAATCTGCTGGCTTTTATAAAGGGTATTTATTTGGGGTAAAAGCTTACAGTCCCACAGCCATGGAAAGTCCAACTCAAGGTACCATAAGAGGTGCTTTCCCACCAAAGTCAGCTGCCACGTGTTGAAGCGAGATGGCAGGGGATCTCTGCCTGGTCTCTCCTTCCTCTTTGGGCTTCCTCTACCTCTTGAGCTCTGTGGGCCCAGCCTCTTGAGGCTTCATATTTAGGTGATCCTGTAGTCCTCTTTCTCCTGGAATAGGGCTTGTTTCTTTCCAGGCCTCCTGTATCAGTCTCAGCTGTTCAGCTGTCTTCCCAATTTTAGCTATAAGCTATCAGGCAGGATGGCTTCTCTCTCTCTGGGGCCTCAGCTGTTTGAGCCTTCTCCTTTCTGTCACATGGCAGGATAAAAAATGACAGCTCTCTCTTCTGTGTTTCTCTCCCTGTGAATCAGTTTTTATCAGACTCAGCAAGGGGGTGGGAACTCAGCCTGAGTCATACCCACTAACGTAGTCAAATCAAAAGCCCTAAATCAGCCTTAACAGGTAGTCCAATCAAAGGCCCCTCAATTGAATTTAATGCAATCAAAGGGTATCACACCCAGATGGATAGATAAGTTCATAAACATAATCTTTCTCTTTTTAGGATTCATAAAATATTCTCAAACTGCCAAAGCATGTCAGAGAAAAAAGAAATTGAGAATACACTAAAATGTTAACAGTAGTTAATTAGTCCCAGGATGAGGAATTAAGATGGTTGGTTGGTTTACCTTGCTGTGTCATCCAGGGTTATATAATTGGTTATATATTCTGTTATTTGAGTTAGAAATTATATCTGCTAAGTGCAGAAGGAGAGACCGTCTTTTGGTCTTTTATCCTGCATGTTTCAAAAGGCATCCGCACTTACCCTGCCATTATGCTTTTTGTGTTTGTCAGGATTGTTATAAGGTCAGTGAGTCATCCCACTGAGCAACAACATAAAACCTTGGCCTTTTGAAAAAATGTGGACTGCTGTTTTTCTTGTAATAAGGAATATTCTTTAAAATAGATTCCCAATTTTTAGTTAATTGTTCACATTCTCTAAATGGAATGAAACTAAGCCACTCCACATTCCTTTGGATTAAAAATGATTCCTACACATTTAGGGTATGTGAAAATCATTTCTTAACTTTAACCCATATTCTGAAATAAAATGTTAATAGATAATCATTAAGTTAGACTCATTGCTTTAAAACCTACTGGTTCCTTTAACTTTATGGTCCTTTTACTAGAAATGGTTCTCTTCCTTCTCTTTCTCCTATAGTGTTGGATACCAATGATAGATTCCTAAGGAAGATCACAATTGGACAAGCTCCAACGGAGAAAGGGCACACACGGACGGTAACTGTTTCTTTCCAAGAAAATTAAGTCATAAGAACTAGCTCCTTGCCACTTCTATCCTCCTCCTTTCTCTTGCGTACGATTGATACTGCCAGTTGGTGTTCTGCTTCTCCCTTTTAAAATGGAAGTGAGTAGGTGTGTGGTATTGAGCACTCCTGACAGCTTTTGCAATAAATCCCATGTGTCACCTGTGTTTTTCCCCCAGCATTTTTTCCTGGAGGTGGAGAGCCCCAAAGAAATATCCTTGCACATTAGTGGATAAAAATTGCTTCTTTTTTTTGGTGGCTGTCTTACAGTATGTCTCTTCAGTGTAGGTGCTTTTGTCTTGTTCCCTTGTATGTTAGGGAAACTACCACATGATTACAAGCGGCCTTCACAAGGATAAAATAATAGCTTGTTGGTCCTACTTGAATGTTGTTGTTTTTTTTTAATTTTAGCTATTGAAGGTTTTGGGATAAGTAATTACAAATTTTTGCTATTGGAGGATTATTTTCGTTAAGTTCTTTGTCTTTGTGTATTATTCTGTTTTTCTCCCCTTTTAAGCTTATTTGTTTAAATCTAGAATGCAAAAAAGAACTACTTTTGCAATTTATTATTCTGGTTTAACACAAAGTTTTCCCTGTTGGCTCTCTTCCCTGCTGACAGGCCCAGTTTGATATCTCTGTGGCCAGTGAAATTATGGCTGTCCTGGCCCTCACTAGTTCTCTAGAAGACATGAGAGAGAGACTGGGCAAGATGGTGGTGGCATCCAGCAAGGGAGGGGAGCCTGTCAGTACTGAAGATCTGGTGAGTGCCTGGCCTGCTAGGCTTGGTGAAACATGTGTCCATTGTCCTCAGGTGTCTCAGAGATTGTAGGTGACAAACATTCTCCTGTACTTTGAGTTAACTAATCAGTTCAATACTGTTTTGCCATTTACAAGATATTTATGAAACATATGCAAAGTACTTAATAGTGAGTAGTAGGTAGAATAGCTTACAAGTTTCAGGTGGTTTGAGCAACCTCTTCATCCTGTATCTCCAAGAATACTTGGGTGTATGACTTTAATTGGCAAAGAACATCATGAGGTGAGGCCTTCAGGAGCTGAGCTTGGAGTCTTCCCCTGTTCCCTCCCCATGGCACGTGGCTTCCTGCCCAAATAACTGCAAGTGTTCTGTCAGAGGGACCTCCTTGGCTAGTTCTCCACCTCTGAGTTATTTTTGAACTGTTTGCATGGTAGCATGCAGTTTGAAGTGAGAGTTCTTAGAGATTTTTTTTTATAGGCCTGTGTGTGTGGACACAAATCAAAATTAGTGACCTGTGGTTAGTGGTATGTCAGATGAATTTAGAAAGGGGGGAAATTAATTTCCTGTTTTGAGTTAATTTGGGTTAGAAAGGAAGTTTTAAATTTTAGCACTTAAACCAGAAATTTAGAAAGTCATTAGAACTGAACATAAGTGGTAACCATTGCTTAGTTACCAGTTTGTTCTGCTATGGTTGGATTGCTTAAAAGATGGCCCTGGGGAGCAGATGTGGCTCAAGCAGTTGGGCACCTCCCTCCCACATGGGAGGTCCTGGGTTTGGTTCCTAGTGCCTCCTAAAAAGAAGACGAGCAGACACAGCACACAATGAACAGACACAGCAGAGAGTGAGCACAAACAACGAGGGTGGGGGGAGAAATAAATAAATAAATCTTTAAAAATAAAAAAATAAATGAAAGAGGGACCTGATATTTACGAGTTAGTCTTGAATTCCTAGGTAATAATTCACTTCCAGTTTTGGAAAACACATTGAATTTGGTTTATAGACATTTCTACCCAGACAGAGTAAAGTTACAAATAACTCAGTACTCTAGGAACTAGAGTTTCCCTGCTCTAAACCAGTCTAAACTGGATTTCCCACATCAGCCAGCAACAGAGCTTAACTGAGATGCTTGTTTCCAGGGTTACATGTTTTTCCAAAAATTGCATGTGAATGTCATTTTCATCCTATCATTTCTCACTGCTTAAAATAACTAACTTCAGAGCATATCAAGAAATGAATGGATGGTCTAGTTTAGGTGAAAGTACTGTAGTCCAAGGTGTCTTGAAAGGGAAGACCTATGAATGTTGAAAGTTGGTGTCAGAAGGTTGTTTTTTTGCCAGCAGGGGTTAATGTTTTCATGTATTCATTTTGTAGGGAGTGAGTGGTGCGTTGACGGTGCTCATGAAGGATGCGATCAAACCCAATCTCATGCAGACATTAGAGGTGAGCAGAGTAACTCCTGCCTTCCACATGGTTTTCACATTGAGAGCAGAAGGTCAGAGACCTTGTCCACCTACTCATTCCTTTCTTCCCATTTTTTTCTCACAGTTCCAGTGGGGACATAATTGAAATATAGAAAGAAGAGACTTTGTATTTTCCCTCTGGGAAGTCGTTTTTTTTTGTTGTTGTAGTTTTCTGTTTTTTATTTTAATTTTTATTATTCCAACTAAATCCCATGTCCTTGACTTTTGATCCCATTTTGAAACAGGATTGGCAGCTTCTCTCATAATGTCTTGATTTCCGCAGGGCACTCCAGTGTTTGTGCACGCTGGACCGTTTGCAAACATCGCACATGGGAATTCCTCTATCATAGCAGACCGGATTGCACTCAAGCTTGTTGGCCCTGAAGGGTTTGTAGGTGAGTAGTTTTACAAAATCAGCTAATAGACTGTTTTCTTTTTAACATCAGGGGTGTTAGGATGGCTTTCTTTTTTTTTTTTTTTTTAAGGAGGGTCTGGGGATTGAATCCAGGACCCCGTATGTGGGAGGCAGGTGCTCAACCACTCGGCTACATCCACTCCCCTAGGGTGACATTTTTACAGTTGCTTTTCTCCTTACTTACAGTGACTGAAGCAGGATTCGGAGCAGACATTGGAATGGAAAAGTTTTTTAACATCAAATGCCGATATTCTGGTCTCCGCCCTCACGTCGTTGTGCTTGTTGCCACTGTCAGGGCTCTTAAAATGCACGGAGGCGGCCCCACGGTGAGGAGCAAGGGTTGGCAGAGTCTCATTATCAGGAATTTTCTGCAGGCTATGGGAAAGTTGGATGGCTTGTGCCTTTTGCTTCATTAAGCTACTCTTATCCTCATGATTAATAAGGTGCCAAAGGGTGAGTGATGGTCAGATAGCTCTTGTGAGGGCCACCTTGTCCTTCACAGGCATTATCAGCTCTCAGAATTTCAGTTGGCGTCACAGCCTACCTTTCTGAGGAAATTACCTGAAATATCTAAATCCATCCAAGGACACGGGCTTGGTTATGTCTACAAAACTCCTTTATGTTCAGACTGTTCTTTTTAAATCTGAATTCCATGTACCCTCTAAATAGTGACACTGGCAGCCAACCCATTGAACCATTTAGCTGAGGCTAAGGGCAGCCTCTTTGCAGTGATGCGTGCTCAGCAGGACCACCTGGAGTGGGAAGGAGGCAAAAGGCCGGCAAGAGCAGAGGAAGGAGAAGAGTGGAGATGCTCAAAACTGCTTCTGTGTCATACAGGGAGACAGGATGGGGACTAGCTTATCTTCAACTCCATCCTGACTTTGTCTTTTCCTGAATTCCTATTGATTAGACATTGTGCCTTTTATCCTAATGTTGAACAGTTTTTCTCCAGCACCTGCATGTGAAATGCAAGTGAAGATATGAAATGCAGGTGAAGACATGGTGCTGGTTTTGAATAAGTATTAAATTTGTATCCTCAAGGAGCTTGTTCTGTAATTAGGGAAATAAGATCTCCTTCACCTACAGAATAAAATGCTTTCTTAATGTAGCAGTCAGGGTTTTCCCTGCAACAGCAGTTCTCAAGCGTTTTAGTCTCAGGACCCCTTTACACTCTTAAAAATTGATGGCCCCGGAGAGCTTTTGTTTATATGGGTTACATCTATTTGTATTTACTATATTAGAAATTAAAGCTGAGTTGCATATTAACGTAAATAACATTTTAAATGAAATATTTGTATATTTTTCCAAAACAAAATTTAGACATTGTACATTTTTTCACATCTCTTCAGTATCTGGCTTAATTGAAGACACTGACTTCTCATCTTCTATATTTGATTGTTGTGATATTGCATGTTATTTAACCTTTGGAAAAGTCCATTATATGCTCATGAGAGAAGGAGAGTGAAAAATGCCAATAATATCCTAGCATTTTTTTTTTTTTTAATTAATCTTTTATTTATTTATTTTTATTTTTATTTTTTTTAAGATTTTACTTATTTATTCATTTATCCCCCCCTTGCTGCTTGTGCTCGCTGGGTCAGCTAACCACGCCGTGCGGGCGGGCTTGCCTTCACCAGGAGGCCCCGGGAACCGAACCCGGGGCCTCCCACATGGTAAACGGGAGCCCTACTGATTGAGCCACAGCCGCTTCCCTATCCTAGCATTTTTGACCTCGTGGATCCCCTGAAAGGATTAGGTCCCCACACCATACTTTAAGAACTGCTGCCATAGTACAAGCCCAGCACATCTCTCTCCAGTGGTCCCTTAAGTACAAAAGACACTCTTGGCCCAGGACTCCCCTTTCTGCTAATAGGGCAGGACAGACTTCCTCCTCCTCTTCTTTTTTTTTTTTCCTTTACCCTTTTTCTTCTTGATTGTAACCAGCATTTCTCTCTCTCTTTCTGTCTCTCTCGCACCCTCCCACTCATCCTCATACCATTGCACCTCCTTACCCTCTTTCCTCTGACTTTGTGGTCTGAAAAATATGATGCTGGGCACTTAATCTGGGCAGCATTGAGAGGAGGGCTTTATGCGAATGCCTCTGTCAAGGAGCCAGACCTGCCACCGCCGCCACTCAGGCTGGGCATAGACAGGAAGCGCCACAGAATGCCCCACCTCTCCATGCCCACTTCCGTAGTCTCCCTGAGGAAATCGAGAGGACCATACTGAATGCCTCCTAATTGCTGTCTGTTGCCCATAGCAACTCTTTCTAGGGTCCATGTAATCGGTATCTTCACACCCCTACATTCGACCCTGTCCTGTGAGTGAGGCAGGATCAGGTCAACACACAGATCAGGACTCAGGGTGGACTGTTCACCTCAGCGACAGAGTGAACTTAAGTGTTTTGACACCTTTAAATGCACTCTGTGATAGGGGAAGAATATTCCTTGTGTGTTGTTTTTTTCCTCTGTGCACCACGGTTCAGCTACACTAAGACATGAGTTGGCTTTTTGATGAGCTTGGTGATGCCATTCCAGGCCTTAATCATAGACTCCACCTGCAGACATCTGTGGAGTGGCCTTTTCCTCATACTCACCTTTACTTCCACAACCACAGCTGTGTCTTGTACTCACTGCAGTTATTGCCCCTGCCTAGAACACATTTTTTTCCCCTCTCTGCCTTTGTAAATCTGTCCGTTCTCACCTCCTTTAAGAGGCTTCACACTATTTCAAGCCACGAAGGTCTCCCACTTTCTCAAAGCAGTCATTTTTGTTCTATGCTCTAATGATCATATGCCCTAAGTCCTTATGGGTTGGAACCAATCTTATACTACTTTATAGCTGATGAAGCATGTGGCATGTTGCCTTTAATGCATAACCCCATTTTAAGCTGAAAATCTAATTGTAAAAAAGGAAGTATCTCTGACTGGATTTCCTTTCCTTCTAGGTCACTGCTGGACTGCCTCTACCTAAGGCTTACATAGAGGAGGTAACTTTGATGATAAAATTATTTGAATTAGAAAGCTCTACACTGTAAATCAGCATTTCTTAACCCATTTAAAAATGCGTGGGCCAGGATTGCTCCTGGCACCAGGAATGCTAAAATGCCTGGAGGGTACTGAAAAATTATATTAAATGAGTAAAGAGGGAAGACATGCCTCGCAAAACAGAATTGCCCCACACACGATGCCAACACTGCCCTAGACCAGTGGTTCTCAACCACAGGCAGATTTTGCCTCCAGGGGACACTTAATGTCTGGAGACATTTTAGGTTGTCACAAGTAGGAGTTGCTACTGGCATCTAATGGGTAGAAGTGAGCGGTCCTCCTAAACATCCTACATTGCACAGGGCAGCCTCCCACAACAAAGAATCATGCAGCCCTAAATGTCAGTGGTGCCAAAACTGAGAAATCCTGCCCCAAACTAATGGAGGTTTCCTTCGCTGTCTTCCCTACATTGGCTGGGTGGTTCCCAGATACCATTCAGTCAGAAGCAAGGAGGGACCTTGCTTCAAAATGCCCTTTCCTCTGCAGATTTAAATCCATATAAAAAGGTGGAGATATGCTCAGGATACTGGTTATTTTTCTATGCAAAGATTCCATAAGCTGATTTGGTTTTTAGCATCATGCAGGAGCCCAGAGAACAATTTAGAGTTCCTACCTTTTCATGCTTTTATCATTTACCATCAAAGAAACATCCCTAGAGCCAGTTTGGGGTGGTTATGTGGGAGGCAGTCCCTTCAATGGAATGATAAGGTTGGCCTCTGCCACTGTTAAATTTTTCTGCCTTTTCTTGAAGCTTTTAAATTCTCAAGCAATACAGTATTATTATTGAGGCCTCAAATGAAGTATTTCAAAATGGGCTAGAAAAGAATTGTCAGAGCCTTGAGTCTGCCTATCTTCTGAGTTATGATTTGCCTTTTATGGTAATTTGTCTGATTCACGCGTAGGTGGGGAATTCACAGTTCTGGCCCTCCTGCCACCCCACAGCCTTCTTGTGTCTAATTAGAGTGACTGCCCCTAACTGGCCCAGCTGGTGTCTTCATTTAAGAAATTCTGCTTATTTAAAGCTGTTCTCGATCAGTCTTACATATTAATTGGTTTTCATGTGGCTGGAGGTAAAGAATTAGCAGTGTTGTTTAAAACATCAAATAAAGCCTAATCTCAGATTCAATTATTAAAAGAAACAAAAGCTCAAGTCACTTTAACAATGACCTCACTTGTTTTCTATCTTTAAACTACCCATTTTTCTGCTGTTTTATGATTATTGTAGGATAAACAAACCAAGCACCATTGCACTATTTCTGCTGGGTTTTGCTCATGAGCCAGTATATGTATTTCTACTTAAGACAGTTATATTTTTATTTAAAAAAATATTTAGTGTGTTTTTAAGCTTATGATGGAACATAACCTATGTTTTAAGAAGATTAAACTTTGAATATATGTTGAGTTCTCAACAGTCTTATGTGTTTTTCTCAACATTTTAAAACATTTCATGAAATAAACACAAGTATTCTTGTGTTGATGCAAAAATAGAATCAAGCTTGCAACTTTAATACATCTTGGGCAAGTTCCATCTTAACAGATCCGTCTCACTTTTCATAACATCTGTGTGATAAATATTTCATAGAGTGTATATATATATCATCATAATTCATTGACCCAGCCCCTTAGTGACGGGAATCTGTGGTGTTTGCAGTTTCCCAATGCTGCAAGTAGTTCTGGAGTAATCATATTTAAAGGTGTATTTCCTTAATCGCCTTCCTTTACATTTCATAGTGTTTGGTTCTTACAGATAGCATTTATCTTGTTATCTTTCGTCCCTGGTGAAGGTCCGTGTTTGAGAGCATCATGAATACTCGTGTTTTCTGTCAGTATTCTGGCAGCTGTATACTGAATGTCTGGTTTGTGCCTAGGCCCTATCTTCTGATGGTTGTGGTACTGAGTAGAGTCAGTTTGTACCATTATACTGGATGAGGATATAAACCCTGTAAAGAGAGGGCTGGAAATATAATTTATGTAGGGGCAACTAATTCCCTTCATATCTCAAGCTATAAGATATGGCATGAGGACAGCAAATAGACCAGCTTCCATGTTTTTAGGATGAAGGGGACACATGCATGGCTCCACTCCCACCTTGTGGGCTGGAGTTCAGCTTCCATGCCCCACTGTGGACACTCACCAAGGTGAAGAAGGCATGAGAGAATCGTCTGCCTTACTTGCCTCCTTGTCCTGACAGTGGCTTCCAGTTCAAGGAGTCAGTGCATGTTTGAAGAAGAACCTGCAAGGGAGCAGGTATAGCTCAGTGGTTAAGCGCCTGCTTCTCAGGTACAAGGTCCTGGGTTCAATCCCTGGTACTTCCTTAAAAAAAAAAAAAAAAAAAAGGAAGGAAAAAAGAAGAACCTGCAACTGCATCAGCTCTGCACTCTCTGACCTCACAGATCCATCACTGTTGTTTTTACAGAACCTGGAGCTGGTTGAAAAAGGCTTCAGTAACTTGAAGAAACAAATTGAAAATGCCAGACTCTTTGGCGTTCCTGTAGTGGTGGCTGTGAATGCATTCAAGTAAGTTCAGGGGGAATGGATTAGTATAGTCCCTGAAGTTAAATGTTCTTACTGGGTTTTAGAGGCTTTTTTTTTTTTTTTTTTTTTTTAATTAAAAAATTTCTTTTTATAAATTGGAGAACTTCTAGGTTTACAGAAAAATCATGCAGAAAATAAGAGTTCCCATATAGCCTCCAAACACACACTTGCAGTTTTTCCTATTAACATATGGCATTAGCATGGTACCTTTGTTACAGTTGATGAAAGAATATTATTATAATATTAACTTACATTAGGTTTCATTATTTGTGTTGTACAGTCCTATGGTAGGTTGTTTTTTATTTTTTAATTTTTAGTAACATATATATGCAACCTGAAAGTTTCCATTTACATTCAAACATAGAATTCAGTGCTGTTAATTACCTTCACAATGTTTTGTTAACACCACCACATTGCATTACCAAAACTTTTCCATCACTCCAAGCAGAAATTCAGTAGCAATTAAGCATTAACTCCCCTTTCCCCAGCCCCTGATAAAACCTATATTGTAGTTTCTGATGCTATGACTTTGTTTATTCTGATTATTTCATATCAATGAGATCATACATTGATATGCCCTTTATTATGTTGAGGAAGTTTGTCCTTTTGTGCCTGGCTTATTTCACTCATCATCTCTTCAAGTTTTATCCATGTTGTCACTTGTATTCATCATTCCTTTTTACATCTGAATAATATTCCATTGTATGTATGTACCACATTTTGTTTATTCATGTTGATGGACAGTTGGGTTGCTTCCATCTTTTGCCAATTATGAATAATGCCACTATGAATATCAGTGTGCAAATATCTGTGTGAGTGCCTAATTTCAGTTCTTTTGAGTATATACTTAGAAGTGGGATTGCTAGCTCATATGGTAATTGTATACTTAACTTTCTGAGGAATTGCCAAACTGTTTTCTACAGCATCTGCACCATTTTACATTCCCACCAATAATGAATGAGTACTCCTTTCTCCACATCCTTTCTAGCACTTGATATTTTTCACTTTAATAAAAGTGGGTATGAAATCCCATGTGGTTTTTTTTTTTTTTTTTTTTTTTTCCCATGTGGTTTTCATTTACATTTCCTTAATAGCTAATGATGTTAAGCACCTTTTCTTGTGTTTTTGGTCCATTCATATATCATTTTTGGAGAAGTATCTACAAGTGTTTTGCCCATTTTTTAATTGAGTTGTTTGTCTTTTTGAATTGTAGGATTTCTTTAGATAGTCTGGAAATTAAACCCTTATTGGTTATGTGGTTTCCAAATATTTCCTCCCATTCTGTGGGTTGTCTTTTTACTTTCATGAAGAAGTCCCTTGATGTACTAAAGTTTTTATTTTGATGAAGTCCCATTTATCTGTTTTTTTCTTGTGTTGCTTGTGAAGTCTAAGAATGCATTGCCTTTCTCAAGGCCCTGAAATGCTTCCCTCTGTTTTCTTCTAGGAGTTTTTAGTCCTGGTTCTTATATTTAGGTCTTTGATCCATTTGAGTTAATTTTGGTATATAGTGTGAAAATAAGGGTGCACCTTCATTCTTTTCATATGGCATCCTGTACTCCTAGCACCATTTGTTGAAGAGACTGTTCTTTCCCCATTGAGTGGACCTGGCATCCTTGTCAAAAATCAGTTGATCACATATAGGGTGTTGGTGGAGTGGTGATGTATGGGAATTTAGCAGATTATGGATGATTGTTTTGTAAGCTCAGAACTTCTCTAAAAAAAAAATCAGTTGGCCATAGATGTAAGGATTTCTGAATTTTCAATTTGATTCCATTGGTCTATATTATATGTCTGTCATTTTGCCAGTACCATGCTGTTGTGATTACTGTAGCTTTATAATAAGTTTTAAAATTGGGAAGTGTGAGTCTCCAACTTTGTTCTTCTTTTTCAAGATGTTTTTGGCTATTTGGGGCTCCTTTTCCTTCCATATAAATTTCATGACTGGCTTTTCCATTTCTGCAAGGAAGGCTGTTAGAATTTAATTGGGATTGTGTTGAATCTATAAATCGCTTTGGGTAGAATTAACATCTTAATAATATCTAGTCTTCCAATCCATGAACATGAAATGCCCTTCCAATTATTTAGGTCGTCTTTGATTTCTTTCAGCAATGTTTGTAGTTTTCTGTGTATTAGTCCTAATTTAGACCCTTGTTAAATTTATTTCTAGATTTTTGATTCTTTCCAATTTAGATGCCTTTTATTTATTTTTCTGGCTGAATTGCTCTGGCTAAAACTTGTAGTACAAAGTTGAATAGTAGTGGTGACTATGGGCATCCTTGTCTTGGTCCTGATCTTATAGGGAACACTTTCAGTCTGTCACTGTTGGGTGTGATGTTAGTGGTGAGTTTTTCATATATGCCCTTTATCATGTTGAGGAAGTTTCCTGGAGAATGAGCTGCATGTACTAGTGAAGAATGTGTATTCTGCTGCTGTTGAGTGAAGTGGCCTAGTTAAGTCTAGTTGGTTTAGAGGATTGTTCAAGCCTTTGTTTCCTTATTGATATTCTGTCTCATTATTCAAAGTGGTATGTTGACGTCCCCTACTTTTAATGTAGTATTGTCTATTTCTTCCTCCCAATTTGTCAATATTTGTGTCATATATTCTGGGGCTCTGCTGTTAGGTGCATGTATATTTATAATTATGCATTCTTGTTGAATTGACTCCTTTAACAGTATGTAGTGACCTTCTTTGTCCCTCATCACAGTTTTTGACTTACAGTCTATTTTTTTTTTTATTATTATGGGTAAAAATCAAAATTCTCACAATACATACAAACATTTGCAAAATGATATATAAATATATATGCATATATGTGTATTTGCTTACAAAAATGTTATTTATATATATATATATACATATATTTTAAGAGGTACAGTCTATTTTATCTATATTAGTATAGCTCTCCCAGGTAGCTTTTTTTTTTTTTTTTTTAAACTGGGAGGTCCCGGGAATCAAACCCAGGTCCCTCCATATGGAAGACAGACGCCCAACTGTTTGAGCCACATCCGTCCCCCTCCCAGGTAGCTTTTTTTTTTTAAGATTTTATTTATTTATTCATTTATCCCCCTTTTGCTGCCTGTGCTCATGGGGTCAGCTAACCACGCCGTGCGGGCGGGCTTGCCTTCACCAGGAGGCCCCGGGAACCGAACCCGGGGCCTCCCATGTGGTAAACGGGAGCCTTACTGATTGAGCCACAGCCGCTTCCCTGAGGTAGCTTTTTGATTACTATTTTTGTGGTATCTTTTTTCCTAACTTTTTACTTTCAACCTACTTGTGTCTTTGAATTTAAGGTGTGTCTCATGTTAACATCATACAGTTGACACGTGTTTTTTTAAAAATCCATTCTTCTAATCTCTGCCTATTGCCTGTAGAGTTTAATCCCTGTACATTTTAAGTAACTACTGATAACGCAGGAATTTCTTCTGCCATTTTGCTATTTGGTTTCTGTGAGTCGTATAACATTTTTGTCCCTCAGTTCTTTGATTAATACCTGCTTTGATATTTATTTGATATTTTGTATTGTACCATTTTAAGTCCCTTCTCATACATTTCTCTATATATTTTTCATGTATTTTCTTTGTGGTTACCATTGGGCTTAAATTTAAAATTCTGAATCTGTAGACAATCTTGTTTGATTTTATATCATCTTAACTTCAATAGCATATACATACACTGTTTCTATACCCCTCTGTGTTGTTTTTTGTTGTTGTTATTGTTTTTTGAGGCCTTTTGTGCTAACAGAAGGTCGTAGCCCTACAGAGTTCCATTATTTTACTAGGTCTGGTGGGATGTTGTCTTGACAAAGAGTTGTACATATTGAGTTGGAAGCATTATTGGAAGAAAGAATTGTGTGGGTTGTTTAGGTATTGTAGTACTCCTTTTTGGTCTTGTTATAATGGCCTGCCCACAGCAGAGTAGAAAGCAAAAGTTTTACAAAGCTAGCATTTATTGGTTCTTTATGATGTGTTGGAAACTGTTCTAAGTGCTTTACATGTATTTACTTGTCTAAGACTCATAACATCCTATGAAAAAGTGTTATGATTATTCCCATGTTACCTGTGTGGAAATTGAGGCACATAAGATGAAGTAACTGGCAGAAAGTCACCCAGGTCAAAAGTTATGGAGCCAGGATGCAAACCAGGCAGCATTGCTTGATTAGTACCCATTTATCAGTGGGTAATTCACCTGAGTTTTAATGGCTAAAGCAAGGCAGAGTCTGTCCTCTCCAGCCATCACCAATGCTTTAACGTGAAGTTTTGTCCTTGCAGAACGGACACAGAGGCTGAACTGGACCTCATCAGCCGCCTTTCCAAGGAACATGGGGCTTTTGACGCTGTGAAGTCCACTCACTGGGCAGAAGGGGGCAAGGGAGCCTTAGCCCTGGCGGAGTCCGTCCAAAAAGCAGCACAGGCACCCAGCAGCTTCCAGCTCCTTTATGACCTCAAGGTAGGATACTAACTATAAGCAAAAAAGAAAATATGAGCACAATGCAGTGTCTCTCTGGTTACCTCTATATAGAGCCAGGCTCTGTATAGGCTGTTCAGCAGCTTCAGCCTTGTGGGTTTAGTTCTTGTGTGGGTGAGTTACACAACTGCAGCCTGGACTCCCAACGCTAGGCAGCCTTCTTAGCACTGCACGTTACTGCTTACTTACAGGTAGGGGGTCCAGGAAGGAGTGCTGGGAGAGGTGAGCTTGCACTCAAGCCTTCTGGCTGTGAGAAGAGAGGTGTTATTGTGTGGAAATGCTGTAAATGTGGAGCCGGTGGAGATGGGATTTTCTCTTGGAGGGTTACACATAGAACCAAGTGTAAATTCACTATACACTTTGACCCAAGGTGCCAGCCATGTTGTGGCCAATTTACTAGGGGCTACGTCGAGGCTGGAAAAATTTTCTGACCACTTCCCAAGAATAGAGGAAAAGAGTATGGGTGTAAGGTCACTTCCTGAAGCAGTTCTGCCTCAAGTTCAGAGAAGGCCTAAAGTGTGAAACCAAAGCTGCTTGGCAGGCTTAAACATTGTTTCCATCACCAAGCATTGCTTATTCTATGCTACAATAAAGTTCAGAGAAGGTTCTATTTTGTTTTCAATTTTCTGTCCTATGTATTCTGGGATGTGCTTGAACATAAAGTAGTGTGTCCATAACAATTGGAAACTTTGTTAGAAACATGGGATGGATGTTGTAGTTTTTATTTGGTTTATATAGTCTCTAGGCTGGGTTTTTCTGGCTTCACTTTTTTTTTCTTTTTAAGATTTATTTATTTAATGCCCCCCCGCCACCCCTTGTTGTTTTGCATTCGCTGTGTGTCCTCCTGTGTCTGCTTGTCTTCTCTTTATTTTTTTTTAAAACAATTTATTGGAGTATATCATTCATACATGAACATACATAAACTATAAGTATTCAGTAAACATTGTGATCTTACAAAACAAACATGCATAACATCATACAGGGCTCCCACACATCACTCCCCCACAAACACCCTGCATTGTTGTGAAACATTTGTTAACAAATCATGAAAGAGTATCATCAAAGTATTACTACTAACTATAGTCCATATCTTCCTCCCCTATACATTTTTTAAGGATTTATTTATTTAATTATTTGCTTTTATCCATTTTATCCCCCCCCCCCCCCGTTTTTGCTATTTCTGTGTCCATTTCCTGCCCTCTCTTCTCATCCTTCTCCTGTCTTCACTGGGATTCGATCTGCGGAATCCCCAATGTGGGAGAGAGGCGTCCTACCACCCGCGCCACCTTAGTTCCTGTTTTTTCGGTGTGTCTCATCTTGGCTTTTCCTTGTGTTACTCTCCTGTTATGTCAGCATCTTGCTGCATGGCTCGCAGGGCCTGGTGGCTTACCTGCTCGTGGGGCCTGGCAGCGCACCCATGGACGGGGCCTGGTGGCCCACGCGCCTTCTATATTTTTCTTTTTTCTATTTTTACCAGGAGGTCTCGGATCGAACCCAGGTCCCTCCATATGGGAGACAGATGCCCAACCACCCGAGCTACATCCACCCCCCTGCTGTATCTCTTAAGCTTGACCAAAGAGACCCAAAGTTATAGTCTTTTCCCATACAGTCATATAATAAATCAGGCTTAGTTTATCACCAGCATTCTAAAAACCAGACCTAGGGAGAAAAACTAGGTCTGGGGACACATGCATGGTTTCTAATATAGCGAATGTTTCGCCTGCCCTCATTATCACAAAATCAGGACAGCAAGAATATTCGCACTGTCTTCTTTTTAGGCAGCACCGGGAACCGATCCTGGGACCTTCCAGAGTGGGAGAGGGGCACTCAATGTCTTGCACCACCTCAGCTCCTTGGTCTGTTGTGTCTCTTATTGTCTCCCCTGTGTCTCTCTTTGTTGTGTCATCTTGCTGAGACAGCACTCCTGCGTGGGCCAGCTTGCCTTCACCAGGAGGCCCCGGTATCGAACCCTGGACCTCCTATATGGTAGACAGGAGCCTAGTCGCTTGAGCCACATCCGTTTCCCTCCGGCTTCATTTTTAAAGATAGTCTTAGACTTTTTAAAATGGCCATTAAAAAATGGAATGAAGAAACTATAACTTTTTGAGTTGACTTTCTCTTATTTCTCTTTGCCCCTTGTAGGTCTAATACACTGACTAGTAACAGTTTTGGTTTTATAGTCTGCTTTGCAGATCTGCTCAACCAATCTTTTTTCTTTTAGAAAATTTCATAAACACAAATTTGGACACAAATGCAATAATTTATAGGTACCCTCACCAAGCCCCCCCTCCATATCACCCTGTCCTCGAAAGCCATCAGGAGACCGGGAAGAAGTGATAATGAGGACTTTATAACACATTTCTACCGGGAACTTTTTCTGTTTTGACAAATAGGAGGCTGCCACTTTTTTTTTTTTTTTAATTCAGCAGTTGCTGGTCTTAATTCTTAATTCATGGATTACCACTGTTAAGTTCAAAAGAGAAATTTTTTATAGATTGTTGCTTTTTTTCAAAAAACAAAACTTAATAAAAATTCCCAACATGTTCTTTTTGCCTCAGTTACTAGGGAGTATAAAGCCTATTTTTATACTCCCTAATTTTAGTAATTTGCTCATCCAAGTTACCTGTTAGTAGCTTTCCTTCCCATTTTCTTTAGGCAGTCTCTCTGCTGTTTTCTCTAAATCATAGTGCCCTGAACTAGACTGCATTGGGATAAGAACCTGGGTTCCACTTCTCAGAAAGCTTTGCCTTGGAGGAGGCAGGCCGCGTGATCTGAGGCTCTCCTTAGTTAGACCATTGGCCTCTATCCGCTGCAATTGTGCAAGAAGAGTTTTGTTTGCTTCAGGTACTACAGAAAGCATGCTTTCACTCCACTCCTAAGACGTGTTGATCATATAAGCCACTGAGCTTTTTCTTTAATATCTGGATGATTTTGTTTTATTTTACTTTGTCTCTCTCTCTTTTTTTGGTATTAATTTTATTTACACACACTCCATATCCACCAGACATATATGGCCCACCCCCTTACTCCCTCCTCCCAACCCCTGGTAACTTCTGATCTATTTTCTGTTTCTGTGGATTTGCTATTTCTAGATATCTAAGTGACACCATACAGTATTTGTCCTTATGTGTCTTGCTTATTTGACTGAGCATAATGTTTTCAGGGTTCTTCCATGTTGCAGCATGTCTCAGAACTTCACTCTTTCTTAGGCCGAATAATATTCCATTGCATGTATCTACCACATGGTGATTTAATTTTTATGACTTTGTCTAAGTAACAGCCATTAACCCTCAATATGTTGTGTTAAAGATAGTATCTGCCTCTCACATGCAAACTGGGGGTTGTGTGGATAGTTGATTTATTTCATAAGCAGTATCCACGTCTGGTCTGACGTGAGGCTGATCTCTAGTATTAGAACATCACCTTTTTATTTATGAAGAAATAATTATTCTTGGGTAGTTAGCAATATTCTTTATGATGTACCTAGTATAAACAAATATATGGATATGGATATAATAACTTTAGCCCTGTGAGATATTTTCCACTTGCAAAATCTGGAGGTTGGTATTAAAATGTTTCTAACTCAGTAAGCCTCGGAACATTTGTATAACTTTATATAAAAACATCTTCTGGCCCTTTGGGGGCTTTGGCCTAGAATGGGCCTTGTCCCAGTTAAGCAACCCACATATGTCTAACCATGGTCTCCCCCTTTCTTTCCTGTACATTAGCTCCCTGTTGAGGATAAGATTAGGATCATTGCTCAGAAGATCTATGGGGCAGATGACATTGAATTGCTCCCCGAAGCTCAACAAAAAGCTGAAGTCTACACAAAGCAGGTAGATGTTTCATTGGTTTGTTCTTTTCACTCTTTACAAAGCAGGCCTTGGAGTCAGAATCCCTGAGTCCTCCTTCCAGCCCTGCCAGGCACTCACTGCTTTGCTTTATTTCTCTGGGTGGCTTCCTTCTCTCCTCTAAAAATACTGTTTTTGGATTAGGTGGTTCCATCCCAAGTTCTTTTCTGCTTAAGAGTAATCCAGGCTGTGCCTATCATAGATGGTAGGCGAGTAGGTGAAAAAACCTTGAGGAAATATGGAACGTCTTATTAAAATATTGAGGACATGCCTTCACTTGTATCCTCACGTGTACCCCAAACTCATTTTTAATAGGTTATATGATAGATGAAAATAAAATACTGGCTTGTGGAATATGGTTGTAAGTACTTACCTCCGCCACCCAACTGGGATAATATTTTTGGTCTATAATAACTAACCTGGAGGGCAATGAGGTAGAAATGGATACAAAGAGAGTTAGGCATTTTAATTAAATTGAAGAATCAGTATAGTCATGATGCCCAGATATTTTTGGTTGTATTTGTCAATTTTTCATTTTTCTGCCTTTCTTTTCCATCTTTCTCCAGGGCTTTGGGAATTTGCCCATCTGCATGGCCAAAACACACCTGTCCTTGTCTCATAATCCAGAGCAAAAAGGTGTCCCCACGGGCTTTGTCCTGCCCATTCGCGACATCCGTGCCAGCGTTGGGGCTGGTTTTCTGTACCCCTTGGTAGGAACGGTAAGTGCTGCAAGTAGATAGAGGTCCTTGTTCATCTGTGCTTCTCATCTGAAACTTATTGCTGAAGCCATCAAGCAAATACTAAATGAGCAGAGTTCATTGTTGGAGAAGATTCATCCCCTTGCTGTGGACTGTCTTGGTGTCAATTTAAGGGTGATGCCAGGATTACTTCCACTGCATATAGAATCCTCTTTCCCAGGGACAGTATGAACCTGACTAGATCCAGAATGGGCTAATTGATAGGCTGTGGTACTGCCAGAGATGTAATCGAGACTAACTTTTATTGAGCACTTTACACAAATTAACTTAGTGCTCCCAGCAGGTCTCTGATGTAGGGACAGAGGCTCTGCCCCTTCCCATGAAGGGCCTAGAGTTTATACCTGAAATCAGGGAAGCCATTGTTTCTATGGAGTAAAGAATTTCACCACTTAAAGGCAAAAGAACCCTGTACATGTAAGAAGGCTTATTTACACTTCAGGGTATACTTCAAGTGTCAAATTCTTTCTTATCTTTTAGAATTAATGAGTATTAAGGAAGGAGAATTGCTTATGGGGAAGTAGAAAGATGCTTTAAGACATAATCACAGTTTCGACTGACATTGTCCCAAAAGTTAACATTGACCCTCTGCCCAGGTTTCCTGGATCTACATATTCTACATACATGCAATATAGAATAAAATAAATATTAAACTAAACCAACACATGGCAAAAAAGAAAGCCATAGATCTCCTTTTAGAGCTATGTTATTTTTTTTCCGTATAGTAAGAAAGTGTTTAGGAGGTGGCATTACATAGTTGAATCTAGTTTTTACCTCTCCCTGTTTAGGCCAGAACATATTATTAAAGCTCTGAGCTTAGCTCCCTCGGCTGTTGGAGTAGGGCAGTACCACCGCAGAACAGTCGACTGGGAGGTTTAAACATTCAGTGTGGTCCACATTTGGGCTTGTACGCCAGTCCCTCCCTCAGCCACTCTAGAGAGCAGAGGCTTTGCTAGTGATGGTCTTCATCAATATTAGGGATTTGAAGAAATTCCTTTTTAAGAGGAATGTTAAACTGTTTACCCAGCACCTCGAATAAGGCAGAAATATGTGTTGTTCTTTTTGGAGAAATCGTCAGCAGTTGCCAGCTGAGTGGTAGCTGCGCTCTCCTGTCACTTTGGATGTGTGCATGCAGGGGCTGACTGGTGATGGAAGCAAATCAAAGTGGTAAGGCCTGTAGTGTCCAAGACTGGGTTTCTCAACTAGACTAAAATCTCTGGGGCCTTGGCTTTAACTTGGACCACAATATTTCCACCTATGACCTCGTTATTCCTAATGCCTCCTGCTTACTGATGGGGCCTGAACAGAGCTCAGAGGATTTGAGTATTATATCTGTTAATTCAAAGTGTGGTGTCTTCTCCTCAGAATTTTATATCTAGGTTCATGTATATGTTTTTTTTCTCTGAATAGCAACATGATCATTCTTTAGGGGGGAAAGATCCTTTTCAGGAAAAATCACCCAAAATCCCACTGTTTAGGGGATCATCTTTAGAGTTTTCTGCCTGCACATACATGCACGTCTACATCAGTGGGCATAGGCCCTTTTTAACAATTTTAGAGATAAGTTTTAGAAGTTTAGAATCCAGACTGTTTTCCTGTCTAAATTTGATTTGGAACTTGTATGTGTTCATTATACAAGAGATTGGTACAGATAAAAATAGTAATACTGAGTTTTTACTTTACTTAAGAGTCATATAAATTTCCATCTAAGTAGATATTTGTCGAAATCAAGAAAAGTACATATTTATTTCATAAGCATTACGTGGTAAGTTTTAGAATGCCAAATTATTCCAGTAAGAATAGTGATTGTAAAACCATTTGGATTATGTGCAGAAATGTCTTGACTCAAGTTAAAGGATACTAATTCCTAATGTTATGTTGCTGAAGCAGAAATAACATGGACATCTACAAAACGTTCTTTAAAACAAAATGAAAAAGCAGACAGGCTCTGCACCTCCTTTTGGCCTTGTGGCGTGAGAGCCAAGGAGGTCCAGCAAGTGATGCCTTACCTCCCCAGGACCTCCCTTTGCAGGGTGAAGGTAGAAGCACCTCTTGCTCCTTGTTGCAACTATCAGTATGGAAGACAGTAGTGAAACCTGGCATTTGGTTTTGCTGAAGGACTTGAGGGTTTCTCTTGGAGTTCATGTCAGGATCAATGGCTTATTTTTAACATTTAACAGTAGAAAAGTGCCCCTTTTACCAACAATTATAAATGATGTTCTATCTTTGTGCTTTGGGCTTTCTGTCTGAGGAAGAGGTGGTAGAAAAGATCCCAAGTGGCCCAAAAGTTCATTTATAATGCTATTTTACCTCTCCTAGATGAGCACAATGCCTGGACTCCCTACCCGGCCCTGTTTCTATGATATTGATTTGGACCCTGAAACCGAACAGGTGAATGGGCTGTTTTAAACAGGTAAGTTGTTACTGGTAAAGAGTTTTGCTTTTTCCTCATGAAGCTTATTTATGAATTATGGGGCTCAATTTCTTAACTAAAGCTGTGAAAATTCAACTTTGGATGCTTTCAAAATGTCTCTCTAGACATCCCCAAAATAAAAGTGGAAGTACAGAAAAAAAAAAGTATAAACTCATTGTAGGGGCGTGAACCCCAGGGAGCAGGGACATTAATAAGAGTTGGCAGTAACCAGTGAATCATGTATTTCAACATATTTTTGGAGGACAGAGCATGAATTGTCATAGGTTGACAGTATAGGGGAGAAGTTGCTGTCATATGAACTCTGTGGAGACTGTAGAGTTGGATAAAGCCTCTGCTGGAGCCCCAAGAGGCTCTGGGTTTAGTGTTGAAGCCACAATAGAGGGCAGGACAGCTGAAGGTCTGTGTACTCTCAATAGACAGTTAGAAGGTAAGAGTTGGGTAAATGTCGCAGGGAGTAGAACACAGAAAGAAACAGGACAAATCCAGAGGTTCTTGGGACACAAGTCTTAGGCAAAAGGTCCCCAGGTACCCATCACAATAAATTAAAAGTGATCCATTCCTAGACACATCTGGTTTACATAAAAACATCGGAGAAGAAAATCCCCCAGAGAAGAAAAATGGCTTGCCTATGAAAAATGAGATTAGACCAAGTGCCTGTCTTCTTATTAGCAATAAGATGCATTTAGATAATGGAGGCATGCCCTCCAAGTTCACAGGAAAGATGACTTTCAACCTGGTATTTATACCCAGCCAAATCTTTCTGGGTTTTCAGATACACAAAGGTTGGCCACTCCCACATCTTTTCCTAGGAAATAACTTAGCAATGCACTACAGCAAAATGAGGAATTAAACTAAGAAAAAAGGGAAGACATGGGTTTTGGAAAACTGAATCCTGATTTGTACAAAAATGAAGGGGAGTCATGAGGGCTGTGTACCTGGCCTAGAGTTGCAATCATGGTGTGGACCCAGGACGAGGGAGGGCTTGAGGAAGACTAGAAAGGGCCGGAAGACAAGGATATCAAGATTAATATAATGCAGGAAAAAAGCTCTTGCATTGTTTAAGAAAGTAAAGGTCTAGGTGGAACCAAACTCTAGTAAGCATTTTAAACAACTGTAAGGATGGTAAGAAGAGAATTTGTGTGTTTGATGGTAGGGGGACAAGTCTTTGAAGGGGTATTTTGTGCCATTGAAATGTAATTCCAGCTCACTGCTTGGCCTGGTCTTGAGCAGAGTTTACATAGCTATAATTCAAATACTGTGTATTATTTTCAAGTTTTCAAGTCTACGTGTGGACAGACCCTGGAAGAGTTGGTTGTAGGAAAGGATGTAAATGTTAACAGCTTTGACAATGTAAGAGTATATGATATGGTGCAGTATGGAAGGGAAGAAGAAACATTTATTTCTTGTTTGCTTTTCCTTCTAGATTGTCCATCTTCAAGAAGCTACTTTGGGAGTTTGATCGTTGTCTATTCTGTGCCTCCTGTGAGCCAGGGAGCATAGGGAAGTCAAGAGAAGTCAGCCCCCTGCCCCTGAAGGGCTTGTGAAGTAAACAGCCGGAGTTTCCCCAAAAGCTTTTCTCTGAGCTTAATTCCCATCTTCATGTACAGATTAACCTAAATCATGCATGTCTATTTACTTTAGGAAAATTCCATAGAATAAAATGAAATGATTTTGCTATCTCTGTACTTAAATATAAGTTTTAGCTCTTATGGA
Organism: Tolypeutes matacus; assembly: GCA_026826555.1. Classification (NCBI taxonomy): domain Eukaryota; kingdom Metazoa; phylum Chordata; class Mammalia; order Cingulata; family Chlamyphoridae; genus Tolypeutes; species Tolypeutes matacus. The sequence continues at coordinate 6,055,773 of JAKSZT010054193.1, read as the reverse complement.
CTTATGCTGCAGTGTCTCTGCCATCTTGTGTGAGCCCATTTGTTGAGCAGATCCCTGGGAGTGAAAAAGCAGATTGCAATATGGACAGTATGATATTGTTTGTGTTAAAGGGGAGAATGAGTATGTGTCTGCATATTTCCAAGAGGACAAATAATCAGACTTCCTTAGAGGGTTGGGTGGAAATATGAAGGGGACTTGCCTTTTTACCTATACTTTCTTATGTTGCTTGAATTTTTTTCCCTGAGGAAGTATTACTTGTATAAGGTTCCCAAGAAGGATAGTCCCATAATATTAACCTTAGGGGGAATCCTTTCTACTCTGTTGGTTCAGCACAGATTTACTGAGCTTCTACTATATGCCTGGGTTCTACCTCTCCCTACAGAATATTTTCCCTTTTCTCCTTGCTCATTATCTTCTTTCCCTGTTCTTCCTTTCCCATTTTTTCTCCCCTTTCCCCTTTCATTTCCCCTTCATTCTCCTTCGTTAAATCCTTCCATAGGATGCTATATCCTCACTGATGCCAATGCCAAACATTGATGATGTTGGCAGAGCACTATCTTTCCTGGTGTACTTGGTTTTATTGTTTAATCTCCTGGGTTGACATCTGTGTTATAATTCAGTCGGTATCAAAGTCCAAAGAAATGGTGACAGTGCTTTGGGAGGCATATGGCAAAGGGGTCTCATGCAGAGCCCCAGCTCTACCAATTAGGGCGTCACCCACCTCTGCTGCCATCTCCCCATGGAAATGAGGATGCTGTTGGTACCTACTTCATGAAGGTGGTTATGAAAGTAAGCAAACAAGTCATCTAAGGTGCTTTGCACAGTGCCTGGCACATTGTAAGCACTCTGTGTTGTCAGTGATTGTTGCAGAGCATCATTTGGGCCCTGTTTGTACAGAAACGCAGAGTTCCAAATGATATAAATTGCTTTTCCACCTGGCAGTTTATCTTACTATATTAGCAGTCAGCAGCCAAGTGTACCTATACAGTTTCTTTTGACTGTATAGTATTTAAACAGTCCTCTATTGATGCAGTCTTAACATGGTTTTTTTTTTTTTTTTTTTTGCTATTACAAATAACGTGGCAGTGAAACTCTCATAGGGATCTTTGCAACTTGTGTGGAAGTGTTTTGTAGGATGAATTCCTAGCAATGGAATTGCTCAACAGGGTGGCGTTCAGCTTCAAAATGGAAGGTGACCTTTGGTTGAAAGTGTGTAGAGATTGAAAAAAAAAAAACTTACAGTAGAACAAATCTAAATCAGGTTTATACCCCATTTTACAGAAAGGCAAACTGCAAGATTACACTGGTAATGCCTGCCTAGGCAGGGATTTGTTCCAAGCTATCAAATTCCAGAGCCTGTGCTCTTTACCATTATACTGCCTTTCAGAGCTCTTCCTGGAAGGCAATTCACAGGTTCTACAGAAATGGGCATCCCATTTGTGAGCAGTTGAAAGCTATGTCCATTTTACATTTTTTGAGGAGGAAGGGATGCTAGAACGTAGAAGAAGCAGAGGGAAGAAATAAAGATTAGAGATTGCTGGTCTATCTTGAATGCATGGGTTTTTTGGAATTGATGCCTCAGTCTTCTCTGATAAGGAAGAGGTGTCAACAAGTATAAGCTTACAGATGCCATTTCCCTAATAAAAGGGCATAAAGAACAAAAAATAGCTGTAGGCTAATTGAAGACCTGTAATGAAGACCTACAGGAGAATAAATGGTGGGCGTACTTGTTACTATGGGTCTCTAGAAAAGGTCCAGTGCCTCAACCTTGGGACCAGAAGTCCCAGATCACTGGCCTTCCTGCACCTATTATTATCCTCTTGGGCTGCTAATTTCTTCCCTCCTTCCATTAGTAATATTACTGATAAACAGATGGGACTTTCTCTGAGATGTGCCTCAGATGGCTGTTGCCGTGCATTGGAAATGTATTGACACTCCTAATTCAAAAGAGACGTCAGCGTTTATGTGCTATCGAGTAAAGCAGATTGCAGCAGAATTACTGTTGATCTCATATAGGCTGATGTGACCCTGATGTCCATGAGCAGATCAAACCCCAGGAGAACTGGAGCCAGAGGCTCATTTAATGATGTATGAGGGAAGAGGGTTTTAGGGTTTATTCCCAGAAGGTTTTTTGAAATGTAAAGGGTATTAGCAAATTATAAAACGCTTTTAGTAGCTGCAGGACCAGGCTGTGGGTGGACAGGGACTAGAATGGGGAGAAATGGTATGATCAGTAGCATATCGTTGAGATAAATATGCAAGCTATTTTATTGGCACGCTGCATCTGGTGATATTAACAAGATAAGTTGTAGGTAGGATGATTTTTCATCAGATTGGAGAGATACATTTATAGCCTGTTTCCCATATAAAGAAAAGCTGCTAATGGAGTAGTAGACAATGATAAAGGTAATATCTTAAACTGTCACTTTACGAGAATTCAGTGATGATGGGTTTCTTTCATGCATGAGATACTGAACACATTTTTTAAAACAGATATGGTGTCAGGTTCTAGTCATATCCTAAATAAAACCATGGTGCAGTATTTTATTTATAGTACTATGTGTGAGTGTGTCTGTGGTGGAGGGCAGGGATGAATTATATGTATTTACACCTTAAGAAATTTGCTTTAATTTGCCCTTCAACTAAAAAAGCAATTTACCTCTTACTTCAAACCATCTTTCATTGCCTTTTCACTTTTTTTTTTTTTTTTTTTTAAGCAAAACAAGTAGAATAAGATCTATAAGTCACTAAGGTGGCCTTTATTGTATTAACCTGTGGGACTGTCTGCATGTCCCACAGTTTTTTTTTTTAAATATATATATATATATATATTTTAAGATTTTATTTACTTTATCCATTAAAAACACCCCTTCCCCATTTGCTGTTTTGTTTCCATTTGTTGGGCAATTCTCTGTGTTTGTTTCCTGCCATCTCTTCTCATCCTTCTCCTCCAGTCTTCACCAGGATTCAAACCTTAAGACCTCCGATGTAGGAGAGACGTGTTCTGCCACCTGCGCCACCTCGGTTCTTGGTTTTTGAAGCTTTCCGAGCATCTCGTCTTGACTCTCCCCCACTACATCATCATCTTGCTGCATGGCTCCCACAGCCTGGCGGCTCACCAGCACAGAGAGCCTGGCAGCCCATGCGCCTTCTATATATATATATTTTTTTTATTTTACCGGGAGGTCCCAGGGATCGAACCCAGGTCCCTCCATATGGCAGACGGACACCCAACCATCTGAGCCACATCCGCCCCTGTCCCACTGTTTCACAAGCCAGCTATTCTTAACCCTGTCCTCATCTAGATAAGCTCATCTATTTTTGCCTGAAACCAACTCCCAGTTGTGCTACCTTTGAGCAACCTTGGATTGCATTGAGTAATAGCATCTCAATTGGTTATAAGTGGCATGAATTTCTGTTGGTTTGCTTAAAGTTCAAAATTGGCAGCAAGCAGGGTTAGCAACCCATCTGAGGCTATAAAGGACATTTTCACAAATTCGTGTTTGCAAATGAACAGAGCTAAATTTAATTCTTTTTTTAAAAATTATTTATTTATTTATTCATTTATCCCTCCCTTGCTGCTTGTGCTCGCTGGGTCAGCTAACCACTCCGTGCGGGCGGGCTTGCCTTCACCAGGAGGCCCCGGGAACCGAACCCGGGGCCTCCCATATGGTAAATGGGAGCCCTACTGATTGAGCCACAGCCGCTTCCCTGCCTTTACATTTTAATGTCTGCCGTATCCATAAATATTGGGGGGGGGGGGGGCGGCAGTGAGGTGAGGGAGATTTATAATATGACAACCTATAATTTAAAACCTTCCTTTCCGATTTTGCATCCAAGGAAATACGGGGCTCACTACCGTCGTCCCCTCTCCATCTCCCTGCTCTTCCTCGGCGTCCCCTTGCCCTGCCGTGCTCCAGCGGCCGGAGTTGCGCGCCTGCTAGGAGTGCGAAGGTCTGCTCGCACGTGCCAGAGCCAACGGCCCGCCCCACCTGCGCGCGCCCACCGCCCCCAGCCCCGCCCCGCGCCCGCCCCTCGGCGCGCATTGGCGCAGCCGGCTGCGGGTCCCCACGCGGCTGAGGAGCGGGCGCCGCCCGGCTGCAGTCCCTCTGCCGTCCCTCCGCAGCCGGCTGCTGGCTCACGGGCGCGACCACGGCTCCACGGCTCCACGGCTCCACGGCTCCCCGGCTGTCTAGACGCCCGACCCCGCGCGCGCGCCCCTGGCCTCGGGAGCAGGGTTGGCCAGAGACCCTGGCCGCTCTCGGTAAGTGAAGGCAGGCGAGGAGGTCGAGGGGAAGACGGGCCCGGAGCCGGCTTCGAGTCCAGCTGGGGTGAGAGGGCGGGAGCTGCCCGCTGGACACCGGGAACCCGGACCCCCTTGATGGCCGGGAGTAAGCAGCAGAGGCCCGCCGGGATCTCCAGCCAGGGGGCTCCTCCTCGGCTCTGCCCACCTACCCGCTTCGTGTTGCAGATCGCTGTAAAAGCATGGGATGTCCGTTCTTTTCCTTCTTTACCCGCCCTCCCCCCTTTTTTGGGGGGAAGGGGGTGTGATTTTGGGTTCCTGGTCTTTATAATTTTGCTGATAGCTCGAAGCTGAGTTATCTGCTCCACGCCCCCGGCACTTTCCTTTTTGAGGACTTTATCCTGCACTCTGTTCCTAGCCAGAGCACGCGAGTCCCTCCTTCAGGAGGAAGCTTCATGGTCCGGATCTGGTGCTGGCAAAGATTTGCTGCTTCCCTCATGAAGTGGTTGCTTTTTGCCTCCATGCTTTGCTGCTGCTCAAGGGGAAAGGGGAAGGTGGTGTTTTCTGTGGCATCAGACTTGCAATCTGTCAGGGAATGACCACCAAGACTTAAGATTTCCTGAAGGGATAAAATAATGCTTGCTGGTTAAGAGCAAATCATTTACAGTCCAACTATATTCTGCAAAGTTTTAATGTCTACAGTCTGCATTATTTTCCCCATTTCTGTTAGCTTTCTGTTTGGGTATTTTATTTCTCCAGTGTGATGTACATTCAAGTGAGCTTCTCAAGATTGTCTTGGGCATGAATTAATTCCAATATTTCTAATAGTAATAAATCCTCTGCTTAATAAAAACGCTCAAGTGCTGAGAACTCACAAGAGGTGAGACTTAAAGCTGTAACAAGCTGAGGTTCTAGTGCTTATTGAGCTATTACATCAGGACAGACTGTAAAATGTTCATATTTTAGTTCCATCACTGTTCAAAGTTGAAAGACTTAATCTGGCAGAGGCGTGGAGTATCCAACACCCAAACTAAGAGTATATTTACTTGGATCATAAACTGATTTTCAGGGTTCCAGTTCCTTCTCAGGTTCATAGAATTAAAATTGGGCTATACATGTGAAACTTCAACAGTGAGGGATTTACATTTTAAAAAGTACAAAGAAAGAGCCCCTTTACTTATTTTAGGATATTCGTCAATTAAAATTCATAGTTTTGTTAGATGATGACCTCATACCTCCATTTTTTTGGTATCATTATACCATTCTGTGAATTAATTTTAAAATATACCTTTATATTTATATAAAACTAATCAGCTAACCAATTTCATAGCCTATCAATTTCTATTTGGCTTTTTAACTTAGTTCCAGAACTAAGAAAATAAAATAATAAGGAATTTCAAAAGCTTGGTTTTAAAATAGCAAGAACTCAGTGTAGGCTTGGTTCAATTATGTATCGACGCACTGTATTATGGTTAATTCCATGACCATTAAACATTTATATAAAATTTTGGCTACTGGATTTAGTGCAGATTAGCATCTCCAAACAATTCATTTTCTGATGAAACTCATAAACCCAATTTATCACAGTTTAGAGCATGGGTTTCAGAAACAGGCAGTCCTGGCTTAAATCTGAGCTCTGCTACCTATTAGCTTTGCAATCTTGGGTAAGTTGCTTAACCTCTCTAAGCCTCAATTTCTTTATCTGTAGATGGTAATACCACCACCTACTCACTTTGTAATATTGTAGTAAGGATTAGAGGTGTATGTAAAAGTGCTTAGCATGCCTAATATACATAAGTTGCTCAAGAAATGATAGCTATTATTATTGTGAATTCTTACCTTCAATTATGTGTTCATTATGGTGGGAAAGTATGAACAGCAAATACTAAGATGAAATTAAAAATTATACAACTAAATTTGAGTGGAGAGTGGCAGTAATGTTGAATTTCCCTAAGAGTAAGTATGAGAAGTTCCTCTTGACAGAATGTTTTTCAAAGAAAAATCTTATGGTATAATGGAAAGAACACTGGACAGCATCAGCCTTGGAGTTCTAACTCTCACTATGACTTTAGAGTATGGCTTTCAGCAGGCCAACTGCCCCCACTGACTCGCCTTGAAAAATCTCTAAGGTCCTTTACAACTTCAAACTTCTTTTGTATGTATTAAAAATTAACATTAGGGAAGCGGCTGTGGCTCAATCAGTAGGGCTCCCGTTTACCATATGGGAGGCCCCGGGTTCAGTTCCCGGGGCCTCCTGGTGAAGGCAAGCCCGCCCGCACGGCGTGGTTAGCTGACCCAGCGAGCACAAGCAGCAAGGGGGGGATAAATGAATAAATAAATAAAAATCTTAAAAAAAAAAAAATTAACATTAGCTTGCTTATCACAAGCTCTTCATTGCTTTTTTTCTCCCCAAAGATTTATTTATTTCTCCCCACTCTCCCTTGTTGTTTATACTTGCTGTGTCTATTAGTCTTGTTTCTTTCTAGGAGGCACTGGGAGCCGAACCCAGGACCCCTAATGTGGGAGTGAGGTCCTAATTGCTTGAGCCACCTCCACTCCCTGCTTTGTTCTGTCTCTCATTGTTTTTCCTTCCTGCATCTCTTGTTGCATTCATTGCTTTTTTGTTTCCAAAACTTGTGATTTAAAGTCATAACTTAAAAAGATAGCACAACTAAGGAAATCTGAAATAAAGTTTTAAGAGAGAATAAAGCAAAATAGAGTCACATTGTTATCTATTTTATAGGGCAAAAATAATCCCCAGGTTTTTTTTCTCCCGTCATTTATTTCAGTAAATTATATGGAAAACATGCCTGGTAGAATCATATACATTCACCTGAAATAGTCCCTATAGAAAATAAGAGGCTGATGGTAAAATAAAATACAACTCTCTTTCTCTCATCAGGTTGATCTTTAAATAAAGCAAAAAATATATCCAGTAAAAGGCTTTCGTGAAGAAATTAAAGAGAGAAATTACACGCAATAGAGAAACTAGGCATTTGTATACCAGAGAAACCACCTAAAACAAGTGTATGGCGTTAAGATAAAAGGAATGAAAACAACTGAAGAAATTTAACTTAATGTGATAGTTTGGGCCACTTTTTTTGGTCATAAAAGGAGGCTGCTGAGGAAGACAGAATATAGTCTTCTAGAGAATGAAAAAGTGTAGTGTAAACATGGAGACCACACTTTCTGAAATTCAAGTAGAAAACAAGGATGAGAAAAGATCAGCAGAAGGTAGACCTCAGGATGAGAGGCAAGAGGCAAAAGTATCAATGCTTTGCTTCAAGAGAAGAAAGAAAGCAGCCAAAGCACTGAAGCCCAGAGCTGGAGCTGGAGTTGCCGATGCAGCATCGAAGTGTCCCCCAGAAGCAGGAGCTTCTGATCAGTCAGAGTCCCTCGGGGGAACCTGGGCCTCAATCAAACGTCTTGTAACACACAGGAAAAGGTCAGAGTCTTCAAAGCACCAAAAGCCTTTTGAGACTAAAGTAAAACCTGAAATAAGTGCTGAGGATGCTGATCTTTCTAAGGAAAAAGCTAAATCCAGACTTAAGATTCCCTGTATAAAATTCTCAAGAGGTGAGAAAAGAAGTAACCATTCCAAAATTGTAGAAGACTCAGACTGCAGCATCAAAGTACAGGGAGAGGCTGAACATTTGGATACAAAAACTCAGACTCAATCGAATGTCCAGGCAACAAAAGCCAAGTCGATCCAGGATCTAAGTGAAGGTATCTCACAGAAAGATGGTGATGGGATAAGTGAATCAAATGTGAGCAACAGCATATCATCTCCTGCAGAGAAAATGGTTTCAGTAGAACTTGGATTATGTACTGGGCATTCCACTATTCAAACAGGAACCCTTGAAAACGATAATAAAATGATTGAGGAAATAAAAGGCATTCAGCACCAGCAAACAAGTTCACTGGAAACTTCAGAAACAGACCATCAGCTACCAGTGGTTTCTGATATTCTTCCCTCACCTGCAATTCCAGATCAACAAATTGTGGAAGAAACCAGTAACAATATCCTAGAAAGAGGGCAAAATTGGAAAGACCAGGAAAGTGGAGAGATTGCAGCCGAAGAGAGTAAGCCAAAAGATACTGAAGAGAGTACCGGTGAATCAGATTTTAAAGAAATTGAGATCAATGCAGAGAAACCCAAATCAGAAGAAAGCAAAAGACTAGAGCCAATTGCTATTATTATTACAGACACTGAAATCAGTGAATTTGATGTTAAGAAATCTATAAATGTCCCTAAACAATTCTTAATTTCAATTGAAAATGATCAAGTAGGAGTTTTTGCCGAGAGTGGCTTTGAGGGTAGAACTTCAGAACAATACGAAACACTCCTAATAGAAACAGCTTCTTCCCTTGTCAAGAATGCTATCCAGTTGTCTGTAGCACAACTGGTTAATGAAATGGCCTCTGATGATAAAATAAACAATCTTCTACAGTGAATTTCCAGATCATGGGAGGGAAAAAGCTTAATGATGAAATATTTTATGTATTTGTGGCATTTCTTCTTCAGTAACAAATGAGAGATTTATCATCTGCAGAATTTAAAGGTACAATCCTGGGCCAGAAGTGCTAAAAAATAAATTAAGTTTATAAAGTCCTCCCTCCTACTAAAATGCAATTACTTCTGGATTGGAGGAAGTCAGTACAGAATGTAATGCAAAGTGACATAAAGGGAGTTGCTGAAGCAGCATGTGGAGATTGAAGTGCTTTTGGGAAGGAAGATGTAGTTATTGAGCACTTATGGTATGGTCTTTAATAAGCTCTCTAATGTCCTCTGATGTCACGAAGTCTGGTTTGCCCTGGATAGTTCAACCCTGTGTATAGGTTAACATTGCATTCAATTTTCAAAAGCTTTTTTTTTTACAGTGCTCTTTTATATTGTTTAAAATGGTGAATAAGGTGAGCTATTTTTGTGAATGTGACTTATAGTTGTTACCTCAAAAAACATATTGCATTTTCTCATTGTCACCAGAGTGTGCAGAATATACATATTTGAATTAGACATGAGTGATTTTTCTAGTCTTGTTCAAGTCCCTTACAAAAAATGGTTCATGAATTCCATCAAACAGGCAAATAATTACCAAGAGCAAAGGTGTGGGAACAGGGAGTGCACTATCCTTCTCTTTCTTCTGCCTCAGCAGACCAGTATATCTCCATTTCTGCATGGGCTCGTTTTCTTAAAAGGTTAAAACAAAAATAACAAAAAGAGGGGAATATAATTTTTTGTCCCCAACTTCCCCAAAAACAAATGATCACAGATCATGGAGTATCCATTGTGCAGGATTACTTCTCTAAGGACAATGTTCATCAACCCCTCAAAGTAGGCAATGTGGATTCAAAGCCAACCTGGCAGTAAAAGTCCTAAGGAATCATAATCATTCAGTGAAAATATTTCTCATTCTTGACCAAGAATGAGCTATGTACACAGCTGAATAGAAAATGAAAAGTTATTGCTAAAGTACATAAAGCACATTAATGTAAATGTCAGTTTTCTTTCATTTTGTCTGTGTCGAAAGAGACCAGTAAAAAACATTCATGAATATTGAAAATTAACTTCATCAGGAGTTTTAATCCAGCTAATCTTTTACAGAGAAGAAAAAGAGGAAGAGGAGGAGGAAGGACTTAATATAACAACTGAGAAGGGCTTGTCTGCATTTTTATTCAGTTATTTAAAGGGGAGCAACTGATCTCATCATGATTGTCATTAATTTTTGAAAAAGTAATTATATTTCAATCTCCACTTGTGTGAAATGGCCATAATACTATAATACACTTCCCCACCTCACTGAGTTTATGTTGTATAGTCCCCATATTGTCCAAACCGAGTGCCGGTGTTGTTACTTTGAAAGTAGATAATGAAGAGCTTCACCCGAGTTGTAAGGAATTTAGAGGAAGTCAGTACAGAATGTAATGCAAAGTGACATAAAGGGAGCTTCATCCTGGAGGAAAGAATGTATATGAGAATGACTGTGTGAGTTCTTACATTATTTATGGATTGCAAATAGAAAGTATGTGCTAATTTGTCCTATATAATCTTGTTTATGTCCACAAGTACAAGTATTGAGACTTCTGGCAGAATAAACTATTCTGACTTGGGCAATGAACCAAGCAAGATTCTTCATTAGTGTGCAAAAGTCTTTCCCCAAGATTTTCTTACCTTCATGCATGTAATCTGGAAAATTAAAAACAAAACAAAATACAAAGTCTTTCAATTTAGCAAGATGAAGGTGGGTCTTTCAAAACACATGAACCCAAGAAATCAATTTCTTTTAACGTGTACAACTTATAAACATTAAAAGAAAAATGGCTGCTAGATCATCTTTTCTAAAAATATTCTAATTTACTATATGCAGTGCTAATGGACTTGGACAGCAGCTAGTCAGCAAATGCCATATATTTTAAAGTGAATAATTTTTAAAACCAGATTAAGGTTGGTGCATTTTACAATGTTTTGAAGAATCCTGTCTTCATTTTCTGCAAGCACAGCTCAAGCTAAGATACTTATCTTGTTAATATTTAGTATCTCTTGAATGAGTAAAAAATACAATGTAGTATTGAAAATATTTTGAAAGGTTTAGGCAGATACCAAGTAAATATATATAATGAATTTTTTGTTAAGAAAATACCAATTTATCTAGTTCTAGGTTTCTACTTTAAGGTTTGATATATTTTCTTTGTTGGAATGTATTATAATTGATTGTTTTAATGATGAGGCATATACTCTACTTGCATTCATTCTTAAGTGGTTTCTCCTCAATCTTCCCTATTGAGAATATTTGGTGAATTAAGTAAGTAGGATTCCGGTTTGAAAAAGGAATCCAAAAATTAATTGGTATCAATCTGATTGTATCTGCTACATGGCCAAACCCCATTACAGTGATTTTTTTCTAAGGTGATCCAAACTGTTTTGTTGTTATAGAAATAAGCAGGAATCAGATGGCATAGAAGTCTCTCATAAAGGATTTTCGTTATAGTATTTACCTTAACAATTTGACCTTTTAGGCAAGACATCAAATGAATATAAATAAGCTTTTATTCAATCCATTTGATTTACATTCATTCGATAATACTAAAATGATCATTTGAAAGACAATTTAGAATACCACTTTAATTTTCATTTAAATTTGCTGTGGTATAAATGCTGCTTTTAATTAACATTTATCAATTAGCTAGATTCATTTTCTCTTTGATCTCAAAATATTTCAAAGCTGGGTGATTTATCAGCTTCTCATTAATTTTTTCAGCATATTATCTTTTCCTTTTAAGAAGTCAAGTATTATTCACTTTGCTTCTTAAAACCCAGCAAATATGAAAAGCCTCCTTTACTTTATTAGCACTATTCACTTAACATTTTCTCAAAGCACTTTACAGGATATAAAAATAGTACGCAGTAACGGTTAAGGTAGCAGAAAACAAAAGAACTTTCAAACAGAAATTATGTTCTGTGCCACCTCCTCCACCTCAAAGAATAATAAGCATGTGGCACAAATGGAGGTCTTCAGCAAAGCTGTCTGCATAATTTTCTTTCAAAGTAATCTATTTGACAGCACCAAGTTTGTGACAATCTTAATTAGTCTACTTTTTCGTGGAAAAATCCCTTAACTGATTTACTTCTAAGAGATTATTTCAGCAGTACATGTGAATAGCCTTCCTCCTAAAGAGATATGGGTTACAACAGGGCACCAGTCAAATCTTGCTTCTGTATACAGTCCAGACTTAATTTCATGTATAAATTTCTAACTTTGAGTTGCCTTATTTTTTATAGTTAAGAATTAATTTGAGGTTTCCAGCAGGATTGTAAAAATAACAGGCTTTCGAATTCCGTTGTTGACTTTATTCAAATAAGTAAGGTTAACTTGCTAATTTCATCTGATACTCAATACATCAGGCTTTGATTTTTCTGCCTGCCATTTCTGCATTTTAAAAAATTCTCATTTAAGGTTTGGGGTTCTTCAGGTTCAAATTCCTATGATGTTTCATCATATAGCATGAAATTTCTTATATGTAATACAAAATGTTAATCAGCAGTATATTTTATGGTACATTTTTAAAAATAATTTTTTCATGATCCTTATCTAGTAACAAAAATTTATTTAGAAGGAAGCGATATACAAGTCAGTGTGTCCTGAATTAATTCAACTTGATTCAATACATGTGTTAGTAACATAAGCCAAACACTATCTGATAATGGGGGACAAGCTCTCTGCCCTCCAAGAACTCATCCTAGGGAATAGCGACTACAGGAACCAGGACAGGGATTAAGGCAAACAGCAAGAAAATGCAGCATCACGAGTGCCCTATCAGTGACAATGAAGTGCTAGCAGAACATAAGGAAAGAGCAATTAATTTTGTCTGGTGTGAGGGAGATGGTGATCTGAATACAGGGGCAATTTGAAAGAATTCAGTTAATAGTTAAACAGTGTATTTGTCCCAATTTGTGAACAGGTGCAGAAAAAAGTCTGCATAATATTACATATTTATAGTAGTTCTTTGTCTTTAAAAACGTTAAGTGGATGAGCTATTATAAAAGTAAAAGTTCCATTTTGTATTTCTCATTAAAATTAGTACTATATTACTGTGGACCAGATGCTAATAGTAAAAAAATAATACTCTGTAGAAAAAGGTTTTAAGCTGAATTAATATATGTACCAATTATTAATACAGAATAAATGTTATATTGGCTCATGTTTTTAGACTGTTTTATCCAAATTTCTTAAGAGAAACGTGAGTATATTATGTTCATTTCCTACAACTATAAAGATCACCCCGATGAAACTACTGAGTTAGCACTACTGAAAGTTTTACTTGTTCATTGGGTATTGGGCAGACTTTACCATGACATGCCTTGTAGAGTCCACCTCTAGCAGAGAGAAACATAAACATCTAGAGCTTGAATTCAATTTCATATGAACTTCTTACATCAGGACAATTCTGACTTTGATGCCTGCCATCTGTGCTATACTTATTATTTATCTTTTCTGCATTACATTAACCCATGATTTGTTAATAATTTTTATGGTTTTCCAAATAACCAAGCAATCTTGATGTGAAAATCCTTGTTATTCAGATGAAGCCTGATGAAGCTGAGTTGTTAAAAAGTTCTGTGTTTACTAAGTCACTGATTGCATTCAGCTAATGAAACAACCCTGTTTGCTCTTAATTAACCAAAGCCCAGTGATAATAACTGGACTCTTTAAAAAATTGTACAAACCAAGTTCTGGAACCAATTTAAAGTTGGCAGTGGGAAGCGGCTGTGGCTCAATCAGTAGGGCTCCCGTTTACCATATGGGAGGCCCCGGGTTCGGTTCCCGGGGCCTCCTGGTGAAGGCAAGCCCGCCCGCACGGCGTGGTTAGCTGACCCAGCGAGCACAAGCAGCAAGGGGGGGATAAATGAATAAATAAATAAAATCTTAAAAAAAAATAAATAAATAAAAAAAAATAAAGTTGGCAGTGCCTTACAAGTCCTTACAACTAAACCAAGTTGCAAAATGTCTTATTGATGTAGACTGTAGTATAAATGTACAAAGTACATTAACAAAACACTGTACATAGAGTATTCAATTATTTCAGTTTCACTAAATCATTTCTAGTCAAAAAGAAAAAGGTATACTATCACTTGCAAAACTTGTCCTTACTGGTAATTCTGTCAATCCCTTTTTAGACCTACCTTTAAGGCTAAAAGTCTTAGATCTCCAAACCTTTGTACCTATACGTTCCTCTTTTTTCTGAAAGCTTGTAATCACCAGGGGTTAAGTTCCTGAGCTAAGGAAAGAGGGTATTTGTGTGTTTGTACATGAGCACACCACATGTTCACAGAAAATCCTCAGCAAAGCTGGGTGCAGGCACCACGAACAATTAAGGAAATCTTAGGTAAGGGAAGGGTGGTGTGGTGTTTCCTAGCCTGAAAAACTTCCAGCCCGAAAAACTCTCTAAATTCCAACCCATCATAATAGAAGTGGTAGCAGTGTCCAGCAGCTTCTGCATTAGCATTCTCTCCAACCCCACCTGCCTTGTGGCTAAACGGGATTTTTGGCTTTATCTTAACCTTTATGACTGTAATTATGGGGCAGGGATTAAGCCTTTTATACCCTTTTCACAGCTATACTGGAGACCAGAAAACCAGGAGGAAGCCCAAGGTGACACAAAAGCAGAAGCAGTTATTTGTACAATTGTACAGTAAAACGTTTACCTCCAAATTCCTACTTTGACATCTATACCTTCAGGTCACAGGGGGTCTAGTCAGAGAATTGAGATGGTTCTCTGAACCACATCTGTAATTCATCACAACTAAATTAAAGAACCCACAGGTATGATTGCTCTAACCAATCAAATATCCTCATTAGACAATTCCATATGAAATGGCCATTTGCAGCAGCATAAAAACTTTAGTCATAGTATTACTTCTCTTTAAAGGGGTCATCTAAAACCTAAGCATTTTTCTATCCTCCTGATCAGAATGGCCAGTTAGAACTATCCCTGTACTGTGTAAGGCTGAGATGTGCAGAATGCCAAAACAGAGTTGGACTCTACTCAGTTTGGGTGGGGTGGGGGTGGGGGTGAAATCAACCTTTCTGATCTTTTATCTAAATGTACCACAACCAACCTTATCATTAATTTCCCTGATTTCAGAGTGAATTTGCTTAGAATTTTATCTTAATTTTATGGGTTTCTTCTATACCCTTAATGTCTGGACATTTTTCCTGAGCTGCAGAAGGATTAATAGTGAATAATGTCAATCATGGTTCATTAGGCTCTAGGGCTTTTCTATATTTATCTGGGTGGCATTAATCTTTTTTAAAAATTAACGTATAGGGAGTGGATGTGGCTCAAGTAGTTGAGCACCTGCTTCCCTCATTGGGAGGGCCTAGGTTCATTTCCCAGTGCCTCCTAAAACACAAAAACAAAAACAACAAGCAAAACAAATTTAAAAACCAACTCAGAGGAGCCAATGTGGCTCAGTGGTTGAGTGCCGGCTTTCCATATTCGAGGTCCCGGGTTCAATCCCCAGCCCCTGGTACCTCAAAAAAAAAAAAAAAAGTTTAATTTACATACAGTAAAATTCACCCACAGTTCTACAAGTTTTTTTTTGTTTTTTTGTTTTTTTTTTTTACCAGGAGGTCCCAGGGATCGAACCCAGGTCCCTCCATATGGCAGACGGATGCCCAACCATTTGAGCCACATCCGACTCCCTACAAGTTTTGACAAACCTAGTTGTGTCATCTAGGGGGTATTAATTTTGCGTCTTCTTTTGATATCATTGTATTTTATACCCGTTTATTTTAGTTTAATATAACTTCCTGGCTGTATCAATGAGAACTGATAATTGCTGCAGAAATTCAAAATAAGGACTTCTTAAACCAAACATTTAAACCAGGATAAGGAACTGCAGGGCTGCCAGGCATAGGCCCCGGGCAGCATTCATTTGATGAATGGCGCCCCCTAGTGTTGTTATCATGCACAATCTGCTCGGCCATATATGGTGGCTCTGAGTGTAGCCATCAATATTTGAGACATCTACAAAACAGTGAAGAGATTCTTAAAATGGAAAGTGTCTTCCCTTTATATGTCTTTGATCCAACATGTTAAAACACTGTAATAGAAAGGGGGAACAGGAACCACTGAGCTCAGCACCAAACATTGTGCATACGTGAAGGAAGAGCAATGTCAAGAAATAAGAACTGGCTCTTTAAGAAAACTTTTGAGACTCATTCCCCTAGAATCTTTGCTTTTCTTATTAAGACCTTTTCTTTTACCTCTGCAACTGTTGTATTTTCTCCTTCAAAAAGTAACAAGTGTGCCTTTATTTTCTAAAGAACCACGATGGGTTCTTCAGATTTTCCTTCCTATAAGGCAGTTACAACAAATGCCAATTACAAAAAAATAAAAATTATTAAATGCTTACCACATACATATGGTTTGGACTAAGTAACATATAGTATCCACTACAGAAAATGTGGTGGAACTAAATTCAAGGGATCTTATTCTTTAAATGCCTGGCTGGCCCATGTAAATCTGACATGGACCTTTCAGAAAGAGCAATAACACAGACCAGACAAGGGGTTCCAACTACAGCCGGCAAGGGATACCTTCTTAGGGCTCCTTCCTGCACAAGCCTCTCCCCTGGTTCCCCGGAGAGCAGGGGCCAATACAGCTGTGCAGAGAACCCCTCCTGGAGCACTACCATTCCTTCAAACTTGACATGAAAGGACACTATGGTTTTCCAATAGTTTATGGGAATATTTTTATTTCCAAGATTTCAATACAATAATTTCACCAAGTTGTTTCATTGAAAGTTTCAACATTGTATAAATAAAATGTATCTGAGGGAAGGTGGACTCCAAGTTGGCTAATCAGTTTTAAAATAAACATAAGAGGAGCATTTGGTGATTAGGTGCAAAACCCTAAAATAATAATAATGTTGCAAACAGAAAAGCTGGGGAAAAGCTGAAGGCAGACTGTGTCCACTCAGTATTGTAAGGCAAGAAGTGTTGAAGATAAAGAGAACCATATTAAAGATAAAAGAAGTCTAAGCTTACTCAGAGGATGGAACAGGTTGGAAGGAAGTGATGGAAGAAAGAATACCAGCTTAGAAAGTCAGTTGTTGAACCAGTTGAAAAGCAAATTTCAGAAAATAAAATACTGACCTATCTCACAGGTTGTGGATTTGAAGGAAAAAAACAAGGAAGTATTTACTCAGATATCCCTGGTATTTCTTTTGACCAGGCAGAACATCAAAAACTGAATTTGGGCTGCTTGATTAGAAGAATCAATGTGACTGGGAATAGAACTCCATGGCCTTGTTGTTAATGACCTTTAAGAATCCTCAGAAATGCTCAATATAACAAACACAATAAATCTGATAGTTTAAAAAGTTATCTGCTACAATAATATATTTACATGTAAATTGGAAGTACCTTGATCAGGAGGGACATCAAGATATAGGAAGTACCTAAAATGTTCTGGAATTCTTAGTCATGACTTTACTTTAGTAAAGCAAGATCTCTCTTGCAGGAGAAGCTAAAGACTAAATAAATAGTGAATTAAACAGACTAAATAAATAGTGAATTAAACAGTGGTGCTGAATTTGAACATAATATAAAAGCCATTTTTAAAAGGTACATTGGTGCCACCTTTTGGCCAAATTAAAAATTTACCTCCTACACAAATTACAATTTATGATCACATTTTTATTTCACAGAGACCTCTTTAGAGACATAACTATTTAATTAAAAAATTATATGAATAGATTTAAAACTGTCTTGCTGATTAGTACTTCTCTGATTTTTTTAATAATCACAGTTTTTATCTTTTAAAAGCTGGATAAAGGATAATACAAAATAGAACTTAATTCTGAAATAACATATATCTCATACTTCATCAGAACAGTATTAACTCCAAAAATGACTGGAATTGAAATCCCCAAATTTAAGTTTCTTTGTGTTTTTTAACTCTTGACAACCACCACAAAACTTATTTTAAGCTCCTAGACCACGGTTGGTCAACCTCGGCAACAACACTTTGGGCTGGGTAATTCTTTCACGTGGGGGCTGTCCTCTGCTTTATGAGATGTTTAGTGGAATCTCTGACATCTACACACCAGATGCCAGCAGCAACACCCCCCACCACACACACACATATCCCATTGTGACAATCTTTCACATGGCTTCTGGAAGGGGACTGTCCCAGTTGAGAATCTCTGTTCTAAATTATGGGGCTGGGGAGGGAGGAGATACAGTAGAGAATAAATAGAGAAGAAAGGAACAAAGCAGGAAACTTCTGGAAAACAATGAGTAATTATTACCTTTCTTTCTAGAGATGGTTTTTGGAAAACACCTGGCTAGGACACCAATTTTCTGTTAACATACATTATGGTGATAAGAAATGGGCTCACTGACACATTTCTGCATCACACATCCAAAAAGCTACTCAGCACAGAGACTACTTACCTTAACACTAGGAAGACAACATTTGGCAGACATCGCTGTAAAATAAGAACACATTCTATAAGATGAGCTAATAAAAGCTTTTATGATCAATTCACATTAATTTATTCATGATAAAATACATGAAATCCAGGGTCTCCATTCTAACCAGATGATACAAAACTTTCTAAAAATGTCTCTAAAGCAAAGTCACAGTACATTAGGAGGAAGAATTTAACCATACAATGTATTATTGATTTCAGTTTACTGCATTTGCTATGTGTTATTTGTATTTTGAAGATTTCTCCAGTGGACCTTTTTATTGTACAAGTTTTTGTAATCCAAGTTTCTTTAAAGTACTTTGAGTTGATATTTGCTCTAATCTAAGTGACTTTATTTGGCACAAAACAGAGGAGTTGGTGACGTTAATATTACTTGCATCTGGAACAATATCTTAGTCATCAAGTATGGCACAGATACATACTGAAGCACAAGGAATTCTTCCAGGTCCTGAAGCCAAAAAATTACAGTTTGTGACTCCTTGTATTTAAGATATGCAGGCTTGGAATTCATATTACCTCACTAGTTTTCAAGAAGTCCAATAAAAAAAAAAAAAATAGTCCAATAAAAGAAACACAGAACTACAGCAGAGAATATAATAATTTACAGATTTCACGCTTAAGAATTTTAAAACTAATTATAATAGAAATCCATAGAGCTACATTTAGCCTAATACATACAAAGACACAAATAACTTATAAAAATTCTTTACATGGCCAATTTTTACCAATTACTGCAAAAAAAAAATAAATTGTTAACTTATCATCAATGGTCCAAGTTATAACATCAAGAATTTGCCTGTGCAAATAAATCTTAAAGGAATTTTACATTTTCCAGACTGTTATCTGTTTCCATGATTAATACGTATTTCCTTCCACTTCAAGTGGAGCCTTTTCCAATACTATTTTAAAAGAACATAATTACTGTTTTTATCTCTGCTCCACTTCCTGTCTCCATCTACTATTTAGATCACCTAGATGAAAGAAAATATTTTCATTTTTTTTATTCCTTTTCTTTTGAGAAAAAATATGTTTGGGGGAACTTCCATAAAGCTGAAATTAGCAAAATTTTATTCCCAATAATGCTAAAGAACAAATCTCCTCCTCTTCCCTGAAGGTTAAAGAGAAATACCGATGATTATGGTACACTAGAACTTCTGGCAACACTACTGCTTCTAGGGCATTTATAAAAAAAAGTAAAAATAAGAGTTCTGTCAGTTAGTTACTGAATATTAAATACTGCATGACTGCTTCTAAGACTTCTAGAATTTACAACCTGGAATACTGGAGTTAATAGGTTTGGCTACAGAATGAATGCAGTTTTCTTTATCTGGCTAGTTTATCAATAATACTGAGAATATAACACAATTTTAATACAAATCCTCACAACACCCCTGTGAGGTAGGTATTGCTTATATTCATTTTACAGATGGGAAATCAGAAAGTCAGAGCAAGGTATAACATAACGAGGAGTAATAAATGAAGAGTTTTGGTTTTTTTTATAAGGCAGACTGCACTCATCAGACAATGAGTTCTGACAATAAGCTAATAAGGACAAATACTTAGTCTGTTTTTCTCCAGAAAACAACTATACGTAGAATATGGAAAGTCAGGGAAATTTTAAGCTGATCCAAAAGGAAAATGTCTTTTCAGTACTTGCTTGATACATTGATGAAAGTGCATATAACATTTCCAGTTTTAAGAGTTCAGTAATCATGCAAACTACACTCTATTATTAGGATACGGGTTAAGATTATAGCTCCATTTTGCAGATAATATAGTCAGGACCAAAGAGTTTAACTAGAAGAACTATTTGTAGACAAAGTAGATTATCTTAGTGAGGAACCAGGTCTTTAAAAAATAGACCCAGGGCACAGAATTAAGCATATGAAAGTAATTTTTTTTTGAATGCCTATTGAATGAATTAAAAAAAAAAAAAAAAAAAAAGCTGAGCTCAATCCCCACACCACTATTTTCCTGCTCACCAGGAACCCAGCTTTCTAGGACTTTCTCCCTGTAAAATGCGGTAAACATTTTTCTGCTTCCTAAATCAGAGAAAATCTTATGAAGATTAAAGAAAGAACATTTGCTTTGAATTCCTAATATTAAAAGGAACTATATGAATAAGAATAGAAATACAGTTAGCCTCTATTTTCCTAATACCCAACAAATGTAGGTATACTTCTGCTTTACTTTAAATTAGTGCTGTCTATCATGGTCAGTTGGCCACAGACAAACTCTTTCTTATCATTTCTCCAGGCTGCCTTGAATTGCTGCTGCCTACCCCACAACCCATATACACCTCTAATCCTCACCCTTTAGCTACACACTTCCTGTGTCAAAGGACTATGACTGGGCAAGTAGGAAAGAATGTAGAAGAGAAAAATCAGAAAAACTGTGGTCTTAATGAGAACAATAAGATTTCATGTGAAGAAGGCTAGGTAATATATCCTGAATAGCCTGAAATACACGAAATTAATGTTAATATTTCTGTTCTTCCTGGGAGATGAAATCTTTGAGGAAGAATGAGTTTGAATAATTGCTTAAATGATTTGGTAGAAAAAAGTTTAAGATCAGGTAAAGTTCTGACCCAAAAAAGCAACAAATTTGTTTTAGCCCCTCCAAACACAATATCTTATACCAATAGTTAGTTAGATTTTGCTCTCAATAAACATCAATCTTGACCCCAGGAGGCTTTTGCTCACTTGTCTAAGGCAGAAACTCAATTGCTAACCTGCTGGCAAAAGGTTTTCTTCATTCAGCGAGAAAAACTTCTTTGTAATTCACCTAAATTCAGTTTACCCATAGAAAACCTTTGTGTCCCTCGAATTAACTGGATTACTCATTGACCTCACTACTGTCTGAACACTGATGCTGTTGAGATGTGTCAGGTAATATCCTCAGAAGTGTTCAGTCATGAGTGAGTTTTTGTATGCAGTTAAATTCTAAGCCTCACAAACCATATTTATCAGATTTATTAAAATGTGTGTGAGGCATAGAATTTAACAGGACAGTATACAAAAAGATGAGGCTGTTTTAAGCCTCTCTTATTATTCTTGACTATCTGATATTTGAAATTTTAAAATTTCAGAAAAAACTTAGATCCACCCTTTGTGGTAGAGTCTGACCCAGCTATTTCCCAGATGCATAGAACAGGAAAATCTACCATTTATTCCATCAACTTTAATTTTTCCAGGGTTTTAGCTTTATAAGTTTTACCATTATAAAAAGGGAGTTAAGTTTATTTACAGAGGGAAAGCTACCATCAAGGATTTTAAACATAGTTCTAGAACACTGAATTTATCCATTCTGCTGGTTTTATGGACCAGAAAAAAGTGAATGCTGTGACACTGAAAAATTACTTTTTCACGTGATTTTTAGAAAATTCACATCAACCCAGGCTGTCCAGAAAATCCTCTGACACGGTGTAGAAAGACGATTTGTATTTTATCATTTTCCTTTTTAAATTCACATAAACCTCTGAGTATAAAAATCTCAAATTGCTTTTAAGGTCAATAAGAAAACACTCTAGATTAAGGTAACAAGATTGGAAGTTAGCCAATGCAGCTTTACCTGAATCCCTCTGTATGCCTATCTATGTGTACATATCTTACTGTTTCTCTCTTTAGGATTTTTATGTTTTTCTGACTCTTCTCCCTTTCAATTAAAATATTTTTCATTAAAAATGAGGTATCGCAATGTTAAAAAATAAATAAAAGACATATAAAATGTTGCAGAGCTAGTAATTAAAAAGTAACTTTAAAACTACTCTTAACTTGGTATAGCTCTCAAAACAAATTTCTTATGCATTATAACATATAATTATGCTTTAAAATAACTATTAATTTCTTATATGGCAGAAAATATTTTGAAATAACCCTCAAATGGGCTTAATTCATGTAAAAAACACTAACCAAAAATGATAGACTGGAATATTCTTTAAA
Source organism: Tolypeutes matacus (assembly GCA_026826555.1). Classification (NCBI taxonomy): domain Eukaryota; kingdom Metazoa; phylum Chordata; class Mammalia; order Cingulata; family Chlamyphoridae; genus Tolypeutes; species Tolypeutes matacus. Next base: position 6,033,590 of record JAKSZT010054193.1, on the reverse strand, counting down.
ACAGAGTTCATTTACTTCATATTCAATTTGATTTTACTGATATTATAACCTGGAATAACTTAGGAAATTCTATAAATAACAATTCACTCTAGAGTTCCCATTTTTCTACACTGATTTCTGATTTCCAAACTGTGTTCTGATTTTTTTTTTTTTTTTTTTTTTTAAGATTTTATTTATTTATTCATTTATCCCCCCTTTGCTGCTTGTGCTCGCCGGGTCAGCCAACCACGCCGCACTGGCAGGCCTGCCCTCACCAGGAGGCCCCAGGAACCGAACCCGGGGCCTCCCACATGGTAAACGGGAGCCCCACTGATTGAGCCACAGCCGCTTCCCACTGTGTTCTGATTTATGAAAAGTTCACAGCCCTAATTAAAGGCTACATTTTAATAGCTATGTATTAATACGTCTTATAACAAGAAGACCTAATATATACAACCTTAAAACTATGGATAAATGGTAAAGAAAAAAGTCAATAAAACTTGAGGAAGAAAATAATTTATGAACTTAAAAAATGCCCTATGAATTTTCTTGTTTAGAACTGGAGTAAAAATTATGAAGTAGTGTAAATGGGAAATTTTATGTTTTATATATGTTACCATAATAAAAACTTTTTTTTTTTTAAAAAGTAAAATTATGCCTAATAAAGCTTTTAGATGATGCTGCTAAAAAAAATTCTGAAAAAGCAGCTGCTACTCAACTAGGATAGTGTCCACATTTTCTTGTGAGAGCTCTGACTCTAAGGCACAAGACGAGTCTAAATGTTCTTGTGACAAACGAGAACTTTTCAGGGGAATATCAGACCAGCTATCACTATATGGCTGAAATCTCTGGGCCAATGCATTACCAAACCTTTGGCATCGGTTATATCTGTAAGATTTACCTTTGTGTGTATACATGTGTTCCAGCAACTGGCTCTTTCGGAGAAATTTATGACCACAGATGGTACAGCTGATTTTTCTTTTCCTTGAAAAAGAAAAATTACAGTTTAATTCTACTGGCTCTGTGTCTTTAGAGATCAAAGACAACTGACTGATTTGCAAAGGCTCAGTGGTGCCCCGGTTTGAGTGATCAGGCTGCTCTTCATTTTCTTTAACAATGAAGGAGCTGAGCCTGGGGCATTCGAGAGCCTCACTATTTTCACTAAGGGGATGCACTTCACCAAGATCATTACTTTCCAGAATGGAGGCTGGGACACCAAATGGGAGGGATCCAGACACATGGGTATGGAGATGTTGTCTCAGGTTACTACGGGAATCAAAACGTTCTCCACAGTAATGGCACAGGTGTATTTTGATACTGCTTTCAGTGAAAGTGGGACCCGTCGCCTCTGAGGAGGGTGAGGGGTGGCTCTGGGAGATCACAGATTCTGCATCACATCTCTCCTGCTTGATAGACCCTGGGGGCTTCTGGTGCTCCTCCAAGGCCTGGGTGGCAGGATGGGCCCTCTGCTGGTCTGTGGTACCATCATCCAGCCCAATAGCAAGAGAGAGCTGCAACTGGGGGTGGTCACCCTGGGTGGCAGCTCTGTTTCCACTGTTACTGCAAGGAGCTTCTTTGACTTCCAGCCCTTGTTTGACAGCTGTTTTTTGGGTCATTGAGATCTGAATACCATATAAATTTGAAGACTGCACAGTCTCTGGTGAGAACACTTGATTCATTTCAGTTGCAATGTGAGAAAGGTAGTCGGCGTGAAGAAATCGAATCCCTTCCTCCAAACGACTGTGATCCACCATCTGTTTTGGCCCTTTCCCAGTGTACATAATATGCAACAAATAGCTGAATATGTCGGGTTGGATGTCAGTTGGTTGTATTTTTATGCATTCACTGTTAAAACAAAAAATAGCCCCACATGAAATTAAACACAACGTAGTTGGCTTTTTAGCCAACAGTATATATAATCTTAGGCTAAAGCAATTTCTTTCTAAGAAGTTCAAACTTCTCAATCTCCCTTGATGAAACACAGCAACAAAAGCTTAAACTTTAATTTTATACCAATTTTGGGCCCAAGAAGTTGTCATGTATTCAATCTACTGTCTAACATTAGGAAACACAGAAAGATATTCTGATTAGTTCAACATTTATCAAGTGCCTCCTTAGTGGCATGCAGTATACTAGGTGATGAATAAAATAGATGCCCCCTTCTTAAGGAACTTAAGAGTACTGAAGTTGGTAATATTTAGAATTTAAATTATACTAACCTTATTTTAATTCCCAAAATATATTGATATGTCTATTATTTAAATCACAAATGAATACAGCTTTAACTTTGAAAAACTTTAAAATAACCCTAAACCCAATTTTTACATATGAATCTAGAATTCAGGTAAAAATGGGAATGACTGTGTAACAAGAAATCATGAACCCCCCCTGCAAAATTAGGGTAAAGACAACCTGAAAGAAGTACTGGATATCAAGAAACAATGGCATCAATGAGTAGACTTCCTGAAGCAGAAGTCCATGTGTCAATGCAGCAGAATGCACTGGGTGTCAACAAGCATTTCTTTAGTCCTGAGATCTTGGGATCACCACTTAATCTCCTGGATTTCATTGTTAGCTCTGATTTACCCCCTTGTCTGTGGCAGGAATTTTTATATTGGTATAGACCTCTGTTAACTGAGGATGTTTAGTTGCTTAATAGAAAGATACCACACAGCAGGCTTGCTACCTCTATATCTCCTGAGTCTACTGCAGCACTGTGCTTGGCATACAACAGATGCCTTAAAGGATGAACCAACTCACAGCTCTCAGAGCAGACTGATCTGAAAGTAGTGGTTCTAATATAGTGAAATTAGTCTACGCTGACACTTAGGTCAGAGAGGAAACTCCTTGGCATGGCAGAAAAGACTGCCCAGGACCTGGCCCCCTGCTCTAACCTCTTCTCCTCTGCCCTTTGTGTCAAACATTCCAATCAAGCTGATCTACCCAGTTTTCTGGCCTGTGCTGTGCTGGCCTGGTTCATATCTATATGTTTTCATGTATTTTTTCCCTCTGCCTGTGATGCACCTTCTTGCCTTCTTCCACAATATCTGGAAAATTCCTCCTGATCCTTTGAGATCCAGGACCTCTGTAAAGCCTCTTCAAATCTTCTCTAATAGGGCTAGTAATATCCTACTCCACTTCACACACTTCTGTTAAAGACTTAATGACAAAGCTTTGTTCTAAGCATTTTAATGTTATTCATCTAGTCGATCTTCTCAACTCCCATGGGGTAGGTATACCATTCTAGCATTTTATGGACAAGGAAACTTAGGCACAGAATGGTCGATTATACTGCAATTATATTCTTTACATGCATTACCTCTCTATCAGACTATGAACTTCTTGAGGGCAGGGAGTATACTTTACCTGTTACTGGGATCTAGCACAGTGCCTGGCACAGAAATATACAATAAACATTTGAATGAATGAACAATTAAACAAAAATGCCCAATTGAGGCTGGACTCCTAATTATTTCAAGTAAGGTCCTTTATAGTCTTTTTTTTTTAAATTTTATCGCCAGCCCCAAGAAGGCTCCCTCATCTGTCTGCTTGCTGTCCACTCATCCTCTTCAGGAGGCACCGGGAACCAAATCTGGGACCTCCCATGGGGGAGGCGAGTGCCCAACTGCTTGAGCCACCTCCACTCCCAAGTAAGGTCCTTTGGAAAAATAAAACAAAAAACAGTGTTCTGTTGCTTATAAAGTAGGATGGTTAAAGCTCTTTAGTAAAAGCTGAATCTGAATACTGCTTTCCTACTCTCTCCCCACATACCTATCATGTCAGGTAACCCCAATTGTTTTTTTTTAAGATTTATTTTATTTAGTTATTTCTAGCCCCCCCTCACCCCACTGTTTGTGCTCGCTGTCTGTTCTCTGTGTCTGTTCATTGTGTGCTTGTCTTCTTTTTAGGGAACTGAACCCGGGACCTCCCATGTGGGAGGAAAGTGACCAATGGCTTGAGCCACCTCCGCTCCTGCTTGTTGTGTTTCTTACTGTATTTTCTTGTTGTGTCTCTTATTGTATTTTCTTGTTGTGTCTCTT
>JAKSZT010054193.1:5662940-6029561 GCA_026826555.1 Tolypeutes matacus | reverse complement strand
GTATTTTCTTGTTGTGTCTCTTATTGTATTTTCTTGTTGTGTCTCTTTGTTGCATCATCTTCTTGCATTATGTTATTGCGTCAGCTTGCCACGCCAGCCTGTTGCGCCAGCTCACTGTCTGTTGGGCCAGCTCACTATCTTGCTTGTCTTCTTTAGGAGGTACTGGGAACTGAACCCGGGACCTCCCATGTGGTAGGCAGGCGCCCAACTGCTTGAGCCACATCTGCTTCCCTCAAATTTTAAACATCAAATAAAAACACTTTTTGATAAAATATTTGGGAAAAAATGACCTTTGAACTATAATACGGAATATAAAATGGGTAGAATTATGGCACTGAAATCTTGCTAGGAAAGTGTTAAAGAATAAATATCAACAACATAATGATTAAGAGAACAGAACTTTAGGGTCAGACAGATCTGTATTTGAATCCAACTTATTAGCTGGATAGGCCAGTTATTTAACAACTCGGTCTCAGTTATCTTTTCTCTAAAATAGGAGTAACAGTAGTATTTACAAGATAGAATAAATATTCAGGGCTTGGGTATGGGATAAGCTTTCAATAAATTTTAGCTGTTATTATTATAATCCTCATCTTCTACCATGGATCCTACATACTGAAAATTTTAATTACTAATATGCCAAAATTATAATTTTTCATATCTCAAGATGATCTCACATATAAAAAATTACCTTAAATAATGTTATAATGGGGCTCATATATATCACAATATTAAAAATTCTTCTGACTTACAAACATACACCCTTACCTTGTTTGATGAATAAATATCATCTTGAAATAGTTAGAAAAAGCAGCAAGCACTGCTCTGTGGGCTTTGAAGTAAACATCTCCAATAGCAACCGTGCAATCACACAGAAAACCAAATTCTCGCTGCATGTTCAGTTGCTGTAGAAGGACGAGGCTATGACTAGCAGTGTCCATTGTGGCTCTGAAAAAAAGTACAATATATAGTTTTTATTTATTTGTTTTTTTAAAAATTGGCTACAGTTCACATAAGCCTGCAGAGTAGCAAGGAGACTTAATTTTAAATGCAATTATTTGATAGTTCTCAAAACTGTTAATTCCACCCCAAATCTAGCTAATATTAAATCCCATTATGGCAATTGATATAAATTCTGCTGAAAGCATAAAATGTGGCCTTTCTTCATCTGGTAAGAAGGTAGCTTGGTATAAGAGACTTGAGAGCAAAAAGAAGGTCTGTCCTTTTCTAGCAATGTTTCTAATCCTGTTCCCTCATTAGAAAAATGGGAATGAACTGATTCCTGTCTCAGAGTTAAATGAGATACCAGATGTAAAACTACCTTTAAACTGGACACTGATCCTCAAATGTTAGTTATAAATGTTAATAATGTAGCATGGTATCTAGGCCAGGAGAGAGCTGTCACTGCACCCTAGGAATCCCCTGTGTGCTTAGGGAACATCAGCCTCCCAACCATCATAGAATGCTTGGGGTATTTATCAGTCACAGTAAGTTCAGAAGCCCTTAAAATAGGTGTCAAGCTACATCCCCTGATTTACATGGGGCCCAGGAGTCCTACAGGAAAGAACCACAACCCTGAATCCTGGGATTCAGACATGTATGAGCCTGGAGGTTCCCAAAGGAAGAGGAATGTAGGAAAGGACAACTGAGTTTCAGGGGAAAAGCATGCATGAGGAAGAACATGTAGAAGTATTCTGGTGGAAAGGCCCAGCTTGAACAGCAAAGCCTGGATATTTAAGAGTGCCATGGTTCCAGTCACGTGGAAGGCATACTTCACTCCTTTCCTCATCCCAGCTATGCAGAACCCTGGTGCTTTAGGAAGAAAGCAACTGTGGAATAAAGGGCATTGCTAGGTGGATGGGAGAACTTCTTCTGAAAGAGCAAATCTTAAAAAGGGAATGAGGTTTTACTAGCCCAAGAGACCCAGGTCTAAAGATGTTGAGGTGGGGGTATGGGATCAGCTGCCTGGAAACTGGCAGTAGCTTGGGCAATTGTCAGCTGAGAGACTGGTTATCTAATAAAAATACCTAATACTTTATAGTGTTTACTATGTGTCAGGCACTGTTCACTCATTTGCTTCTCAATACAACCCTACGAGAACGGGAATATTAAATTCATTTTACAGATGATAAAATTGAATCAACATAGTTAAGTAATTTACCCAAGGTTACACTGCTAGTAAGTGGCCAGCAGGGGATTCAAACCCAGGCAATCTAGCTCCAGAGCCCAAATTTCCCACCTCCTCATTTCCTGGAGGGGACATGACCTTATATAGCACCCACAAACTGGAGAAGCTTAGGCAATGGCCAGGTTATACAGAAAGACAACTTGGGAAGCTTCAGGAATATCTGGAAAGAAAAATCAGGCAGAAACCTGGATTTCCTGCTGATTAAGAAGATGTGATAAAGCAAAACATTTATGCTTATTTGTGGGTAAAGTCGAGGATATAACTGGTAATAGTAATAGTAATTATTACTGATAAAAGGTTGAAAAGCTATGTATTTAAAGTACTGATATTGGGAAGCGGCTGTGGCTCAATCAGTAGGGCTCCCGTTTACCATATGGGAGGCCCCGGGTTCGGTTCCCGGGGCCTCCTGGTGAAGGCAAGCCCGCCCGCACGGCGTGGTTAGCTGACCCAGCGAGCACAAGCAGCAAGGGGGGGATAAATGAATAAATAAATAAAATCTTTAAAATAAATAAATAAATAAAATAAAGTACTGATATGGCATAATCTCCAAGATATATTATTAAGTGAAAAAAGCAAAGTATAAAATTATATAGAGAAGACTACTTGACTAAATGGAGTCAAGTAATTTTTTTTTTTTAAGGAGGGGAAGGAATTTATAATTATATTTTTGTTTATGTACACATCTCTGGAACGGTTCAAAGAAACCAGGAAAATGTTCACTTCTAAGAGGGGATATAGGGAGTAAAGAGTCAAGTGTGGGTGGGGAAATATAATCTTTGAACTTAAAAAAAACACAAAACACCTTTTGATGAAGTTTAATATCATAAATATATACCTACATGTATTTTTCCCTCATTTTAAAAAAATTATTAAATATTTCAGATAGACAAACAGGCACAGAGGACAGTATAACAAACACCCATCTACCCACTATTCAGTATAGAAAACAAAACATCACAAACACGATGGAGGACCCCTTTGGCATCTCTCCCTCATTCTACCCCACCCACCTTGCCTCCAAAGGTAACTACCGTCCAGGATTTATGACTCCCTTGTGCATCATCACATTCTTACTGTATATGTATATAGCCCTAAACAAAGTATAGCCTCATTTTCATGTTTTACAACTTATATAAATAACATTGTACTTTAGGAATCCTGCAACATGCTTATTTTACTCTGTTAATGCATTAATTTCTAAACTTCTACTTATTCAAACATAATAGTTTCCCCTATTCTTCCTCTTAAGAAAACAAAAACAAATCTCTTATCCCTTACCATCTTATTTTAAAAGGCTTTAAGCAGCACTAAAACAAGCTAAACAATCTAGAGACTTGATCCTATGCTCTAAAAATACAAACAAAAATCCAAATTGTGAGTATTGTTCCAAGAGGCCATTTAACAAAGAGAGCCACTATTTATTGTTATTTACCCCATTTCTGATTCTAAAACACCATTGATTTACAGGGAGAATAAAAACTCAACACAAAACTTTGTATTAAAAAATTCCTTTATCAGAAAGATCAAAAATGTATGTCTTAGAATGAAATAACTCAAATTAAATGGTTTTACACTAACCTACAAATTATCTTTTAAAAAATCCCCCAACTCGCAGATCATTAACATTTCCTTCAGTTCTTCTTATATATTCTTAGTACATTAGTATAACAAACTATTGAATCATATGGAAATGAGAAAAGCCAGACTTCAAAAGCCACAAATACCAAAATCTTGTGGTTAATGGTCTATAAGTAATAGTAATTCTTCACTTATTCAACACATATTTTTGAAGAGAAACTTAATACAGAAAAAATATTTGAAGGCATGCAACGTACAAGGCATGGAGGCAGGAAAAACTCAGACATAGATCTTGCACTTAAGAAGAGGCTAATGGGGAAGATAAAGCATAAAATAGAGTAATTATAAAATGAAGTAAAAAGCTTTAAGTGTCATAATGGCAGCAGTTCAGAGAATATACTGCAAGGTGGAGATAAGTAACAGGAGACCCAATGGAAAATAAGGCATGTGAACTGGATTCGATGAATGGGCAGATGAGCAGAGCATTCCAGTCAGAAAAAAAAACTGAATGAGTAAATGTACAGGGAGGGATATGAGTATATAGGCAAAACAATTTGGTTTGGCAGAGAAAATAAAAGGAAGTAGAAGGAAAAGGGGTCAGCTTATAGAGAGTGTAAAATATAAGACTGAAAAGTACCCCAGATCTGCTAGAAATGAACTATGAAATATGTTTAAATAAGAACAGTCTGATGAGTTATTTATACCATGGGAAGGAGAGGAGCATAGTATTAAAATTTGCACTCTGGAATTAGACAGCCTGGATTCCAAGCTCTGTCATTTACTAGCTGTGTGGTCTTGACAAGCTACCTAATGTTCTGGGCCTTGGTGTTTTCATTTACAAAATATGAATAATTACAGTATTTCTCTTAGAGGATATTGTATGGATTTAATAAAATAATGCTCATAAGCTCTTAGAACAAGTGTTCAGTAAAAATTAATTATCACCACCACCATCATCATCACAGGGGCTATGATTCAAGATTACTCTAGCAGCAATGTACAAAAAGAGATTAGCTAGGGAAAAGCATGAAAAAAGTAAAGCCAGCCAGGGAGTTACTGCAATATCCAGTAATGGCAGTGGGAATGAAGGAAGGAATCTTCCTTGAACTGATGTGACTTAGCAGTAGACTGGATGTGGTCAATCACAGAGAAGATCAAGTCAAAGGTGAGTCTCAGAATTCTACCTTACGTACCTTGAAAAATGTATTCATCCCTTCAGCTCATATTTGCAGAACTGCTCTAGGCTAGCTGTTGAAATAAAGGCAGGTTCCCAGAACACCAGAGAAGAGGCACAGAAACTGGCTTGGTGAAGAGTTAAATTCCATTCTGGACACAGTGAGTTTGAGGTGTCTGATGTTTAGCGATCAGAAATGTTTAGGGATCAGTGGAGACAGCATGCAGGAATGGAAATCTAGAAGGGGCAGGACTGGAGAGAGAGGGAGGAAGCCTCTGAAATGGAAAGGCTGACGTCACCAAGAATGGAGGGAACTATAGAGTAGAATGGAAGAAAATAAAAAGCCAGGAATAAATCCTTGGAAAATAGAAAAAGCACAGTAAGTGAAAGGAGGGGAAAAGGTACTATCATTGAAGGAGAGCAAGAGAGGTGAAGGAAAGGAGAGAAACTTGGAGAAAGGAGGTGGCAGTGGTCTAAAATGCTACAGAGAAACCTGGGTATGAGGCCCTTTATAAACACCCCCAAGTGTGGTGACCAGGAATTCCTGGTGAACTCTTGACAACTGTTCAAGAAAGCACTGAGGGCAAAAATATCTAAGTGCAAAGGGTTTTTAGAAAGCAGAGGCCATGAAGGGAAGGCACAGATAGGACAGGACAAGGAGGGAGCTGCAGATCAAAGACTAAAGAGGAGAGGAGTTTGTAGAAGCCAGAAGGGATGCAATCAAAAGAATAAATTTAAGTTAGCCCTGGAGAAAAGAAGATGGTTCAGGTGGGGAGAGAGAATCTTTTAGATGGCACTGATTTATAAACTATAAAGTCAGTCCATAGGCAGAGGAAGAAGGTGAGTTTAGACCTTGAAAAAAGTAAAAGAAATCTGGAATAATCCTTAACTCTAACACTGAGCACTGAAGTTTATAGAGGACTTTCACATAATTTCTCTTTCTTCTTCATATTGAATAATTTCCATTAATCTATCTTCAAGTTCAGTCTCTTTTTTGTTATTTCTGTTGTTAAACCTATTCAGGGAACTTTCTATTTCAGATATTGTATTTTCAATTCTGAAATTTCCATTTTGTTCTTTTTTAAAGTTCCTATTTCTCTGCCGAGATTTCCTACTTATTTACATGTTACAAATTTGTTTTGCTTTACATCCTTGAGCATAGTTAAAATAGCTGCTTTAAATCTTTTCTATTAAATCCAACATCTGGGTCATGCTGGGGCTAGTTTCCCTTGATTAGGGTGGTTTCCTGTTTCCTCATATGTCTAGGAATTTCAGATTATAGATTATATCCTAGACACTGTGATTAATACAATAGAGACTCTAGATTCTGATTCTTTTCTACCAAAAAGATTGATTTTTGTTTGTTTCTTCGAGCAGATAAATAAATTGCCTGGATTTAAACTCCAAGATCTGCCTCTGTTGCAGTGGGCAGCAGCAAAAATCTCTATTCAGTTTTTTTAGCATTAACTGTGCTGCTTGGAGAATGCTCCCCACACATGTATAGTTCACGGGTTGGCAAGAGATTTGAGCAGTTATTTTGTTTTTGTTTTTGTTTTTTTTGAGCAGTTTTTACACAGTATTTGGGGCTTTCCCCCACCATTTCCTTTCTAGGATTTTTCCCTGTAATATCCAGCTGTGTGGTCAGTCTGAACTCTGTACTGTTTTCTTCAAGCAAGCAAGACTGCAAATTATTATCCGTTTTGGCCATGCCTTCATGTCCCCAGCTGGGACCACCATCAGGCTAAAAGCCATAAAAACGGAAATTTACCCAGTGCTGATCCTTTCTTTCAAGTGTAGACCTCACTCCAGTTTCTGCCTGCTTTTTGTCATTCTCCAATGCCTGCATGTAGTCAAAAACAAATTTCTTTTTTCAAGTTTATAGTTTCTATCTACAGGAAAATTGTCCCAAGAGGAACTACTCAGCCATTAACTTTTATCAGTGGCTCTAAAAGTTTTGGTGTCAAGATCCATTTATGCTTTGAAATAATTAAGGACTGCAAAGTGCTCTTGTTTATGTGGGTTATATTCATCAATATTTGCTATAGTAGAAATTAAAAGTGAGAAATGTTAAAAAAATATTTAATTCATTTAAATAATAAATCCATTACATATTAACTGAAATAACACATTTTTTTCTAAAAAGTTTTTTATTATTTAATAGTGAGTGACACAAGAAGTCTCACGGCATCCATTTTTCTGTGCAAGTTACAATTTCCTGCCTGTATTAGTCAACCAAAGGGGTACTGATGCAAGGTACCAGAAATCTGTTGGCTTTTATAAAGGGTATTTATTTGGGATAAAAGTTTACAGTTACAAGGCCCTAAAGAGTACAACTCAAGGTACCATAAGAGGTTCTTCCTCACCCAAAGTCTGTTGCCACATGCTGAAGCAAGATGATGGGCAATGTCTGCGAGGGTTCAGCCTTCCTCTCTTTCTTAAGGCTCTGTGGTCCCAGCTCTTCCGATTTCAGCCACAGACTGGAGGCCTTGTTTCTTTCTGGGCTCAGATGCTCTGTTCTCTTCACAAGGTTAGCTGTAAACTATCAAGCAAATGGCTCATCTCTTTTCCTGGGGCTGCAGGATCCTCTTCAGTCTCTATGGAGCTCCCTTCCTCTTTTCTCGCGTATCTGCTTCTGTCTCCTTGATTGAGTGTCCATTTATACAGCTCACCAAGCATGCAGGGACTCAACCCTGCATGCCCTAACGATGTGGTCGAATCAAAACCCTAATCTTAACATAATCAAGTAAATGTAAAACCTTTAAATTTAATACAATCAAGGATATTGTGCCAAGAGGAACAGCCAGTTTACAAATAATCTATATCTCTTTTTTTGGAATTCATAAATATCAAACTGCCACACTGCCAAAGAACTTAAATGCCACAGAACACAGAGAACACAAATCCTACAAAGTGAATCCTAACAGAGCATTCAGGTTAGGGACAGAGCATTTTGGCATCACTTAGTTGCTGCTTACATGCTTCTAAGAGTAATAAAAGAAACAGACTCCAGAAGAAACCCACTGATAAGAACTCAGTCATTTAAATTAATGATATCTTGAATAAGGCTACGACTTAACTAAATTCTTTGAAATAGTGTACACTCCAGCAGTGGGGTTTGGGTCAAGGATCTAGACTGCCAAACTTTGCTCTAGCCACATAATGGAATTAGCAGTAATTAGCGTAAGGGAATAGAGGCTGATGGGTGAACAGTAATGTTCATCAAAGGTATATGATTCCCATTTAGGAGTGTGAATTTAGTCATCCTTAACAAAACTTCCTGTTGCCTTAAGAACTAGTTACGGGAGATGTAGCTCACATGGTTGAGTGCCTGCTTCCCATTTATGAGGTCCTGGGTTCAATCCCCGGTACCCCCTTAAAAAAAAAAAAAAGAAAAGGGAAAAAAAACAACAACTAAGTTAAAGAACTCTCATAAATTCTATTAATGAAATGTACCTAAACTGAGTATTACAATCAAGATTCTGGTATCCAGAGAAGACAAATCCAGGCATGCAGGATGTACCACATAGGATGTACCCTCTCCCCCATATTACTTTATGTAAAGGAATAAAAAAATGATTTGATTTCCTGAAAACATTTTAAAAAAGTAATAAAGCTGCAAGGTTTTTTGTTTTTGTTTTTTGGAAGTGAGGAGAGTGGCATTGTTTTATGATTTTATAAATCTCTTTAATATCTGGCTTAAAAAAAAAACAGATTCCTATATCTGCTTCTGCATTCAATCTGTTGCTATATATTGCTTTAGTTCAAGTATATGAAGAGAATTTGGCCTAGCAAAAGTGAGAATCTTGTAGACCCATTTGAAGATGTATCAGAAACCTCCAGGGGTGCTTAGACCACACTTTGAGAACCACTGCCCTACACTATCTTTTTTGATCAATTCAAGTCTGACTTTAAACTCAGTGACATTTCTACAAAACCCCTATCTAGAACTTTGAACATATATAGTGATGATAGATTTTGCACTAATGTTGGATCAAATGAGATGGTAAATTTTCCAAGTTTATAAAATGAAACAAATCCAGATCTGTTAAAAAGCAACTAATATACACAATGTATCCATTCAAACTTGTTTTTATAATAATAAGAGGCCTTTGAGGTTTTAAAGCAATACAACTGGATTTTACCTCATCAACAGCTCCAATCCATTGCAACCTCTTTTGCAAATTATTGAGTAGGCTTTTTATACAGTCTTTACTCATTTTTTTGGCCATCAATTTAATTTTCTCTAGTATATGGAATAGCCAAAGTTTTTATGTATACAGAAAGATCTTAGAAGCTACATTTAAGATTGCTGGTGGAAATTTTAAGATGTGAGAGAGGTTACAAAAAAAATTATCATTTTATTATGCTTACAAATACTAGAACCAAAATGTAAGAGTTCTACACCTTTAAAAACTTTATCTGTTATCAAAGTCAGGTTCATATTATAATAATAGGTTTAGCTTTGATATTTAAAAGACTGACAAAAACCTTCTTTACTTTCTAGACTGCAGCAACTCTGGATTAGCTCAAGCTAGTAAGACAGAACAGCTTTATACTAGTATCTATGTTTGTTTAATTCAAAGGAGCTTGATAGTCATTATCTTTGATTTTTAATTTATTTTTAAAAATCTATTGTATTAGTTAGACTGGGCTCTCAGATCTATGGTAACCAGAATGAAGTCCTGGACTACACAGCTCTTCACTCTCTCAGGTGTTAGGAACCTTAAAAAAAAAAAAAAAAAAAAAAGGAACGAAAGGTCTAGGACATCTGTTTCTGTAAGAAACCAAATGGTCTTTGATGTTTTCTCTGTAGGTCCCTACCACTGTGACTTTATGATTAATTATCATTAAGACAAGGAGACAGAAAAGTTGTCAGAAATATGTATGGCTTTTTTGAGCCACTTACTCATGGTTATAAATAATCAAAGGTAAAAGTAAAAATATTAAATAGTGCCACATGATAAAATACTATATACAATGATTTTTAACCTTTTAACGGTACTTTTACATACTTGTATGAGGTGCAGTATTTCATTACCTAAAGAATGTAAGAATGATTGTGAAAATCATCCTAGCTGGAAACGGGCTCTTAGCACTGACTGTACTGTAAAACCTTTTATGGAGAGCTGTACTGACAACCAAGTCCTACTGCAGACTCAAATGAAATTGCTGGAGGTGAGGCACAGATCCTTTTTTCTTTTTTAAAGCTCTCCAGGTGATTCTAATATGGTGGCTCAGCCAACCTGGGGACCAAGAGAGTATTTCACACTCTAAAATTAGAGTGAAAAAAACAAGAAACGTTCAAGGTGTTGTAATTATACTGATTACATTAAAAAAAAAAAAACAAACAACTATAATTCTAACTTTAAACTAAAAAACTGACCAGACTAAGAAACAAAAGTGCTCCAAACTAGTGAGGTGGGTGGGGTAGGGGTGGGGAGTAGGGATGGAGGAAACACCATTTTCAAGCTTCTTTTTAAAAAGTATTTAGGAAAAGAATTATTTACTCTCATACTTCATTACATCTATTTTCATAGTATCTAAAAATGATAAAGAAATTCCAAATCAGAAAATACTGTTTGAAGTACAACCTATAGTAATTCTGCTTATGAAAATCCACTGAGAATGTTAGAAAAGAGGGTAAGAAGTAGATTTGGTAGATGACACAGGAAGAGCAGTTCTACTCTAGAAACATTTAAGGGAACAGGGAAACGTTAGTTTGGGGCCTACTGCCTCTTGGCAGCCACAGCCAGCCTTCTACATCTCTAACCTCCATCCAGTCAACATTGTGGGATGCCTGAAAAAGCTGTAGCACCAGTCAAACAAGAATGCAAACACTGGCAAGTGCAAATTGCTAATGGACCTTTAAAAAAAAAAAACAACCAGAACCCTATAGAAAGAAAAGAAAAGGTACTTCTTGGTTCACTAAAAAAAAAAAGCACTTATGGAAAAAAAAAAAAAAAGGTTTTCAAGGGACAAGAGAAAGTTGGAAAACAATGCTAGTACAGACATGAGTGATTATAATTTCTGAACATAGTTGAACCAATACTTCCTCAAAGAACTACAGTCCTATGTACACGTTAGTTACCCACATAAGCTAATAAAACCCTTTACTTAAAGTGCCTAAGGTCTTCAAAAGAAAAAGTCAATGCATCATTACTGATTTGTAACCTGAAAAGAGTTAAAAAATTTTTCAAATAACTGGTTAGCACTATAAACATTTTTCCCCAAACAAAGGCAAAACATACTGCAAATGTTTGCTTCGAATACTCTTTTCTCTTCCTCCACTCTCCCTAGGTAGGTACAAGTAACAATCTTTCCTATTCTAGAGGGAATAATACTATTCTTTTTTTTTTTTTTTTTAAGATTTTATTTATTTATTCATTTATCACCCCCTTGCTGCTTGTGCTCGCTGGGTCAGCTAACCACGCCGTGCGGGTGGGCTTGCCTTCACCAGGAGGCCCCGGGAACCGAACCCAGGGCCTCCCATATGGTAAACGGGAGCCCTACTGATTGAGCCACAGCCGCTTCCCAATACTATTCTTGTTATTATCAATAGCTATTTTATAGTATGATATAAAATCATACAATAGCTATTATTACTATATGCAATGTCTTGTACTAAGTGCTCTATGTAAATTATCTTTTAATCCTCACCTTGACTGTGTGTTATTTTTATTTCTATTTTAGGGATGAGGAAAAACAGGCTATGACATACAACTCGCAAATGGTATAAAGTGGCGCTCAAAAAGCAAAGATCCAACACTAGAGCCTGTGCTTTAAATAAAAGCTAGAGCATTTTTCTTAGCATTCCTCTCTCAGACCTGCTCAAATAAAGTAGCCCTTGCAAAACACTAAAGTTTACATGTTACTGGAATAAAGAAGCAGAAAGGGGGCACAGGAAGTGGTGGCATAGTATTTAATAATTAATCAAGAAGCACACCTGCACTACTTTTTTAAGACAAGGAAAAACACTGCAACACTTAAAGGAAAAAAAAAAACAAAAAACTATTTTCTGGCTCTTTTATTACTAAAATGGACAAGTTTTTCTTTAACAAGATGGGCAAGCACCACCTATAGATCACAATAAATAAATCACTTTGGTTCAGTGGCAGAGAGGGTATTACGCAACACTTCCCAGCACAACCCTCACCAGGATATTTTATGACCAAGGCACTTGGGCCCCTCCTCCCCAGCCAGACAGCCTGGCTCCTTCTCATTCCCCTCAGGAGATACGGTGGAAGTGCACAGCTCCACTTTCTAAGGCATAGAGCGCAGCTGAAAGTCCTGCTTGGCCTCTCTGGGCAACCACAGGCGCCAATAAATCAGCCACAGGCAATTCTCTCATTCCCTTCCCGGCTTGAAGCGGTAGCAAGATATAATGCAAAAGAGCACTAACTGGATTTAGGAGATAAATAATCAGGCTTGAATTCTACAGCAAATGACTGCATCAGTGCAGCCAGGTAAAGCTCTTGGAGACTCAATTTTGTAATTTATAATCTAGAGATAATACCACCACTTTTTTGGTAAGAATCAACAGTCATCTATGAAAGCAGCTAGTATGGGGTTTGGCCCACTGTAGGTAGTCAAAACAGCCACCCAACCTGAACAGAACCTGTCTCCACTACCTCCAAATAAGACACTGAAGGCAAGGCTGGGCAAAAAGGTGTAGCATGACACAGGTGGGATCCCTCCTCCCTTTTCGGCTGCCCATCCCTGTGATATTCCACTGCTTTCTGATTACCTCCCAGACATTAGAACTAATCTATTCCATGTCCTATACTATCAGTGTTCTGTTCTCTATTAAGCAGCTAATGTCTGGTAATGGATTCACACTTGACCCTTAACTAAAACATATCCAAATTGCTAAGGACTTTGATGCCTTAACCGGACAACATTGTAAATGTTGGTTAATTCTTGAGGTGGAATAGGGATAAAATTTTGGCAGGATGGGTTTTGTGCTGTAAAGTACACTACAGGCGCCTATCCCACCTAAAAATAGTGCCAGTCCTATTTCACAAAATACCAGTGCCATCACATACTGGCAAAGCCTCATTTCTCAATAACCCGAATCAAGCCAAGTGTAATCACCTCTGGCAGATACAGTCTCTACAATAAGTTGGTGAAATTGGCACTGGAGTTCTGGTGTGGTGGAGAGAGCAATGACCAAGGCATCTGTAGTCCTGGAGTCTATGCTACTGAGAGCTGTAGGACCTACATGCTCTTTAAGCCTGTGTGTTCACCTGTAAAACGAAAATGGATTTTGAGACCCCTCTCGGCTTTTTAGTAACTGATTCCAAAGTGTACTTTACACACTTGACAAAATCCTGTGAGCATCAACAACTTTGCCGAAAGGACCTGAATCTCAAGAGAATGAATGCCAAATTTAATGCCCTGGGGGGAAACACACTAATTTTTGCAATACATATTAAGCTGCTGTCAAGTTCAAGGTTCAGCGGTAGGTGCCTCATAAGCAGCCTCATTACAACCGATTTCTCTGCGAGGGAAGGCGGTGATAGACGGGGCAGGCTTTAAAAAAGAAAACGTGGATTTACTTAGAACGAGACTAATATAGTTTGAAAAAAAGAAAAATATGAATTATAGGGTGGGGAGGAGACTTTCTGCCTTAAAAACTGGGCATTTTCAAACTGGAGGAGAGTGTGCACAGGAGCCGCGGCGTCCTCGCAGCCTGCACTCAGAGACTCGCCCCTTGCGGGAGCGATTGACGCGGCCCACCAGGGAACCCCACAGGCCTCTACGGCCTTCGTGGGAGCAGTTCCTTTCGGGCCCGCAGCGGTGAGGTCTCTGTGCCTTGGCTGTAACCCCACGCGCCGTCCCGGCCTGCGTCGGGTCTGGAGCTCTTGGGCCCCAGGACCGGCTGGCCGCCCTGGGCAGGCAGTGAGGGTAGGTTCTGGGTCATCCTCGGCCCGGCGCTCACTCGCGGTTGCCATTTTCCTCCTCTGCCCTGACTGACATCTCACATGGACCAAATACCCCTCTCCCCGGCTACTTGCATCTGTCCCACGACCGGTCCAGCAGCAGGCCACCGCACCAGGCGGCTCGCGGCGGGAAGGACCGAACCCGGAGCAGCCCACAGGGGCTGGGCCGCGTCGCTTACCCAGACGCCGCCGCGGCGGCAAGCCGACTCCTCCGTGCGGGAGGGGCGGGCTCCCGCGCCGCGCACAGCACGCGGCGGCGCCGGCTCACGCACCCCGCGGCCCGCTCTCGCGCGGCTTTCCGCGCCGACCGCTCCGCGATGGTCCCACGTGACGGCGCGCCTAGGTCTCGGCAAACGGCGGCCACTGGACCCGGGGTGTGCGTGTGTGCGTGCGTGCGTACGTGCGCGACCGCCCGCCAGCCTAAGTGGCCGGGCGGGGGTCGGCACGCGCTATGGGCTTGCGCTATACCCGCCACGGCCCCTGGTCGTGACTCTGGAGGCGGAAGTGTTGGGACGAGCCTCAGCGTCACAGGCTCCCACACACAACCGCATGACCCGGGGACTTTCCCCTGGGTGTGCAAAAGCACGAGCACCCGCTCAGTTCTGGGGTGAGGGTGGGGGTTGGGAGGGGTGCGCCCGCGTGTTCGCCGGGAGAGGGTTTGGGGCGCGAGGCCAGGGAAGCTGAGCCGCAGGAGCCTAGAAGGGGAGGCGGGTTGGGTTGGGTGGGGCATGGCGGGGGAAGTGACTCAGGGCCAGAGACGGACAGACCCATGGAAGGCAGGGTGGGGGAGCGCAAAGAATGGGCGACCCCAAACGGACCCGTCTTGGAAGGGACAGGGCAAGGGAGCTGGCGCTCCCAGAACGCCGAAGGCTTATGGCGAGGGAGGGCCCAGCCGCTGGACCCTACGGTGCAGGGGTCTGACATCTGGAACGGAGTGGGAAAGCAGCATCCTGCCCTTGGGGAGTCGGGAAGAGCCCAGTCCCGTCCAGCTGTGCAAACAGGAGGAGGTCCCAAGCCTACCCTTGGGAGAGGGGCGAGGGGGTGGTCAAGCCGCCGCTGCTGCCGCGACGGCCCCCGCGGTGCGGGTTGCGCCAGCTTCCTCGGAGTCCGACGCAGAAACTTGTTGCAACAAACAGGCGACCGCGGGTGCCCCTAGCAGCCAGCGGCGGTGTGGGTGGGCGGGCGAGAGGGAGGGGAAGGCTGGCGGACGCCGCAGCGAACTGGTGGGCAGACCCGGAGTCGCCGCGTAAGCGGGGCCGGCTCAGTGCGGTGCGGCAGGCGCGGCTGTGCGGCAGCGGAAGTCCTTTGTTGCAGCGCAGTCCCTGGCAGAGCCAGAGCCTCTCCGCGCAGCCAAGCCCGAGCGCCGCGCGCCGCCGCCACTGCAGCTCGCGGCCCCTTCGCCTCAGTCCGCCTTTCCCGCGGCTGGCTGGCCTTAAACTCCCTAAAATCTCCGCAGCCCTGGTTCTTGCTGCGGCCGGTGAGTATTTGCTAGTTGTGGGGTTATTTGCGCAACTTTGGTCCGGGCCGGAGGGCGACGGGCCGCGGGCCTGGCGGAGTGCGGGCCCGGAACAGCGCCGACCCGTGCGGGGAGCTGTAGCGCGGCAGACGCGCTGTGAGGATCTGGCGACGGGCGGCTGCCGGGCCGCCTGCTCGATCCCGCCGCCCGCCGGTGCGCCTGATCCGGGACGTGCGGCCTTCGTGAGTCCGAGACGAAGCCCCTGCGGAGACGAGTTCCCAAATTAGTTATCTTCTTTTCCCTTTCTTTCTCAGCCTTTATTTTTTTGAGGGGGGGAGGGGAGGGGAGGTGTAGACGGGAGGCGGGAGGACTCGGTTTGATTGACGTGCCCAGAGCCCGCTTCTCTCAACTTACAGCTGCGGCTCCTCGGCGGGTGGGAGGGGAAGTGTCCCAGAGTCGGAGGCCGCAGACTTGGGCGCGCTCCGAGGGAGGAGGCGTAAGAGCCGTGCAAATTCTTGCTTTGCTCTTTCCCACCCCCTGTCGCCGGCACACACGGTTTTTGTTCAGTAAAACGTGGGTAGATAGGTCTGGGGTTTGGGAATTTTCAGTGGAAAAGGTCTTCTGTTGCCTGAGGAGAAAGTGCTTTTGCTTCCAGTAGTGGGCACTTACTAGTAGTTGTCTTAGCGTTCGGTAAATGTGTTGGATGTTTGTCCGGAGTTGTTAACCCGAAAATTTGTAGGCATGGGTCTGAGCTCAGCCACTCCCTTCCAGCCTCCCTTTCTACCTAAGCAACGCCTCTACATGATCTGAAGAGTTGAGATGATATTTTCCAAATTGGGAGCGTCAGGGAGAAGTTGATGAAAGTCCCTGATATTTTCTGGGGATAGTGTATAGGGCACATGTTTGTGTGTGATAATATTTTTAACTTGCGCTTCAACGTGGTAGATACACGCAGATTTTCCATTGGCCTAAGTGTATTTCCATACAGTACACTGCAGGAAAACTGATCGAATGAGCAGTCCAAGAACTTTGGGGGGGGGGGGCGGAGAGGGAGGATGGGAGGTAGTCCAAGAACTTTTCAGGCTTCTTGGGCTGAAGTTTAACGCACTCGGGAGCAGATTTTGTGAAGGATGCAATTCTCATGATAACTTCAAAGCCATCAGGGTCTTCTCTTTGAAACAGGGAAATTAGATTCTATGCCATTTTGTCAGTGTTAATGGGTATGATCTGGAGAAATGGGGAGATTTGGGATACAAAAAGATGAAGCTTGAATGATGGCTGCCCATCATTTGCTCAGAACCTCAAATCTTTCCTTTTGAATCACTTGCTGTATATCTAATAAGGTCTCAAAAATAACTGACTTTGGGAGCTAGTTGGGGATCTCCTTGTCCTAAACAAACAGGAAATTGAAGCTTAGGGAAGTGAGATACTTTTCCAAAGATTAATAAATGCAGAAAGTCTGCAGTAGAATGATCATTTCTTATTTTAAAAGCAGGGTTTCTCCATCATGGTGTTGAATAATTCAGGTTGAGCAGTCTCTCTGATGCCTCTCTATTTTTCCCACCCTGAATTTGAAAGCCTACTTTTGGGGGGTGGGCAGTGAGGGGACCCTATAATGCATCACTGTCAGAGAAAAAAGAAACCATATTTAACCAGTTCCTTAATAAAGCAGAACACAATCTCAGCCACTTGCTCTTAACCTTGTGTTTTGATTTTGCTTTCATTAACACTATTGCAGTGCATTTCTTCATTCTCCTGTTTTGCCAGGCTCTGAGGAAGATAAAATTTGTAGACCTTTTCAAGAGTCTCCTGTGTGCCTTGCACCACCATTTCCCATTCACATGTGCAGGAGAAAAGAAGCTGCTCTTTTCAGGCTTTTCCTTCTCCAGTCAGGAAAAGTGCTAAGCCTTTTCTGTTACCTTCTGGCCCAAAGGGAAGGAAACCACTTTGGTAGAAATGCAGAAAAATGTCCATAGTTTTTATTTTTAAGCTATAGTCTGTTGTCTCCGCAAAAAAGTTGGGGTTTATTTGAGAAACATCTGCTTGAAAGGTTACTTTGGTCTCTACAGGATGTTTTCTCCTGCTATTTTCTTATGCTAGCATCTTTTTCTGTGAAATCGTGAATTTATTTTATTTGTTATATTCTTATGTAAACCACGTTAAAAGTTGGGTTTATTTTTTTCTCAAAATGAAAAAAATTTATTATAAAATACATGTTCATTGTAAAACTTCAACTACATAAAATACAAAAATGAAACTTGTTCTAGCTCCCACTTCTCAGATCACTGTTAACATTCAATTGTTTGTTTAAAACGAGAGAAGACAACATTTGATCATAGCTGTGCTTATGTATAGGCCTCACCCTGCCTAGGGATGGCCTGTAGTAATTCATGGGCTCATGTTCTCTGTTCAGGTCGGTGAGAATCCTGGTAGAGGAAAAGGGAGTGTTTTTCATTGGGCTCATTTAAGATTCTAGGATTAAGAAACGAACTTAAGAGTTTAAATATAACAGCACTGCTACTTTAGGTTTGTCCTTATGAAGTACTTACTGTACCTTGGCAGGCTAGTTTTCATACTTTTTAATGACATTAATCTTGATGCCCAGCCTCTGACAGATCGATTTATACCAGCCAAACTCATTAAAACAAAACAGGACACTCACATATTCAGAGAGTTTCATAACTTATACTTGCCGTGAAGACCACTGCCAAGATATCCCTGTGCTGATAGGGTAGGAGGGGTTCCAATTGATCAGTTTCAAAGGTTGCATCCCAAACATGGAGCAAAAGATATTAGAGGAAAGAAGGGTGTTGATGACTGTACTGTTTTCAGATGTAGCATGGAAGGGACTGATTTGGGGGGTGGGGGTGGGGGGTAGAAGGGACTCAGGCCTGATTGCCACTCAGTTGGCATCTTGACACATTTAAGATACATTTCTAAGTATAGTGTATTTTAGCATGTATAGTCATTTGTATATTAACTACAGGAGATCCTAGTCAAAGTACAGAATCATTCATTCGTTAGCCTGGTGTATTCAAGAAGAATGAGCTGTGAAGAAGATGCTAGTCTGAAAACAAAGCCTCAAAATAGTACATAGAAATTTAGTCACAACATCGGCTAATTCAGAGTATTGGGGACATGAACATTTTTTACTCTGTCTTTGAATTTCAAACTGTTTATCAAAATAAAATTTTAAAATTAAAGAATGAAATTACCAACTAGATTCTCTATTGTCTATGTGAGATGCCTACTCCTTAGAGATAACTGAAGAGCTATGTCCCCACTTTAAATCTTTAGTTTTAGGAAATAGCATCAGCAGATGAAAAGGGAGGATGGAGAAAGGACCTGACATTCTTTCTGCAAGATGGGGCAGTATCAGAATGATGAGAGCTTTTAGATTCATGAAGAAGGGTGACTCTGATAGGCTTAGAGTGTTCCAAAGGGACAGTTCAGTTAAGAGTCATTCATGCCCAGAAAGAGTGTTGTCTGATTTCCAAAAACTACAGAGTTTAAATCTCAGCTTCTACTTACAAGATGAACAATTTTGGACAAACCGACCTCCTGAACCTCAGTTTTCTCATTCACAAACTAAGGATAATAAAAATATCAATCTGACAGGATTGGTGTGTGAATCAGTTGTATAAGGTATGTGACAATGCTTTGTAAATTTTTGGCCACTATGTAAAACTTACCATGATTGAAACTGCAAAAATTGATAAGCAAAATAAAACTTACCTACATCAACATTTATTCACTCAAAAACTGATAAAATAACTGTCAGGCAACTGCTGCAGGCTCAGGGAATCCTGACTGAGATAATGCCTTGATCTCAGGGAGCTTATACTAAATAAAGCAGGGGAGCCAAATTATGTGATAATATAATATCCCAGTTTGGATGATATATGTCACCCTGTAGTTGTATATATGAACTGTTTTGGAAACAGAAAAGGGGAATCTATCTGTTTTACCTTGAGGATCAGAAAGAACTTCCCTAAGGGAGGGAGCTAGAAGTTGAAAAGATTTAAGCAAAGGAAATAGCATGGCTATTGCTGTGTTAGGTGCTTTGGGATGAGGGGGAAGCCATTCTTTAAATGGACTTAAGGCTTAAAAATGGAATCATTAAACTTCTTGGAACACTTTTTATGATACTCCATTTATTAGCTTCATTTCATTGAATTTTAATTAGATGAGTGAAGTTTTCAAGATTTTAGCTAGAATTAAGCATAAGTGAAAAAACACTAGAGCCACAGAATTGGAAACAATACAATTAAAGTTTGCAGGATCTGCTAGAGATGGAAACCAGGTAATACCTTCCGCCTCACCAGTTGTTCATTCAACAAAATTTATTGGATGCTTACTATGTTCAAGAGAAATGAATAAGCCAAAGTCAAGTGCCAGCCTTCAAGTTCATAATCTAGTAGGGGAAGAACAACTCATAGATAATTACAGTAACCGGTTCTTATTTAGCACTTTGTGACAGACACTGTGTTACAATAACTCTATTTTTTTTTTTTTTTTTTTTAAGATTTTATTTATTTATTCATTTATCCCCCCCCTTGCTGCTTGTGCTCGCTGGGTCAGCTAACCACGCCGTGCGGGCGGGCTTGCCTTCACCAGGAGGCCCCGGGAACCGAACCCGGGGCCTCCCATATGGTAAACGGGAGCCCTACTGATTGAGCCACAGCCGCTTCCCACAATAACTCTAAAAGCTAGGAAGGATCCCCATTCTCAGATGAGGAAATTGAGGCACAAATTGGTTAAGTAAACTGCTCAAGTTCACACAACTATTAAGTGGCAGAGCCAGAATTTGAACACAGGCAGTCTGGTTAGTATGTGATTTAACCCCTACTCTTGGTTGCTTGTTCTAATGATTAAAATTCAGTGCAATAAGTGCAGCAAAGGTTAATACATAGGGTAATATCAAAACAAATTAGTGGGAGACGAACGTGTTACAGAGGCTTTCTCGAAGAGTTGATAAACTGATTCTTAAATGATGTATGGAAGTTTCAGATAGAAGAATTAATTAGTATAAGTTAAAAGGGAGGTAAGAAAAACTTTGAAGTATGGAGAGGTGGGAGTGACAAGCAGTTTTGTGTTGCTCAAGCAGGAACTTTGAAGCAGGAAGTAACCAAGCATGGGGCTGGATGGGTGGGCATGGGGGTCCTTGTATGCCACGCTAAGGAGTTTGTACTTTAGTTTGAAAGGATGGTCAGGAGAACTACTGAAGCATTTAAACAGGAGAATGATGTCTGGTTTTTGTTCTTTATGAATCGTCTGAGAGTGAATGATAGATTTGAGGGACCAATTAGGGCCTGTTGTAATAACCCAGGAGTGATGATAGAGACCTCATGAGGGCAGGGGAGGTAGAGATGGAATAGAGGGGCAGATTTGAGAAATATTTAATGGATAAAATTGGCAAGTCTTAGTAGTTGATGATGAGAGAGAAGTAGCTTGAGTGACTGGTACAGAGTGGTGCCAGCTGAAAAAGAATACAGGGGCAGGAGCAGTTTTAGGTGGGTTCCAGACAATGTCTGAGTCCTCAGAGTGAGTTTGCAATAGATAGAAGTACCACAGCATGAACCCTAAGAAGACAAATGCCACGTGCAAAAAGGGACTTCCTGGTTAAGCTGCTTTTTGCTGAAAGGAGCTTGCTTTCTGCACAGTGGCCTCTGGTGGTAGTAACATGCCATGTTGCCTCTTTAAAGTCAACAGATCAAAATTAGAGACTGCCTGAATTGAAGACCTTTCCACCTCTACTCCTAGAGGGAGAGGAATATTCCAGATGCCATTATGTTCCCTCTGCTCTCTGTGTGGATAAATGCATTTCCTAGACTTATTATGCAGCTGAACTACAGAAATTCCTCACTTACTTAGAAGTTATTTGGTTGGCAATTTCAGCTATCCAGTGCACAGGCCTGAAACAAAGGTGGATTGAACTTGATCATTTCATAAAATTCTATAAACTATTTCCATGATGGTGACATTAATATCTAAGAAAGAAATATGCTTCAATTGAAAAGACAAGAAACACGTCATCTCTAATTTATACAAGAGCCCTTTGAGGAGTATGATTATCCCTATTTTGTAGAAAGGTAAAGAAGTTTCCTCATAGCTAAATAAGTGGCAGAGTTGGGGTTCAAATCTAGTAGTGTCTGCTCCCAAGGCTCTTTTTCAATTCATTCATATAACAAGCCCGTATTAAGGGCCTACCATGTGGGAAGAGTGTGCTAGGCACAGAGAACACAAAGGCCATTAAGCCTTGTCCCTGCCCTGTCCTTGAGAGTTCAGTGTAGCAGGCATTGTTGTACCAACTGCCTCCTTGGATCACTATCAGTGGTGCAAGTAATAATACAGCACTCTTAGGACTAGTATGCAGCTACATTACGGCTTTAAAAGATTTTAGGGTATAAGCATGAAACAAAGTCACCATTTTTAGCATAGTTTTAATGGGAATATGTGTTTCAAGTTGTAAATAACCAACTTAAAGTTTTGGAACATAAATTCATTTATAATTCCAGAAATTCCTATACTAAATACTGAATTTGGAGTCTAATGACCAGTCAGAATGCCTGATCTAAACAGTGAATAAAAGTTTCTAAACTTGCTTATGTCTCTCATGTAAATGCCTTAAAGTAAAAACATTTTCTCTTTAGGAGCTTATAGAACTGGTTCTTTCTGGAAGTTTCTAGGAGAAAACCTAAAAAATTTAATAGAATTT
Organism: Tolypeutes matacus; assembly: GCA_026826555.1. Lineage (NCBI taxonomy): Eukaryota > Metazoa > Chordata > Mammalia > Cingulata > Chlamyphoridae > Tolypeutes > Tolypeutes matacus. The sequence continues at coordinate 6,007,508 of JAKSZT010054193.1, read as the reverse complement.
AGAAATTGGACTGTGTACCTACCCTGAAAAATGGTATTCTAGAAAAGGATTTTGCCAAGGTGGCCTTATTTTTATTGGTGGCAGAATCTTCAAGGCCATGATCTTGAGCTCAAGAGTGAGGTTGCTTGTATTCTAATCCCCCCAAGGTCACTCTTTGTGACCTTAGCAAGGTTATATAACAATGTGTGCCCCTGTTTTCTTATCTGTAAAATGGGTCTTTTAACAGTATCTACTTTGTAGGATTTATTAGGATTAAATGATAGTGATATATATGTATATATACATATATGTATGTGCATATAATATATAGCATATATTCTATATGTATATATGTTGCATTTTGTGTGTTTAACATGTATGTATCTATGTGCCTGTAGGTCTGTGGTGAGCTGTGATGCAGGTCTCAGTTCTCTTTCTTCTGCAGGATGGGGGTTGTTAAAGTTGTCAAAAATAAGGCTATTTCAAGAGTTACCAAGTGAAATTTAGAAAATGATGAAAGGGTAACACTGATTACTATGCTCTGAAACTCTTGGTAATCCAAGATGAGAATAAGTACAATACACCCAAATACTAGATGATAGTTTATCTAACTAACAGAGATCTCATTTGTCAGATTGTTTATGCCCATATAGAAGGGGATATGATAGTCTGTGCAGCTTCTGCTCATCAACTCCCAAAGTATGGTATGAAGGTCTGGCAAATTGTGCTGTAGTATATTATACTGGCCTGCTGCTGGCCTGCAGGCTTCCCAGTAGGTTTGGCATGGACAAGGTCTATGAAGGCCAAGTGGAGGTAACTGGAGATGAATACAATGCACAAAGTATAGGTTGTCAACCTGGTGTCTTGAAGTGCTGTTTGGATGCAGGCAAATAAACTCTTCAACCAACCAGCTTAAAACAAACATACTGCTCTTAAGAAGAAAAGAAATAATATAGGCCGAAAAAGAATCCAGGGTCCAAAGAGAAAGGTCAAGCCTAACAGCAACATTATAGATCAGAGAATTTTTTAAATAAAAATCAATATGAAGTTTTATAGTTTGAAACTTTACAATCCCTATTTTATTTGACTTTTTGAATAAGCCTGTGAGATTACTGTTAGCCTCATTTTATAGGTAAGGAACTCAGATGGGTGAAGTCACTTGCACAAGGGCACCTGGTCAATAAACTGTATTGAGGACTCATGCCCAGTGCTTGTTGCATGTTCTTTGCAGAAGGCCACACTGCATAGTTCCAAGGAAGTGTTGCATAGTGGTTAGTACCAGTCTGAGTGGTGAGGAATCCCTGTGCTATATCCTAGAACCCACTTTACTATGGTTAACTGTACTTTTGATACATGAACAGCACTAGCTCTTTATCTTCTATAAAATAAGCATGTTGGATAGATAGGTCTCTGAGGTCTTTCTAAACCACCAAAAGTATATGAATATAATTATTTAATATGTTTAATATTCTTTGTGGCTGTTTTTTGAATTTGAGACTAGATGGTAATCTTTTCAAACTAATTCTTAAAAATTCAGTGTAAAAATTTTTGGATCACCTAACTCCTTATCCTTCCTGTAAAACTGCATATTGGGTATCCTTCTCACCTTGAGGGAACCTTGGCAGGACATAGCCCCTTGTCCAAATGTCTTTTGGATACACATTTGTAGTTTCTGCTCTCAGCCCTCACCCTTGATTTCTAGCTGTAACAAACTCGCTCTATCAGTGATGCAGCTAGTAACACAAAAGCAGTCACAGAGATCAGGAATATAAACAGGAACAATTGAAATATAAGCAATCCTTTTATTTAAAACTTTTTTACAAGCTTTGTTATAACAAAGTTTGCTAAGTTTTTTGGTAGCCTTATTAAGGATGTCAATTTAAAAAAAACTGAAAAGCAAGCAGACTTCTTTTGAAATTTGAGTGAAATTCTTATTAATAAAAATGAGCAAATTATAAAAAAATTTAATGCAAAAATTATCCTCAAGGGATAACAAGCTGAAAAAGACTCACTGGAATTTAGCCGCTTCCCCCCCTCCCCTTCTCTGTGTGTATGTTATTAAGTCATCTTTTTTTTTTTTTTTTTTTTTTTTTTTTTTATCGGGAGGTCAGGGGGATCAAACCCCTGTCTCACCATATGGTAGACGGACGCCGAACTTCTTGAGCCACATCCGTTTCCCAATTATTAAGTCATCTTAAAGCCTTTCTGAATGAGGTTTAACAAGAACAGAATTGCTGGTACTAAAGTGTGAATAGTTGCTATTACAAGTTACTGTACTTAAATGTACTAAAATTGACTGTGGTGATAGTTGCACATATTTGTCAATATGCTAAGAACCACTGAATTATACACTTTAAGTGGGTAAATTGTATGGTGTGTGAATTATCTCAATAAAGCTGTTTAGAAAAAAAAGTTCACCACCCCTCTAAACATGAGTCCACTGGGAGCCCTAAAATACTCCCTACTCAGTGCAAGAGGGTAGCCTCTGCTGGGGAATCTTGTTTCAGTAAGTCGCTGTCAAGTACAATGACTGCCCTCTCAAGGCAGTTCTTGCTTTGGTTGGGGGAACAGACCCCAAAACAACATTAAAACAGTGTGAGAATAGTGTAAGAATGTCCAGAAAGGCAAATTTACAGACAGCAAATAGATTAGATGTTCCCAGGGTTACAGAAATAAATGAAGAATGACTGCTAATGGATACAGGTTTTCTTTTCTGGGGGTGATGAAATGTTCTAACGTGAGATAGTGGTCATGGTTGCACAACCTTATGAATATCTTAAAAATCACTGAATTTTGTATGCTTTAAATGGGTGAGTTTTATAGTATTTGAATTATATCAATAAAATTCTTATTTAAAATAAATAAGTTACTCTACCTAAAAATCAGTTTTACTCTGAAAACCAGAGTAACCAGAGCCCTTGTTCTCTCTACTACAAAGCATGATACTTTCTTCCATTGAGTGAATAATTATTGAGTACATGTTAAATGAAATCAGTAATTTAGAAAACAAGTCAAAATACTCTTCAGTGATGGATCCTTGAGATTACGGAATACCTGTGCTATTGCTGATTCTTGGTACTTTATACAGTGCCTGGTACACCAAAGATACACAATAAATATTAGATGCATGAATAAATGTGCATTAAAGTGCTATAAATGCTCTTATTTGTTTTAGTGTTTTGCTTATGTTAACACAGAATGAATGTATTTTCACTAGTTTAATTGAATTGTGACTGTGGCTGTAGATGTGCCTTTTAGTCTTCTGTGATTAAATTAATTTTGGTTGCTGACCATAAAACTACTTTTTGTGCAGATTAAAAGGGTCCTTCGAACTTTTTGAAAGCCTTCAGTTTGTCACTATTTAAAATCACAGGCTATTTAATACCAGAAAATATTTACAGATTAACTGCTAGTTTTCTAGTAGATCCTTAAGATTAACTTAAAGGTTATCTAGTCATGCTTACCTCCTGATGCTTATATAGACAAAGATGGTAAAGCTAATTGGAACCCAGGTCAGTTTGATCCAAGGCCTGTGCTCTTTTTTACTATGCTGTCCTCAACATTTGTCCCTGCTTCAATACAGGGCCTGAAAGAGTTTGTTTCATTTTTTAACAACTTATTACTAGAAAGCTTTATTTCTTTTTAAATTAAGCTATTATCTACCCTTCTGCTTCTTTCTCTTTGGTTTATTGTTCCTTAAAGATCTATCTGACTCTTATAAAATGGCTAGAAACCTAGAAATGTCATTTTAAAATGGGCTTGGGGTCAATACATTTGTGGGTGTTTTGGTTTTTTTGTTTTGTTTTTTCATCTTTTTTTCACCCTTTGAATAAGGTTTTTCTTGTTGTCATTGTTTTGATATGTTTTATATAATTGTAATTATAACATAATTTTGTATCATGTGTTTATTTACTTGACGCCCCATCCTGAAAATGCTCATTTTCTTCTATACTGTTTATAATGTATTTTTTTAAGGTTTATTTTATTTACCACCACCCCCCCCCTTGTTTACACTCTCTGTCTGCTCTCTTTGTCCATTCTTTGTATGCTCGTCTTCTTTTTAGGAGGCACTGGGAACCGAACCCGTGACCTCCCATGAGAGAGGGAGGAGCCCAACTGCTGTAGCCACATCTGCTTCCCTAAATATAATGACAGTGAATTCCATGGAGATTTACTTTAGTTACTTAACTCCCTATTAGCAGGCATTGACCGAACATTTGTGCATACATTGCTTTCTGTATTTAGGTATATAGTGAACATGAGTCCTCACTGTTACAGTTTAGGTACCTACTTGAAATACTTGATTTAGCTTCCAGAAAGGGCACATCGGTTAAAATTTGAAGGCAATAAGTTAGACCCGTGTAACATGACTATGCAGCTCCATATCTTCAGACAGGGAAATAGGAAAGAGGTGGCAGGCTGGGTCTGTAGGTAGTGGGGGAAAGGGTATGTGGTCTAAATTGACCTATAAGGAAGAAATTAAAAGCAAGTTGAAGTAAGTAAACTCAGATACTTTTAGTTACTACTGAAGGGATTAAAGGCTTCTGAGACTGAAGATTGAACAGTTTGTTTCCCTGAACAGCTTACTAAATGTTCTTTTAATTTGCACTTAAACTGCATGGGAATTTGTTTTTAAGTAGAAGATAAATTCTGAAGTTTCATGTATACAGATTAAAAATTAAGGCTGAAGTTGGATCTTTTTTTTAGCTTTGCAATGCAATAAATTTTTTAATGGTTTCATCTCCTTTATCAAAAGTCAACTTACTACATTAAAAATACTTAAAGTATCCTCCATATATTAAGTGAAGGAAACTAGTTGCAGAAATGTATAGATAGTATGATACCATTTAAGCACAAAAAAACACAACAAAAGCAAAATCATGTGCGTGGCACATAGCAGGTACTCAATAGCAGTTGCATATTTGTGTATGTGTGTATATAAATAGAACTGAAGGTAAATAATCCAGAGTGTTTAGAGGTTGGGGTAAACGACCTAAGATGTGTTTATATTCTATATCGAAATTCGTCTGAATTTTCTGCAATGAGCATAAGTTATATACAATCTAAAATTTCACCTTCAAATATATAATCCGGTGCTGTTAATTACATTCACAGTTTTGTGCTATCATCACCACTATCCATTACTCACATACATGGGCAATCTTGTTTCATATATAACTCTTTGCACCCCTTGCACTTGACCCATTGGATTATTTTGAAGCAAATCTCAGATATATCATTTCATCTATAAATACTTCAGTACATATATCCAAAGAAAAACTCTTAACACAACTAAAATACCCTCATCACCTTTTGAAAATGAGCAAGAATTTCTTAATATCAATCTTCTAAGTTGTTTAAATATTCTACAATCTAGTCATTAACTTTTAGTGTAAGTTGCTATTTTATTTACTTGCCATTATTCATATCCTGCAAGTACTTTTAAACTAATAACTTTCCCCCATTAAATTTATTACACCTTCCCCCCAATGCCAGAGTTGTAATAAAACCAAAATGATGGTTTTTGATTTTTGATTTTGATGCCTTTGCTTGTATTTCTTAATCAATAAATAAAATCAATATGAGAAGCTTGAACAAATGGCCAGATATTTCCATCCTCAAACTCAAAATATGATTCAGGCACATATTATTGTGTTTTACTATATTAGAATGGAAAGCTATTCATGCCTTGATTGCAATAGCAAAATGACACAAGTCACAAATCATGATGAAAATTATTTATTTCAAATGCTTTTCTGCTATCTTGTCTGACTTTAACATTTTTGTTTTACATAGGTGTCTAATTAATAGAAGATGGCAAAGCCCAGCCACAGCAGCTACGTTCTTCAGCAGCTAAACAACCAAAGGGAATGGGGTTTTCTCTGTGACTGTTGTATTGCAATTGATGACATTTATTTTCAAGCACACAAAGCAGTTCTAGCTGCCTGTAGCTCCTATTTTAGAATGTTTTTCATGAACCATCAGCATAGTACTGCACAACTGAATCTCAGCAACATGAAAATTAGTGCTGAGTGTTTTGATCTCATTTTGCAATTTATGTACTTAGGAAAAATTATGACTGCTCCCTCTAGTTTTGAGCAGTTTAAAGTGGCAATGAACTACCTTCAGCTGTACAATGTTCCAGACTGCTTAGAAGACATACAGGATGCAGATTGTTCTAGTTCAAAATGTTCATCTTCTGCTTCCAGCAAACAGAACAGTAAAATGATATTTGGGGTAAGAATGTATGAAGACACTGTGGCTAGAAATGGCAGTGAAGCCAACAGGTGGTGTGCAGAGCCAAGTTCAACAGTAAATACACCTCATAATAGAGAGCCTGATGAAGAGTCTTTACAATTAGGTAATTTTCCTGAACCATTATTTGATGTATGCAAAAAAAGTTCTGTGTCCAAATTATCTACTCCAAAAGAACGTGTATCACGGCGCTTTGGACGGAGCTTTACCTGTGATAGCTGTGGATTTGGCTTTAGCTGTGAAAAATTACTAGATGAGCATGTGCTAACCTGTACCAACAGACATTCATATCAAAACACAAGAGCCTATCACAGAATAGTAGATATTAGAGATGGGAAAGACAGTAACATCAAAGCTGAATTTGGTGAAAAGGATTCATCTAAAACATTTTCTGCACAAACGGACAAATACAGAGGAGACACAAGCCAGGCTGCTGATGATTCAGCGTCAACCACTGGAAGCAGAAAAAGTGGCACAGTGGAATCAGAAATAGCCAGTGAAGAAAAAAGCAGAGCTACTGAGAGGAAAAGAATCATTATCAAGATGGAGCCAGAAGATATTCCTACAGATGAATTGAAAGACTTTAACATTATTAAAGTTACTGATAAAGACTGTAATGAATCCACAGACAATGATGAATTAGAAGATGAACCCGAAGAGCCATTTTATAGATACTATGTTGAAGAAGATGTCAGTATTAAAAAAAGTGGTAGGAAAACTCTAAAGCCTCGGATGTCAATAAGTGCTGATGAAAGGGGTGGTTTAGAAAATATAAGGCCCCCTAATAACAGTAGTCCAGTGCAAGAGGATGCTGAAAATGCATCCTGTGAACTGTGTGGACTTACCATAACTGAGGAGGACCTGTCATCTCATTATTTAGCCAAACACATTGAAAATATCTGTGCATGTGGTAAATGTGGACAAATACTTGTCAAGGGCAGACAACTTCAGGAACATGCTCAAAGATGTGGAGAACCCCAGGATCTGACAATGAATGGGTTAGGAAATGCTGAGGAGAAAATGGACATGGAAGAAAATCCTGATGAGCAGTCTGAAATAAGAGATATGTTTGTTGAAATGTTGGATGATTTTAGGGACAGTCATTTCCAGATAAACAGCATCCAAAAAAAGCAGTTGTTTAAACATTCTGCCTGTCCATTTCGGTGCCCTAATTGTGGCCAGCGTTTTGAAACTGAAAACCTAGTGGTTGAACATATGTCCAGCTGCCTAGACCAAGATATGTTTAAGAGTGCCATCATGGAAGAAAATGAAAGAGATCACAGACGAAAGCATTTTTGTAATCTCTGCGGAAAAGGATTTTATCAGCGGTGCCACTTAAGAGAACACTATACTGTTCATACTAAGGAAAAACAGTTTGTTTGTCAGACATGTGGAAAGCAGTTTTTAAGAGAACGTCAGTTGCGACTGCACAATGATATGCACAAAGGCATGGCCAGGTATGTCTGTTCCATTTGTGATCAAGGAAACTTCAGAAAACATGACCATGTACGGCATATGATTTCTCATTTATCTGCTGGTGAGACTATATGCCAGGTCTGCTTCCAGATATTCCCAAATAATGAACAGTTGGAGCAGCACATGGATGTTCATCTGTATACATGTGGAATATGTGGAGCAAAATTTAATTTGAGAAAAGATATGAGATCACATTATAATGCCAAGCATTTGAAAAGAACATAAGTGATTTTCTACCATACTAATGTTAGTTGATAGCAGACAAAACACCAAAGCAAAGGATATGAGCTATTTAGAAATTGATTTTATAAAATGAATTGTTGGAAAAAAAAAAAAATTCAAGGCCCTTTACCTTTAATATTTTTGTTTAGGATCTTTAGTATCTACATTTTAGGAATTATTAAATGTTTAATATCATTTTGTTGTTTCTTAATAGAATTCTTTGTTTTTAGTTTGTCTTAGCTATGATTAAAATTACTTTTAATTGTAGACTACAAGTGGTTGTTACCCTTCAATGACTATTAAACTTTAGTTTTTTATCAATAAGGTGATGACTTCACTATTTCTACATGATTTTTTTTGTTTGTTTGTTTTAAGACTATCCCGTGAAATTTTAAACCCAACATCATTGGGCATTCCTGCTTAAATTTTTTTTTGTTTGTTTTAATTTTTAAGTAATTAGTGATTTGAAACTGTGCCATTCACTTTAGTTTTTTTGTTGTTTTTTGTTTGTTTGTTTTTATCAGTTGAACAGTGATTTAGCCAGTGTTTATTCCCCTTATTATCAATGAAATAGATTATTAAATTGACAAGCTGTAGGTTAGGTGCATTGAACCTAACCTTGAAGGTTGACATGGGCTCAAACTTAGCCTAAAAAGATTGATGGACCTGAGGAAATTCCTATAAATGAATATTTCCTATAATTGATAAAATATTATCATTTAATAATCACATTTAAAACTTATATTAAGTGTAAAACCCAATGACTTTACCCACTCAAGAAATTAGTGGGGATAAGCCATTTTGTTTTGTGATAAATTTAACTATGATAGTTAATTAAAAAGACATTATCTTGTATTCATTTAAAATATTTTAATTTAAAATATTCTGATTTCTGAAGTGTGTTAGTTTATCAATTATTGTTTATAAATAGACATTAATAGTTCTCTAGGAATATGACATCTAAAGGAAAATGATTTTTCACCTTTAAAATTACATACTTTTGGAACGTTGAGATTTGAGAAAGCTGACATGTATATTGATAAATCTAATAAAATAATTATAAATCTGGTTGTTCTATAAAAGTAGAGTGCGCAAAAATTTTTTCTTGTGTTTTATATACTACCTAAGAATTGGAGAAAATGTGTTGTGGCCAATTGTAATTTATTACAATGCCCTTTTTTTTCTTAAAGGACTACAAATTTAAGGACTATAAAATAATCACAAAGCATATAAAAATGGAAACAGTTTTATCATTTTTTAGTTAAAGTAGTATTACTGTTGTTACTGACACAGGTTCTATGTGAATTAAAACACTGGCAAAATGGACCCACCAATAAACACATCTGAGTAGAATAGTACAATATTAAGTAGAATGCCTTTTAATGTAAATATAATTACTTTCAGTGTAATACCCTTTTTATGATGTAAAGGGATTTTAAAAATCCTCTCTACTTAAAAATATAAGTTTGTGATTATGAACAGTAATTTAACAGCACTACTCTGGTTTACATCAGATTTTTAAGATATGCAAATTATATTTTAATACAATTTGCATAAGAAAACAAGTTGACAAAAGAATTGAGAGACATATTGACTAGCACAAAATTAATTGAAAGAGACTTAGTAGAGTACAGTGTGAGCTCAGATTTGTGAGGATATGTAGACATTTTAGTAAGGATAGGAATAGCACAGGAGCCAGTGCAGAATTGAAAAAAATAATGGTTGAAATAGAGGAAGGCAGGAGCTACACAAAAAGAAAGTGAGAAACCAGGAATTTTTTTTAAAGCCACATAGTTTGTAACAGGAAAAGCAGGAAAAATGATTCATCTTAGTCTTGGATACAATACTTTTCAAGTAATTATATCTGAAATGCAACCTAAAATAATCTATGGTATATACATTACTGATAGGAACCTGTAAAGAAAAGTTCTGTAACAAGCCCAAAGACCATTAGAGAGTAGTATAAAGAGATAAGATAAATTCAAACCAAATTTCCAAACTATATAGTTATCTTAGTGACATAATTTTCTTTGGGATCAATTTTTCCATGACTTGCATCAAATTCTGTGTTGTAATGGCCATCCCATAATTGAAGAAAGGGGTTCTTTCTAAATAACACCACACTTTGTAGAATTGTCTATTCCATTAGGAAGGAGGGTTTTATTTCGTTTTTTGTTTGTTTTTTAGAATTTTCAGATTCCTTTTTTTTTTTTTTGGTTTTTTTTTTACCTTATTTTGTACATTTAATAATTGAAAATATAAACAATTAAAAACTAAAAAGTAAACACAGATGAATAAATATATACAATCCTCAATTAAATGTAATGGAGATGTATAAATTTTTTTTTTTTAATCAATATGTTACACAATATATTTGGTTCATAGTAACACATTCATACAGTATTTGTCCTTTTGTGTCTGGCTTGCTTCGCTCAACATTATTTTGTTTTTGATGCATACAAACAGCCAACAATTAGCAAGCAAATATATAAACCTTAGACATAATCTCTATATAACTGAGATGTATATATAGTTTTATGATGTTTTCTCCCAGTTTCATGTTACCCAGGGCACATAACTTTTTGTTCAGATGTGGAACAATAAGTTCTCTAAAATGTACAATTTTCCTTATCAAGGGAAAGTGTTCATTTAAAGCCTGCCTGCTTCTTAAAACTAGGAGTGGAAAATATCCAATACCTCTCTTAAACCCAGGTTCTTCCCACCTCCTACCTCCTTCTGGAGTGGAGCTGCAGATCTGCAACTCCTTGCTGTTGCTTCCTGTCCTCTGTACCGTGAAGGCACTGAATCAAAGTCAGTGGAAGCTGCCTGCTCCTTCTGCCTTTATAACTTCGGTATTAAGGCTCCAAACCTAAAAATGGAAGAAAAATCTAGATAGAGATATATGGAATCTTGTTCCTCTTCCTCACAATCAGACTTAACTTAAAGGGCTTGTTCTAAACAGCAAAATCTATGGAATCTTGTCCCTCTTTCTCACAAACCAACTTAAAGGGCTTGTTCTAAACAGCAAGAAATCCTGGGGAAGGTAATCAGGGCCTAACAAGCTTGCCACCAATTATAGTGCAACATAGCTGCTCTCCAATTCTTTAGCAAACAGGACTAAGAATCTCAGAGATTAATAAAGCACAACTAAGGTGGCAGTGGATTAGGACTAAGCAGTTTGTCTTAATTTCTCATATTTTTAAAGTAAAAATAATAGAAATGACTCACATGAGTAAAATGGTACAGGACAATGTTGAATGTGAAGCATTTAACAGGTTGAGTATAGACAAAAATTAGAAGAAAGAACATAAGGATTCCAGAGGGGCCAGTTATTAAAAAAAAATAATTGCAATAAGATCAGCAGTCAGAACACTAGTTAAAAGGGAAAATTATCAAATGAATAGGAGAGGATATGGAATATATGAATATACTGACATGAGAAATCATGATTAAGTAAAACAGGATTTAAAAACACAGATTTGGGAATTCTAGATGAGATGAGTAAAGATTAAAATAATTTGCTTAGAACTATAGAATGTCTAATGGAACAGCTGTTACAAACGTCAAGGATATGTCTAAATACTTGGGATAATATGCCAACTTTTAAGTCTTAAAAAAGTGGGAAGAGAAATTCTTCTACATCACTAATTAAAGAACTTTCATATTTAATAGACCTCTGGAAAATCTCCCAAAGAACTAGTGTAAAGTTGTAATATTTAAACGAACATAAAACTTGTCATTGTTGTTAACACCACAAACTATAGCAAAGATATATATAAGGTCAGAAAGCTATATCAGTACTAAAAGAAAACAGCCAACTGTGTATATGCACACATAGGTGAGAATAACGAACTTTGTTATATTTCTCAATTTTAACTGGGCTTTATTTATCATGGATTAAAATCTTAATTCTTTTTTTTTTTTTTTTTTTTGCCATTAGTCTACTTTGACTAGTTCCTCATCTCTACCCACACCCCACCCCCCCATCCCCCACCCCCGCCATCTCTTTTGTAACAATGCCAGTGCTCTCCAGGTACCCTACCATCAACAACTCCTTGGATCCCAAGGTACCAAAACATTCTGAGGGAACGTATGTTTTTGAAGTCCCTTCTATCTCCTTGATAATTGAGGTGCAGTAAACTGGGGGTAATAGAGTGAATGCTAGGGCACGGAAGCAAGAAGAGTTACATTTGGTGTTAGGAACTTGCAGCTGCAGTCCACATTTAGAAACCCATGATTCATACTAAGGCTCTCACTTTGTAATCCCAGCATCGATTTATTTAGCACTCCATACTCTGCTAGGTGCTTTACATACTTAATTTTAATTAACCCTCACAACATTATGAGGTAAGTATATAATTTTTCATACGGAGCACTGAGGTTCAGAGAGATTTGAATATCTTTCCTAAGATCATACCACTTCTAAATACTAGAGCTGGAATTTGAACCCAGACCTATCTGATATCTACATTCCTGTACTCTACCACTAAACTCCATACTCAACCTACCAAGAATACAAAGAATGGACATGCTGAATAAAGTGAAAATATGTGAGTGGAAAATAAAACTTTTTATTTAAATAGGTCATTCAGAATGATGTTTTGGAAATAAAAGGTCCTGGTATATGTTTTATTTTCCTTCATTTAAACTTAAAACACTTAGTGGTGTTGTCAGCTATTTTTTTGGGCCCAGAAAAAGTGCTCAATTAAAAATTCATTTGAATTCAATCTCCATATTTCTACCTCTTTGTTCTCCCCTCTGTTTTCCCTATTCCTGTCCCTTTTGCCTTTTTTCCTCCCACCAATCACCATTTCCTCCTTATATTGGTTATGAGTTTAATAAATATTCCCAAGAAAAAAATACCCTCAGGATAACCAGTTTTCTCGTTTTGCCTCAACAGATTTGAATAAGAAAGTCATTGTTTCTTTGGCTAAAAAAACACTAATTACCATATTGTTATTCATTTGATTAAGATTTATAAAGCAATCTAAGTTTCCTTTTAAACTAAAGTTGGTTATTCTAACTATTTATAATTCAATTTACCAATACATCTCTGGATTTCTAGTGTAAACTTAAAAAGATGGACTTACTCATAAAAGAAATGAAAGATGATTTCAGGAAAATGCAACGGCATAAGCACCTTAACCTATTAGCAAACTTTTAAGTGAAAATTTCCACCCAATCTAATCTGATTTTAACTTTATACATCCATTGTCTGATTACAAAAAGATATATAACAGATTTTACTACCACTTCTACTACTATATGTTAAATCTCCTATTTTATTGATCTCTGTACCATCTGCCAAATGTTATTTTAAAAGTAAGAATAGAAAAATAAGATGGTGAAGATTCCGTGGATATTGTCTATAATCACTGAAGTGCCCTACTCACAATGCTTTTTATCAAACTCAAGGATATATCGCTTGCTCATAATAGAAACAGATAAAACTTAGTCATTTATAAATGTATATACTAGCAAGAGGCAAAAGGCAAGAATTTAGGATGTTTGTGTGTGAGAATGACTTGGTAATGACTGTGCATATATATACATATACGTGCATATATATATACACACACAAACACTAAATGATAATAGCTTGTAAATTCACGCCAATTTGAACCAATTTGATACCACATATATTTATATGCACACTTTTATTTGATTTTTACATTAAGAGGCTGTAATTTTCCTTATATTCAAGAGAACCAAATCATTTGGTTCAATCGGTAGTGGCAGGATTGTTCATCCTTTCTGTAAAAATTCACCACAGATCACTAGGGGGCAGAAAGTCTTAATTTCTCATTTGTCTACTCCTTTCCCGACAAAAAAGATGATATGGATATTACAGTTCAGTACTTGGCTCTGAAATGAATGTATGAATGTACTAACCACCATTGTAATAAGAAATCAGAGGAAGATATGCAGCTAACAGATTACAGAAATTTAGGAGCATTAATTTCCATTTCAGAGTTAGGAATGTTAGCAATTTTATGTGAGAAAATTTGCATAACTCTATACTTATCTATTTGAGAAAGAAGTAGAATTAAGTATATTGCCTATGTAGCCCCCAGTTAAGCTTCATTTAGGAAGTTATTACTATGTTGTTTTTATTCTACTTAATCCAGTCACATCAATAAGAATCAAAAGGGCTCATTTTCAGATGACAGAAATATAACTTTAAGCAAACAGATTATGAAAGTCACCTTTTCATTCAAATGTTCATGTTCCCTGATGTGGGAAAAACCTTTTGAGAGACAATTACTTTTTTAAAAAGAAGAAATTTAGGCAAAGTATTGCTGTAAAGATTATAATTCTACCTAGAATCCCTAGGATCCTTGTGGACTTTATTTTTCATTTGCAAATGTATAACATAATATTTGAAAAAATCAATATTACCATAATGCTGAAGGCACTCAATAAAAAGAGCATGAACTTTTAAATTTGTTTGACCTATGTTTCAATCAGAGATGTACCATTTACAAAATAAAGTACATTTTAATATTATTTAATTAAAAGGAAAACACTTCTTAACCACTCCCTTCCTCCCTACTTTCCTCTACCTGACTGACATCCTATCTTCTTTATGTTACATATTTATGTGCCCTACCCATTCTAGCTCAGACCATACAAGAATAAAAGGTGTCTTTATAGTGGAGTAAATTATATGAGTAATAAAAACATTATATTTGAAGGCTACAATGAATTACATTGGGAAAGTAATTAAATAAATTTAAGTTCTAGGAGCTTTGCTTTTTTTTCCTGTTCTTTGTTCTAAAATCAGTGTGGTGGACTGGTGCCAAAAGTCATGAAATTCTGACCTAGAATTATGTTGTATCTTATAGAGCAGTCAACTTGTAATATTATTTTTCTTGAGTTTTGTCTTTTTCTGTGTGGCAGTGGTGAAATAGGGCCTTCTAAACCTCTGGAGAAGTGAAAGATCTGAATTTGGAGAGGACATGGGGAAGAATCAATCTTCAACAGATATCTTTAAGTCCAGACCCAAGAATATCAGATCTGAAGTGGCACCATCTTTTCTGTCTTCCTGACAAACTTCATCAACCCCAAACGTTCCAGTTCCAAAGAGCCAAGAAAACTCAGTAAAGATCACTTTGTTGTGACAAAATTGATTCATGGTGACTACCAGTCTTTGTAGAAAATCTGCTAAAGAAAATTTATATGACATGAGTGGTTAGGGCTCAACTAAGGTGAAACATTATATGTTAATTATCTTTGAGGATCCCTTCCTAAATAAAAGGGCTTGCTAGGACTCTTGTAAATACATTAGAAATCTGTATACATGTATCTATATAATTTTTTTAGGAGGTACTGGGGATTGAACCCGAGACCTCATACGTGGGAAGCAGGCACTCGGCCACTGAGCTACACCTGCTCCACTCTATGTACTTTTAAACTTAAAACAGTCAGAATTTACAGCTTGCATATTATGAACTATAGTCAGGTAATTTAAAAATTACACCCCAAAATCTGTAGTTTAAAGTATAAATAAATAAAATGATGTGGATGGAGAGAAAAAAATTAACACCAATATTTTAACAAGAAAAGATAATTTAGCTTCTACTCACTGTAATGTACTATTTGCTCTTCTTCCTTTTTCATTGTATATACGTCAATACAAAGCTCTCTTTAAGTCTGTTGACTTGAAGGAAGAAAGAACAGAAGTGGTATTACTTCAATAGAGGTAGAGTTTCACAAATCACAGACAATCAAAAAGAATGTATTTTAAGACACATTATTTTCTTCTGAACTTAGCAACATAACCTAATTAGGCAGAATGAATTTCTGTTAAAAAATTATTCTTAGTGTTAATGCATAATATCATGCCTCCCAATTTTCCAGTTTCAAGATAAAATTCAGTGATGTACTGAATGAGCCAATAGTTAGCATGTTTTTTATTTCCTAGCCATATGAATCTTATATCTGTATTATTTCCTTATTGTGACTACTCTTGTAGTTTTACTTTTGGTTAACTGTAACCCAGTTTCTTATTATTATAATTTCTTGTGCAATACAGATGTTATATATTTTTCAGAAATGCTTATATCACTTTTATGCCTATTTCTTTAAATGTTTTAATTAAAAGTGTACAAAGAGATCTTAGATTATACAGAATAGTATATGCAAAAGTCATTTAAGTCATTTAAAAACTAACTGTAGGGTCTACGGCCATACCACCCTGAACGCGCCTGATCTCGTCTGATCTCGGAACCTAAGCAGGGTCGGGCCTGGTTAGTACTTGGATGGGAGACCGCCTGGGAATACCGGGTGCTGTAGGCTTAAAAAAAAACAAAAACAAAAAAAAAACCCAAAAACTAACTGTAGGGGAGTGGCTATGGCTCAAGGGGTTGAGCTCCTGCCTCCCACATGGGAGGCCCCAGTTTCGGTTCCAGTGCCTCCTGAAAAAACAGAAACAGACAACAAGCAAAACAAACTGAAGAACCAACTCAGGGAAATAAATGTGGCTTAGTGGTTGAGCTCCAACTTCCCACATATGAGGTCCTGGGTTCAATCCTGGTCCAGGGCACCTCAAAAAACAAACTGTAAAGTAGGATAATAATTTGAATGCTCATTTTAATAACTAGACTAACTGAAAATCAGAGAGATTTAATTACTGTGAGAGTGGGTATGGCAAGTGGGTATGGGGGGAATAAAGAAAAGAAATTGATTAAGAATTCAAATTTATATGAATTCAAATGAGTTAAAAGAAATAAAAGAAGTAAACATAGAGAAGTGTTAGATTCCTGAAAAACTAGAGTTCATTGCTTTGGAAAATATGAAGCATATGGGACTGCAGACTTCTAACAATAAATAGGCAACAAAAGATTAAAGAATATTACCAATAATTAAAGGTGCCAGATCAATATAGTAGAGCATCAACAAACAATTTTCATTGACTGGTGGAACTAGATCTACAAAAGAAATATGGCTTAAATTTTGACTGTGCTATATACTACAGATGTAATGAATTACAGTAATTTTAAGTGGCATAAATACATTCTACAATGTGATTATTTTCTGTATATTGGTATCAGATGGAATTACTGTATTGGGTTACATAGATAATTTTTGTTAAAATTTTAAAATCTGTTGCTTTTGTCTAATAAAATTTGTTCCTCTATATTCAGAAGTTGAACTGTCTACATATTTTATTTATATTGTATCTTTTTTTTTTTTTTTTAAAGATTTTATTTATTTATTTATTCATTTATCCCCCCGCCTGCTGCTCGTGCTCGCTGGGTCAGCCAACCACGCCGTGTGGGCGGGCCCGCCCTCACCAGGAGGCCCCGGGAACCGAACCCGGGGCCTCCCACATGGTAAAGGGGAGCCCTACTGATTGAGCCACAGCCGCTTCCCTATATTGTATCTTTTTCAACCTGGCTCTTTAAAAAAGTATTAGTTCAAAAAGTTATCATCAACTCGTTCCATCATCTAATACCACAATAATAAAGTATCTGATAGAGGTAATTATGGTGTTCATGAGTAGCTTAAGAAATGCACAAAGAGAATAAGTAAAATTCTTATTGTCAAATTCTGGTTTCAGTATAGAAGAATGACTGGAAAACAAAAATGATAAATTCACTGGGTTTCCTCATAATATAAAAAGAAATACTTATTTATAAAATTCCACTGGCCTAGTATTTTGCTCTTTCAGAGAATTTAATTCATTTCTCAAAATAACAAACATGGTCTATATTCAGAGAAATTGCTTCCTTAACAGTGTAATTCATTTTGTTTTACATAGAAGAAAGAGGGGATATAAAGTTTAAGAACTTAATAAGTATTAACAATAATGGCATCTTGAGTCTGATTCTGCATGTGCAGGGTGGCTTCACTTCTTCCAGACTATTTCAGACTATTCCACAAGGGTCTATCCTCTGGGTTAGCACTACAAAACTGAAGTAGGCACAATTTGTCATTGCTATTGTCACAGATTCACATCTCTTCTGGAAAAGCCTCTCTTCCAGGTTTAGGTCTCAGCCTTCCAGTCCAGGCAAGGCAACATACCTCCCAGCCCACTGTGTATCTGTATTTACAGTTTAATTGTAACTTTATTTTTTTTTTTTTTTTTTTTTTTTTAAAGATTTTATTTATTTATTCATTTATCCCCCCCTTGCTGCTTGTGCTCGCTGGGTCAGCCAACCACACCGTGCAGGCGGGCCCGCCCCCACCAGGAGGCCCCGGGAACCGAACCCGCGGCCTCCCACATGGTAAACGGGAGCCCTACTGATTGAGCCACAGCCGCTTCCCTAATTGTAACTTTAAAGACTGAGTTTTTCAAGAATCAAAGAAATAAATGGTGGAATTTCCCCCTATAATGTCAGATGATTGGAGAAACAATTTGGGACACACCATTTCAAAGTATTATAAATTGGCCTTATTTATAGATATCTTAAATATAATTGCTAGTCTGACTTCAATTTGCTCATAGGTCCTCAAATTGTAGGTTGCTACTTATCCCACCCCCACCCACCCCTTCTCCTCAGGCCAGCACTACATCCTCAAAACAATCCACACCCTCTAGGAAGGTGGTGCCTGGGTGGGGATTGAGAAGTTTCCAGGAAAACCAAGTCCTCCCCACCCCCCACCGAGTAATTCTGTAAAAATTTGCTCTTGCTCAGTTAGTCTTCCCTCATGCAGGCAGGCCTGGCTGTCTGTGCAGTTTTATACCTTACCTTATTCATCTTTGTACCTCTAGTACAAATCTTTTCAGGTATGAATTTGTTACAGCTTTTAGTCTGTGCAGTGTCATTTGGTACAGAAATATAAAAGGTAGCCAGAGGATCTTCCATTAAGCAGGGGTAAAAATTTCCAGTATTTTGGCTAAATTATGTGACTCAGGTCACTTTTAATAAACACCAAGCTAGTGAGGTATTCTTACGTTCCAGGTACTCTTCTGGGTTCTGGGGACACATTAGAGGATGTTTGATGTACGTTAAAATTATTTTTCCCCACCATTTAATCTTTGTGAACCTCAGTCTTTGGCTTTTAGAAATATTTTTAAACACTCTATAATTTGCCAAACAGAGATTTCACTTGTTGAAAAACCATAGTACTTTCTATGTAAGTAATAGCACTAGTGAACTTTGTTTCAACTGAATCTTAATAGTCAGGTTTTAAAAATCAATTTTAAAAGTACAATAAGGAAACAAAAAATGACTGATAACCCTATGATCTAGAGATAACCAGATGTGATGCATTTTTCATATATATAAGATTATAATACAGTTTTGTGTTTTCTTTTTTCTCTTATATCAAGATCGTTTTTCTGTATAATTAAGAATCTTGTAATAATTTTTATGGATGTACTATAATTTATGTAATCATTCTCTTATTGTTGGATATTTAATCCATTTCCTTTTGTTGTCATTATCATCAATAACATCACCTGCATGTTCTATTATTTCCTTAGTATGCATCCCACAAAGACTAATACTAAATGAAGGTTATGATCATATATAAGGTCAAAAATAAACATTGTCCAATTGCACTCTAGGAAGACTGTACTAATTTGCATTCCCACCAGTAGGATTTGCCTGATTTGCTGCACCCTTTCTGGTATTAATAAATATTATTTGATGATAAATTTGCTATTTTTGATATTTTAATGAACTATGTTTTACATTAATTCTGAGTCACAGTTATCATATAGAAAGAATAAGATTAATTAAAAATCAATATAAATAAGGAAAATGTAAAAATACCAAAAATGGTCAGTATGTGATAATGTTCTAGGACATCAAAAGTTTATTTCATATAAAATAAAAATGCAAATATTGTGTCTTTTTGGAAACAAAAAACAACCCTCAGGATTGCACTTAAGTATGAAACATCAATTCACTAGGTAAAAAGATGAAGGGGGAAAATACTTATAACTAATGAAAAAGCATATATAATTGCTGCTGTGGTTTCAGAAAACTCTGTTAAAGATTATTGTAGTGGTTATTGTAGTGGTTTGTTTGTAGTAACCGTACATAAAGACTGTACATAACTCCTATGCAAAAGGACCTCTCCCTTCTAAAGTTGTAATTTTAATATTTGTAAGAACTCTGGCCTGCTGGCTTTTCACAATCTTTGCCTGAGGTAAATGTGTGAGGGCTGTCTGAATGCAAGAGATCTGAAGAGTTTATGTTTCTCATAGTTCTTTCTGCTTTTAGTTGTAGCTTAAATTGTCTTTAAGTCACATCATATCATCAGTTCTGCAAGACTCTGTATTGCTCTTGAGCCTACTAAATCCCTCTTTAAACATAAAAGAGAAGAATTTTTTAAAAAATCAAGAGGTCTGTACTCACAATTTAAGGCAGCTTCAGTAAAACGTGGTTTTATTCTTGTTTTCTTTTCTTAAAAATATTTCCTATTTCAAATTTTTTCTTTAACTTCTTTTATGGTAAAGAGGATGGGAATTGTGGTTAAAAACAGTACTATTGGGAAGCGGCTGTGGCTCAATCAGTAGGGCTCCCGTTTACCATATGGGAGGCCCTGGGTTCGGTTCCCGGGGCCTCCTGGTTCCCGGGGCCTCCTGGTGAAGGCAAGCCCGCCCGCACGGCGTGGTTAGCTGACCCAGCGAGCACAAGCAGCAAGGGGGGGATAAATGAATAAATAAATAAAATCTTTAAAAAAAAAAAACAGCACTATTTAACCAACGAGATTAACAAATAGCAAATTTTAAACTTTTTTATTGTGGTAACATATACAACACAAAATTTCCCATTTTAACCACTTTCATGTGTACAATTCAGTGATAATTACAATCACAATATCATGCTGCCATGCTAACACCATCCATTACCAAAATGTTTCATCACCCACCTCTAACTCCTCATTCCTCCTCACCGGCCCCCAGGCCCCATGTAACCTGCAATCTACTTTCTGCCTGTTGTAACAAATGAGTTTTTAAAAATTATAAATTCCATACATAGTTAGATAAAAGAATCTTAAATCTTCATTTTTTTTTTTTTTTTTAATAGGAATATATTAGGTTAAAAGCATACGGTTCTGAGGCCGTGAAAATGTCCAAATCATCGGAGCCGCTATCTCACTGAGCCGCCATCTCATTGAGCTGCCGCTGTAGGCCATCAGGCACATGGCAGCATCAGCTCCTCTCTCCCTTCTCCTCCAGGCCTCATTGCTTTTGGCTTCTGGTAAAGTGGCTTCCTCTCATGTTCTAGGTTCTTCTCTGTCTCTGAAGCTTTTTTCTGTGCCTGTGGCTTTTATTTCTCCATCTATAAAGAATCGTAGTAAGAGGATCAAGACCCACCCTATGTCACACAATCCAATCAAAGACCCTTAAACGAAGTAATGTAAATCAAAAGGTCCCACCTACAATAGGTTTCCATGCACAGGAATGGATTTGCTTTAAAAACACTGTCCACTCAGCTTCACGCTTCACATTCCCAGAATATGTAAGAATTGCTCCCTCTAGCCCCAGGACCCTGGATCCTACTCCTGTGGGGTTCCAAAGGTCATACCTGCCTCAGGAGCTGCCAGTGTCATGGGAAGCCAATAACACTCCCCTCCTAACATGCTCTGAGGCTTGGTGGCTCAGCACACTGAGGGGAAAAGCTCAGGAGGCAGAGGTGACTGCTCATCCTGGAGACCCTGATGGCTTCCCGTCGACACTGATGTATTCAGCCAGGTGTCAGCATTACTTTTTGGTCACAGATAAAGTTTGTTTCTCAGACAAAATCTTTTCTCCAGCACCATCTCACAGAACTTTTACACCTACACATTACTAGCCTGCTTCAAAGGATGGCTCCCTCCACTCCAAAACACTCTGGAAAAAGACCATGGCTCACAAAGTTCTTGAATGGATCTTGTCCACCTGAAGAAATTATTTCTTGCCTGTACCCCTCCCCTTCTAGTGACATCATCTTCTGTAGGGAATTTGTAATTCCCTGAACACACTGGACTCATCTCATCTTTACCTATGCTACAACCTATGCAAAGAATGTCTTTCCTCTTTGCTGGCAAACTTCAGCATCTGGCTCAGGAATGGTCATCTCCAAGAAGCCCTCACCCACACACTGTTCACTCTGTGGGTGTGGCCCCTCCCTCAAGTTCTCTCAGCACTCCTCTCGAATTATGTTTACCTTTCTATTAGACTCTCAGACCATTTCACGTGTCTTTGCACCGCCAGAGCCTAGCACAGTCCTTGAAGTATAGTACTGATACCTGTTAAACTTCCTTGAATGAATGGTTGTCCCCACCTCCCCCGCCCAAAGTGAATCACTGCCTTTGTTCCAGGATATTCTCTTCCTCCGGGAGTCCTCTTATAGCAGCCCGCTTCCATCTCATCTGCTGCCACCGAGTACTTCCCAGACCTATTCTCATATTCCTCTTAAACACGAGAGAATGAATTGCACTCCTTTTCATCTACCTTCATCCCTGTGGGTTCATAGCCTCTAACGTAACACAGCTCAAGTAATCTCATTCGGTTGAACTCAGTCATAAGCATGATTTGCTTATAAACATGATCAAGTGTGCATATGCTAGGGGACGAGAGAATGATGCAGAGTGAGACTGGATTATTTTATGGTGCTTCAACGTTCAAATTTGATTTCTATATATTTCCCATGAACGCAAGGCGGCGGAAAAAGCACTTGAGACCAAAGTAAGGAAAGCAGTGGCGAGAACAGGGAGACGACAACAGAAAGCTGTAATCAGGAGGAAGCAGGAAAAATGAAAAATGAGTTGGAGAACGTTTCAACGCAGGCTCCGGAGAAGACGAGTTGCAGCCACTCGCATCTCCGACCTCGCAGGCCGCCGCGCTCTCGGCGCGGAAAAACTGTCGGCCCCTCCGGGCGCCACTCCCGGCGCCCAGGGTTTTCGCCACCATGCAAAATTTTTTTTTCACATTACAACATTACTTTAAAATATATATATATATTAAGAAACTTTGATTACATAAATGCTACACAAAAAATATAGGGGATTCCCATATGCCCTGCTCCCTAGTCCACCCACATTTTCCCACATCAACATCAGTTTTAATAGCAAAAAATTGGAAGCAGCCAATTTTTTTGTCTCGCAAAACAAAACAAAACAAAAAATCAATTAACCACCATGTAATTTTGATCGAGGGTTCACAACCACGGAGACGCGGCGAAGCACGCAATATAAAATTCCAGGAGGCCGACCCGTCCAAGGAAACTTCGGTTTCATCTCCTTTTGTCCCCGCCGGGGTGAGCTGCCCTCGCGACCCAACCACGCCAGCGCCTAGTGTGTGGACAGCGCGGGCGGAAGAAAAAAGCCGGCTCTGGCCGCACTGTCTCAGGACGACCAACTCAGAATGACTCCCCTCCACCCCTGCGTGCTCGGTTGGTGTGAACGCCCGACACTGAACACTTTAGACCTCAGGAACACAGCAAACCGCCCACACCGCCGCACTCACACGACTCCCCTCCGCGCCTCCCCCGCCCGCGCTTGGAAGGCCGCGCTGCGCATTGGCCCCGTGCCCTGCCAATCCGATGGGCCAAGACAGCGAAGACGCGCGTACACCTGGCCTAGAGCGCGAGCGTAACGCCCCCAACCCGTAGGCGGTGCGCGAGGCGCCGTGGCGCAGGGCCTCGCCCGAGACGTGGGAGGGGCTTCATTTGCATAACGGCCGCCCCTCGGCCTTCTAGCTCCGGCCGAGGTCCCGCCCCTCACCCAACTTGAAATCTGTTGGGCCACCGGCCGGTCACTCCCAGCCAGGCAAGCCTGTGGCGGGGCTGGAAGAGTCTGTGCGGGCGGCCCTGGGAGCGGATTGGCTCTGGGAGTTTCCAGAAGGCGGCGGGGAGGCGGCTATAAGAGCGGGGAAGCGCGCGGGGAGCGGGGAGACGCCGGTTGCCCTGTCGGTGTGCTACGTGAGGCGAGCGTTAGTTGACGCCGCGGCTCCTCTCGCTCGCTTTCCCGTCTAAACTCGCTTGCCTGTCTTTCAGTCAGGATGTGTGCCCGCGGCCCGGCTATCGGCATCGACCTGGGCACCACCTACTCGTGCGTGGGGGTCTTCCAACATGGCAAGGTCGAGATCATCGCCAACGACCAGGGCAACCGCACCACCCCCAGCTACGTAGCCTTCACCGATACCGAGCGCCTCATCGGCGACGCCGCCAAGAACCAGGTGGCCATGAACCCCACCAACACCATCTTCGACGCCAAGAGGCTAATTGGACGGAAGTTCGAGGACGCCACAGTGCAGTCGGACATGAAACACTGGCCATTCCGGGTGGTGAGTGAGGGAGGGAAGCCCAAGGTGCAGGTGGAGTACAAGGGAGAGATCAAGACCTTCTTTCCGGAGGAGATTTCCTCGATGGTCCTCACGAAGATGAAGGAAATCGCCGAAGCCTACCTAGGGGGCAAGGTGCAGAGTGCGGTCATCACCGTCCCGGCCTATTTCAACGACTCGCAGCGCCAGGCCACCAAGGACGCGGGCACCATCACGGGCCTCAACGTGCTGCGCATCATCAACGAGCCCACGGCGGCGGCCATCGCCTACGGCCTGGACAAGAAGGGCTGCGCGGGCGGCGAGAAGAACGTGCTCATCTTTGACCTGGGAGGCGGCACCTTCGACGTGTCCATCCTGACCATCGAGGACGGCATCTTCGAGGTGAAGTCCACGGCCGGCGACACCCACTTGGGCGGTGAGGACTTCGACAACCGCATGGTGAGCCACCTGGCCGAGGAGTTCAAGCGCAAGCACAAGAAGGACATCGGGCCCAACAAGCGTGCGGTGCGGCGGCTGCGCACCGCCTGCGAGCGCGCCAAGCGCACCCTGAGCTCGTCCACGCAGGCGAGCATCGAGATCGACTCGCTCTACGAGGGCGTGGACTTCTACACGTCCATCACCCGCGCCCGCTTCGAGGAGCTCAACGCCGACCTCTTCCGCGGGACCCTGGAGCCGGTGGAGAAGGCGCTGCGCGACGCCAAGCTGGACAAGGGCCAGATCCAGGAGATCGTGCTGGTGGGCGGCTCCACCCGCATCCCCAAGATCCAGAAGCTGCTGCAAGATTTCTTCAACGGCAAGGAGCTGAACAAGAGCATCAACCCCGACGAGGCAGTGGCCTACGGCGCCGCGGTGCAGGCGGCCATCCTCATCGGAGACAAGTCGGAGAACGTGCAGGACCTGCTGCTGCTTGACGTGACCCCGTTGTCGCTGGGCATCGAGACGGCTGGCGGCGTCATGACCCCGCTCATCAAGAGGAACACCACGATCCCCACCAAGCAGACGCAGACCTTCACCACCTACTCGGACAACCAGAGCAGCGTGCTGGTGCAGGTGTACGAGGGCGAACGGGCCATGACCAAGGACAATAACCTGCTGGGCAAGTTCGACCTGACCGGGATACCCCCGGCGCCCCGCGGGGTGCCCCAGATCGAGGTCACTTTCGACATCGATGCCAACGGCATCCTCAACGTCACCGCCGCTGACAAGAGCACCGGGAAGGAGAACAAAATCACCATCACCAACGACAAGGGTCGTCTGAGCAAGGACGACATTGACCGGATGGTGCAGGAGGCGGAGCGGTACAAGTCAGAAGATGAGGCCAATCGCGACCGCGTCGCGGCCAAAAACGCTGTGGAGTCCTATACCTACAACATCAAGCAGACCGTGGAAGACGAGAAACTGAGGGGCAAGATAAGCGAGCAGGACAAAAACAAGATCCTCGACAAGTGTCAGGAGGTGATCAACTGGCTTGACCGAAACCAGATGGCAGAGAAAGACGAGTATGAACACAAGCAGAAAGAGCTCGAAAGAGTGTGCAACCCCATCATCAGCAAACTTTACCAAGGCGGCCCTGGCGGCGGCGGTTCTGGAGCCTCCGGCGGACCCACCATCGAGGAAGTGGACTAAGCTTGTACTCGAGTCACCGTAAACCTCTTTTCCTTTCTCTATTTTTTTTTTTTTTTCTTTTTCTTTTGTTATTTGAAATGTTAGGGTGCCAAGTGCGAAATCTATTGTTCGAAGTCTTTAGCCCGGTGTATTGCATGTGAAAGGAAAGGTACAACTTAGTTTAATTATAAAAGATTAGTTCTAATGTTTGATTTTTAAAAAAACATTTGAGGTTTTCCCTTTAATACATTTTGTGTGTTTGCTGACTTGAGCATTTTTCATTAGCTTAGTTCGTGAATGGAGATTTGTTTGAGATGGGAAACCTGAAGTTTGCACACTTGTCCTGTGGAAGCTTGGTAACAATAAAATATATAGAAGCTTGAATTGTTTATTTTTATGTAGTTTTCTTAAGACAAAAGTGAACATTGCTGTAGTGTTAAGGACAGGTATATTTTTGGCAAACATGCATAAATGCTCATTTAAAGTAAAGCTGAAATTGATCTCAAAATTACTGTCTGGGAGTCCTCAATTTTCCCGAATTTTGCTATTTTACCCATCTTGGTATTTAAGACATTAGTATGAGGTAAAATTTATCTAACCTAATCTTGTCTAATTCTCAGATGGGGTGCCTGCCTTGAATTCCCAACATCTAAAGTGGAGAAGATGTGGGTAAATTTTTTTTTTCCCTTTTACAGAAACCGGACTGGGATATTCCAGTGTACTCAAACTCCTAAGGCTTGGCACCTGAATATTCCAGCAAAATACAAGCTATATTCTGGGGTTATGTGTAAACTGATTCTTTCTCTGAACTAATAAAACCTGGGGCATGAGTTGTCTTCTGCTAATAGGCAAAGGAAGTATAGAAACAAGTTGCTTTCTGTAACATACAGGTGCCTGAAACAGAACCACTGTAAAGCAGTTTAAGAGTCCAGATTTAACTTCCGAGTTTATAGCAAATTCCAGGCTCAGATACATGTTTCTAGCAGTTATAATTATTGGGGGAATAGGGGAAGGGGTTATTTTGATAATTTTTTTTTTTCTGTTTTGAGGATCATAATGCTGTTGCAATGCCTATCTTAAATTACTAGAATAGATTTTCTTTTTAAAAAGACTGACTACAAGATATTCCTGTATGTTGTTAATGCACAATTTGTCCATTTTCCTATAATCTGGTTTGAGATTGTTAAAGATAGGAACATTGCAATCCTTTGGAGATCTTCTATCCTGGGCTTAAGCTTTAAAATCCACATTCTTGGGAGAAGATTGTTCACCATGTTTATTTTTGTTAGTGAATGACTTTTCTACTTTGTTCTGATTTAGTCTCTCTGAAAAATTCAGTAGAGCTGATTGAAGAGTATATTGTTAATCTAATGTTTCACTGCACATAGACATTTTTTTTTTTTCATGAATAACTTTATTAACTTTTCTGGGATCTTCTGACAAGATTGTTTTTAATCTTAAAATGCTTTGTCTCTTCAGTGAAGCCATCTTGGGAGTTAGTCATTACTCCTCCCTTATCTGTCATTTTGACTCCAACCAGATATTCCTCTTCTTTTGGTCCAGACCCTCAGATTTTAAAAGTAGCATAGACATTTTGATACCTCTTTCCATGTGTTATAGATTTGCTTCATATTATTCATAATAGTGAATTATAGAAGCAATATTTTTTATTTAGTACCATTCTGTTCAAAAAGTGAGATCGATGTTGGGAATAATAGAGTAATAATTTAAAAACTAGAGAAAATTAGCCTTATAATTTTGGGCTTTGGTGTAATGATTTACAGAAGATTTGGCTCATGTACTTAAAAGCTTTTTTACTTTTTTTTTTTTTTTTTAGTAAGTTTCATTGGGATGGGGGGAGGGAGACAAAAAGCCAATTGTGAAATTATTTCAAAATAAGCTTAAAAATTTTTTTGTAAAAAAGAAGGAAAAAAATTTTTTTGTAAACTAATTGCTCTTTATACTCTGAAAAGCTAAAGATAACTTGAGCTGTTGTCCCCTTGGAAAGTTTTCAGTGAGGAAACATTAAGGGTGTTTCATTGACTATAGATAACATCACATAAATATTTGACCAACTGCCTTGGTACTAACAGAATCAGGTGATAGGTAGTCTTAGAGTAACTTTTAATGTAAGTATGAAGTTTACCAAGATAATACCCATCCTTTTACTAGCGCTTTTTTGTTGAAAGTGTTTATCCCTTGCTTTAAACTTCAAAACATAATGGAGTCTTGAAGTGCAATATGGTATTAGTATGACTCATTTCAGACCTCACTTTAGAGATTAGTTTCTCAAGTATCAAAAAAAACCACACAAAACCTGTGATCTTATGGCCTGGCCTCTGGCGACTTGTAAGCACTAATCTCTTTTTTTTTTTTTTTTTTTTTACCAGGAGGTACCGGGGATCGAACCCTGGTCTCTCCATATGGTAGACAGACACCTAACCTCTTGAGCCACATCCGTTTCCCGTACACTAATCTCAATCTATGTTAGATACTTCATTTTCTGCTATTTTGAAATGTAATTTGTAAAACTCTCGGCTTTCCTGTAGAGTTTTTAATTCTGCCTTCTCAAATTTACCTAGATCTGAATATTGCTAGGATAACTCCACCAAAGTAACTATTCTCTGTTTCCAGAAGTCAGTTGAAGCTGGTAATGTAGCAACTCCTGGGAACCTCTTAGATGTTAGATCAGCCATAGTAAGTGATAGTGGAAAAAGTACTTGATGGTAGGACAGGGCTTAATTACAGTTTCAGGAATAACTAGCATCACTTGAACTTGAAAGTAGTGAATTTTGCTAGGGAATAGTAGTCATGAATAAAGCAAATGCAATTCATAAAATATGCTAAGGGGTTAGAAAAGTACAATTCTCAGAACAGGTACTTGAATTCTTTCTTAAATGTCTAATTAACATAGTTGTCTAGACATCTTTCAAAATATAACCAGGTTTACAGTATGAGATGTGTGAAATTTCAAAACAAGCTCACTTTAAATTTTTATATTTGATATGTATAATGGGAAAAGCATTAAAACTTATTAGGAGATAATGCTATTTACATCTTTAAATTTAACATGCATAAGAGGGTATTTAATATGTCATCTATTTCTTCAGTATTTCAAGGTGAATTAATGAGAATCTCTTTCAATATTTATCCAGCATATAATCTTAAAAAGGAGAAAGATATAGATGAAATTTTTAAAAATTTTGTTTTGAATTTCAAATACCGGGCCCATGATAAGGCATTCACCTACTTGATATTGAATGTAGTTTATAAAACTTTTGTCATGAGACAGGTTCCCCTTAATAAAGTAACAACTGGAATTAAATTGAAGTTACTTAAAAAAGCCAATATCCATATATTACAGGACAATTGCTTAGGTTAAGGAGCAACAGGAATATTCAAATGCTTCCATTTAATGTATAAACATTAGGTAGTTAGTTATATATTAAATTGAAGGTCTATGTTTAAACATTAAAATTAAAGTCATTCCTTGAAGAAAAATTATGGATCTTGTAAAAAGCTCAGTATTCTTGCTATAACTCTGGGAATAGAAGTATTTTAGGGTACATGCACCTCTGAAATTTAATAGGGGCAAACGTAATGTTGAAATGTCTTTCCCCTTAGAACAAAGACGCATAGGCCCTTTCCTCCACCCCTTTCAATGTAGATTAGGTTGTTATGTTTGTGAATTGGAGAAATAAGCAACCAAAAATGGAGTTGATAATTAAAAGCTTGCATTACCATTTTCTTTTTTTTTTTTTTTAAGATTTTATTTATTCATTTATTCCCCCCTTGCTGCTCGTCCCGTGCCCGCTGGGTCAGCCAACCACGCCGTGCAGGTGGGCCGGGGCCTCCAATATGGTAAACGGTAGCCCTACTGATTGAGCCACAGCCGCTTCCCAGCGTTACCATTTTCTTACATGTTTTTTTTTAGTTAGGATTTTAACACTATGAAAATCTGTTTGTGATGACTTTTTCATAGTATAAACATACATTATATTCACTTAATATCATGGGCCTAGAACTTGAGACCAGCAACTTAATTCTGTTTTTTAGGTAATTATATGACCTTGAGCGGTTTCTCTTAATTAGGGAGAAAAACAACTTTTCCTCAACTTAAGTCATTGGGATATATTGAAGAAATTAACTGGCCACTGGTGTATTTAAATGAGATCTTCCTAATATGATTGTGAGGTGGATTCCATCCAGATTCCTTTCCATCTAGATTCCGTGATTTTTCTCAGATGAGGACGCAGGATTAGTGTTTTCTTGTCCCAGACTCTACTAGTTAAGCAGCAGAAGCAAGTTTTGAAAATCCTATTTCCATGCCCATGTTCTCTTTCACTAGACTACACTGCTTCCTAACACCCATCCTCCAAATCAAGCTAGGTCCAACTTGAATTTGAACTTAACGGTGCTAACCATTAAAGTTTGGAATAAACGGATCTTCCCTATAGAACTGAGTATAGCTATTCCTTTTTTTTTTTTTTTTTTTTTTTAAGTGGTTTAATTTTACGTTTGGGATGCCGTGAATAAACTAGAGTCAACCCGGGGTCAGCTTAACTATGGGTAAGCCAATAAGACACCACCAGCAAGGAGGCGGACGGGGTGAAAGGTGATGCTTTGGCGACCTCAGAACCCGAGTCCGGACGCCCGTCCAGTCCCCGGCGGAAGCAGGGAGGGTCCCCGCCCCGCAGTCCGCAGGTTCCAACCGCCGACGGGCGGTTGCCTCGACTATGCTGTGAGCAGGGCAGGAGGAGGCCATGTTTCGGGGGCCGGAACTTTATTCAAGGAGGAAGCGGTTGGACGCACAACCCACCTCCCGGCAAGAAGTAAGTGCAGCCTAGGCAGTCCCCACCCGGCGGCGGTGGTAGGCGTGGCGGAAACCGGGAGGGCTCCGAGCGAGGCCGAGGCGGGGGACGGCCACTTTTCCTTTTGCCGCGCCCCTAGCCCTCCCAGGAGGCTAGTCGCCGCCTTCGCCCCCGAGGTGAGCAATACTCTAAATGATGTGGGCATATTTGCCTACTAGAACAAAACTTCGAGGCCTATTCAGCAAACGGTTAGAATTGAATCTGACTTCCTCCGCAGAAACGCAGATATTTAGATATTTATGGAAACCTCTAATTGGTTGGTTGCAAAATAAATAGACCCACTGCAGAGGAAGCAGCCCTGCTATGACTCTTTACCCCTATGTGAAAGGGTAAACTTGCTCCTTGCCAACTTCCTCCGAAAGGCGGGGTCAAAGTTATAGCAGGCTTCTGTAGTGAAAGACTAATTCAGCTCAAAAGTTTAGGCTGCCCAGGTCAATAGCTTATTGTCTGAATCCCAATTCATCGAGAAATTGCTATGATGAGCCTTGAGCCCTAGGCAGTCCAAGTGAAGTTCCTTCTCTCCCTCCCCACTTCCCTCCCCACTTTTCATCAAAAAAGGATGAAATCCTGGCTTCAGAATTTTTAGAAAGGCAAAAAGCAAACAAAAAAACAACACAACTTGTAAGTTCTACGTCTTCATTGAATAAAGGAATGGAAAGAATTATTAAAGGTTCATTGTAACCTGTGTATTGTAAATTGAACTTTTTATTGTTTTTGCTGCAATCATTTTATTTTTACAGCATTCGGGATTACGATTAGGGATGTGGTATTGGAAAGATGAAACCAGAACCCTTGAATTCAGAAGGTAAATTTTAACAACTTTATTATAGTTTCCATAAAAATTACATGTGCTTGGGTTAAAAAAAAAAAAAAAAAAAAAAAAAGAAAAAAAAAAAAAAAAAGAAAAAAAAAAAAAAAAAAGAAGTAAAAATACAAAGAATAAAATAAATATTCCCTGAAATCCCACCATCTGGCCGTAACCAATGTTAACATTTTGGTGAACAGCCTGCCAGACATCATTTTCTGTTAACGTTTATAAACAGCTTCCTACATGCTAGACACTGTAGTAATCAGTTCACCAATTCTTTGAAATAGCTACATGTTAATCCAATCCAAGAGTTAAGAAATTTGAGGAAAACTAAGTGACTTGGTTAAATCACACAGCTAAGAGGTGGCTAAAACAATTAAAACCAAGGTCTGTTTGCCTCAGAGTCCATATTATTAACTAGTGTATATAATTGCTTTTTGGATCTATAAAAATACAGTTTTTATAGGACTATATTATACCTGCTGCAATAGAAGGTAAATTTTACAAGGTAAAATTAATAGATTAGGAAAAACTGATTTTAATATCCATTGAGAAGATGCCAAATCTATTAAAAGTGATACCTAAACTAACAATAATAGCCACTATCTCTTTTATATCTACGTGCCAGACATTTGAGTATTTTTCAAATCCTTAACAACAGCTATGGAAGGTGAGCATTAATATCCCCATTTTGCAGATGAAGAAATAAGGCTCAAGGAGATTAAGCAACTGAACCAAAGCCATACAGCCAGTAAGTAGCAGAACTGACATTTTTGAACCTGCATCCATCTGATTGATAGCCATTTCCACTGTATGCCCTTACTCCCTTGACTAGACCATAAGCCCTTCAAAGGCAGAAACTGTCTTAACTCATCTTCATGTCACTGATGCCATCTATAGAAATTTCACAATGTAGGCACTCACCTAATGTTTATTGAACTTATTCAGTAAACCAGCTAGATTCCAGCTGAATAAGACTAGAAACAAGGGGACCAATTAGAAGGCTAGTTGTAGGAAGGTTACTGGTAGTTATACAGGTAGGAAACAGTCAGAACTAAGTAAATGTTGGTAGAAATAGAAGGGTACAGGACTGAGAAATATTTAAGGGATGGTTTCAACAGGGTGTTTGGATAAAACTAATAGTGTGTGGTGCCTGCATGTGAATGGACAGGAGACGAGGTGTCTATGTTGATTCTCAGGTGTCTAGCCTGGGTGATTGGGTGACTGGGGTTGCCCTTCATCACTATACAGAATGAAGGGGGCAAAACTGGTGTTTGAGGTTGCTATTGACTTATTCACATGGATATGTCTCTTAGGCTTTTGGACAAAAATGGGGCTGGAACTCAGGAAAGGAGTGGGCTAAGCAGATGTCATTTTTAATTGCATTGTAAATATGCCATATTTCATGTCAATTAAGCATAAATAATTTTAAAGACTTACATTAGAGTCAAAATCAAAAGTTTATAGTTCATAGAATATTTATTTCAGCAATTCTGAGTAATTTGCCATTTTCAAAGCAGTAATTTCAATTTTTGTTCTCACACGTCACAGAAGATTCTGTTCAATAGCTCCTAAAATATCACACTTGGTAAAGAGAGTGAAATAGCTTTGGGATTAAAAAAGAGGATAGTCATAGGAGTCAAAATACATGTCAAAGCACAAAAGAAGTTTGAGTATAAATTTTTTTTTTTTTCTTAAGATTTTATTTATTTATTCATTTATCCCCCCCTTGCTGCTTGTGCTCACTGGGTCAGCTAACCACGCCGTGCGGGCGGGCTTGCCTTCACCAGAAGGCCCCGGGAACCGAACCCGGGGCCTACCCATATGGTAAACGGGAGTCCTACTGATTGAGCCACAGCCACTTCCCATTGAGTATAAATTTTAACTGCTATCTAGAGTTAGCCAAACTGCAAAGTTTGAGGGCACAGTCCCCCCAACTGCCAAATCTACCCAGGACTTCTGGTATCACGTGTAATGAGTTAAGATCCAACTACAAAGTTAGAGGAAGGAGTCCACACAAGACCACTTTCACTCTTTCATTTCTGACACTGCAAATCTGAGAGGTTCCCATAACTACTTTTAGGTTCAATAATTCGCTAGAAGGACACATAGAACTCACTCAAAGCTATTATACTCACTGTTAGAGTTTATTACAGGGAAAGGATACAGATTAAAATAGGTCAGGGGAAGAGGTGCATAGAACAGTGTTTGGGAGGGTGCCAAATGCAAAGCTTGTATTGTCCTCAGGATATGTTACCCTTCTGGATCCATGGCAAAATAACGAGTTTGCCAAATAGGGAAGCTCACCCAAGCCTTGGTGTTCAGAGTTTTTATTGGAGCTCTATTATGCAGACATGAATGATTAATTGATTGCCCCATGTGATTGAGCTCAGCCTTCAGGCTGACTGATACCACATGACCAGAAGCCCTCAACCTAAATCACATGTTTGGCTTTCTGTCATGGCTAGCCCTCACCCTTAAGATTATCTGTATGGCAGGCCCCACCTTAAGATCCAATATGGCCAGCCCCCAGCCTCAACAAAGACACTCATATCAGGTATGACATAGATTTTACCTCCCAGAAGTCAGGGGCAAAAGCCAGACCTCTTTTTGGGCAAGGCCAAATTATTCACTGCACAAGTGCCAATATTTTCGTTTCTCAATCTCATGTATCAAAGGCCATCTCAATTCTCTCTTCTTATGATGAAAAATGGACTGTACTTTTTACTTGCTAAACATTTTTGTAAATGAAGCTAATTTCAAACCACTTTTGTAGTGCTAATCTAATAACCCCCTACCCCAAGTGGTACTATTTCATATTTGAGCCTACTAATAAATTCACAGATCTCAGTTTCACATTTTCTTCATATTCATAAAATAAAGGTTCTTTTGGTTTGTTACCAGATAGTTTTTTAAAGGTGAATGGCTGATTTCCACCAGTGTTGGAAATATATTTGGGATGGTGTGATTTAAAATGTAGGCTGTATGACATAATGTTGAGGGGAAAAAAAGCCAGACACAAAATGTGCATATTATATAATTTCATTTATATGAAGTTTAAAGAATAGGCCAAAAAAGAACTCTGATAATAAAGGTTACCTGGGTGGGGGTTGGGGAGGTAGAAGGGAACCTTCTGGAGTACTGGAATGTATGCTCTAAAAAGCCCCCTCCCACAGAGGGGTGAGATTAGTACTAGAGAAGAGCAATTATACAGGAAGGAGGTAACTAGGCCCAGATAAAGACTGGTAGGAAAATGAAGAGTCAGAGACTCAGAGACAATTCAGAGGTAAATACCACCTTTATGCAAGACTGGTAGCTAATAAGACTAGCTGTGAGAGGGAGGAGGTGAGAATGTCTGGGTCATTGAGGGGATGAGGATATTGCATTTTGAGATGTAGAAGGCTAAGGGCTCAGAATAGCTCAGTGGAAAAATTTCTGCCTAGCATATAGAAGGTCTCTGGTTTGATTCCTGGCTATTCCTTGAGATATGGAAGGTGGACAGAGAGTAAGTTTATGGGGGATTCACAAGGTAACAAGCTTACTTGCAGAATTTGAGGTGCCTGTCTATGGGACCTCCTGGTCAAGAATCCAGTAAGTTGGAGTTTGGCCCCCAGAAGAGAAGCCAGTGCAAAGTGAGAAGTGAAATAATTAAGGCCAGAACTTTAGGAAAGAGCTTAAATTTGACTTAAGTTTTAAAAAGTCATATTATTTTTTAAAAATCAGAAAATACCAATAAGTGAAAGCAAACAAAAAAATTTACCATCCTATCCTAGAAGAGTAACTATTAACATCTTATTAAAAAGCTTTCTAAGCCCTCTTCTATTTATACACATATATTTTTAAAAATAATAATAGGATCTGAGTGTGTATGCCCTTTTGTAGCCTGATTTCATAAATTTAGTATATTCTGCAATTCCATTTTTTCATATCTTTTTTCTGATTATTAAGTCTTACATACGTACTAAAAAACAAGTACATAAATGTATGTACTAAAAAGTGAAAATTCTACCTTAAAGCCCATCAGGACTTCAGTGTTAATAGTTACACATTATTTCTATTTTTGTGTGTTCAACATACTCATAACATTTATTTTACATTTTTCGATTGATAATTCCAATACTGGAAGTCTTTGCAGGTCTGTTTTTGCTTCCATTTTTTTTTCTGACCATGTTATTTCTTTAAAAAAAGCTTTATAAGTGTTAATGTTTTCAACTTTTTATATCGGACAATTTCAAACACAAAGGTAGAAAGAATGAAAAAAATGAACCCCAAGGTACCCATAATTTGGCATCAACAGTTACCAGATTAAGGCCAACTTCATATCATCTATACCTCCATCTACCTAGCTCAATTATTTTGAAGCAAATCCCACGCATTATTTCATCTATAAATATTTCAGTATGTATCTCTTAAAAAATAAGCACTCTCCTTTTAAAAACATAACCCAATTACTCTTTGCACACCTGAAAATAGGAACAGTAATTCCTTAATATCACATATTCAGTTGGTGTTCAGATGTCTTCTATTGTCTAATTTTTTTTTTTTTTTTTTTTTTACCGGGAAGTACCGGGGATCGAACCCTGGTCTCTCCATATGGTAGACGGACGCCGAACCTCTTGAGCCACATCCGTTTCCCAAACAGTGATTCTTTTTTTTTTTTTTTTTTTTTTTTTCCACTGGGAGGTCCCAGGGATCGAACTCAGGTCCCTCCATATGGGAGACAGATGCCCAACCATTTGAGCCACATCTGCCCCCCCTGTCTAATATTTTTTTAAGTTTGTTTCAATCAGGATTCAAATAAGGCCCATACCTTACAATTAGTTTGATGTGTCTCTTAATGTGCACATTTTAAGCTTTTGATAGATGTTTTCACATGGCTCTCAGAAATAGGAGCTAGGCAAAGAAAGTGGAGCTAGACAAAGGAAAAGAATAATTAGAAAGGTTAGAGGAAAAATTCGTAGGTATATAGGCCTAGATGCTAAAGAGAGCCCAGGTGAGGCGAATACTAAAAAGAGGCATAGGGAAGAAGCAGTTTCAGGAGGGTAGTAATTTGAAGTGGAAAGAATCCAAGGTGAAGATGAGAAACTAGGAAAAATAGAGTACTCTTGGTAAATTTATCAGTGAAGGGAGGAAAGAAGAAGAGGTGGTAGCCTAGGAAGTTTTGGGGGATTTTTGTTGTTTTTGTTTTGTTTTAATGGTAGGAAAACCCCAAGTTTATTTATACACAGAACAGTGGAGAGAGGAGGGCTAAAGTTCGGGGAGAAAGAAGCCATTTTTCCACTGAGTTAGGTGGGAGGAGGTTGTGAGAGTTTGAGATTTTTGTGAGTCCCAAAAAGAGAAAGATTGTAAACTAATCTATTCTCATGAGTGTGATACCCTTTGATTATATTGGATTCAGTTGATTTAATCTTAACAGGAGGGCTTTGATTCAACCACATCAATAAGGTGTGACTAAGGTTGAGTCCCTGCCCCCTTGGTGGCCCAATATAAGTGGATATTTACTCAAGAAGGCATGCCAGAAGAGAGATCTCTGTCATTTTTTATCCTGGGGCCCTGGGGAGAGATGAGCCATTAGCCATTGCAGCTGACCTTGGGAAGAGACATTCTAGAAGACCAGGAAAGAAGCCCTATGCTAGGAGAGAGAGGAAGCCCTGAGAGACAAGCCCTATGCCAGCCTGCAGCTGAGAAAGAGGAAACCCAGAGGGGAAGGCTGAACCCTCACAGAGATCAGTGACCATCTTTCTTCAACATGTGGCAAACGACTTTGGTGAGAAAGCAAGCTTGAGTTGAACTCTTTAGAGTCTTGTAACTAAGCTTTTACCTCAAATAAATACCCTTTATAAAAGCCAACAGATTTCTGGTATTTTACATCAGCACCCCTTTGGCAGCCTAATACAAAGGTAATACAGACAGGAAAGACTTGGGTGTTTGAAGATGCATTGAGGGATATCTATGATGTCCTTCTTACTGAAAATAAACCCTCCTTCTATTAAAAGAACTTTTTGGTAGCAATGCTGCTGACCATAATTTTTTCCCTCTGAGGCCTGCTCGCCAGAAATTGTTGCCATCCCCACATTGGGCTGGGGCAGGGCTGTGGAAAACAACACTTAAAACCAGCCTGATCCAAGTATGGGACCGTTTCTCGATGGTCAGAGGACAGGGGAGACAGCGAAGGCTTCACAAGGGAGTTAATATCCAAGTGAAGACCTGCAGATGAGAAGAAATTGGCAAGGCAAAGGGAGATTGGTTGGGGAGGGGAAGAGAGCATTGTAGGTGGAACAGCATGTACAGAGGAAAATCTAGTGTCATGAATCCTGATAATCTGGTTTGTAAGATAACAGTTTGCTCTCAGGGGCCTTCAAGTTCTAGCCTATCAACTTAAGACCCTGGAATGTACTTCCTGGGTTATTGGTCTTTTTCCACATGGGTTAGGCCATCTTTTACACCAAGAGGCATCTATAGACTTCTAGGCCAGAATAAAAATAACCCCTTCTTCTCCCCCCTTAGAGTTCTTGTTATCATTTATGGATGAATGACACTGGAAAGAAGACCTAGCTCCCTACTTACATACAGATAATTCTTTATACCCTGATGGGGATGACTATATCAGAATACAGCATGATACCCCTAGCTTCCATGTAAGAGACAGACATATAGTGACAGGGGGCAGGGAAAGGGTGGCCATTATTTCTTTTTTTTTTTTTTAAAGATTTTATTTATTTTTTCATTTTTAACCCCCCCCCCCCTTGCTACTTGTGCTCTCCGGGCCAGCCAACCACGCCGTGCGGGCAGGCTTGCCCTCACCAGGAGGCCCCGGGAACCGAACCCAGGGCCTCCCATATGGTAAACGGGAGCCCCACTGATTGAGCCACAGCCGCCTCCCCCATTATTTCTTTATAGGTCGTTGAAGAGGCAGTGGAGATTGATTTGGAGGGAGACCTGGGTTCAAATCCTAGCTCTGCCACATATTAGCTGTTTATCATTTGTCAAGTTACTTAACCTCACTTATCCTTGGTTCTTTCATTTATAAAATGAAATAATGGTGCCTTGTTAGTAATGTGGGTGTTGTGTAGTTCGATCGGAATGTCCTCTACTTATTTGGTAGAAGGAATACCTTTATTCATAGGCCACATCTAGGTTGGCTTCTTGCTGACATAGTGTCAGCAGTCCTATCCCTTTTGGTTTTGTTTCACTACTTGCAGCTGGGAGAGAACCAGCAGCCTGCATGAGTCTTTGCCAAGATCATTGACTCCCCTGACAACATACAACTGAAGAAACTCTATATCTCCAGAAACCCCAGACTTCTCTTGTCCTCTCTTGTCTTTCATCATGGAATAAGAGAAGACACTTTAACAACCATTGGTGAGCTCTAATTTGTGTGGAAGACAAGAGTGGTCCAGATCAGTGCTCTGCATTTTTACAATGGGTTCTAGAGGGAAAACATGAATTTTTTTCCTCTTTTGCTTAGGGGCAAAGAGAAAGGACGTGATTACATCGAAATATTAGCAGAACACACTATAAAATGCTGTCTGTGAAAGTATTAAATTCTAAATGGGTTGCTAGATTGAGGAGAAAACTGTGGAGACTATGGGAGGGTGCAAACTAGTCCAGAACTATGGTTTGGTAATCAGTTGGAGGTACAATTCAAATGGCAATTTTCAATTTTACTAGTGATGCTTCTTTGTGATTCCAAATGCATTGTGAGACTATATAAGCTGCCTTTAGAGCTATGGCAGGGCACTTACAAAATGATATCCATCTCAGAGGTAGAGCTAAAGAACAACTTCAATCAAGTCAAAGCCATTCAGACAAGTGTCAAGTAGAAAAGACATGTCCAGAGGTCAGGAGTACAGATTTAGCCACAAATTTCAAACACTGGAACTTGGTCAGCCTCTCCAAGACTTAGTTCTCCATCAGTAAAATGACAGCCTTGGACTAGATGATCTTTCAGATGTCTTCTAACTCGAACATTCTATGACACCCTGATTTCATAATTCTAGATTCATTTGATACTTAGTTCATAGACTTCATCATAAAATATTTCCAAATGTCTCCTTTCAAATTCTTGTCTCAAATCATCTCAAGCAAACTAGTATGGCAAGAAACTTTGAATATGCATGGGACTGAGAAGTGGGAAGGAGACAGTAGTTTCATTTGACATTAACATAGATTGGATATTTCTATCTTCTTTCATCTTCCAGAGAAGAGAAACCCTGGGGATTGTTCGTGTTATGAGACTTCTTTAGCCTGATGGGAAAATAACAGTTATCGGCTTGTAAGTGACCAAAACACTATGATGGTACAAGGAAGAATCTGAAAACACCTTTGTGTTGTTGTTGAGGTTGATTATATTAAGGGCAGGCGGCAATAATCTTCCCATTAATATCCAGCAAGCAGAATGAGTTTCAAAGAGCCATTAGAAAATGTCAGAATGTTTGGGGGATTTGAGTAATTTATTAGAAGCCTATTGTTTTAGTTTTCCAGCTTCTATGACAAATGCTACACAATGGGTTGGCTTAAACAAGGGTAATTTATTGGCTCATGGTTTCAGAGGCCAGAGGTCCAAAGTCCAAATCAAGGCATTGGCTACAAAGCTTGCTTCCTCCTAGAGGTGTTGGTAGCATTGTAGCTGGCTGGCAATCCTTGAGGTTCCTTGGCTTTCCTGTCACATGACAATGTCCTCTCCTTTCTCCTTCAGGTTCCACTGACTTCGAGTTTCTGCTCTTCCACATGGCTTTCTCTTCAAAAGCCTCCAGTAATAGGATTAAGGCCTTACCTGAATTCAATTGGGCCACACTTTAACTAAAAAGGAACATCTTCAAAAGGTCCTATTTACAATGGGTTCACACCCACAGGAATAGATTAAGATTAAGAGCATGTTATTTTTTCTGGGGTAAATAATTCAACCTACCACCTCTATCAGTAGAATGTACCAACCACACAGTGTTTCTTCTTATATATCTCTATCAACTTAATTTAGTTAGGCAGGTAATATATCAATACATTCTTATAAAAAGTTCAAATTATACAGAAGTGTCCAGATGTGAAAGGCAGATCTCTTCATTACCATCGTACTCCTCTACCCTATCTGACCTGTCATCCCTCTTCAGAGGTAGACACTATCAATATTTGATATCTTTCCATTTCTTTGTAACCCCACTTTCCCTGTATTTCATCATACCCTGCTCCCCTAAATTCCCAATCTTTGAAGATAAAAATAAGAAGAGCACCACCAAAAGCTTAGAAATCATCCATTGGCTGACTTGGTGCTAATGGTGAAAAAAAAAAGAAAAAATAAAGTGGTAAAATAGAGGAAAAAACCATTCCCTTGAGGTGACATCATGTGCATGCTTCTAGGAGCTAACCTATTCTACAAACTGAATATTGCCAGGAGGTTTTTGGCAAAAACTCCTGGAAAAAGAGTACCAGTCTAACTAACTTTATTACTCCTGCTAGGAGACATGTCATTAAAATGATTTCTTTGTGGGATAACATCAGAAATTCTTCAGTGGAAGTTGTTTCAGAACTGTTGTGTTGACAAGAAGATAGTGAGGGTCTATGTGGTTGATAGCCATCTTTAGAGAATTACTAAAGTTGGGGAGAATATCACTGCATGTACACTTGAGCTTAACAGAGACACACATACCTTAAGGCAGAGACGAAGTTTCTGGGTCATGTTATCAACATAGCCTAGTTTCTGGCAGAAAAATAAAAGCCACAGCCCGCCATGTATTACAACACCAATATATTTTGCAGACACCACAATTCTCCCCGAAAATGCACTCTACAATGGAGGAACCACATCCTGCTGGTCTTTGAAACTCTTCTCTATTTTCCTCTTGGCATTTTCTGATAACTTCTGAGAGTCAGTGCACTGGTTGTAATCAGACACCATCTTATTTTCAATATCATAGCAATAACAGATACATAATAGTGCTTCAGTATATTTTAGATTGCCATTACCTAATTGTGGTCCCTTGTTGGTTAGGCCCATGATTGCTTAGTGAAGCTATGTATGACTATAGAGTTTAAGAAACCGTGAGTTGAGTAAAGGGTCCTAAAACCTTCCTGGAGATGGTCAGAGCCTTTAGAAGAGTAAAAACTGAGATGGCTGCTTGGGAGCAGGGTTGACTGGTGACTAAGAACATGGCTGTGTGGCTAGAGAACCTGGGCACTAGTCCTGGCTTTGCACTTGCTAGGTGATTTTGGTCAAGTTACTTAATCTCTTTCTATGCTTCAATTTTCCCATCTGTAAAAAGTGGGAAATATTTTCCTCATAGAGTGGCTGTAAGGATTAAATATGATTATGCCTAAAAACACTTGGTACATAAGTACTCAATAAATAAAAACATCCTTCCAAATTGATCATGAGCTTTCTGTTTCTTGTGAAGTTCTGCAGCATTTTCAGATGGAAGTGTTTGTGCATGGCAGTATTGGGTACTGCTGTCTCTCAAATTCTCTTCAGGCTCCACTTGTAATATACGCTAGTCCTAAAATGACATTAGCTACGGTCATGGTGTGATTGGTTTTCCCTGGGAAAGGTTAAGTTCTTAATTTTCTTATTTCTATTACAGTTTTACACCTGCAGTAGAACTCAAGGAAAAAGGAAAGAAAGGCAAAGCAGTTCATTTTGCTGAAATTGATGGTCCAGCTTCAGAGAGGTAGCTTTACTTCCCAACTATGCCAGTGTTGCACCTCTCAGCAGAATATTTTAAGCCTTTACATACGCTAAGAAAATATCGCTCCCATTACCCTAGGTTGAAATGCAAATACGCATCAAGAAAAGTACATGTACTATTTCAGAACTATGGTGGGACATAAACTCTAATAATAATAGTCCCTGTGGTAATTGGGCTATCTGCAAATTTTCAACATTTTATAATCTGAAAATGGTGGCTCCTCCCTAAATAGAAAATGAAAATAATCTGTTTTGGATGCAGTTTATATTTACATTTTAAATCAGTATGTGTGCCTTCCTTCCTACCCCTAAACATAGTAAATATAAGGTTTAATAAAATGCATTCCATAATGATCTTACATTTAATGAAACCTACATGTGACCCCTCTCACTTAATAGTAAAAGCTTTATGCACTTCAGGATAGAATACAACTAAAACCTTCCAAAACGCTACTGGAGACTGTTATATTCCAAAACAGGTTGGCAGATAAAAGATTTGTTGCAAGAGATGATAAATCAACTAAAGCCTTAGAGAAACGAGGTCAGCAGGGCAATGTGACATTAGGTGATGCTAAATGTGAGTAACTCGTCCCTCATCATTGTATATGTTATATTGTGTGAACTCCCAAGGCAACTCTTTGTCCCTCTTTCAATTGTCCATCTTCTGTCCTTTTAGATGTTGCTTTGCTTTTGCTGCAAGATAGTGAGATGCAGCGGATTTGTTCGTTCACAACATTTATGAGGTATATAATGCTTGTGAGATGTTTTTAGATCTTTTATCCTTTATTTTGAAGTAATTCCATCTGATGAGTGATGACAAATCTGATTTTTGGAGAAAGGAAATGAGGCTCTATGCAAGCCATTCTCTCAGGACTCAGTCTCAATGACTGAGACCAAAGACTTTGGGAGAGGAAGCCAGAAGTCAGGAGAGCCCCAAATAAAATCCTGGGACAAGGAGTACGATGAGGGTATTATCAGAGCTCCATAGAGACTGCACTATATTTTTATATTAGGTACAGGATATACCTATTCTCTGAAGATCAGTTTCTCCATTAGTTATGTTTGGTAGCACAAACAAGTACAAGGCGTCTCACATACCTTGTTGAGTAAGTTGCTTGACTTTTCTAAACCTCAGTTGCCTCAGCTACAAAATTGGGAAGTAATAGTGTCTCCCTTGCATGGCTGTGCATGGAAGGTACTTTGCGTGGCAGTGGCACTTTGTGAGTGCTCAGTAAGAGTTACATACCAGAAGCCTGTCTCAAATCCTCTCAGCCTTCATTTGAAAGCACATTCTCTGCCTGCAGGCTTTATTCCACTGCAGGAGCACACTCAGCCTGACTATGGGGAAAGTTAGAAGCACTAGAGAACCAGAAGCAGCCCTAAATTAGTGATGTGAAGGTGAGAGGGTGGATAAATACCCCATCTTCCTTGACCAGTGATTGGGATGACTCCAAGGTGTGTTCTATACTGTCACCCAGAGTCCCCCGCAGGACTGAGCTACATTGTCCACAGTGATAGCTAACTTGCTAACACATCCTTTGCCAGCTTCCTTCCCTTTACTGTCTCACTTCCCTGTTCCCCTACTGATGTTTCCTGGAATCACTTCCCAGATAAACTTCTTACTCTCAAATCTTTGTCTCAGGGTCTGCTTCTGGGGGAACCTTATCTAAGGTTGTTATTAATACCTAGAAAAACAATCTGCAATGCTCACCTTCATCTTGCTCTAAACATTAGTTAAGGAAGTCACAGTAGAGTAAGTAGAGTAAGAATTTCCATTTGGGGCTAGAAAGGAGGCAGCAAAAATCTTGTAAAAATATTTACAAGTAAAACAATGACTTTTCATTAGAAACAAATGAGACAGGGTTGTAAATCAGTGCGGTCTTTTTGGAGAGCAATACATATGAAATTTAATGTGCATGTACACTATGACCTAGCAATTTAACTGCCAGGAATTTACTCAAAGATATAGCTTTAAGGATAACTACTGAAGCAATGTCTACAATTTCTTTTAAAAGACAACAAAATATTAATCAGCAGGGAACTAGTTAAATAAACTATGAGATATTGTACACTATAGTTAGCTGTTTAAAAGAATGAGGAAAATCTATAGATAGTTTCATGGAAAGAGATCCATGGTGCCATAGGTAAGTGACGAAAGCAAGTTATGAAGATTTGTGTATCTAGCATGATGCCATTTGTTACCAAAAAATATTTTAAGGCATGTATTCGTGTATTTGTGT
Organism: Tolypeutes matacus; assembly: GCA_026826555.1. Classification (NCBI taxonomy): domain Eukaryota; kingdom Metazoa; phylum Chordata; class Mammalia; order Cingulata; family Chlamyphoridae; genus Tolypeutes; species Tolypeutes matacus. The sequence goes on along the minus strand of JAKSZT010054193.1, from coordinate 5,963,149 downwards.
GTATGCTGGGTGGATGGAGGACATAATATGTGGTTTTCTATGCTTTAAAAAGTTTAGGAAGGATTTATACCAAACTTTTAACAGTAGCTACAACTAGGGAGCAGAATCGTGACAAAAGGGTGAGGAGAGAACTTTTTACTTGATACATTTCTGTACATTTGTTTAAACAATGGAAATATATTACTCGTATGATAAAAACCTTAAAAAAATGAAAACCAATTGATAAGCACAATTAAAACAATTTAGTGTTTGGGGAGTGCGTGTAGCTCAGTGGCTGAGTGCCTGCTTTGCAGGTACAAGGTCCCAGGTTCATTCCCCGGTACCTCCTAAAAAATTTGAAAAATAAAAACAAACAATTTAGCATTTGACTCCCAAGAAACTTTTGTTTACAAACTTAGATTTGTTTCATCTTCAACAGTATAGTATATAGAATTTTAAATGGTAAATTAGTTGTGATAAGCATAATACGTATTTCTACTTATTTAAAAAGGAACCTTATGTTTTAAATATATGACCCGTATAAATTTCTTCTTTTTTATATCTTCCCAAAGAAATAAGAACCTTGACAATTTCCTCATGGCATTATTGTACTATTTATCTCACTACTTGGAAAAAAACTCACTGGAAAAGAAACCCAAAAGCTACATGGTGTAAGTAGAATTTTGTAGTCTGTGTTATGGTTTTATCAGAGCCAATATTAAAACTATTTGTCCAAGGTAAAGAGATGATGGCGATTTTTAAAACTTTGGAGTTATACCAAAATATTTACACAGAAGGAGTTCACCAGTATGTAATGCTCACTGAATAGTTTGGATGGGTATTCCAGTAGCAAAATATTACAAATAATATAGATCCATACTACCCAATAGAAATATAACGAGACCTACATATGTAATTTTTAAATTTTTTAGTAGACATTTTTTAAATGTAAAAAGATGCAGAAGAAATTAATTTTAATAATATATATTTTAACCCAATGCCTCAAAAATACTATCATTGCAACATATAATCAATATTAGAATGTTATTAATGAGATATTTTGCTTTATTTTCATAATAAGCCTTTAAAATCTGGTGTCTGTTTTATACTTACAGCATATCTATAATTTGGACTAGCTCATTTCAAGTCCTCAATAGTTACATGTGACTAGTGGCTAACTTACTGGACAGTCAGACATAAGTGTTGCTTTTATACTTTATTACACTTACTACATTTTTGCTACAGGGTTCATAAGCGTCTAATTTTAAAAATTAACAGATACGGTCAAAATGACAATCCAAATCACAGAGAAAACAAGATTTCTTTGGCTTTTCATGAAGAATTTAACTGCTGAGGAGGCTCAGAGTTATACATCCAGAGCAAGAACTGGGAACTCACAGTCCAGAGCAGAACAATGCCTCTCTGGCTTGGTGACCTTTCATAACCCATGGAACTTTCCAAGTGCCCAAGCTGCCCTCCCCAGTGTATGTGGAACCAACCCAATGAGTTAGCTGTTAGGAATGCTGGGTAGAGTCATTAATTTGTTGCTGCAGAATGTTTTCAAAATGCAAAAGCTTTGTTCACAATCAAGCAGTTTGAAGAACATTTTATGGATAGATAAATGTATCTGAACAGCAGTTTTGTAAAGAACCAAATAAATAATTCAAACACTGCTGCTCCAGTAAAGCCATCATAATATGCAACAGCAGTGTTATTTGAGGGCCACATTTCACAGCAGTGCAGCCAAAGATCATGAAGTGTTTCTATGGTAGCAAGCAAAAGGACTACTAAAGCCAGCTGTGGGCTCAGGGTTTGGGTATTCTTATTATTCAAAATAGATACTTATACTTCTGTGGCACTTTAGCTTATATTTTGTAGGGTGTTTTCAATTTCTGAGGGATATTGTTAGTCGTGCAGATATTTGTTTCATTTTTTAATTTATAGAAATAGATAACTGAGAAGGAAGTTTTCTCGGTCATTTAAAAAATGCACCAAAACTTAATACAACACGGTGGCATAGGGTAGACTATTTCTTAGAAGAGGTCAATTACAGAAAGACAAAAAACAGACCAGTCCAAGTCTTAAAATGATTGATTCTTTGTGTGACTCTAAAAAATTATAGTAAATCTTTTTTTTTTTTTTTTTTAAGATTTTATTTATTTATTAATTTATCCCCCCCTTGCTGCTTGTGCTCGCTGGGTCAGCTAACCATGCTGTGTGGGCGGGCTTGCCTTCACCAGGAGGCCCCGGGAACCAAACCCAGGGCCTCCCATATGGTAAACGGGAGCCCTACTGATTGAGCCACAGCCGCTTCCCTATAGTAACTCTTGATTTCAGGTTTTCTATAGTCAGTTGGTTTACTTATTATAATAGAGGTTTGTTTTTTTTTTTTTTTTAATTTTTAAAGCAATTTTATTGAGATATATGCACATACCGTACAATCTATCCAAAGTGTACAATCAATGGCTTTTTTATTTTTTATTTTTTTAAAGATTTATTTACTTTATCCATTTTAAACACCCCCTTCCCCATTTTGCTGTTTTGTGTCCATTCACTGCGCAATTCTCTGTGTCGGTTTCCTGCCATCTCTTCTCATCCTTCTCCTCCAGTCTTCACCAGGATTTGATCCTGAAGACCTCCACTGTAGGAGAGAGGTGTTCTGCCAACTGCACCACCTCGGTTTCTGCTTTTCGGAGCTTTCCGAGCATCTTGTCTTGACTCTCCCCTGCTACATCATCATCCAGGGCCTGGCGGCTCACCGGCATACAGAGCCTGGCAGCCCATGCGCCTCCTATCTATCTATCTATCTATCTATCTATCTATCTATCTATCTATCTATCTATATCTATCTATCTATCTATCTATCTCTCTATCTCTCTATCTCTCTATCTCTCTATCTCTCTATCTATATATATATATATTTTTAATTTTACCAGGAGGTCCTGGGGATCGAACCCAGGTCCCTCCATATGGGAGACGGACGCCCAACTATCTGAGCCACATTTGCCCCCTATAATAGAGTTAAATATAGGTTGCATTGAGATATCTGTACGTAAATAAATTTAAGAAAAAAATTGATTTCAGTCAAACTGGTGAGGTATAACATAGGGGTAATAAGGAGTACTCCATAGATTTATTGTGCAGATTAAATGAGATAATGTATATTATCTGACCCGGTGCTTGGCAGGGGGCATTTTATCCCTGAGAGGAAGGCCTAGAATTTAGAGGAGAGAAGAAAGGAATGTAGAAGGATGCCAAAGATACACTGAGATGATTTTAGATGATTAAAAGCCTTAACTCAAGAGGAAGGAACTGTATCCCATTTTAAAGATGATGAAATTAAGGCAAAGAAGTAAAGTAGATTGCTGGAGAAGACATGCCAAGTAAGCAGTGGAACTGAGATTAGAACCCAGGTCTGTCTAATTCCAAAACCTGTGCTTTAACCACTGTGCAGTGGTGTCCTCCACACCCTGGCAACCAACTATGCTCTCTTATCACAAGTTTATCCATTTATAGTAATTGAGACTTATAACTTGTGAACAAAGGCACAATTATATATGTAGTTTTAAAGATTATATCAAACATTTTTCGAGTCATTAAAATTTTCATAATTATGATAGCATAACTTTCCATCAAGCCAATGTATGCTAACTGACTTACCTATTAAGAGGCATTTATAGGGAAGCGGCTGTGGCTCAATCAGTGGGGCTCCCATTTGCCATATGGGAGGCCCCGGGTTCGGTTCCCGGGGCCTCCTGGTGAAGACAAGCCCGCCCACACAGCGTGGTTAGCTGACCCAGTGAGCGCAAGCAGCAGGGGGGGGATAAATGAATAAATAAATAAAATCTTTAACAAAAAAAAAAAAAAAAAAAGAGAGGCATTTATAGAATAGGGGTTAAAGGTGCAGACTTTGTGCCAGACAACCTGGATTAAATCTCATCAGTACTTCCATGTTAGGTTAATAAATGTCAGTTCATTAAACAGTACCTGGCTGCAATACTATTAACTACTTTCATTCCTCTATTTATATATTTTGGCAGTTTCCAGTTTTTCTGATAAATACTTCTTTGAGTATCTTCATGCATAAGATTTTCCCCTTAATTTTGGATATATATTTTTAAAGAATAAATTTCTAGGAGAGAGATTATTGGGTTAAAGTTTATTATCATTTCTATGGCTCATGAAATTAAAAAGTTTTTTCCAAAGGATTATGCCCATTTTCTGTTAGTACAGTACAACTATCTCAGTTTCAGCTAAATTTTGTCAGCACTGGATATTATAATTATTTATTTATTTTTCTTATTTAATATATATTAAATGATATCATGTGCATTTTTAAAAGAATATCCTTATTAATTCACCTGAACCACTAGCTGGTAATTTTCTTTTCTTTTTTTTTTTTTTTTGAGGTACCAGGAATTGAACCAAGGACCTCATACATGGGAAGCAGGCACTCAACCACTGAGCTGCATCCGCTTCCCATTGAGAGTTGGCTTTTTCATTTGTTTGTTTTTAGGAGGTATCGAGGATCAAACCCAGAACCTTGTATATGGGAAGCAGAAACTCAACCACTTGAGCTATATCTGCTCCCCAGCTAGTAACATTTAAGGCAGTATTACAAAATTAAATGAAAACATGGATATAGTATAGGGGAAATTGTTTTCAAACAAGGAGCCTCCATGTAGGCAGGCCAGCTCTGTCTATAATTTTATACATAGATAGCTTCCCTTTGCTGTTTTCTCCATAGATTTTCCCTTTATTACACTTCAATCCATAGGTTCTTTAATAAAGTTTATCCTCAGATGTAGTTCAAGGACTGCCTGCTTCAGAATCACTTGGGATGCATTGTTTTAAATGCTGTTTCCTGGGCTCTACCCAGACCCACTGAAACAGAACTTGGAGAGGGAGAGGGGGTTGCACTGGGAATCTGCACTTTTAGGAAGCACTCCGACAATTTTTCCATAATTGACATATGTATTAAAGCTTGAAACCATTGGCCTAAAAGTTTCAAGGCATTTACTTATTTATTTTATTCAAGAAATAATTTATTTGTATTCAGTTAATATATGGATATAGTTTTTGTGTTTTTTTTAAATCAAATAATACAAAAGATACATAGAAGAATAGCTGTTTCTTGCCCTTCCTCCCTCACCTCCAAATCCCTCTCTTCAGAGGCGGCCACCTTCAATTCTTTTAGTTATTTCTTCTGGTATTTACCTCTATATTTCTAAATAATATGCTTATAATGTTACCTTTTTTTTTAATTTTTAAAAATTTTATTGAAGTATATCAGTCATACATAAACATACATAAACATACATAAACATAATAAACAATAAGCTTATAGTAATAGTTGTGAACTTACAAAACAAGCATACAGAACATCATAGAGGGCTCTCATACCTCACCCTACCACCAATACCTTGCATTGTTGTGAAACATTTTTAACAATGATGAAAGCGCATCCTCAAAATTTTACTACTAACAAAACTATTTTCCCCCCACCTCACCCTTTTATTATTTATTTTATTATTTTATTTTTATATCATTTATACATGAACATACATAAACAATAAGTGTAGAGTAAAAGTTATGAACTTATAAAGCAAACATGCATAACATCATACAGGGTTCCCATACATCAACCCACCACCAACACCTTGCATTGTGAGACATTTTTTACAAATTATGAAAGAATATTGTCAAAATCTTACTACTAACTATACTCCTTGATTTACATTTGGTGTATTTTTCCCCCAACCCACCCATATTTATTATTTTTTAAATATATTTTCATGTCAGAAGTTGTAAACTTACAAAACAATCATGCATATGTGCAGAATTCCCTTACAACACCCCTCTATCAACACACCACACCATGGTGGAACATTTGTTACAGATTATGAAATAATATCATCAGATTATTACCAGGTCCGTAGTGTACAGTTGGCATACTTTTTCCATACTCCCCCATTATTGACACAGTACTTCTTTGGCATAGGTGCATGAATATTACATTATTAACCACAGTCTGTAGATCACTCCACTTATATTTTTCCCATGGTTCTCCACATTTCCACCACCCTGCAATAGTGATGTACATCTGCTCTAGCTCACAAAGGACCCTCTTGCCATATGTACCATCAACCACAATTCTTATCCACTGTGGGTTTACTGTGCTATTCAGTCCCTAGATCATTCTCTAACCTTCTGTCAATTGGCATTTACATCCCTAGACTACCATTTTCAGCCACATTCCTATTTATAAACCAGTTGTTACTCACTATAATGTGTTACCATCAACTCTGTGCATTTCCATACTTTTACAGTAAAGCTAATTAAAACTTCTACATACATTAAACATCAGTAGTCCCATCTCAGTCCTCCTCTTATCTCCTTTAAGAATCCACCACCTACCACCAGGTCTTGAAGAGATTTTCCTACATTTTCTTCTAGAAGCTTTATGGTTCTTGCTTTTATATCTAGGTTTTTGATTCATTTTGAGTTAATTTTTGTATAAGGTGTGAGATAGGAGTCCTCTTTCCTTCTTTTGGCTATGGATATCTAGTTCTCTCAGCACCATTTGCTGAATGGACTGTCCTGCCAGATCTGGGTGGGTTTGACAGGCTAGTCAAAAATCATTTGACCATAGATGTGAGGGTCTGTTTCTGAATCATCAGTTAGGTTCCATTGGTGTATGTGTCTGTCTTTATGCCAGTACCATGCTGTTTTTACTGCTATAGCTAGGTAATCTGATTTAAAGTCTGGAAATGAGAGTCCTCCAACTTTGCTTTTCCTTCTTAAGATGTTTCTGGCTATTCAGGACCCCTTATACTTCCAAATAAATTTGATAATTGTGTTTTCCATTTATTTAAAAAATGCTGATGGAATTTTTATCAGGATTGCATTGAATCTGCATATCAGTTTGAGTAGAATTGACATCTTAATGATATTTAGTCTTCTAATCCATGAGCATGGAATGTTCTTCCAATTATTTAGGTCTTTTTTTAGTTTCTTTTAACAATGAGTTGTAGTTTTCTGAATACAAGTGCTTTACATCGTTGGTTAAGTTTATTCCTAAATATTTGGGATTTATCTGTCATATTTTATTTTCACCACTCTATTGACACTTTTAGTTACTTTTATTGATATAATCTTCATTTCTAGACTCTCTTCCAGGCCTCTCTCTCCTGTCTTTTCTTTTCAGCTGTAACACAACCATTAGTATTTTCTGCAAAGCCAGTCTCTTGGTTACAAACTCTCTCAGTTTTTGTTTATTTGTGAATATTCTAAACTTGCCCTTATTTTTGAAAGACAGTCTTGCCAGATATAAGATTCTTGGCTGGACATTTTTCTCTTCCAATCTCTTAAATATATCATACCACTGCCTTCTTGTGTCCATGGTTTCTGATGAGAAATTGGCACTTAATTTTATTGGGTATCCCTTATATGTGATGCATTGCTTTTCTCTTGCTGCTCTCAGAATTCTTTCTTTGTCTTTGGCATTTGACATTCTGATTAGTATGTGTCTTGGAGTTGGCCTATTCAGATTTATTTGGATGGGAGTATGTTGTGCTTCTTGGGTGTGGATATCTATGTCCTTCAATGGTTGGGAAACTTTCTACCATTATTTCTTCAAATATTCCTTCTCCCCTTTTCCCTTCTCTTCTCCTTCTGGGACACCCATGACACACATACTTGCACATCTCTTGCTGTCTTTTAGTTCCCTGAGACCTTGTTCAGTTTTTTTCTATTCTTTTCTTCATCTGTTCTTTTGTATATTCACTTTCAGAGGCCATTATTTCTTCAGGCTCACCAATCCTTTCTTCTGCCTCCTCAAATCTGTTTTTATATGATTCCAGTGTATTTTTTTTTTTTTAAAGATTTTATTTATTTATTCATTTATCCCCCCCTTGCTGCTTGTGCTCGCTGGGTCAGCTAACCACACTGTGCGGGCGGGCTTGCCTTCACCAGGAGGCCCCAGGAACCGAACCCGGGGCCTCCCATATGGTAAACGGGAGCCCTACTGATTGAGCCACAGCCGCTTCCCTCCCCCAGTGTATTTTTAATTTCATTTATTGCACCTTTCATGCCCACAAGATCTGCTATTTTTCTTTTTTTTCTTTTTTTTTTTAAAGATTTTTATTTATTTATTCATTTATCCCCCCCTTGCTGCTTGCGCTCGCTGGGTCAGCCAACCACGCCGCACGGGCGGACCTGCCCTCACCAGGAGGCCCCGGGAACCGAACCCGGGGCCTCCCATATGGTAAGCAGGAGCCCCACTGATTGAGCCACAGCCGCTTCCCGATCTGCTATTTTTCTATGTATGCTTTCAAATTCTTCTTTGTGCTCATTCAATGTCTTTTTAATATCCTTAATCTCTTTAGCCTTCTCATTGAATTTATTAAGGAGATTTGTTTGAACATCTATGACTAATTGTCTCAAGAGCTCCTTTTTATCATCTGGAGGCTTATCTTGTTCCTTTAACTGGGCCATATCTTCCTGTTTCTTGGTGTGGATTGTAATTTTTTGTTGGTTTTTTGGCATCTGGCTTACTAGAGTATTTATTCTGGCTGCAGTTTCTCTTTTTAGTTTAGGGCTTTCTTGCCCTTTCTCCCTTGCTGGTTGTTATTAGGAGCCAAGGATGTAGTTGGTGCTGTAAGCTGTGGAGGATCAAGCTGCCCTCATTGCTCCAGGGACCGATGAAGCTTCTCTCCACTTTCTCCTATGCCAGAGGTAGGGACAGAGCCACAGCCGTGTGTAATAATTCAAGTTGTGCAGGCCTAGACTGTGGGTGCCCAGAGAGACTGATGAAGCTTCATGCCTCTTTCTCCCCTGCCTGGGGTGGGAATGGAGCTGCAGGTGTGGGCAGCAGTCTATGCCCTGTGGGTCCAGAATGACTGCAGTTGCTCCAGTAGACTTCTTACTGTTCAGTCTGTGTCAACCGAATGTACCTTAAGTTACCCGGAGAGGCTGATGCAGGGCCTGCCAACCTCCTCCCTGCCAGAGGTCGGGCTGAAGCCTAAGGCTAGGGCTGCAGGCCGATCTGGGTGAAAGAAGGTGGTCCCTACAGTCACTGATTTTCAGTCAAAGCCGGCTTCCTCTCATGGTGGGGGTGGGGTCAAAATGGCGGTTACTGGCCTTTTCCCAATTTGGGCAGGTTCAAACACTAGCTATTCTTAGGATTATACTTTAGCCAGTTGAATTTACTAATAGTAGCTGAAGCTGATGCCCAACCATCTCTTTCTCTCGTTTTTGGGAAGTGGAGCTTCCAGTTCCAGCAGCAGAATAGCTCCTGAGGTGGCTTGTGCTGCCAGTAGAGGATGGGCACCAGCTTCCAGGGCATGGAGTGCTCTCCTTTAGAATCTTCTCTGCAGTTGGGCAGTCTACTTCTATTCTTTCAAGCATGTTGCAGGATGCTTTTCTGGTCTTCTGGAGCCCCCAAACAGGTGCTTTAGTTAGTTCTGGGTGATTCCAACTTCCCTGTAGCGCGAGCTGACTCTAGGAGCTCCTTACTTTGCTGCCATCTTGCTGGTTGTTCTGAAGGCATTTATTTTTTTAAGTATATGGGTTTATTTTAATAATGTGTCAGGATCTAACAGCTAGGAAGAAACAAAATGAGTGCTGAAATTTAAATCATCACAGGCATATTCATTTCAGCCTAATAAGAAAGAAAATAAAAAGGCTTCACTCAAGATATGCAGTATTCATGCAGATACCAGCAAAAGAAACACTGTACCCGCCCACCTCTCAAGGCATTTCTTGATGGCTTGTTTGCCTTGTTTTGTTTTCAACAGGAAAAGGGGACTGTTAACTACAGGCAGTGCTGGTAAAGCAGAGGTGAAGGGTCAGGGTGGGGGCTGCTAAAGAAGACAGGGAGGCAGGCCCAGTGATGTCACTGTGGTGTGTATCAATGTGTGTGTGGCAAGTGGGGCAGGGGAGGATGGGGTGTTGGGGTCATATGAAATTTGGGCACTTCAAGTCTATTTTTCTAGAAACTCATCTTAGTCCAGTGACTCACATGCCTTCTGATCATATGTGATAACATTTTGTGCTTTGAAATATCTATATTATCCTTAAAATCCCCTCTCCCCCAACAGTGTATCTTTATGTGGTCAGCTTAGTGGTTAACATCAAAAAGGATAGTTATTTGTAGCTGTTGTTTAGAGTGCATTACATTTGGTTTAAATCTTTCTGACAATTAAAAGGCAGGGGGAAAAAAAACAAAAACTAGTGACATTCTTCACCTTTCAATAGCAGTACATTGGAATGGATTGTCAGCAATATTGTTTCCTATTATATTGTACTGCAAAAACTTCTAAAATTAGGCTTCAGACATTCTGAAACCTAAGAACAGGTTGCCTTTTTAAAAGTTCATTTGCAATTCAATTGGACCTGAGGCTGTGTTTTCACAGGGAAGCAATGTTACTATAATTAATACAGAAGTTCCCAGAGTCCACAAACGCCTCCTTAGCAAACATAGTTAAACTCAGGACTTAGAGTAGGCCCAAGGCCAAACATTGAGCCCCCCAACTCAGTGTTAACATTAGGAACCCACAGCAAGCTCAAATGGGACAGTTTCCACAACAGTTTTAGCAAAGCAGCTTGAAAGTGGGCTGCAAGCTACCTCAGCAACCAGTATAAGTTATTTGTTGGTTGAACCGTTCTATATAAATTAGGTCTACCTGTATATAAAATTGAGGATACATAGCATATGTTATAAAACCATGAAAATTCACTGTAAACTTGTGATGCTGAGCACAATGATAAGTATCAAGGAACTTTGAGGACCTCCCTACACAACAGCTCAAATAAAATAAATGAAAGAATGAGTGAAGTCTGTTGACTGACTTGTATTTCTCTCTAAATAGTTTCTAATTCTGACTTTTCACTAATTAATATAGGCATTTGCCAAAATTAATCTGGCTTGTCATTTTTCTTTTCAGAGGACTTGTGGAGAAAAAAGAGATGGAACTGGTTCTGAGTAAGTTAGCAGCAGCACAGAAATACTTGGCACAGAAGTACTGTGTCCTTGTTCTGGGCCTGGGGATGCCGGACAAACACCACATGTGCTGTGGGAAGTAAGTGCGCATGCAGAATCACTAGAGATTCACTTGTTTGTGTATCCATACCTCTAAGCCCCTTAAATTTGACTTTGAAAAAGTGTCCCTTTTTTGTTGTCCAGAATAGGGCCCAGGTGAGACTCTGTCCCCAAAACATGTGATGTCTCATTTGAGAGAGCCAAGCAAGTATGGGAAGAATCCCAGAAACTCAAATGATATTTTTAAAACTCACCATTGCTTGAGTTTAAATAACTTTCTCTTAGAATATGTCAGCTCAATGGAATCTTGCTCTCAACCAAGTAGGATTCCTGCTGCCAGACAAGGGCTGCCTGGCACATGATATACAGTATCTTGTATATGTAATGCCTTGGGCTGCAGGAGGCCTGAGTGGTGGGGCCAGTGTTGAACGGGAGATCAGGTGTGTCCCCTGCCCTTTCTCTGCTTGTATTGTAGCAACATCTGGTGAGGTGTGGATTATAATATCACCTTGTTTGTGTGGAGATCATTTTTATATTAGGGTGGCTGTTTATTTACTACTACTAAATTTTAAATTAAAATTTTAAAAGGTTTCTTATCACAGGAGAGTTTGGGATCACAGGAGGAAAATCTCCAATCCTTAATCCCAAACCACCCAAGATCCATACCAGGATCATGCATGAATTTTTTTTTTTTTTTTAATTTTATAGGAAACCCAATACATGATTTATCTCTGTCCATATTCCCCACATTTTCGAAGATCAGCTTTGTCAGTGAGCATACTTATAGTTATTCATATATGCTTTTTTGTGTTCTACATTTTCTATGTGTAATATACCAGTTTGCTTTATTATTCCTTTTGTGTACATTTGTATGGTTTCAGTTTTTCTGTTTTATAATAATTTTGCACTGAATACCTTTATACAAATTACTTTGTTTGGGCTATTCCTTGTGGCCTATTACCCAGGATGTATTTATCTGGAAAGCATAAATAGTTTTATAGCTGTTGGTTACATATTGCCAAATTGTTCCAGAAAGATTAAAACATTTTGTATCACCATCATCAATAAATACACCTGTTTCTATTGGTTTTTATTATTTTAATAATGTTTTTGATAGTTTAAAGGTGTATTAAATGTTAAAGATATTTTATTTGACTTTGAATATCTTTCATGTTGTGGAGGCTGTGCTCATTTTCTGTGTGAAATAATTTATTGCCTGTTCTTCATCTAGTTTTAAACAATTACCCACTGGAAACTGGGAATTTGTAAAAATTTTTGTATGTTTTGTATAGCAAGGATTGGTCATTTGTTTTCCTAATTTGTTGCTTTCCTTTTGGTATTCATTTCTATACATTATGAAAATGTTTTAAATTTGTATTTATTTGAATATGTCCATCTTGTTTCTGAAGCTATTCAATAGTCATATAAGTTCTTGCCACTGCTGGGTTAAACTGTGTACCTTATTTTCTAGTTTTTAAAAATATTCATCTGTGTTTACTTTTTAGTTTTTATATTTTCAATTATTAAATGTACAAAATAAAGTTAAAAAAAAAAGCCATTGTTATACACTTTGTATAGAATAGCTAAAAACAGCAGCTATGTACAGTGGGGGAAGCACAGAGAGATTGAGAGTTGAGGAATATTCTTGTTTGTTTGTCTGTTTTTTGTTTATTGTTATTGAAATAATGAAAATGCTCTAATAATGATTGAAGTGATGAATGCACAACTATGTCATTATATCAAATACCATTGATTGTACACTTTGGATGAATTGTTTGCTTTATTGATGTATATCAATAAAATTGATATGTTTTTTAAAAAAAATAGGGCTATGAAAAAAAGGATTATAAAAATGTTAAAGTCTTTGATATATTTAAACTTTTTTTCAACAAATCATCTGACCTATGATCTAAGATTTTTTTCTTAACTTATATCCAATTTTCCAATATTTATCAGTGGTTCTTTCTCCATTGTAACATTTTATTGTTTATTAGATGTTGAATTTTTCTAATATTTTAACCCCATATGGGGAATTGCTATTCAATTGTATTGACCACTTTTCTATTTTAAACAGAACTATCCAGTTTATATTTTGCTTTGATTATTAAGCAAGCATTATTGAGTGCCTGGTCTGTGCTAGTTGAGGTGCTAAGTGCTAAGGTCTGAAGAAAATACAGCCTGTGCCCTCAATGAGCTTTCAGTTTGGCAAGGAGTCTTCAAGTAAGAAATCCATACTGACCAGTACAATAGAGGTATAGACAGAGAATGGGCATCCAAAGTAGGACAGGTGAGAGGTGTCCGTCAGGGAAGTAAGGGAAGGCGGGGAAGACTTCACAGACAGAACAGGTGAGACTTGACAGAGATACACAGGTATGGAGTGAGCCAAGTAGGAAAGGGGCTGATTTAACATCTGAGAACAAGAGTCTGTTCCTATCACCATCAGAAACATTGTATTTGGTAATATTATGTGTTTGAGAAAAATTTCACTATTAATTGAATTCTAAGAGATAGCCACCAGAAACTTTTCTTTTTATATTATTTTAAAATCTATATGTTAGCTTAAGAAATAGTGTGCCAACTTTAATAAATAAATAATAAATAATAAATAAATGATATTATCTTATCATTCTTAATTTTGTCCATTAACATTTTACATCATAATCTTTAATAAATTTATTGTGGCCCGAAGTTATATTAGTACTCAAATATTTAATGTTTTTATAACAATGTGAGGTTTTTAAATTTTATTTATGTTTAATTATACAATTCTTTATGAATATATCCTGAGGGCTAAAAATTCAGATAACACGCTAGTTAAAAATGAAAGTCTCCCTCTCCCTCCACCCTCCCCCAATCTCATTCCCCTCCCCAGAAGTAAGTACTATTACTTCTGATTTGGTATGTATCCTTCTAGTTTTCTATCCAATTACACAAATACGTATATCTTGTTCTTATTAACATACAGGAGATCATACTATATGTGTCATTCTGAAATTATTTTTTTTTAACTTAGAGATTGAATATTTTGAATATCAGTACACATAGATTTACCATATTCCTTTTCAGAATAGCATAGTTCTTAAATAATGGATATTGTGGATTTATCGTAATTAACTTATTATCCATTCTCCTGTTGATGGATGTTTGGTAATGTATTTTTATTTTTTGGTAATGTACTTTTGATGACAAGAATATATAAGAATGTAGTTCTTATCAATTTATTAATAGTCTATGACACATATGCTAAACTTATTTCTTACCTATATAAAAATTTAATTGGGAGCCAGTGTAACTCAGTTGGTTGAATACCTGCTTCCCATGTACAAGGTCCCGGGTTCAATCCCCGGTGCCACCTAAAAAAAAAAAAAAATTATTTCTTTAGATTTTCTAGGTATATAATCATATCATCTGTAAAAGGCAGTTTTAAAATTTCATTTTTTCCTTTGGTCATGCTTTTAATTTTTTAATTAGCCATAGGTAGTAGCATTTTTTGTGCTAAATTACATTAAAGAAGTGACTGAGGTCAGCCTTATTTTCTGTTTAAAAGAGAATAAAATAGTGCATGCTGTATACGTACTGTGTTGACTCTTAGTTTTAAACTATTTATCATGTCAAGAAAAAAGCCTCATGTTTCCCTGTATTTTCAAAGTTTTGTTCTTTCTGTTTGTAAAATTCATCTATAGTCATGTAAAAATTTAAACAACACAGAAAAAAAGTAAATTTGTTGAAATCTCACCACCAAAGAGAAATGTTATCAACACTTTATTCATTATTCTTTCAGACATTGTTCATTATTCTCAGACATCTCATGTATACACACACATACACACACATAATTTTACGTAAATGGAATTGTGTTCTTCTATAACATTCTACCTGTAAAAAATGGAATAGTAACATACCTACTTTATGAGTTGATTGTGAAAATTAAATGATATAATAAATCTAAAACGCTTAGAACCATACTGGCACATAGTACATACTAAAAATATATTGGCTATTATTTCATTTTTAATGTTATTGTTGTTATTTTATTATTATTTATCTTCTATGGCAGTAAATATAGCTCGACATCAGTACCATCAGTGGTTTCATGCTATTCCAAATGTCTTTAACTTATTTATGGAGAGTTGGGATATTTCCCTTTTCAAAATATCATAAATAGCATCGCAGTTTAATCTCTTATACTTATATCTTTACTTGTTTGTCTAATCTGTCCTAAAGATGACCTCCTTGAAGCAGAATTCCTGGGTCAAAGAATATGAACATTTAAAATGTGATATGCCATGTGTAAATTTTAGAAGTCTTATTCACAAACATGTTACTATGGACAAGAAAACAGATACTGATAGAGTGAAGGATATATGGGTGATTTGTTAAAGGTCTTTCATTATCAAACAAGTTGTTGGTTCTTCTGAGATATAGAATATGATTTTTACTATTTTACCATTCTCCTGAGGCCCTATGACTTGTCCCCATTTCTTTGTTACAATTTGGTAATCTAAAACCCTCAATGAAATTCTGTATAAATACTTTGCTCTACTCACCCGTTTTTCCAAATTTATTTTACTTTATATTTTATCATTACCCTTAACCCTTATACTTAATATTTCACTTTATCTGTATTTCAATGTCTTTCATCTGAACTTAGATTTCTACCCTTAGATACAGTAACTTTACAACTATGGGATGTG
This sequence comes from Tolypeutes matacus, assembly GCA_026826555.1. Taxonomy (NCBI): domain Eukaryota; kingdom Metazoa; phylum Chordata; class Mammalia; order Cingulata; family Chlamyphoridae; genus Tolypeutes; species Tolypeutes matacus. The sequence goes on along the minus strand of JAKSZT010054193.1, from coordinate 5,947,435 downwards.
GTTAAAACTTTTAGAAAAATTTTCTCTGTGTCTTGAAACCTTTTCCTTCTACTTATAAAAAGGAAAGTCAGCTTAAACAGGAACTATATTTAGTTAATAACTTCATTCTTCAGTTGGGATAGATTTTCTCCAAGCTTATGCAGGTTCTAAGAGGCAGACATGTTCTCTCATTTCTTCTTGCTACTTATAAGGACCTATATAAGTCTATAAAGTTTAAAAACAAGTGTGCATATAAGGATTGCTCTCAAATAAGACTTGATGTGCTCTTTTATATTTATATCAGTATATTTTCAGTTCAGGCTTGTGTTCTTTGTTTTTTGGGCATTTTTGTTTGGTTATGTTTGGCATTGTTCTCTTTTGTCTGGCACCCCTGTTATCCACATTGGTAGATATGCTTGATCCACTTTCCAGATCCACTGTATTTGTGATTAGCTATGTGTGATTTACCATGATTTGGGAATGATCTATTAATGCATCCCCAGGGATTCTATATTCTGCTGTATCACTTCTGCTCTTTAAAGTTTTCACTGTTGTATTTAGTTCTTTTAAAGTGTTGACAAGTTTAGCACTGGATTCCAGTGTGGCAGCCATAAAGATGTGCCATTCAGATCTCCTACTGTGGGGAGTGTAATTTATCAGTGGCCCTAGCTGCTGTGCTCTGAATCCACCACCAGATGATCAGAGGCCACACTTCCCAGGGCTACCTAGCCAATGATGGACAATGTTTAGCTGTCAGGACACTAAAGCAGGCCCATTCCTACCAGTCAGGGGCCTCCTCTGATGGATGACTTTGGCTCAAGAACTCCCCACTGCCCTGGTCAAAATTTCTTAGAACCACATGCAGTCTGAGATGCTCCTTTTGCAGGAGTCTGACCTCCATTGCACTCTGATGGCTCTCCTTGCCTTCTCCAACTCCCTCCTCATTTTCTGTTACAGTCATTTTCCCCAACAAATCTTTTGCATGTTTAATCCCATCTTGGTGTCTGCTTCTTAAAGGATCTAAATTAACACACTCAGCATCTGTATTAGTCAGCCAAAGGTTGTGCTGATGCAAAGTACCAGAAATCTGTTGGCTTTGTATAAAGGATATTTATTTGGGGTAGAAACTTAGTTGCAAGGCCCTAAGTCAGTGGCCATGTGTTGAAGCAAGATGGTGGTGATATCTGTGAGGGTTCAGCCTTCCTCTTCCCTCTTAAGGCTCTATGGGTCCAGCTTCTTCTAATCTCAGTTGTAGGCGGGTGTAGGGCTCATCTCTCTTCCCGAGGCCTCTGCCATGTCTATGGAGCTGTCTCTCTTCCTCTGTGTATCTTCTTTGTGTTCTTGATTGACCTTTGGTTTATATAGCCCAACAAGGGGGCGGGGACTCAACCCTGCTTCCCCTAATGACTCAAAGCCCTAATCTTGATTTAATCAACTAAGCCTAAAGCCTTTTAATTTACATCAATAAAAGGGTATCATGCCCAGAGCAACAGACTAGTTTACAAACATAATCAATATTTCTTTTGGAATTCATCAATAATATCAAATTACTACAGCATCATAGCATGTTTTTATTTTGCAGTTATTCTTTCTTTTTTTTTTTTTTTTTTTTTTAGTTTACTGTTTTTAAGTTTATTTCTGAGTTGCAAAGATTATTTCCCCCTCCCCATGTTTTTAGAATTTCCTGTATTCCCCCATTCAATCTTGACTGCCACAACCAGACAGACAGCGCAAGGACCTTCTTTTTCTTGCATCTGTAGTCATTATTTCTTTTTGTATCTTTTCTACATTTATTTAGCTTTCTACAACCTGTTCTTTCTTACAATAAAGCTCCTAACAAATGGTTTTCAAACTACAGATCTTGAAGTCAATTTAGTTAATCAAACAGAATAGAATAAAAATACCAGAGTGCCATTCCATAAAGTAAGGGTATTGTTTCAGAAGACTTTTGTTTCAGTTGTGTGTGTCCTGGGGTCTCAATATTAAATCAATTTTTTGCTGTGGGTCACAATCAAAAAGCTTGAAAGCCATTGCCTTAAAGCATCCTTTCTCTATCACACTCTTATATTTTCGTAAGAATTTATGCTTTTAATCAAACTTTTCAAGCCATTACATAACATATTATTGTCAGAATTGTTTGAATGTATTGTTGATTTCTTTTATTTTAGAAAAAATAAGTGGAAAATGGGAAAAGTCCAAGGTCTCAGTACTGTAAATCCAACTCTAGAAATGCTTGGACATCTGTGGAGAATCTTTAGCCTCAGTCACATTCTCGTGGGACTTAAGCAGGTCATCTGTGGGTTCAACCGTAAACAATAAGAACATGTATAAAATTATGAAATTATTTCATTAAACACTTCTAATGGGTGAGGTGTAGTATTAGATGCAATAGAGAGAGATTTAAATGGGGATTAAGATTTTAGCATCAAAACAACAATAAAAATAAAAACAAAAAATTCCTGTGACCAAATAAAGAAGGCATTTGCAGAGAGATTCAGCTTGCTACAGACACCATTATTTAGGACCAAATGGTGTTTTCTGTTTCCTTGGAAAATTTTTCAAGAACATGAAAATTATGATAAAATCTATGATAAAATTAGAGTTGACTTTACCATCTCCTACTTAATCACTTGTAAAATCACCTTTTTTGGTCTTTATCAACATTAACTCTGATTTTTTCTGTCTTCAAAGTCTTCTGTCTTCAGAGTATCACTTCAAGTTGAGAAAACTAGAACTTGAAGTTAAAAAATAACTATGGGGAAGTGGTTGTGGCTCAAGTGATTGGGCTTTCGTCTACCATGTGGGAGGACCTGGGTTTGATCCCCTGGGCCTCCTGGTAAAAGGCAAGTAGGCAAGTTGGGCCCGTGTGGTGAACCACGCAGCAAGGTGATGACGCAACAAAAGAGAGTCGCACGGGAGAGCCAAAGCGAAATGTTCCACAAACCAGGAACTGAGGTGGCGCAAGTGACAGTGTGCCTCTCTCCCACATTGGAGGTCCCTAGGATTGAATCCTGGTGAAGCCTGGAGGAGAATAATGAGAAGAGAAGGCAAGAAACAGACACAGAAGACCACCCAGCAAATGGACACAGAAAGCAAGCAGGTGGGGGGGTGGGGGGACAAAAAAAAACTATGCTAGAAAAATTATTTTATTGCTTTAATTAAACTTACTATCTTAGTTTCCTAGAGCTGCTGTAACAAAGTACCACAGACTGGGTAACTTAAAACAACAGGAATTTATTGTCTCACAATTCTGGAGGCTAGAAGTTTGAAATTCTGTAGATGTCGACAGAGTGATACTTCTTCTGAAATCTTTAGGGTTCTGGTGGTGGCTTGCTGGCAATACATGTTTTTTTTTCACCTGTGGTATAACTCATTCTTTGTCTCTGTCATATTGTCATCTTCTCTCTCATCTGCTGTGTCCAAATTTCTTCTTCTTTTAAGGACACCTGTCATACTAGATTAGTACCTCCCCTAATCCAGTTTGTCCTCATCTTAACTAATCATATCTTCAAAGATTGCTTTTCCAAATAGGATCACATTCACAGGACTTTTTTTTTTTTTTTTTTTTTTTAAGATTTTATTTATTTATTCATTTATCCCCCCCCCCCCTTGCTGCTTGTGCTCGCTGGATCAGCTAACCACGCGTGCGGGCGGGCTTGCCTTCACCAGGAGGCCCCGGGAACCGAACCCGGGGCCTCCCATATGGTAAACGGGAGCCCTACTGATTGAGCCACAGCCGCTTCCCGCATTCACAGGACTTAAACCTTTTTTTTTTTTTTGGTGGGGGGGACACACAAATTTAATCCATAACACAAACTTAATGTTTAGTCTTTAAAAGCACATATTCATTGTAAACTAATTTGGGGATAAAAAACAAACTATAAACAGTTATACCATAATCAGAGATTTTACCATATCTTTTAGTTCCCTAGGTATAGACCCTCCACTTTAGTTACTGTACTACTGTACTTTTTACAATATATTTTATTACAATACAGTTTCTATACAAACATATAAAGGAATCCATTATGTATGAGAATCGATGATTTCCTCTGGTTAGTGCCAGTCATTTCCAGGAGGTGTTGGTCTTTTTTGCCATTGTGTGCAAATTCGCCTGCTTTTCTTTTTCATGTTGGAGAGCAGTCTGGAGAAGACTGAGAATGACCTTAGAGCTCAGCACCCACCTTTCACTTAACAAATTACATAAGGTCTAAGAGCTGAACAAAGCACATAGAGGAAAACAGAGTACAGCATCTCACTATACTGGTTTTTGCCAGTACAAGTTGTTAATTGACCATAGGTGTTTTTTCCTTACTATTTTTAAAGATTATGCCCTTGATTCAGGAGTTTATATTGCTCTTTTGATGATTTTTTTTTTTTTTTAAAGATTTTATTTATTTATTCATTTATACCCCCCTTGCTGCTTGTGCTCGCTGGGTCAGCTAACCACGCCATGCGGGCGGGCTTGCCTTCATCAGGAGGCCCCGGGAACCGAACCCGGGGCCTCCCATATGGTAAACGGGAGCCCTACTGATTGAGCCACAGCCGCTTCCCTCTTTTGATGATTTTTATCTAGGAAAAGAACAGGACAATGTTTTGTCAGTTATGTGTGATAAACGGATCTTATCATACCATTATTTCATTTCCTTTCAATGTTAACAAGCTAATATTCCCATGAGAACATTTTCATGTGTATTTTCTGACTTTTCTCTTTTGATATATATGTATACTTAATAGAACACCTTGAACTATTTATCTCTGGGGTTAAATTAAAGATTTTTGTAGAGCCAGCAATTTGGGAACTGTTAATTTAGTGCTTGCATGTCTTCTGAGAAGTAGGTAGACATGCCTTTCTATTCTAAATACATCTGTGAAAGCCTGATCTCATAAAAGCTTTGGCAAAATTTTTGATGAACATGTTCAGTAAAAGTTCTCTGTGTTTTCCAGGGTAGATAAGAAAACCTCCTTGTGGCACAAGCCATAGAATTAGATCTGTTCTTTGGTTATAGCCAATGCTGACTCCACCCCCACCTTAGATTTATACCTTCCTCATCTGCTCTCAATGCAACCATCACTTGATGGATGACCAAAGAAGCTGGGGGTAGGGGTGGGGAGAAGGGGGTCTCTTTGAAGAAGAAGTGGTAAATCTAGGGATTTCTGGTGGCTTGTTATAATACTATTTTATTCCTTCTTGCTACAATAGTACTCAACACCAAACCAAAATGAAGAAAGTATATTTTTAGTAATTTCTGAAGACGCAAAAATCTAGGGCCAGGCCCAAAGGGTTCTGGAGAGGGAAAAAATAGTTTTACCCTCTGCTACTTCAGATGAAATCAGGTTCAAACGAAGGTTAAGGCCTACTCTGTGCAAGGGAAAAGAGGTTTCAAAGGGATGTGTTTGGGGGTGGGAGAAAGAAGCAGATTACTTATCTTTTGCCTTTTGCTTGGGTTTCGGGCCAGGTGGGGGTATAGAATAGAGTTTAAGATGGGAAGCGGCTGTGGCTCAATCAGTAGGGCTCCCGTTTACCATATGGGAGGCCCCGGGTTCGGTTCCCGGGGCCTCCTGGTGAAGGCGGGCCCGCCCGCACGGCATGGTTAGCTGACCCAGCGAGCACAAGCAGCAAGGGGGGGATAAATGAATAAATAAATAAAATCTTAAAAAAAAAAAAAGAATACACCTGAAGGAAGTGGATGTGGCTCAAGCGATTTGGCTCCTGTCTACCATATAGGAGGTCCAGGGTTCAATTCTCAGGGCCTCCTGGTCAAAGGCAGGCTGGCCCGAGTGGTGAGCTGGCCCACACAGAGTGCTGGCCTGCACAGGAGTGCTAGCCCACAAAGGAGTGCTGGTCCGCGTAGGAGTGGTGGCCCACATGGAGTGCTGGCCCACGCAGAGTGCTGGCCCGCACGAACAACTGGCACAGCAAGATGAAGCAACTAAAAGAGACACAGCAGAGAGACAATAAGAGACACAGCAGACCAGGGAGCTGAGGTGGTGCAAGAGATTGAGCGCCTCTCTCCACTCCAGAAGGTCCCAGGATCGATTCCTGATGCCACCTAAAGAGAAGACAAGCAGACACAGAAGAACACACAGAGAGCAGACAGTGAGCACAAAACACTGCAGGGGGTGGGGGTCGGGGGTATAAATAAATAAATGGGGGGCGGATGTGGTTCAAATGGTTGGGTGTCCATCTGCCATATGGAGGCACCTGGGTTCGATCCCCGGGACCTCCCGGTAAAATAAAAAATATATATATAGAAGGCGCATGGGCTGCCAGGCTCTGTGTGCCGGTGAGCCGCCAGGCCCCGGGAACCATGCAGCAAGATGATGACGCAACAGGAGAGAGACGCAGGGGAGAGACAAAACGAGATGCTCCGAAAGCTCTGGAAGCCAGGAGCCAAGGTGGCACAGGCAGCAGAATACCTGTCTCCTACATCGGAAGTCTCTAGGATCGAATCTTGGTGAAGACTGGAGGAGGAGGGTGAGAAGAGATGGCAGGAAACAGACACAGAGAATTGCCCAGCGAATGGACACAAAACAGCAAATGGGGAAGGGGGGCGGTTAAAATGGATAAAGTAAATAAATAAATCTTTAAAAATAAATAAATAAATAAATGAATCTTAAAAAAAACAATCTATAAAAAAAGGAATTTCACCCTCTGTGGAGCAGCTCCCATCCCCTGTCCCCCAACTGTGAGACAGGCAGCAGTGGGGACTGCAGTCCAGCCTCCTGGTGCAGCTTGCTGGTGCTAGGGTGGTCTATAAGGACCTAATCCTCCAAAATACAAGGTGTGGAGTCTAATCACTGCCTTTAATTGGCTACTTCAGACCTCTGGGGGAGGGGGGCAACTCTGAGGGCAGTCATTGTTCCAAACTACTCTTCTCAGGAAAAAGTGGCAGAGGAGTCTCGAAGAGGTAGTACCTTTTTTTCTCTCTTTTCCCTTTCCATCTGATTTGGGAGCAAAAATAGTTTGGAAAAGTCACAAATTGACAGCTCCAGCCCTCAACAACAACAAAAGGCCCAGCAATCCTAGAGTAATAACAACATAATACTCAGAATGTCCAGTTCTTGACAAAAAATTACAAAACACACAAAGAAACAGGAAAGTATGGACCATTCACAAGAATAAAAGAATTTGATACAAACCACCCCTGAAGAAGCTCATACATTAGAAATATTTATCAAAGACTTTGTTTTTTAACTTTATTTTGTACATTTAATAATTGAAAATATAAACAACTAAAAACTAAAAAGAAAACACAGTTGAATAAAAACATACATTTCTCAATTAAATGTGCTGGAAACAAATTTTTTTTGTGTGTGTGAATCATACAATATGTTACACAATATATTTGGTTCATAGTAACACATTCATACATTATTTGTCCTTTTGTGTCTGACTTGCTTCGCTCAACATAATGTCCTCCAGGTTCATCCATGTTGTCATATACTTTATGACTTCATTTCTTCTTACAGCTGCATAATATTCCATCATGTGAATAGACCACAGTTTGTTTATCCATTCATCTGTTGATGGACACCTGGGTTTCCAACTTTCGGCAAGGGTGAATAAAGCCTCTATGAACATCAGTGTGCAGATGTCTGTGACACTGATTTCAGTTCTTCTGGGTATATACCCAGTAGTAATATTGCCAGTTCACATGGCAAGTCTATATTCAACTTCTTTAGGAACTGCCAAACAGCCCTCCACAGTGGCTGTACCACTCTGCATTCCCACCAACTGAGTAAGTGTTCCTATCTCTCCACATCCTCTCCAACACTTGGAAGTTCTCTGTCTTTTTAGTAGTGGCCATTCTGATAGGTGTGAAATATTTCATTGTAGTTTTGATTTGCGTTTCCCTAATCATTAGTGATGTTGAGCGTTTCTTCATATGGTTTTTTTGCCATTTGTATTTCTTCTTTGGACAAATGTCTATTCAAATTTTTTGCCCATTTTTTAATTGGGTTGTTTGTCTTTTTTTGTTAAGTTATAACATCTCTTTATATATCATGGATATTAAACTCTTATCAGATATGTGATTTCCAAATATTTTCTCTCATTGAGTTGGCTGCCTTTTCACCCTTTTGACAAAGTCCTGTGAGGTACAAAAGAGTTTAGTTTTGAGGAGGTCCCATTTATCTATTTTTTTTCTTTTGTTGCACATGCTTTAGGTGTAAGGTCCAAGAAACCACCACCTACTACAAGATCTTGAAGATGTTTCCCTACATTTAGGTGTTGATCCATTTTGAGTTGATTCTTATATATGGAGTGAGATAGGGGTCCTCTTTCACTCTTTTGGTTATAGATATCCAGTTGTTCCAGTACCATTTGTTGAAGAGATTGTTTTGTCCTGTTAACATTAACTTCAGGTTTGTTAAAAACCAGTTGACTGTATAGGTGAGGTTTATTTCTGGGTTCTCAATTCTATTCCACTGATCAATGTGTATGTCTTTATGCTAGTACCATGCTGTTTTTTTTTGTTGTTTGTTTGTTTGTTTTTTACCATGCTGTTTTGACCATTGTAGCTTTGTAATATATTTCAAGGTCAGGCAGTGAAATTCCTCTGACGTTGTTCTTTTTTAGAATGCTTTTGGCTGTTCAGGTGCACTTTCCCTTCCAAATGAACTTGTTAATTGCCTTCTCTAATTCTGTAAAGTAAGCTGTTGAGATTTTGATTGGTATTGCATCAAATCTATAAATCAGTTTGGGTAAGATTGACATCTTCACGATATTTATTCTTCCAATCCATGAACACAGAATGTCTTTCCATTTGTTTAGGTCTTCAATGATTTCTTTTGGCATTATTTTATAGTTTTCTGCATATAGATCCTATACTTCTTTGTCTAAATTAATTCCTAGGTATTTGAGTCTTTTTGTTGCTATTAAAAATGGAATTTTTCCCCTTATTTCCTCCTCAGGTTGTTCAGTACTAGTATACAAAAACATAACTGATTTTTTTTTTCATTTTAAAAACAATTTATTGAAGTATATCATTCATACACGAACATACATAAACAATAAGTGTTTAGTAAACATTGTGAAATTACAAAACAAACATCCATAACATCATACAGGGCTCTCATACACCACCCCACCACAAATATTTTGCATTGTTGTGAAACATTTGTTAACTAATTATGAAAGAGCATCATCAAAGTATTACTACTAACTATAGTCTGTATCTTACTCCCCTATACTTTTTTTTAAAGGATTTATTTATTTATTTACATTTATCCATTTCCCCCCCCCGCCCTGTTTTTGCTGTTTCTGTGTCCATTCACTGGGAAACTCTCTGTGTCCGTTTCCTGCCCTCTCTTCTCATCCTTCTCCTCCTGTCTTCACTGGGATTCAATCCTCAGAACCTCCGATGTGGGAGAGAGGCATCCTACCACCTGCGCCACCTTAGTTCCTGGTTTTCTGGTGCATCTTGTCTTGGCTCTCCCCTGTGTCGTTCTCCTTAGTTACGTCATCATCTTGTTGGGTGGCTCACGGGGAATGACGGCGCACCCACGTGCAGGGCCTGGGGGGCTCACCCACATGTGGGGCCTAGGGAGCTCACCTGCTCGCGGGGCCTGGTGGCGCACCCATGCATGAGGCCTGAGGGTGCACCCGCTCACAGGGCCTGGGGGTCTCACTCGCTGTGGGGCCTGGTAGCCCATGTGACTTCTATATTTTTCTTTTTTAAATTTTTATTGGGAGTTCCCAGGGGTCCAATCCAGATCCCTCCATATGGGAGATGGATGCCCAACCATTTGAGCCCAACCATTTTATCTGGGCTTTGGTATTAGGGTGATGTTGGCTTCATAAAATGTGTTGGGTAATTTTCCCTCCTCTTCAATTTTTTGCAAGAGTTTAAACAGGATTGGTGTTAATTCTTCTTGAAATGCTTGGTAGATTCACCTGTGAAGCCATCGGGTCCTGGGCTTTTTTTTGCTGGGAGATTTTTGATGATGGATTCATTCTCTTTAAATGTGAGTGGTTTTGTTAAGTTCTTGTATTTCTTGTAGTGTCAGTGTAGGTTGTTTGTGCATTTCTAGGAACTTGTCCATTTCATCTAGGTTGTCTAGTTTGTTGGCATATAGTTTCTCATAATATCCGTTTATGATTCTTTTTACTTCTGTGGGGTCAGTCGTAACTTCCTCCCTTTCATTTCTGATTGTATTTATTTGCATCTTCTCTCATTTTTTCTTTGTTAGTCTAGCTAGGGGTTTGTCAATTTTGTTGATCTTCTCCAAGAACTAGCTTTTGGTTTTGTTGATTTTTGCTATTGTTTTTTTTGTTCTCAATTGCATTTATTTCTGCTCTAATCTTTATTATTTCTTTCCTTCTGCTTGCCTTGGGATTGGCTTGCTGTTCTTTTTCTAGTTTCTCTAGTTGTTCAGTTAAATCTTTGAGTTTAGCTCTTTCTTCTTTTTTAATATAGGCATTTAGGGCTATAAATTTCCATCTCAAGTCTGCCTTCACTGTATTCCATAAGTTTTGATGAGTTGTGTTATCGTTTTCATTTGTCTCAATATATTTACGGATTTCACTTGCAATTTCTTCTTCTTTTTTTTTTTTTTTTAAAAGATTTATTTATTTACTTTATCCGTTTTAAACGCCCCCTTCCCCATTTGCTGTTTTTTTTGTGTCCATTCGCTGGGCAATTCTCTGTGTCTGTTTCCTGCCATCTCTTCTCATCCTCCTCCTCCAGTCTTCACCAGGATTCGATCCTGGAGACCTCTGATGTAGGAGAGAGGTATTCTGCCACCTGTGCCACCTCAGCTCCTGGGTTCTGGAGCTTTTGGAGCATCTCGTCTTGTCTCTGTCATGTTACGTCATCATCCTGCTGCATGGCTCTCGGGGCCGACAGCTCAGCGGCACACAGAGCCTGGCAGCCCATGTGCCTTCGGGAGGTCCCGGGGATCGAACCCAGGTCCCCCCATATGGCAGACGGACGCCCAACCATTTGAGCCACATCCGCCCCCACAATTTCTTCTTTTACCCACTGATTATTTAGGAGTATGTTGTTCAGCCTCCACACATTTGCAAATTTACTTTTTTTCCTGTCTATTATTGATTTCCAGTTTCATTCCATTATGATCTGAGAAGGTGCTTTGTATAATTGCAGTCTTTTTATATTTATTGGGAGCTGCATTTTGCCCTAATATGTGTTCTATCCTGGAGAAAGATCCATGTTCACTTGAGAAGAATGTATAACCTGCTGAATTTGGATGTAGTGTTCTATATATGCCTGTTAGGTCTAACTTGTTTATCATATTGTTCAAGTTCTGTGTTTCCTTGTTGATCTTCTGTCTAGTTGTTCTATCTAATGATGTGAGTGGGGTGTTGAAGTCTCCAATGACTATTGTAGAGATGTCTTTTTCTCCCTTCAGTTTTCCCAGAGTCTGTCTCATGTATTTTGGGGCACCCAGGTTAGGTGTATAGATATTTATGACTGTTATATCTTCCTGGTGGATCATCCATTTTATTAATATATAATGGCCTTTTGTATCTCTTATAACTTTTTTGCATTTAAATTCTGTTTTGTCTGATATTAGTATAGCTACCCCTGCTCTTTTTTGGTTACTATTCACATGGAGTATCTTTTTCCAACCTTTCACTTTCAATCAATTTGTATCCCTGGGTGAATTTCTTGTAAGCAGCATATGGATGGCTCATGTTTTTTTTATCCATTCTGTCAGCCTGCATCTTTTGATTGGGGAGTTTAATCCATTCACATTCAATGATATTACTGTAAACACACTATTTACTTCCACCACTTTATTCTTTGATTTTCATATGTCATATCATATTTTTGTCTATCTTTTTACTCTTTTGGTTATCCTTTCTGCTATTCTTTCTTCTATACTCTCCTCTAAGCCTCTGTCTCCTGTCTTTCTTTCAGGTTCTAAGGCTTCCTTTAATATTACATGCAAAGGTGGATTCTTTTTTGCAAAATCTTAGTTTCTGTTTGTGAATATTTTATACTCACTTTCATATTTGAAGGACAATTTTTCTGGATAAAGAATTCTTGGCTGGCAGTTTTTCTCTTTCAGTATCCTAATTGTATCATAGCACTGTCTTCTCACCTCCATGGTTTCTGAAGAGAAATCTGAACTAAGTCTTACTGGACATCCTTTGTACATGATGGTTTGCTTCTCCCTTGCTACTCTGAGAATTTTCTCTTTATCTTTGACTTTTGACATTCTGAGTAGCATGTGTCTTGGAGTAGGTCTATTCGAGTTTATTCTGATTGGGATACAGTGCGCTTCTTGGACATGTAAGTTCATTTCTTTTGTGAGAGTTGGGAAATTTTCAGCTATTATTTCCTCAGATACTCCTTCTGCCCCTTTTCCCTTCTTTTCTCCTTCTGGAACTCCTGTGACACGTATGTTGTTGCGTTTTGTGTTGTCATCCAACTATTTGAGCCTCTGCTCAATTTTTTCCATTCTTTCCTCTCTCTATTCTTTTCTCTCTTCAATTTTAGTTGTTCTGTCTTTGGTATCACTTATTATTTCTTTTATCATATTGAGTCTGCTTTTGTATGCCTCTAATGTGTTTTTGCTCTCACCTATTGTGTTTTTCATTCCCATGAGCTCTGTTACTTTTCTGTTCAGGATTTCAGATTCTTCTTTGTGCTCACTCATTGTCTTCTTGATGTCATTTATCTCTTTAACCATATTGTCTTTCAACTTATTAATTTGATTTTGGAAATTTCTGTGCATCTTGCTGATTAGTTCTCTCAAATTCTGCATCTCTTCTGGGGCTTTGATATATTCCTTTTCTTGGGCCATGTCTTCTATTTTCTTAGTATGGCTTGTAATTTTTTGCTGATGTCTAGGCATCTGATTAGGATGTAGTTAACTCAGATGCTCAATTTCTTTCTCTTTTGTAGGGATTTAGTGGCAGGAGGTTGTGTGTTTCTACTGCTCTTTGATTCTTGGTTCGACCTGGATTGTTAGGATTGTCCCTGGTGGTTGCTCAAAACTGGGCACTGGACCCAGTAATTGGTTGTAGACTTGCTTCCTAGGGCCTTGGGGAGGGAGGCTACAGAGGCCGGAAAAAGCCTTTCCTAATTATTTTTAATTTTCTCGTGTGCACTTCCTTGGTCTGTCAGCAGATGGCACTCTTTGGCAGCTCTCAGTTCAATGCCTGGTCAGACTGTATTTGTTGCAACACAGAGTGAATCAGTGTGATAAAGCTTCCTGTCGAGGCTGAGAGCCTTGTAATTCAAACTTTCTCTGAGACAGTTCTCCAGCCTTCCCTGGCAGCCTCCTCCCTTTGCGTGGTTAGGAAATATTTCCACACCTCTTTGAGTCCTCAACAATCAGTTGTGGTTAGTAGAGAAGGCGATTGGGAGGGTTGTATATCTTTAGCTCCTTGCCGGCTCCCAAGGCAAACAATGGCATGGCCCTTCTCTGCCTGGAAGGGTTCCTGGGACATGGCAGACCAAATTTGAGAGTCAAAAGTTTAGCCAGCCTTAGGCCGTGTCCCTCTCTCTCCCCTTTCTTGGTGCAGCCTCAACAATCAGTCCCAGCTAGAAAAGAGGGAGAATGCAAGAATTGGACTTCTCCAGTCCTTTGCTGGCTCCCAGGGCAAACCTCTGTGTGGTCCCACCAGGCCTGGAAGGGCCCAGTGGGACACAGCAGACTAAATTTGTGGGTAAGAAGCTAAGTCAGCTGTAACCGTGGGGGAATTTGATGTAATTATGAATTCCAAAAATATAATTGGATCATGCTTGTAAACTGATTTGTTAATTTGGGCATGATTAGGTTAGGATTAGAGCATTGAGCCCCACCCCTTGGTGGGTGGGGTATCGAATATAAAAGGCAAGGCAAGGGACAGTTGAAGCAGTCTTTTGAGAAGCAATTTTGATGTTGGAAAGAAGGCGCCAGGAGAAGAGAAGCAAGCTGTTCACCTGATCGTCTACAGCTGACCTTGTGGAGGAAACAGGAGCTAAGCTCGGAGAGAAACGCAGCCCCGGGAAGAGAGGAACCCCAGAAGCCTGAACCCTGGCAAACGCCGACAGCTGTCTTGCTCTAACACGTGGCAGTGGACTGTGGTGAGAGAAGAAACTTAACGCTTTATGGCCTGGTATCTGTGGACTTCTACCCCAAATAAATACCCTTTATAAAGACCAACCGGTGGGCAGATGTGGCTCAAATGGTTGGGCATCTGTCTGCCATATAAAGGGACCTGGGTTCGATCCCTGGGACCTCCCGGTAAAATAAAAAAAAAATATATATATATAGAAGGCGCATGGGCTGCCAGGCTCTGTGTGCCGGTGAGCCGCCAGGCCTCGGGAGCCATGCAGCAAGATGATGACGTAACAGGAGAGAGACGCTGGGGAGAGACAAGACAGATGCTCTGAAAGCTCCAAAAACCTGGAACTGAGGTGGCGCAGGTGGCAGAACACCTCTCTCCTACATTGGAGGTCTTCAGGATCGAATCCTGGTGAATACTGGAGAAGGATGAAAAGAGATGGCAGGAAACAGACACAGAGAATTGCCCAACAAATGGACACAAAACAGCAAATGGGGAAGGGGGGGTTTAAAATGGAAAAAGTAAATAAATAAATCTTTAAAAATAAAAAAAAAAAAAAAAAAAAAGACCAATCCATTTTTGGTATTTCACATTAGCACCCCTTTGGCTGACTAATACATCAGCCTTAGACTGTGTCCCTCTCTCTCCCCTTTGCTGGGATGGTAGATTCCCTGGAGCCCCCTTTGTCTATAATGACAGGCCCAGAGGCCTGAGAATTCTAAAGTGTCTTTAGTGTGAGGGATGGTGCCGGCAGCGGCAGCCGCTGGTTTCAACTCACAGTTCTGTCGTGATTTCCCTTCTTTGTCCTCTGTCTTCTGGGCGGTGTTCATCGTTCACCTGGTGTCCTAAACCCTAGAAGATCTTTTTCTAGGCTCTTTCAGCCTGTCCTCTAACTGTTTTTCTAGAGGAGAAGAGATTCCCATGTCTTTCTAGTCCTCCATCTTTCTGGAAGTCCCCTCAAAGACTTTAATTAAACTCCCTCAAATATGTTCAATGAGCTAAAGGAATCCATATGCAAAGAACTAAAGGAAATTAGGAAAACATTGTCTGAACAAAATCAAGGAAAAATTTATTAAAAAGAACCAAAGGGGAAATTTTGGAGCTACAAATCATGGCAATTAAAATGAAAATGTAAATTAGATGGATTCAACAGTAGATTTGAACAGGAAGAGAAAAGATCAGTGAACTTGAAGACAAGACAATTGAAATTATCCAGTGTGGGGAGCAGAAAGAAAAAAAAAATGAAGAAAAATGAACAGAGCCTGAGGGACCTACCTGTGGGACATCATCAAGCATACCATTATATGTACCATTGGAGTCCTAGAAGGATAAGAGAGAGAGAGAAAGGGACAGAAAAGGTATTTGAAGAAATAATGGCTGAAAGCTTCCCAAGTCTGATGAAAGACATGAATATACGCACTTAGGAATCTCAACTCCAAACAGGATAGACTCTAAGAGACCTATACCAAGACACATTAGAGTAGAATTGTCAAAATTCAGAAAAAAGAGTAGATTTGGAAATCAGCAATAGAGAAGCAACTTGTTATATACAAGGGATCCTCAATAAAATACAATGGGCTTCTCATCAGAAACCATGGAGGCCAGAAGGCAGTGGGATGGCATATTCAAAATCCTTAAAGAAAAAAATTTTCAGCCAAGAATTCTGGGGAGCGGATGTGGCTCAAGCAGTTGAGTACCCACCTTCCACATGGGAGGTTCTGGGTTTGGATCCCAGTGCCTCCTGAAAAAAAAAAAAAAAAAAAAAAAAAAGCAAGCAAAACAAATGAAAAACTTAACTCAGGGAAGCTGATATGGCTCAGTGGTTGAGCACTGCCGTCCCACATACAAGGTCCCAGTTTCAATTCCTGGTCCCCAGTACCTCAAAAAAATAAAAAATAAAAAATAATTAAAAAAAATAATTCTATATATGGAAAAATTATCTTCTTTCAGAAATGAAGGTGAAATTAAGGCATTTACAGATAAACAAAAGCTAATAGAGTTCATTACTAGAAGATGTACCCTACAAGAAATGATAAAGGAAGCCCTTCTGACTGAATTAAAAGGGCACTAGACTTGAAATAAAAGGACACTTGAGGCTCGTGAGGCGCCGGCGGCCGAGCGGCGGCGGCGGGTGCGGCGCTGCGATGTCGATGCTGGCGGAGCGTCGACGAAAGCAGAAGTGGGCTGTGGATCCAAGAAACACTGCTTGGAGTAATGATGATTCCAAGTTTGGCCAGAGGATGCTAGAGAAGATGGGGTGGTCCAAAGGAAAGGGTCTAGGGGCTCAGGAGCAAGGAGCCACAGAGCATATTAAAGTTCAAGTTAAAAATAACCATCTGGGACTTGGAGCTACAATCAATAATGAAGACAACTGGATTGCTCATCAAGATGATTTTAACCAGCTTCTGGCTGACCTGAACACTTGCCATAGGCAAGAAACAGCAGACTCCTCAGACAACGGAGAGAAGAAATATTTTAGCCTTGAGAAAAAGTCCAAAATCTCCAAAAACCGTGTTCATTATATGAAATTCACAAAAGGGAAGGATCTGTCATCTCGGAGCAAAATGGATCTTGATTGCATTTTTGGGAAAAGGCAGAGTAAGAAGACTCCTGAGGATGGTCCCAGCCCCACCACTCCAGATGAGAACGAAGCTTCCACGACAACAACCAGTGCCTTCACCATCCAGGAGTATTTTGCCAAGAGGATGGCAGAACTAAAGAACGGGCCAAAAGTCACAGAGAACCAGATTGAATGGAAAAAGGGAAAGGAAAGAAACAAAGGAAAAAAAGATAAAAACCTGGAGAATTACACCCAACCTAAGACCAAGAAGCCTAAAAAGGAAAAGTCTCAGGAAGAAGAAGAGAGCCCTGGATGTGCAGCCACGAAGAGAAGAGACCCAGGGGGGCAGCAGCTCAGAGACCGTTGCTGCGGGGAGAATTCTGGAGCTCCTGCCGAGGGCGGAGAGGGCTGTGTGTGGCCACTTGGTGACCAGGCCTTGACCGCAAAGCCCAGAGAAAGGAAAGAAAAGAAAAACCTGAACACGCAGAGAGAAGCAGCAGTGGCCACTATGCCAGATGAAACACCAGTGAAAAAGAAGAAGGAGAAGAAGAAGAAAGGTTCCGAGTAAAGCACCTCCAGCCAGGGCCTTCCAGGTGCCAGGTGCTGCCAGGGCAGAAGCCTTTGGCCTGAAGTCAGGGCATGGTTTAACCCAGGATAGACTGCTCACATCTCTTAACATGCCCGTGGATTGCTGAGTCTCGCCCTCACACCACATTTTCCCCAAACCGTATTCCCAGAACTTTTTCTAATGTTCCAAATTATGGCTTCCCTAAACAGATAAAGTCCTTTTTAGACTGAAAAAAAAAAAGGACACTTGAAACCATAAGAAGAGATAAAAAAACATTGATAAAGATAACTATATAGGTAAATATAAAATCCTGTTTTGTACTTTTGATTTATAACTGTTTCCCCCCTATATTATGTAATAGGCAAATGTGTTAAATAATGCTTAAAATCAATATATAAAGATATAATCTGAGACAATAACAATATAAAGTGGGAGGGATGGAGAGATATAGGAGTAGAAAGTTTGTATACTACTAAAACTGAGTTGGTATAGCTGAACTAGTTTGTTAACAGTTTAATTGTAATCCAAAGGTAACCACCAAGAAAATAACCAAAAAATAGAGATAAAAGGAAAGAAGAATGGAATTAAAATGGCACTATAAAAAAGCAACTATGTATATATATAAAAAAACAACAAAAGCCAGTAATGGAGTAATTGAGGAACAAAAAACATGTAAGATTTATAGAAAACAGATTGCTAAATGACAGAAATAAATCCTTCCTTCTCAGTTATTACCTTAAATGTCAATAGATTAAACTCCCTGTTTTAGTCTGCTAGGCTGTCAAAAGCAATATACCAGAAATGGGTTGGCTTTTATAATGGGGATTTATTAGCTTACAAGCTTACTTGAGGAAAATGTCCAAATCATGGCATCATCAGGTGATGCTTTCTACCTAAAGACTGGCTGCCAGTGATCTTGGACTTCTCTGTCATATGGCAAGGCACATGACAGCATCTGTGGGTCTCTCCCTTCTCTTCTGGGTTTCATTGCTTCAGCTTCTTGCTTCCATGGCTTTCTCTCTCCTCTCTCTAAATTACATCCTCTGATAAAGGACTCCAGTAAGAGGATTAAGACCCACCCTAGGCCACACCTTACTGAAGTAACCTAATCAAAAGACCCTTAATTGGAATAACTAACCAAAAGGTCCTACCTTCAATAGGTTTATACCTACAAGAATGGATTAGCTTTAAGAACATGATTTTTCAGGGGTCCATATAGCTTCAAACCATCACACTCCCCTATTAACAGGCAGAGATTGGCAGATATGATGACAAAGCATGATCCAGCTATACACTATCTACAAGAGACTCACTTTAGGTTCAAAGACACAATAAGGTTAAAAGTAAAAGGGAAGAGGTGGAAAAATATATTCCATGCAAACAGTAAACAAAAGAGAGCTGGAGTGGCTATATCATTGCCAGACAAAATAGAGTTCAAGTAAAAAAAAATCATAAGCTACAAAGAAAGATATTATATATTTATAGAAAGTTCTATCCAGCAAGAAGATATAATGATTATAAACAAACATGCATCTCATACCAGAACCCCAAAATATATGAAGCAAAAATTGACAGAATGGAAGGGAAAAATAGATAGTTCTATGATAATATTTGGAGACTTTAATATACCACTTTCAATAATTGATAGAACATCTAAACATAAGATCAGTAAGGAAATACAGGACTTGAACAACAATATTAACCGATTAGACCTAATGGATATATATATAGAACACTCCTCCCAACAACATCAGAATACACATTCTTCTCAAGTGCACATGGAATATTTTCTAGGATGACCATATTCAGGCTACAAATTCAATCTTAATAAATAAAAAAATTTGAAATCAAACTCAGTATCTTCTTAGACCATAATGGAATAAGGTGGAAATCAATAACAAGGAAATCTGGAAATTTTACAAATTTTAAAATATACTCTTGAACAACCAATGCACCAAAGAAGAAATAACAAGGGAAATTAGGAAATATCTTGAGACAAATTGAAACTAAAACACAACATACCCAAACTTATGGGATGTAGCAAAGGTAGTGCTCAGAAGGAAATTTATAGCTCTAAATGCCTATATTAAAAAAGAAGGAAGACCACAAATCAGTAAACTAACTTCACAGCAAAAGTAACTAGAACAAAAAGAGCAAACTAAACCCAAAGTTAGTAGAAGGAAGAAAATAGAAAGATTATAGCAGAGATAAAGGAAATAGAGAATAGAAAAACAATAGAAAGAATAAAAAAAAAAGTTGGTTTTCTGAAAAGATCAAAATTATTGACAAACTTTTAGGCAGACTGTATTAGTCAGGGTTCTCTAGGGAAACAGAACTGGCAGGAAATATCTGTAAATAGTATGAGATTTTATAAAATTGTCTCACATGACCATGGGGATGCACAAGTCCAAATTCTGTAGGGTAGGCTGCAAGCCAGAGAGAGACTCTGATGAAGGTCCTTGGTGAATTCCCCAGGAGATACTGGCTGTCTGAACTAGAGATGGGAATTATCTCCCTAAATGCTGAAATCCTTTTAAGGCCTCCGACTGATTGGATGAGATGTCACTCATTGCTGATGACAATCTCCTCAGTTGATTGTAGCTGTAACCAGCCATATATGCAATCAATTCACTTATGATTAAAGTCCATGAAATGCCCTCATATTACAATTAGCCTAGTGCTTGCTTGACCAAAGAACTAGGCATCATTACCTGGCCAAGGTGACACATTAGTCTAAACATCACACAGACTGACAAAGAAAAAGAGAGAACATAACTAAAATTAGGAATGAAAGTAGGGACATTACTACTGACCTTTCAGAAATAAAAAGCACTATAAGAGGGTACTATGAACAATTATGTGCCAACAACAAGTTAGAAAACCTGGATAAAATGAACAAATTTCTTGAAACATACAAATTACCTAATCTGATACAAGAAGAAATAGAAAATCTCAACAGACATGCAACAAGTAAAGATAATGAGTCAGTAATTTAAAACCTCCCAACAAACAAAGTCCTAGACAGGATGGTTTTGCTGCTAAATTCTACCAAACATTTAATTTTAATCCTTCTCAAAGTCTTCCAAAAAATAGAAGAGGAGGGATTACTTCCTAACTCATTCTATGAGGCCAGCATTACTTTGATACCAAATCTATATTCAGACAGCACAAGAAAAGAAAATTACAGACTAATATCTCTTAAGAATATAGATACAAAGATGCTATTAAGAGAGGAAAATATGTGTGGAGGGGTAACATGGAAATCTCCTATATTTTCAATGTAACTTTTCTGTAATCTAAAACTTCTTTAAAAATAAAGTTAAAAAAAATATCAATGTAAAAATCCTCAACAAGGTACTGGCTACCTGAATCCAATGGTTTATTAAAAGGATTATACACCATGACCACATGGGATTTATTCTTGGAATGCAAGGATGGTTCAACATAAGAAATGCAATTAATGTAGTACACCTCATTAATAGAATGAAGGGGAAAACCACATGTTCATATCAATTGTTGCAGATAAAGCATTTGACAAAACCCAGCATCCTTTCTTGATAAAATCACCTTGAAAGATAGGAATAGAAGGAAAATTCCTCAATATAATAAAAGGCATATATGAAAAACCCACAGTAAAAATGATACTCATGGCAAATATTCTGACTGTCCTGATTTTGTGATAATCACGGTAGGCTAAACATTTGCTATATTAGAAACCATGCATGTGTCCCCAGACCTAGTTTTTCTCCCTAGGTCTGGTTTTTAGAATGCTGGTAATAAACTAAGCCTGATTTATTGTCTGACCATCCTGTATGGGAAATGACTGTGACTCTGGGTATCTTTGGTCAACCTTGAGAGATGTAGCAGGGGGATGGATGTGGCTCAAATGGTTGGACATCCACCTGCTATATGGAGGGACCTGGGTTTGATCCCCGGGACTTCCCGGTAAAAATAAAAAAAGAAAGAAAAATATAGAAGGCACAGGGACCACCATGCCCTGTGCATGGGTGCACCATCAGGCTCTGTGCACGGGTGCACCACCAGGCCCCGTGTGTGGGTGCATCATTAGGGCCCGTGTATGGGTGTGCTGCCAGGCCCTGTGTGCAGGTGTGCCGCCAGGCCCCACGAGCCATGCAGCAAAATGACAATGTGACAGAAGAGTGACACAAGGGAGAGCCAAGACGAGACATGACAAAAAACAGGAACTAGGGTGGTGCAGGCGGTAGGACACCTCTCTCCCACATCGGAGGTTCGGAGGATTGAATCCCAGTGAAGACAGGAGGAGAAGGATGAGAAGAGAGGGCAGGAAACGGACACAGAGAGTTGCCCAGTGAATGGACACAGAAAGAGCAGAAAGGTGGCAGGGGAGGGGGAGTAAAAATGGATAAAAGTAAATAAATAAATAAATCTTTTTTAAAAAAGTATAGGGGAGTAAGATATAGACTATAGTTAGTAGTAATACTTTGACAGTGCTCTTTCATAATTTGTTAACAAATGTTTCACAACAATGCAAAATATTTGTGGTGGGGTGATGTATGGGATCCCTGTATGATGTTATGCATGTTTGTTTTGTAATTTCAAAATGTTTACTGAACAATTATTGTTTATGTGTGTTCGTGTATGAATGATATACTTCAATAAATTGTTTTTTAAAAATGATACTCAATGGTGAAAGACTTAAAGCTTTCCTCTTAAGATCAGGAACAAGACAAGGATGCCTGCTGTCACCACTGTTATTCAACATTGTATTGGAAGTTCTAGCCAGAGCAATCTGGCAAGAGAAAGAAATAAAAAGCATTCTTAGTGGAAAGGAAGAAATCAAATTATCCCTATTCACAGATGACATGATTCTATATATAGAAAATCCCAAAGACTCTACAAGAAAGTTTCTAGGACTAATAAATTAATTCAGCAAAGTTTCAGGATTACAAGATAAACTTGTAGAAGTCAGTTGGATGTCTATACACCAGTAATGAACAATCTGAAAAAAGGATGTCAAGAAAATAATTCCATTGACAAAAGTATCTAAAAGAATAAATACCTAGAAATAAATTTAACCAAGGAGGTGAAAGGCTTATATACTGAAAACTACACAATATTGCTGAAAGAAATTAAAGATCTAAGTAAAAAGAAAGATATCCTGTGTTCATAGATTGGAAAATTTAATATTGTTAAGATGACAATACTGTCTAAAGTGATCTACAAATTCAGTGCAGTCACTATCAAAATCCCAGCAGCCCTTTTTTCAGAAATAGAAAAGCTAATCCTCAAATTCATGTGTAATTTCAAGGGGCCCCAAATAGCCAAAATAACCCTGAAAAAGAAAAAAAAATTGGAGGACTCACAATTCTTGGTTTAACAAGGTACTGCGAAGCTAGAGTAATTAAAACAGTGTGGTGCTGGCAAAAGGATAGACCAATGAAATAGAATTGAGAGTCCAGAGATAAATCCACACATCTGTAGCCAGTTGATTTTTGGCAAGGATGCCAAGCCCATTCAGGTGGGGAAACAGTAGTTTCTTCAACAGGTGGTGCTGGGACAACTAGAAATCCACATGCAAAAGAATGAATGTGGACCCCCTGTCTCTTACCATATAAAACATTTTGAATTAATTCAAAATTAATCAAAGACCTAAGTATAAGTGTTAATACTATAAAATGCTTACTTGAGAACACAGGAAATATCTTCAGGACTTTGTGATAGGCAATGGATTTTTAGATTTTATATCAAAAACATGAGCAACAAAAGAAAAAATAGGTAAAATGGACTTCATCAAAATTAAAAACTTTTGTGCATCAAAGGACATTATTAAGAAAGTCAAAAGACAACCTATAGGGAAGCAGATGTGGTTCAAATGGTTGGGCTCCCGTCTACCATATAGGAGGTCCAGGGTTTGATTCCTGGGGCCTCCTGGTGAAAAGCAAACTGGCCTGTGTGGCGAGCTGGTCCGAGAGGAGAGCTGAACCAAAGGGAGTGCTGACCCCTGCAGGAGTGCTGGCCCGCACAGAGTGCTGGCCCATGCAGGAAAGCTGGTGCAGCAAGATGACACAACTAAAAGAGCCACAGAAGAGAGACAATGAGAGACTCGGCAGATCAGGGAGCTGAGGTAGCGCAAGAGATTGAGCAGCCTCTCTCCACTCCGGAAGGTCCCAGGATTGGTTCCCGGTGCCGCCTAAAAAGAAGACAAGCAGACACAGAAGAACACACAGAGAGCAGACAGGGAGCACAAAAACAACGAGAGTGGTGGTGGTGGGGAAATAAATACATGAATCTTAAAAAAAAAAAAAAAACCTACAGTGGGAAGCGTATATGGCTCAAGCGATTGAGCTCCCGCCTTCCACATGGGATGTCCCTGGTTTGGTTCTCAGCACCTTCTAAAGAAGACAGCGCGCTGGTGCAGCAGACAGACATGGCAAGCTGACACAACAAGATGACGCAACAAGAGATACAAGAAGAAAAACACAATGAAACACAATAAAAGAGGGTGCAGAGGTTCCTAGTGCCTCCTAAAGAAGACACAGCAAGACAGCATGCTGACACGATAGGCAGGCACAGCAAGCTGACGCAACAAGATGATGCAACAAGAGAGACACAAGAAAGAAAAACACAACGAGAGATACAACAAAAGTAGGGTACGGAGGTGGCTCAAGCAATTATGCACTTCCCTCCTACATCAGAGGTCCTGGTCTTGATTCCTGGTTTTTTTTTTTTTAAAGATTTTATTTATTTATTCATTTATCCCGCCCCCCCCGCCGCCCGTGCTCGCTGGGTCAGCCAACCACGCCGTGCCGGCGGGCCCACCCCCACCAGGAGTCCCCAGGAACCGAACCCGGGGCCTCCCATATGGTAAACGGGAGCCCCACTGATTGAGCCACAGCCGCTTCCCCAAAAAAGATTTTAAATGGCCATTAGTTTATGAAAAGGTGTTCAACATGATATTAACCATTAAAGAAATGTAAATTAAAACTACAATGATATACCACTTCATATTCACTGGGATGGCCATTATTAAAAATTGAAAATAACAAGTGTTGGCAAGGTTGTGGAGAAATAGGAACCTCATCACAGCATTATTTACATTAGCCAAAAGATGGAAGCAACCTATGCATCCATCAACAAATGAATGGATAAAAAAAATGTGGTATAGCTATACAATCGAAAATTACTCAGCTGTAAAAAGTGAAGTACTGGTACATGCTTCAACATGAATGAACTTTGAAGACATAATGTTGCGTGAAATAAGCCAGACACAAAAGGACAACTATTGTGTGATTTCTCTTTCATAGAATACATAGAATTAGCAAATAGAGACAGAAAGCCAAATAGTGATGGGAGGGGGCAGGGAAGGAATGGGGAGTTAATTGCTAGATGAGTTTTGGTTTGGAATGATGAAAATATTCTGGAAATATTGGTGAAATGTACACAGTATTGTCAATGTACTTAATGTCAAAGAATTGTCCACTTAAAATGGTTAAAATGATTTTTATGTTATGTATATTTTACCACAACTGAAAATAAATAAATTCTTGAAAAATTAATTTCACCTGTTTCTTTTAAATTTTTCACTGGGACTACTAGAAAATTTAAGATTACATTTGTGACTTGCCTTATACTTCTATTGAATTGCATTGTTATAAATCTGTTTCAACTTGCAGAGGATTTGGAGGGCTTAGTTTTTGTTATGTATAATCAAATCAATGTTTATAATCAAATTAAGCCTGTACTTAATATAGAAATTATAAAATATAAAAGAAAGAAAAATGACTTAAAATCCACCATCAAGAGATGAATTTTCAGAGGTTTCAATTATGAGGTTCCCAAACATACTCATTCTATGCATCCACCTCCTGGACTTATTTCAGTTTCACGTGCAGAGCTATATCAGAATGGCAAGAGGAAACCCATTACGTTTGTACTTGAATTTCTGTGGTGTGGCTATAGCACTTTGCTTTAGGCTTAAAGAAAGAAGATCCAATGTTCATGGCAACTTTGGAGAAAGGGAAGATGTTCATGTTATCCTGTCTTTTTTTTTTTCCGTTTTTTTTCTTTTTTTTCTATCCTGTCTTTTATGCTTCATATTTTTTAAAAAAGAAAGAAATGGAGAGAAAAGGCTTGTTTCCTGTGCAATCCCGCTCTCATTTC
Organism: Tolypeutes matacus; assembly: GCA_026826555.1. NCBI lineage: Eukaryota > Metazoa > Chordata > Mammalia > Cingulata > Chlamyphoridae > Tolypeutes > Tolypeutes matacus. Next base: position 5,922,163 of record JAKSZT010054193.1, on the reverse strand, counting down.
AAAACCTTGTTAAGATGGTGCTGGCTTAGGTTGTGCTTAGATATCTTTCCCTAACTTCTAAATCTTCTCCCAGAATGCAAGGTGACCTGGTATTCTAAAAACATAGTCTGGTTGGTTTCTTCTTGAGTTTTGTAGGTCTCCAGGTTCTCTGGTTTCAGTTGGCAGAGGAAGTGAAAGGGCAAAAATACCACAGAAGCATTCCTGTCAGGTAGACATTTCAGGTACCACAGGAGAAATGCTGATGCTTGCTCTGAAAAGTTTCTGCTGTGCTGTGTTGTTTAATATTTTTTATCTAGAAAATATTCTAAAGTAAATGCCTGTTTCCCTAGCATTCTGGTTATAAGGACAGATGTCAGTATTTGACAAGCCTGAATTTTGGTACAGGCTCTGCCCCTAATTAAATATATGTCTTTGGACAAGTATTTAACCTGTCTCAACTACAGTTTCCTCAACTGTAAGGTGAGAATAATAATGCTAACTACATCATAGGGAGATTATGAAGATTAAGATAATAAATGTAAAGGGCTTGGCATAGGACCTGGCACCTAGTCAACACTTAGTAAATGTTCACTGTAATTATTATTGCCTTAAGTCTTTGTTGAAGAATTGCATACAAGGAAACTAGTGTGTAATAAAGAGAGACTGCAGGAGGGGTGGGAAAGTTCCCAGTAAAAGCTGAGCCTCGTCCCCCAAATGGAGAGCTAGTTTAGGCCCACCCAGACCATGAAGTCCATGTGAGAAGACTGCATGGAGGTTCTGAGGGGTTTGGGTTATCTTCCCCGGCCATGGGAGTTCAGGATGGCTCTGAGAAGCGTGGTACCAGGGTGAATCCTAGGATTCGCAGTTATTCCAATGAAAGCCCAAGCAAAAAGCAGAAGGAAAACCACAATCAACCTTGCAGTGCCCTCCCTGGGTCTGGCCTTTATCCCCTTGACTGATCAAATGACTGCTGATGCACAGCCCCCTCAGCCAACTCTCCAGGCCTTCTCAAGAAGGCTGTGCTTGCTTTCTTAAGGCTGGAAATAAGAATCACAATGGCTGTGTTGGGGGAAGGGAGGCTAAGTTCATTAATGTGCTCATACCAGTACAGTAACGGCATTAAATTTGTGTTGCAAGGACGCCTGGAAAAATACCTGCCTTTAAGAGATAAGGTTCAAATCTACATACCTCCTTCAGAAGGAGCACAGAACTGTTCTCAGTCTGTTGGTTACATGATGTTGACCTTTGTTGATTTTGTTTCCTTTTCTTTTTGTACCTGGCCATAACCTTTGTTTAAGATTTCTATCTTTTTCTTCATTTTAGACTTACCCCTAGTTCTTTACTTCCATACCTACTTAACACCATGTGTTACCTCTTAACTACCTGTCTGCTTTCCTCATCTCCCAACACTCAAAACACCAGAGGCAATACATTTTCTTGCTGGCTTATTTATCCTGAATTTATATTGATTAACTTTTTTTTTTTTTTTTTACCGGGAGGTCCCGGGGATCGAACCCGGGTCCCTCCATATGGGAGACGGACGCCCAACCAGTTGAGCCACATCTGACCCCCTATTGATTAACTTTTAACCAAACACTCTGTGGGTGGCAGTCTTGGTAACCTATGATGTTGAAGAAAAAAGATGAGACTCTTGGTTTGCCAAAGGGGTGCCGATTCAAAGTACCAGAAGTGTGTTGGCTTTTATAAAGGGTATTTATTTGGGGTAAAAGCTTATAGTTCCAAGGCCGTGAAAAGTTCAACTCAAGGCACCATAAAAGGTGCTTTCTCACCCAAGTCAGCCGCCATGTTTTGAAGCAAGATGGTGAGCTCTCTGCCTGGTCTCTGCCTTCCCCGCCAGGCTTACTCTCTTAGGCTCAGCTGCTCTGCTTTCTTCCCAATTTCAGCTGCAAGCTATCAAGTTTAAGGTTCATCTCCCTTCTGGACCTCAGCTCCTTGAGCCTCTCCATACTGTCACATGGCAGGACAAAAAAATGGCACTGTTCTCTTTTCCTGTGTGTCTCTGTTTTTTATCAGATCCAGCAAGAGGGCAGAAACTCAATCTGAGTCATACCTTACTGAGGTAGTCCAGTTGAAGAAGGCCTCATGCCCATAGGAGTGGACCAGCCCACAAACATAATCTTTCTTTTTTTTTTAGATTCATAAAATAATTTCAAACTCATTATCAATGCCTTTTAATAGCATTTATGCAGCTCAAATCATCTTGGGGCCACAAGTAATGAATCCTGCAAAGGGGCCTTTTAGGGAAGATAAGGGACTAGATCATTGAAAGATGAAACTTCCTTCTCAACCTATACTTGTAATTTGTTACGTTGCAGGGAGAAAATATCGGATACACAAAAAGACTGGAAATTCTTTGAGGTGAGTCACTTATGTTTGGGGGCTTTTCTCTTTGATATTAGACATAAAGTGTAGCAATAACCAATAGCCATTTGTCAATCACTTATTTTTAGTGACTAATCTTTCTAAAAAGGATGTTAACAAAGTATACACCATACCTTCAATTTCTGGTCTGATTGTCCTTATGCAAAGGTGTACATGTATAATTTTCCAGGAGTACTGAGAAATTGGTTCATCTGGGTTGAGTCTACTTAACAGTGTCATACAGATGGAAGGGAGCTTTTCACAATATAGCTGTGGATTGTAATTCTTGTCTGTTTTCTGTCGTAGTCGTTTTTTACTTTCTGTACATATGTAGCCTGGATTGTCTTCAGACGTCAATACTTGTCAGAGATTGAGGAAGAAATAGGGAGGCTCTTTCGTACCAATATGTTCAACATTCCTCGAAGGAAGCATGAGGATGAAGAAGGGGATGGAAAAAAACGCATGACTTTTGTGCAATTCAGGTATAACCTTTTGACTTTTTCTTAAGCTCAAGGACATTTCTAGAAGACAGGATGATGTAACCTAAATGCTATCTTTTTTCCCATTACAGGAGAATGATGGCAAAACGCCCAGCAATTAAAAAAGCCATTAACATGCGCTCTCCAGTCATGTCTACTCTGCTGCCCTCTCCCAGAGAAAAGGCTCAGAATATCTTTGAGAAAAAGTATCATCAAGCAGGCATCAAACTCCCAGCCCAGATCCAAAAGCACATAGATAGCCTGGACTCTGTGCCCATGCCAATGTAAGTGGCCTAAGGAACAGGCAGGAAAGCCCTGAGTGTCATTTCCTATGTCAGGCCAGGGAGGGACAGGGGCCAGGCACTATGTCTCTGCCAGAAAGTTGAACAAAGGTGAAAACAACTGTCTTCCCATCTACCTGCTGCTCTGTTTCCTTTTCCAGAGCATCTTGAGGTACAACCATCTAAGCTAGAAGAAATTATTAGAAAGAGATGCTAGACTCCAAATTGTTCTAGTTTGGAGGAATGAGTAACAAACCTTTTACAGCCAAGGTTTTCTATTATAGGAATCATCCTTGAGAAATGTGGGAAGGTCCAATATAAAAATTTTGTTATGGACCCATATATAAAACTACACTGGTATTTCATAGAAAGAAGGAAAGCTTTAGCTTTAGTATATACACACACACAACACACACAGCCACAGTTTTTGTCTCACTGCTTCAGCTATACCAATATTTCTTTTCACAGAGTTGGTATCTTGGGGGAGCCTCGATGTCTGTTCAACCCTCATACCCTTCTTCCCCTTGAACCAGAAGAAAAGACGAAATCATCTGGGAGAAGTAACTCCCTAATAGAAAGAAATAACACCAGGATTCAGGATACACTGGACTTAGTCATGAGAGCACTGACCTCTCATGTAACAGTCTCTAAATAATCTGGTACATTCCATTTCTGTAACTAACTTCTGGTATTTGAAGTAAACTGCTTTGTCTTAATCTCTTTATTTAGGTCTAATATTTGTTATTATTATTAGGCTTTAAAAATTGTTCCAATTATTTTGCTAAAAGTTCAACAGTAGACTATTAAAAATTCTAGGAAGTTCTTTAAAAGGTCATTTTTCTGTTTTAATATTTTCCTTTGTTATTTACTTCCTTGACTTTATGTGGCTATTTAATGTATTAGAACATTTAGTCAATGGGCTAGTAAATTCTTTGCTTATTCATGTTTCTAAGTTCATTTTTGCCTTCTGAGAAAGCATCTTTGGTACATTTGAGAACAAATTTTCATAATCAAAAAGGTAAATTAAAATGTTTTTAACATTAAATATATTTCTTTGAATATATTATTGTTGGCATTGAGATATAACATGTATCTGGTTCATTTAAAAGCCTGTTAGTTGGGAAACGGATGTGGCTCAAGAAGTTGGGCGTCTGTCTACCATATGGAGAGACAAGGGTTCGATCCCTGGGACCTCCCGGTAAAAAAAAAAATAATAATAATAATAAACAGCTTTTTAAAAAAAAAAAAAAAAAAGGGAAGCGGGTGTGGCTCAAGAGGTTCGGCGTCCGTCTACCATATGGAGAGACCGGGGTTCGATCCCCAGTACCTCCCGGTAAAAAAAAAAAAAATAAAAAATAAATAAGTATTAAGCCCCTACTCCCTCCAAAGCCCTGTCCTAGGTTATGTAGGGAAAAAAGATCACCAAGATATGGACCATACCTTCCAGTTCTGTGGAGTAGAGAAAATAAATAAAATACACACATGATCACAATACAGTATTGACAATGTTAGAGGTCATAAAAGAGGTAAATACAAAGTGCCCTAAGAGGACAGGCAGTGGAATGACCATTTCCAGGAGGGACCAAGGGAGGTCTGATTTGAATCTGGCTTGGAAGAGATTGAGTAGAACTGAAAGGGGACTTCCAGTCAGAGGAAGAACATGTGCAAAGGCACTGAGATTTAAAGTATGCCTGTGGGGGAGCAGATGTAGCTCAAGTGGTTGAGCTCCAGCTTCCCATATATGAGGTCCCAGGTTCAATCCCCGGCACCTCATAAAAACAAATGAAAAAACCAGCTCTCATTGAGGAGTGGATGTTGCTCAGTGGTTGAGCGCTTGCTTCCCATGTACAAGGTCCTGGGCTCAATCGCCAGTACCTCCTAAAAAGAAAAAAAAAGTATGCCTTTGATTGGACATGGTAAGAGCATAGAGTATGCCATAGGGAGCACAGAAGAGCAGGCTGGAAAGGTTAGTTAAACCCTGAATGTCCAGCAAGAAAGGAGTAAGTTGGACATTATTTGGTAGACTAAAGATTATGAGCAATTAAAACACTTCATTTGATGGAATACAGTACTGATGATTATATAATATTATCATTTTCAAGTCTTCTACTGGGATAGGGCTTAGTTAACTGAAACAACTGAAAAGAATTTGCCCGTCTGTGGTCAAAGGTTTATCCTCAAACTTCAAAATCTTCCTTTTATCATTTCGCTTCTTAGAAAGACATGGATGCCTTGCACAAATATAATATCAAGAGCAGAGGAACACCCGGGTGTTCCAGCCTATTGATGATGTGGGGCAACTTCTGTTAAACATAGATTCTGTCTTCATTCTTTCATCCTTTCTTATCCAGGTCAACTTCCATTACAACTCCTATTAAAATAGCAAAGGAGGCAGTAGGGGAGGAAATTAGGGACAGAAAACAAATGGCAAATAGCTGAAGTGTAAGTCCTGCCTTTTCAGTAATTACTTTAAATGTAAATAGAGCAAACTCTCCAATCAAAAGGTAGCAATTGGGAAGCGGCTGTGGCTCAAGCGATTGAGCTCCTGTCTACCATATGGAAGGCCTGGGGTTGGATTCCTGGGGCCTCCTGGTGAAGGCAAGCTGCCCTGCACCACGGAGAGCTGAAGGCCCATGCCGCAGAGAGCCGACAAACTGTGTTGCAAGATGATGCAACAAAGAGAGACACAGAGTAGAGACAGTGACGCAGCAGACCAGGGAAATGAGGTGGCTCAAGCAATTGAGTGCCTCTCTCCCACACCAGAGGTCCCGGGATGGGTTCCTGGTGCCTCCTAAAAAGAAAGATGATACAGTGAATGGACACAGAGAGCAGACAGCGAGCACACACAAACAACAGTGGGGGTGGGGTGGAGGGATAAGTAGTTGAATAATCAAAGCTTAAAGAGAAAATAAAGATTTTTTAAAAAGGCAGCAGTTGTCAGAATAGATTTTTTTAAAAAGTATGATTCAACTATATGCTGTCTACAAGAAATTAGCCTTAGGGAAGCGGCTGTGGCTCAATCAGTGGGGCTCCTGTTTACCATGTGGGAGGCCCCGGGTTCGGTTCCCGGGGCCTCCTGGTGGGGGCGGGCCCGCCCGCACGGCGTGGTTAGCTGACCCAGCGAGCACAAACAGCAAGGGGGTGATAAATGATTAAATAAATAAAATCTTTAGGAAAAAAAAAAAAAGAAATTAGCCTTAGATTCAAAGACACAGGGAGGCGGCTGTGGCTCAATCAGTGGGGCTCCCGTTTGCCATGTGGGAGGCCCCGGGTTCAGTTCCCGGGGCCTCCTGGTGGGGGCGGGCCCGCCCGCACGGCGTGGTTGGCTGACCCAGCAAGCACAGGCAGCAGGGGGGGGGATGAATGAATAAATAAATAAAATCTTAAAAAAAAAAAAAAAAAAAAAAAGACACAAACAGGTTGAAAGTGGAAGGACTGAAAAAATATTCCATGCCAGCAGTAACCAAAAGAGTGCTAGAGTGGCTATACTAATATCAGACAAAATAGATCTTAAGTAAAACTGTTAAAAGAGAGAAAAAAGGACATTTTATATTGATAAAATGATCACTTCATCAAGAAAATGTAACAATTTTAAACATGTATGCACCTACCAATAGAGGCCCTTAAATCTCATAAAGTTATCCCAGGGAAGTTTTGGTGGACCAAACATGCATCGGCATATCATGAGATCCATCACAGCTGCAAAACACAAAAAGAAACAGCAAGTGAAAGATGTGTAGAAACTGAGAAATAACCAAAGACTATTCTTTCACATTATTCCACCAAAGATGTTTTTGCTATACCAACTGGAAAAAAAAACACATAGAAATACAGTGGGTAAAACCAGAACCAAAAGTTGATTTGAAAGCACACACAAAAAAAGAATATACAAAAGGCAAAGAAAATTGAACCAGAAGATGAACAGGGGGAATGCAAAATGAATCAATGGATAACTAATTTCTTTTTCAGTTATTTTATATTTATTTTGTATTCAATGTGTAAATACTTTCCTTACCCAGAATTGTCTTATAGCTAATTGGTGTGGCATTTAAAGGAAATAAAAAAATAAAATGCCAAGGGGAAAAAACTAAAGAAACTATAATAATAAAAATTTTTAGAAATTCAACAACAACAAAAAGAAACAATATAAATTATGGGGATGAAAAACACAATACTGGAGATTAAAAATATACTAGAGGCATACAACAGCAGATTTGAATAGGCAAAAAAAAAAAAGACTCCGTGAACTAGAAGTCAGGACAATCAAAATCATATAGTTGGAAGAACAGATAGAGAAAAGAATAGAAAAAATTGAGCAGTGTCTAAGGGACCTGTGTGAAGCGTGAAGCAGACCAGCATATGTATCATGAGAGATCAAGAAAGAGAAGAGAAGGAAAAATGGGTAGAAAAAATATTTGAGGAAATAATGGTTGAAAATTTCCAAACTCTTAAGAAATACATAAATATACATGTCCAAGAAGCTCAATGTACTCCAAACAGGATAAACCCTTATAGACCTATTCAAGACACATACTAATCAAAATGGCAAATGGCAAAGATAAAGAGAGAATTCTGAAAGCAGCAAGAGAAAAAGTGATTTGCCACATGCAAGGCATCCTCAATAACACTAAGTGCCAATTTCTTTTCAGAAACCATGGAAGTGAGAAGGTAGTGGTATGATGAATTTAAGGTGCTGAATGAGAAAAACTTCCTGCCCCCAATTTTTTATCTGGAAAAACTGTCCTTCAAAAATGGAGAGTTTAAGACATTTACAGATAAACAAAAACAAAGCTTATCACCAAAAGACCTGCCCTACAACCTCTAAGGCATATGAATGTGTTCAAGTGTTCATGGGACATTGCCATGGTGGGTGGAGATCCACACAATAACCGAAAGAGTATTGAATTCCCATCCTGGGAAGTTCTGCTACATTCTCTAATTTTAGAGAGAGCAAGAATCCTCCGAGTACAGGAGCAGTGCCTAGTGAAGGAGGATGGACCATTGTGCCAAGCCCTTGATATTGATGCTTGTACTTATGAACCTTTTTCTTTTGAAATTGAAGCTTAGCCTAGTATTATATGTTGCCTAAGAGTTACCTCCTGAGGGATTCCTTGTTGCTCAAATGTGGCACTATCTACCATCTGGCATGGGACACGGCTCCTGGGGATGAGCCTCCCTGGTACCGAGGGATTACTACCAAGCACCAACTAGTAATGCACCTGGAAAAAGACCTTGACCATAAGGGGGAAATGGTAAATACAAACGAGTTCTTATGACTAAGAAATTTCAAAGTGAGTCAGGTGGTCATTCCAGAGGTTACGCTTATGCACATCTCAGCAGGATCTCATTGACTGCCACAGTAAATATTGCCTCAAATAGCAGGGCTCCTGAAGGCTCTAGAGACATCCAGACACTATAGACAGGGAAGACAGCTCAGGAATTTGGTGCCCTGCCAGTGAGCCCTACCTTGGAGCTTATGCTTTCCAGTGTGACAGAGTTGGACTCATTTGTGGTTTCCCTACACATGGCTCTTTTGCCCCTTCTGTTTGAACCTATAGTTAGTACTATACTTGATAGGTGTATGTCCAAGAGACTTAAATCTTTGGTCTTTCCATGTGCCAGTTGGGCCCTGAATCTCAACAGAGTTGTAACACCTACTCTCCAGTTCATTGGACTCATCCAGGACAACTAACAAGGTGATGATGATGGTCAACACCCATCCCAAGGAACAGAGAGTCTGCAACTGCAAGCAAGATAGTCCCATCCATCTGCCCCATGGGATCTAAGCTCCTCCTAGTTAGAGGCAGAGTGGTCATCACCATCCCAAAATCCTCAAGATTGGGGAATGAAGCATGGAGTAAAGTAGACTTACTATTATTCTACTATAGACTTATTGTTATTCTAGCAATAGAAGAACTTTTATCATTGATGTGGCGGCATTTGCTGCTGGAGGTTCTGAGTGGAGGGAGAGGAAAAAATAGGTGTAATATGGGGGCATTTTTGGGTCATTGGAATTGTCCTGCATGACTTTCCAATAACAGATACAGGCTATTATATATTTTGTCATAACTTACAAAATTGCGTGGACAGAGTGTATACTATAATGTAAACTATAATCCGCAGTTAGTGGCAATGCTTCAATATGTGTTCATCAATTGTAACAAATGTACCACACTAATGAAGGATGTTGTTAGTGTGGGAAACTGTGGGAGGGGGAGGGAGTGGGGCATATGGGAATCCCCTATATTTTTTATGTGACATTTATGTAATCTAAAGTTTCTTTAAAATAAATAAATTAAAAAAAAAAAGACCTGCCCTACAAGAATTGTTAATGGAAGTCTTCAAGTTGAAAGTAGAAGACAGGAGAGTGGCTTGGAGCAGTACAAAAAAGTGAAGCTATTCAGTAAAGGTAACTAAATGAGAAAATGTAAAACCCAATAGTACTGTTTCCTCAATATATAACTCTACTCTTTAGTTGCTATAAGAGTTAGAATTCAATTGAATAAGAAATAATCAGGTTTCCTGATAATGGACATGCAAAATATAAAGCGGTAATGTGGGGGAAGCGGATGTGGCTCACTTAGGCAACTGGGCTCCCGCCTACCAAATAGGAGGTCACTGGTTCGGATCTCAGTGCCTCCTAAAGAAGATAGCAAGCTGGTGCAATGGGCAGGCATGGCAAGCTGACACAATAAGAGACACAAAGAAGAAAAAACATAAGAGACACAACAAAGCAGGGAGCAGAGGTTTCCGGTGCCTTCTAAAGAAGAGAGCGAGATGACACTACAGACAGGTGCAGCAAGCTGATAGAACAAGATGATGCAACAAGAGGCGTAGGGAGGAAAAACATAATGAGAGACACAATAAAAGCAGGGAGCGGAGGTGGCTCAAGTGATTAGGCACCTCCCTCCCACATCAGAGGTCCCAGGTTCGGCTCTCAGTGCCTCCTAAAGAAACAAGGAAGATGAACAGACACAGCAAGTGAAAAACAATAAGGGGGTGGGGAGAAATAAATAAATCTTTAAAAAAAAGATGTACTGTGGGACAAAAACAAGATAAAGAGGGGAAATGGAGGGATGTGGGAGCAGAGAATGGGTATGCTATTGAAGTTAAGTTGGTATCTTCAAAATACTAGGTTACGGATTAGGTTGTATAATACAAACCCCTTGGTAACCACAAAGAAAGTATTTTGTTAAAAATCGAAAGGAACAGAAATGAGAAAGGAATCAATCGGTTACATCACAAAAGATCAACTATATATAAAAGGAAGCTACAGAAAAGTAAAAGAAAAGATAATGACATATGAAAAAACAAGGTAAAAATAGCTGAAGTAAGTCCTGCCTTTACAGTAATAACACTGACTTTTTTTTTTTTTTTTTTGTCCTGAAGTACCAGGAGCTGGGGATTGAACCCAGGATCTCGTATGTAGGAAGCCAGCGCTTAACCACTGAGCCACATCGGTTCCCCTGAGTTGTTTTTTTCTGTTTGTTTTGTTTGTTGTTTGTTTGTTTGTTTGTTTTTTTAGAGGCACTGGGAACTGAACCCGGGACCCCCCATGTGGGAAGTAGGTGCTCAACTGCTTGAGCCATGTCTGCTCCCCGTTTGCTTTTTTGTTTTTAGGTACAAGGGGCTAGGATTGAACCTGGGACCTCATATGTGGGAAGCTGGCACTCAACCACTGAGCCACATCGGCTCCCCTAATAACACTGACTGTTAATGGATTAAACTCCCCAATCAAAAGACACAGACTGACAAAATGGATGAAAAGGCATGATCCAACTATAAGTTGTTTACAAGAGACTCACCTTAGACCCAAAGACACAAATAGATTGAAAGTGAAAGGATGGAAAAGATAATCCATGCAAATAGTAACCAAAGCAGAGTTACGTTAGATACACTAATACTGGACAAAAAACAATAACAGAGGGAGAACTGGAAAATTCACAAATATGTGGAAATTTAAAAATACACTCTTAAACAACCAGTGGTTCAAAGAATAAATCACAAGAGAAATTAGAAAATACTTGAAGATGAATGGAAATGAAAACACACCATACCAAAACTTATGGGATATAGCAAAGTATTGACAGCGAAATTTAATTGTAAACACCTGCATTTTAAAAGAACTATCTCAGATCAATACCCTAATGTCACTTCTTGATGAACTAGCAAAAAGAGCAAACTAAACCCAAAGTTAGCAGAAGGAAGGAAATAAAAAAGATTACCATGGAGATAAATGAAATAGAGAATAGAAAAATAGTAGAGAAAATCAACAAAACCAAAAGCAGGAGAGTTCCTGTTTAATTTGTACAGAATTTCTATTTAGGTTGATTGTAAAAGTTTGGAAATAGATGGTGGTAATAATGGTAGCACATTATTCTGAGGGTAATTAACAGCACTGAATTATATAGGTGAATGTGGTTAAAAGGAGAAACTTTAGGTGTATGTTGCTAGAGTAAAAATTAAAAGATAAAATAGGACTGTATGATACTGTGGCAGTTTGAGATTATTTATGAATTCCAAAAAAGATATAGATTATGTTTGTAAACTGGTCTGTTCCTCTGGGCGTGATACCCTTGGATTGTATTAAATTCAAAGGTTTTATATTTACTTGATTAAATCAAGGTTAGGGCTTTGATTTGACCACGTCATTAGGGTGACTTATGGCTGAGTCCCCGCCCCCTTGGTGGGCTATATAAATGGGCACTCACACAGAAGTTGACAAACAGAAAAGATACACAGAGGAAGAGAGACAGCTCCACAGACATGGCAGGTGCCCAGGGGAGAGAGCTGAGCCATTCCCCTGATAGTTTACAGCTGACCTTGTAAAGAGACCAGAGCAGCTGAGCCCAGAAAAAAAAACGAACCCTGGGAAAAGAGATGAGCCCTATGCCAGCCTACCACTGAGATCAGAAGAAGCTGGACCCATGGAGCCTTAAGAGGGAAAAGGAAGGCTGAACCCTTGCAGATGTCACCTGCTATCTTGCTTCAACATGTGGCAACAGATTTTGGTAAGGAAGTAATCTTGAGTTGGACTCTTTCGGGCGTAGTAACTGTAGGCTGTTACGCCAAATAAATATCCTTTATAAAAGCCAACAAATTTCTGATACTTTGCATCAGCACTCCTTTGGCTGACTAATACAGACACTGTGAACCCTATTGTAGACAATGGACTATATGTAATAGTACAAGTAAAAGAATGTTCTTTAATGAAATTATAACGAATGTGTGACACCAATATAAGGTCTTAAAAATAGGATAGGATATGGAAAAAATACACCTAATGTAAACTATGGACTATAGTTAATAGTATTATTTTAATAATTTTTCCTCAGTTGTAACAAAGGTAACTACCACGGTGTTAGTGCTGAGGCAGTGTATGAGAATCCTATATTTTATGCATGATTGGTCTGTAAACCCACAACTTCTCTAATAAGAAAAAATTTTTTAAAGATTACTGTGGAGATAAATGAAATGGAAAATGGAAAAACAATTGAGAGAATCAACAAAAGCAAAAGTTGATTCTTTGACAAGCTCAATAAAATTGACAAAGCTTTAACTAGCCTGATAGAGAAAGAAAAGAAAGAATGCAAATAATAACCAAAATCAGAAAAGGAAATGAGTACATTAACACTGATTTTGCTGAAATAAAAAGGATTGTAAGAATACTGTGAACAATTGTACACCAACAAATTAGATAGTCTAGATGAAATGAACAAATTCCTAGAAACATGCAAATTACTGAAACCACCTCAAGAAGAAATAGAAAATCTCAGCAGGCCTATAATGGGTAAAGAGACTGAATCAATAAATTAAAACCTCCCAACAAAGAAAAGTCCATGATCAGATGACTTTACTGGTGAATTTTACCAAACACCCAAAGAATTAACCTCAAATCTTCTCAAACTCCCTCCAAAAAATTGAAAGGGAACACTTCCTAACTCATTCTACAATGCCTGCATTACCCTGATACCAAGGTCAGATAAATACATTATAGAGCAGGAGTTCTTACCCTTTTTTGTTCCATGGACCACTTTGCCAGTCAGGTGAAAACCATGGAACCCTTACTAAGTCCACATTATACTGTGTATTATTTAATAAATATATCACACCTGCACCAACATGTCCCCACAAGAATAATGGTTTGTGGTTTTTTTTTTCAATTCAAGCTCATGGACCTCTGGCTAAAAACCCCTGATATAGAGCAATTCCCCTTAAGAATATAGAATGAAATCCTCAACGATATGCTAACAGATTGAAACCAATAGCATATTGAAAGGATTGTACACCGTGATCAAGTAGTTTTTATCTCAGGAATGCAAGAGTTGTTCAACATAAGAAAATCAATTAATGTAATACATTACATTAATAGAGCAAAGGAAAAATAAACCACATGATCATCTCAATTGACTTAGAAAAGGCATTTAACAAAATCCAATACTCTTTCATGATAAAAAAAAAAAAAACCACTCAGAAAATAGAAATATAAGGGAACTTTCTCAACATGATGAAAGGCATTTATGGAAAGCCCAAAGCTAACATTAAAGTCAAGGGTGAAAGACTGAATGCTTTGCGTTTAATTACTGGAGCAAGACAAGGGTGGCTGCTTTCACCACTGCTATTTAACATTATACTGGAAGTTCTAGCTAGAGCAATTAGGAAAGAAAATTAAAAGGCATACAGATTGGAAAGGAAAAAGTAAAACTATCTCTCTTCACAGATGACATGATCCTATATAGAGAAAATTCCAAGTAATCCACAAGATGACTAGAGCTAATAAACAAATAGAGCAAAGTTATTGCTAACATGACAATCTTCCCAAATTGATTATGATTCAACATAATCCCTATCAAAATCCCAGCTCACTTTTTTTGTAGAAATTGACAAGCTGATCCTAAAATGCAAATAGAAATGCAAGAGGCCTGGCATAGCCAAAAGAATCTTGAAATGTAAGAAAGAGTTGGGGAAATCACACTTCTCGATTTCAAAATCTCTAGTACAAAGCTACAGTAATCAAAACTTTTATGTTTTCAAAACTGGCATAAAGATAGACATATAAATTAATGGAATAGAGTTGAGAGCCCAGAAATAAACCCGTACATTTATTATCAGTTGATTTTTAACAAGGATGCCAAGTTTCCAAAAAATAGTCTTTTTAACAAGTGGTGCTGGGACAACTTGAAATCCACACACAAAAGGATGAAGTTGGACACCTACCTCATACCATATACAAATATTAACCAAAATGGATCTTAGCCTTGATTATAAGAGCCAAATTTTTAAAACTCTTGGGGAAAAAAAATGAGTAAGCCTTTGTGATCTTACGTTAGAAAATGACTTCTTAGATATGACACCAAAAGCACAGGCAGCCAAATAAAAATTGATAAATTGGATGTCATCAAAATAAAAAATTTTCGTGTTTTAAAGGACACCAGCAAGAAATGATGATGATGATTATACAACTTTGTGAATATACTAAAAAACAGTGGAATTGTATACTTTAAATGGGTGAATTGTAAGGCATGTGACTTATGTCTTAATAAAGCTGTTATAAAGAAAAATGGAACACTGAAAAGACAACTCATGAAATGAGAGAAAATATTTACAAATCATATATCTGATAAGGGTTTTGTATCCAGAATATATAAAGGATGTTTACACTTAACTATAATAAACCGAATTTCTTTCCAGGGCGGAGGGGAGGCCCCTGATATTCCAAACAAGCCTCACCATTGGCCCCCACCATTGGTGGGGTAACCAATAACAGCTGCTGCCCCTCCCCTTAGCATTAGCAAGGGGAGGAATAATTAATAGCTTAAAAGGTGACCACACAAGCCAAAGCCCGCTCTCTCTGCCTAGAGGAACCCACACCGAATCTTGGTGTGTATTTCCATTCTTCTCTCCCATTTCTCAGCAAGTTCTGTTCTTTCCCCCTATTTCCCAATAAATTCTTTTTTTTTGTTTGTTTGTTTTTCTTTTTTCTTTTACTTTATTTTGTACATTTAATAATTGAAAATATAAACAATTAAAAACTAAAAAGTAAATACAGGTGAATAAATATATACATTTCTCAATTAAATGTACTGGAAACATATAAAATTTTTTTTGAATCAAACATATGTTACACAATATATTTGATTCATAGTAATGCATTCATACAGTATTTGTCCTTTTGGGTCTGGCTTGCTTCGCTCAACATAATGTCCTCCAGGTTCACCCATGTTGTCATAGGCTTTATGACTTCATTTCTTCTTTCAGCTGCATAATATTCCATCATGTGAATAGACCACAGTTTGTTTATCCATTCATCTGTTGATGGACACCTGGGTTGTTTCCAACTTTTGGCAATGATGAATAATGTGGCTATGAACATCGGTGTGCAGATGTCTGTTCGTGTCACTGCTCTCAGTTCTTCTGGGTATATACCCAGTAGTGGTATTGCAGGGTCACGTGGCAAGTCTATATTCAACTTCTTTAGGAATTGCCAAACAGTCCTCCATAGTGGCTGTACCATTCTGCATTCCCACCAACAGTGAAGAAGTGTTCCTGTCTCTCCACATCCTCTCCAACACTTGTAGTTCTCTGTCTTTTTAATAGTGACCATTCTGATAGGTGTGAAATGATATCTCACTGTAGTTTTGATTTGCATTTCCCTAATCATGAGTGATGTTGAGCATTTCTTCATGTGTTGTTGTGTTTTTTTTTTTTGCCATTTGTATTTCTTCTTTGGGGAAATGTCTATTCGATGCCCATTTTTTTTTTTTTTTTTTAAGATTTTATTTATTTATTCATTTATCCCCCCCTTGCTGCTTGTGCTCGCTGGGTCAGCTAACCACGCCATGCGGGCGGGCTTGCCTTCACCAGGAGGCCCGGGGAACCAAACCCAGGGCCTCCCATATGGTAAACGGGAGCCCCACTGATTGAGCCACAGCCGCTTCCCTGATGCTCATTTTTTAAATTGGGTTATTTGTCTTTTTATTGTTGAGTTGCAACATCTCTTTATATATCCTGATATTAAACCCTTATCAGATATGTGATTTCCAAATATTTTTTCCCATTGAGTTGGCTGCCTTTTCACCCTTTTGACAAAGTCCTGTGAGGTGCAAAAGTGTTTAATTTGGGAAGCGGCTGTGGCTCAATCAGTGGGGCTCCCGTTTACCATATGGGAGGCCCCGGGTTCGGTTCCCCGGGCCTCCTGGTGGGGGCAAGCCCGCTCGCACGGCATGGTTGGCTGACCCAGCGAGCACAAGCAGCAAGGGGGGGATAAGTGAATAAATAAATAAAATCTTTAAAAAACAACAACAACAACAACAACAACAACAACAACAAAAGTGTTTAATTTTGAGGAGGTCCCATTTATTTATTTTTTTTCTTTTGTTGCACATGCTTTGGGTGTAAGGTCCAAGAAACCACCACCTACCACAAGGTCTTGAAGATGTTTCCCTACATTTTCTTCTAGTAGTTTTATGGTCCTGGCTTTTATATTTAGAACTCTGATCCATTTTGAGTTGATTATTGTATAGGGAGTGAGAAAGGGGTCCTCTTTCATTCTTTAGGTTATAGATATCCAGTTCTCCCAACACCATTTGTTGAAGAGACTGTTTTTTCCCGTTAGTGTGGGCTTGGTAGGTTTGTCAAAAACCAGTTGACTGTATAGGTGAGGGTTTATTTCTGGGTTCTCAATTCTATTCCACTGATCGATGTGTCTGTCTTTATGCCAGTACCATACCGTTTTGACCACTGTAGCTTTGTAATATGTTTCAAGGTCAGGCAGTGAAATTCCTCCCATATCACTCTTCTTTTTTAGAATGCTTTTGGCTATTTGGGTGCATTTACACTTCCAGTTGAATTTGGTAATTGCCTTCTCTAATTCTGTAAAGTAAGCTGTTGGGATTTTGATTGGTATTGCATTGAAACTATAAATCAGTTTGGGTAAGATTGACATCTCCACGATATTTATTCTTCCAATCCATGAACACAGAATGTCTTTCCATTTGTTTAGGTCTTCTTAAATTTCTTTTAGCATTGTTTTGTAGTTTTCTGCATATAGGTCCTGTACTTTTTTGGTTAAATTAACTCCTAGGTATTTGAGTCCTTTTGTTGCTATTGAAAATGGAATTTCCCCCATGATTTCCTCTTCAGGTTTTTCAGTACTAGTGTACAAAAACATTACTGATTTTTCCGTGTTGACCTTGTATCCTGCCACTTTGCCGAACTCATTTATTAGTTCAAGTAGCTTTGTCATGGATACTTCAGGATTTTCTAAGTATAGGATCATGTCATCCACAAACAGTGAGAGTTTTACTTCCTCTTTTCCTATTTGGATGCCTTTAATTTTTTTTTCTTGTCTAATTGCCCTAGCTAGAACTTTAGTACAATGTTGAATAACAATGGTGACAGTGGGCATCCTTGTCTTGTTCCCGATCTTAGAGGGAAAGCTTTCAACTTTTCCTCATTGAGTATGATGTTGTCTGTGGGTTTTTCATACATGCCTTTTATCATATTGAGGAATTTTCCTTTTATTCCTATCTTTTGAAGTGTTTTTATCCAAAAAGAATGCTGGATATTGTCAAATGCCTTTTCTGCATCTATTGAGGATCATGTGGTTTTTTTCCTTCAATTTGTTAATGTGGTGTATTACATTGATTGATTTTCTTATGTTGAACCAGCTTTGCATACCAGGAATAAATCCCACTTGGTGGTGATGTATAAGTCTTTTGATATGCTATTGGATTTGATTTGCAAGTATTTTGTTGAGAAGTTTTGCATCTGTGTTCATTAGAGAGATTGGTCTGTAATTTTCTTTTCTTGTAGAATCTTTATCTGGCTTTGGTATTAGGGTGATGTTGGCTTCATAAAATGTGTTGGATAATTTTCCCACCTCTTCAATTTTTTGGAAGAGCTTAAACAGGATTGGTGTTAATTCTTTTCAAAATGCTTGGTAGAATCACCTATGAAGCAATCTGGTCCTGGACTTTTCCTTGCTGGGAGATTTTTGATGATGGATTCAATCTCCTTAAATGTGATTGGTTTGTTAA
Organism: Tolypeutes matacus; assembly: GCA_026826555.1. NCBI lineage: Eukaryota > Metazoa > Chordata > Mammalia > Cingulata > Chlamyphoridae > Tolypeutes > Tolypeutes matacus. The sequence goes on along the minus strand of JAKSZT010054193.1, from coordinate 5,904,004 downwards.
GTTCTTGTAGCATCAAGGTAGGTTGGTTGTGCATTTCTAGAAATTTTTCCATTTCATCTAGGTTGTCTAGTTTGTTGGCATATAGTTTCTCATAATATTCTTTTATAATCCTTTTTATTTTTGTGGGGTGAGTTGTAACTTCCTTTCATTTCTGATTTTATTTATTTGCATCTTCTCTCTCTTTTTCATTGGTAGTCTAGCTAAGTGTTTGTCAATTTTATTGACCTTCTTAAAGAACCAGCTTTTGGTTTTGTTGATTTTATCTATTTTTTTCTCAATTTAATTTATTTCTGCTCTAATTTTTATTATTTCTTTCCTTCTGCTTGCTGTGGGATTGGTTTGCTGTTCTTTTTCTAGTTTATGTAAGTTGTTCAGTTATATCTTTGAGTTTAGCTCTTTCTTCTTTTTTAATATAGGCATTTAGGGCTATAAATTTCCCTCACAAAACTGCCTTTGCTGTATCCCATAAGTTTTGATATGTTGTGTTCCCATTTTCATTTGTCTCAGTGTATTTACTGATTTCACTTGCAATTTCTTTTTTGACCCACCTGATTATTTAGGAGTGTGTTGTTCTGTCTCCATGCATTTGTGAATTTACTTTTTTCCTGTCTATTATTGATTTCTAGTTTCATTCCATTATGATCTGAGAAGGTGCTTTGTATAATTTCAATCTTTTCATATTTATTGAGAGCTGAATTGTGACCTAACATGTGGTCTATCCTGGTAAAAGATCCATGGGCACTTGAGAAGAATGTGTAACCCGCTGAGTTTGGATGCAGTGTTCTGTATATGTCTGTTAGGTCTAACTTGTTTATCATATTGTTCAAGTTCTCTGTTTCCTTGTTGATCTTCTGTCTAGTTGTTCTATCTAATGATGTGAGAGGGGTGTTGAAGTCTCCGACGATTATTGTAGAAATGTCTATTTCTCCCTTCAGTTTTGCCAGAGTTTGTCTCATATATTTTGGGGCACCCTGGTTAGGTGTGTAGATATTTATGACTGTTATATCTTCCTGGTGAATAGTCCCTTTTATTAATATATAATGGCTTTCTGTATTCTGTATCTCTTATAACTTTTTTGCATTTAAAGTCTGTTTTGTCTGATATTGGTATAGCTACCCCTGTTCTTTTCTGGTTACTATTTGCATGGAGTATCTTTCTCCAGCCTTTCACTTTCAGCTGGTTTGTATCCCTGGGTCTAAGGTGAATTTCTTGTAAGCAGTATATGGATGGCTCATGTTTTTTTAATCTATTCTATCAGCCTGTATCTTCTGATTGGGGAGTTTAATCCATTCACATTCAAGGATATTTCTGTAAATGCACTATTTACTTCCTCCATTTTATTCTTTGGTTTTCTTATGTCATCTTGTTATTGTCTCTCTTTTAACTCTTTTGGTTATCCTTTCTGCTATTCTTTCTTCTATACTCTCCTCCAAGCCTCTCTTTTCTGTCTTTTTCTTTCAGGTTCTAAGGTTTCCTTTAATATTTCCTGCAAAGGTGGGTTCTTTTTTGCAAACTCTCTTATTTTCTGTTTGTTTGTGAATATTTTATACTCACCTTCATATCTGAAGGATGGTTTTGCTCGATAAAGAATTCTCTGCTGACAGTTTCCTAATTGTATCATACCACTGTCTTCTTGCCTTCATGGTTTCTGAAGAGAAATCTGCACTAAGCCTTATTGGACGTCCCTTGTACGTGATCGTTTGCTTCTCTCTTGCTGCTCTGACAATTTTCTCTTTATCTTTGACATTTGACATTCTGAGTAGTACATGTCTTGGTGTAGGTCTATTTGGATTTATTCTCATTGGGGTATGGTGTGCTTCTTGGACATGTAAGTTCATTTCTTTCGTGAGAGTTGGGAAATTTTCAGCTATTATTTCCTTAAATACTCTTTGTGCCCCTTTTCACTTCTCTTTCCCTTCTGGAACTCCCATGACACATATGTTGCTGTGTTTTGTGTTGTCATTCTACTCTCTGAGCCCCTGCTCTATTTTTCCCATTCTTTTATCTCTTCAATTTTAGCTGCTCTGCCTTCGGTATCACTTATTCTTTCTTCTAACATTTCGAGTCTGCTGTTGCATGCCTCAAATGTGTTTTTGACCTCACCTATTGTGTCTTTCATTCCCATGAACTCCATTACTTTTCTGTTCAGGATTTCAAATTCTTTTTTGCATTCACTCAATGTCTTCTTTTTAAAAAAAAAAACCAGAACATTTATTGCACGACTAATCAGTGAAATCCTTAAGATGAACTGGATGCTGCAACAGCTGCTCTCTTGGGTTTAGGTGTAGTTCCTTCTGAGAATCCATGCCTGAATCTGTGGTATGCAATTTTTAGGTGCCTCATTAGACCCATACCGGTGGTATTTCATCTTTTAGCCTTGGCACTCCAGTTATACTTTCTCTTGCGCTTAGCATAGTAGCCACATTTGCCACAGGTTGACTTCTGAAGGTCATAGGCCTTAGAGCCACAGCGGCAGCACAAGGTGTGTGTCTCATTGTGACGCTTTCCAAACAATGATGTTCCCTTCATCATCTTTTTCTGTGGCCGAGACCAAAGAGGCTGGAAGAGAAGGCTCAATGTCTTCTTTTTTTTTTTTTTAAAGATTTATTTATTTATTTATTCATTTATCCCCCCCTTGCTGCTTGTGCTCATCGGGTCAGCCAACCACGCCGTGCGGGCGGGCCTGCCCTCACCAGGAGGCCCCGGGAACCGAACCCGGGGCCTCCCATATGGTAAACGGGAGCCCCACTGATTGAGCCACAGCCGCCTCCCTCAATGTCTTCTTGATGTCATTTATCTCTTTAACTATATTGCCTTTCAACTCATTAATTGATTTTGGAAATTTGTGCTCATCTCGCTGATTAGTTCTCTGAAATTCTGCATCTCTTCTGGGACTTTGATGTATTCCTTTTCTTAGGCCATGTCTTCTATTTTCTTAGTATGGCTCATAATTTTTTGCTGATGTTTAGGCATCTGGTTAGGATGTAGTTTACTCAGATGTTCAATCTCGTTCTCTTTTACAGGGATTTAGTGGCAGGAAGCTGTGAGTTACCACAGCTCTTCGATTTTTGGCTTGACCTGGATTGTTAGGATTGTCCTGCTGGTTACTCAAAACTGGGCACTGGACCCAGTGATTGGTTGTAGAGTCGTTTCCTAGGGCCTTGGGCAGGGAGGCTAAAGAGGCCAGAAAAAGCCTCTCCTGCTTATTTTTAATTATGTGCACTTCCTTCGTCTACCAGGAGAAGGAGCTCTTTGGCAGCTCTCAATTCAATGCCTGGTTGGAGTGTATTTGTTGCAACACAGACCAGATCAGTGTGATAGAGCTTCCTGTCTGGAGGCTAAGAGCCTTGTAATTCAAACTTTCTGAGACAGTTCTCCAATCTTCTCTGGTAGCCCCCTCCCTTTTCCCAGCTAGGAAATATTTCCACTCCCCTCTGAGTCCTTAACAATCAGTCCCTGTTAGTAGAGGACAAGTTTGGGAGGTTTGTATATCTTTAGACCCTTGTAGGCTCCAAGGCAAACAATGGCGCAGCCCCTGGCCTGGAAGGGGTCTCAGGACACAGCAGACCATACCTGCGAGTCAAAAGCTGAGTCAGCCCCAGGCTCTCTCCCCCTTCTCCTGTAGAGTCCTCAACAAATAGTCCAGGCTAGAAGAGAAGGAGATTGCGAGGGTCGGATTTCTCTAGTCCATCGCCGGTTCCCAGGGCAAAGCACCGTGTGGTCCCACCTGGCCTGGAAGGGCTCTTGGGGCACCGCAGCCCAAATTTGCAGGTCAGAACCTGAGTCAGCCTTTGGCTGTGTCCCTCTCTCTCCCCTTTCCTGGGGTGGTAGATCCCTGGAGCCCCCTTTGTCTGTAGTCACAGGCCCAGAGACCCGAGAATTCTAAAGAGTCTTTAGTACGGGGGAGGGTGCTGGCAGAGCAGCCGCTGCTGGTTCCAACTCACAGTTCTGTCGTTGCGATTTCCCTCTTTTGTCCCTCTCTCCTCTGGGTGGTGTGCAACCTTCACCTGCTGTCCTAAACCCTAGAAGATCTTTTTCGGGGCTGTTTCAGCCTGTCTTTTAGCTATTTTTCTGGAGATGAGATTCCCATGTCTTACTAGTCTACTGTCTTCCCAGAAGTCCTAATAAATTCTTTTTACTTGCCTAACTAAAGAAACAAATAAAAAAAACAATTTAAAAATAACAAAAGAATTGAATAAATGTTTCTCCAAAGAAGATATTCAGATGGTCAACAAGCACATGGAAAGATGCCAAAATCATTAGTCATTAGGGAAATGCTACTCAAAATCACAATGAGATACAATTTCATACCCACTAGGATGGCTATAAGCAAAAAGATGGACAATAACTAGTGTTGGCAAGGATGTGGAGAAATTGCAACCATCATACATTACTAGTGAGAATGTAAAGTGGTGTGTCTGCTTTGCAAAACAGTTTGTCAGTTCCTTAAAAAGTTAAACATAGGGTACCATATGACCCAGAAATTTCACTCCTAGGTATGTACCCAAGAGAACTGAAAACATATGTTCACACAAAAACTTGTACACAAATGTCCATAGCTGCATTATTCATAATATTCAAAAAGCACAACACAAATGTTCACTAGTTGATAGATGGATAAACAAAATGTATTATCCATACAATGGAATATTCTTCCATAAAAAGGAATGAATTATTAATTCTTACTATAACATAGATGAATCTTGAAAACATTATGCTAAATGAAAGAAGCCAGACACAAAGGTCTACATATTGTATGATTCCATTTTTGTGAAATGTCCAGAATAGGCAAATTCATTGAAACAAGTTAGATCAGTGATTGTCTAGTGCCTGTGGAGAGAAGGGAATGGAGAGTAACTACTAATGAGAACAGGGTGATGAAAATATTCTGGAATTAGATAGTGCTGATGTTGGCACAACTTTGTGAATATACTAAAAATCACGGAACTTTACACTTTAGAAGGGTGACTCTTATGTGAATTATATCTCAATTAAAAAAATAACAAGTCTGAGAAACTGTCAAATGTAATGTGGTATCTTAGATGGGATCCTGAAACAGAAAAAGGACATGAGGTAACTTGCAGAATGGTTTGGGAAGGAGTGTAAACTACAATGTGAACTATGGTCTATGCTCAGTGGCAATGTTCCGGGATGTGTTTATCAATTACAATGAACATGCCACACTAATGAAGGATGCTGTTTATGTGGGAGGGTGTGGGAGGTGTGGGGAATGGGGCATATGGGAATCCCTATATTTTTTGTGTAACATTTATGTAGTCTAAGTATCTTTAAAAAATTAAAAAATATATTAAAAAAAATAAAATTTTGTATTGGGAAAGTGAAAAAAAAAGAAAAAGAACATTATGTAAAAACTAAGGAAATCCTAATAAAATATGGATTTTAGTTAATAATAATGTATCAATATTAGTGTATTAAATGTAACAAATGTACCATATCTACTCAAAGATGTTAATAATAGGAGAATCTGGGTGTGGGTATATGGGAACTATCTGTATTATGTTTGCAATTTTTTGTAAATCTAAAAGTGTTCTGAAATAAAAAGTTTATATAAAAAAATGTTCAGCAAACATTAATGTAGCAACTGGTATGTGAATGTAGAGATAGGCAATATGCAGTCCTTTACTCAAATAGCTCTCTGGTCAGAAGGATAAGGATAAGACAAGTGCATACTCAAAAAGAAGGCAAGGAGCAGATGTGGCTCAAATGGTTGGGCACCCGCTTCCCACATGGGAGGTCTCAGTTCTGGTGCCTCCTAAAAGAAGATGAGCAGAAACAACTAGCAGACATAATGAGCAGACAGCGAGCAGATGGATGAGGAGCCATCTGGGGAGGGGCTGGGGGGAGAGGAGGCAAAAGTCAGAAATAAAGAGAAACAAATCTATAAGGCTTTGAGAGAGCCTATCAGGTGGAGGATTGAGGGATGAGTGTAGAGATGACTCTTAAAGGATGTATGGGATCTGGATAGGCAGAGAAGTGGTGGAGGCACCAGGGAATGCGTCAGTGGATTCAGAGCCCTAGAAAAATGGGTGGTGATGAGGATGCAGTCTGCAGTTGAGCTGGAATGTTTCCCAACTTTTTCTTCTAGTAGGTTTATTGTCCTGGCTTTTATATTTAGGTCTTTGATCCATTTTAAGTTGATTCTTGTATAGGGAGTGAGATAGGGGTCCTCTTTCATTCTTTTAGTTGTGGATATCCAGTTCTCCCAGTACCATTTGTTGAAGAGGTTGTTTTGTTCCATTAACATGGACTTGGTAGGTTTGTCAAAAATATTTGGCTGTAGAGGTGAGGGTTTATTTCTGGACTCTCAATCTATTCCATTGGTCAATGTGTCAATCTTTGGCAATATCATGCTGTTTTTGACCATTGTACTTTTGTAATATGTTTCAAGTTCAGGCAGTGAAATTCCTCCCACATTGCTCTTCTTTTTTAGGATCCTTTTGGCTATTTGGGTGCACTTCCCCTTCCAAACAAATTTGGTAAAAGTAGGCTGTTGGAATTTTGATTGGTATTGCATTGAATCTATAAATCAGTTTGGGTAGGACTGACATCTTCATGATACTTAGTATTCCAATCCATAAACACGAATGTCTTTCCATTTCTTTAGGTATTCTTGGCATTGTTTTGTAGGTTTCTGAATATAGGTCCTGTACATCTTTGGTTAAATTGATTCCTTGGTATTTGAGTCTTTTTGTTGTTTTTGTAAGTGGAATTTACCTCCTCAGATCGTTCAGTTGATCTTGTATCCTGCCACTTTGCTGTACTTATTAGCTAAAGTAGCTTTGCTATAGACATTTAAGAATTTTCTAAATATAGGATCATGTCATCTGCAAAAAATGAGAGATTTACTTCCTCTTTTCATATTTAGATGCCTTTTTTTTTTCTTGTCTAATAGCTCTAGCTAGAACTTCTAGTACAATGTTGAATAAGAGTGGTGACAGTGGGCATCCTTGTCATTCCTGATCTGAGAATGAAAGCTTTCAACCTTTCTCCATTGAGTATGATATTGGCTGTGGGTTTTTCATATATGCATATATGTCCTTTCTCATATTGAGGAACTTTTCTCCTATTCCTATCTTTTGAAGAAAGGATTCTGGATTTTGTTACATGCCTTTTATGCATCGATCAAGATGAACATATAGTGTTTTTCCTTCAATCTGTTAATGTGGTGTATTATGTTAATTGATTTACTTATATTGAACCATACCAGGAATAAATTCCACTTGGTTGTGGTGTATAATTCTTTTGATATGCTGTTGGATTATATTTGCAAGTATTTTGTTGAGAATATTTGCATCTATATTCATTAGAGAGATTGGTCTGTAATTTTTTTTCCTTTTGTATCTTTATCTGGCTTTGGTATCAGGGTGATGTTGGCTTCATAAAATATGTTGGGTAATTTTCCCTTCTCTTCAATTTTTTCGAAGAGTTTAAATAGGATTGGTATAAATTCATCTCAAAATGCTTGGTAGAATTCACCTGTGAAGTAATTTGGTCCTGGACTTCTCTTTGTAGGGAGATTTTTGATGACTCATTCAATCATTCAATCTCTTTAAATGTGATTGGTTTGTTAAGTTCTTGTATTTCTTATAGTGTCAGTATAGGTAGTTTGTGCATTTCCAGGAATTTGTCCATTTCATATAAGTTTCGTCTTATATGTTTGTTGGCATACAGTTTCTCATAATATCCTTTTATGATCCTTTTTATTTCTGTGGGGTGAGTTGTAACTTCCTTTCATTTCTGATTTTATTTATTTGCATCTTCTCTCTCTTTTTCATTGGTAGTCTAGCTGTTGGTCAATTTTATTGACCTTCTTAAAGAACCAGCTTTTGGTTTTGTTGATTTTCTCTATTTTTTTTCTCAATTTAATTTATTTCTGCTCTAATTTTTATTATTTCTTTCCTTCCGCTTGCTGTGGGGATGGTTTGCTATTCTTTTTCTAGTTTCTCCAGTTGTTCAGTTAGATTTTTTATTTTAGCTCTTTCTTCTTTTTAATATAGGTGTCTAGGGCTATAAATTTCCCTCTCAGAACTGCCTTTGCTATATCCCATAAGTTTTTGATAAGTTGTGTTCTTATTTTAATTCATCTCAACATATTTACTAATTTCACTTTCAATTTCTTCTTTCACCCACTGATTATTTAGGAGTGTATTGTTTAGCCTCCATACATTTGCAAATTTTCCCTTTTCTCATTTATTATTGACTTCCAGTTTCATTCCATAATGATCTGAGAAGTGCTTTATATAATTCAAAGGTTTTTATATTTATTGAGCCCTACCTTGTGACTTAACGTGTGGTTTATTTTGGAGAAAGATCCATGAGCAATTGAGAAGAATGTATACTCCACTGATTTGGGATACAACATTCTGTATATGTCTGTTAGGTCTAACTCATTTATCATATTGTTCAAGCTCTCTGTTTCCTTGTTGATCTTCTGTCTAGTTGTTCTATCTAATGATGTGAGTGTTGTGTTGAAGTCTCCAATTATTATTGTAGAAATGTCTATTTCTCCCGTCAGTTTTGCCGGAGTTTGCCTCATGTATTTTGGGGCACCCTGATTAGGTGCATAGATAGGATTGTCCCTTTTATTAATATATAGTGGCCTTCTGTATCTCATAACTTTTTTGCATTAAAGTCAGTTTTGTTTGATATTAGTATAGTTACCCCTGCTCTTTTTTGTTACTGTTTGTGTAGAATATGTTTTTCCAGTCTTTCATTTTCAGCTGGTTTTTATCCTTGGGTCTAAGTTGAGTCTCTTGTAGGCATCATGTGGACAGCTCATGTTTTTTTTTTTTTTTTTTTTTTTAATATGTACTTTTTTTTAGCAAATCAATTTTATTAATACATATTAATAAAGCATACAATTTATCCAAAGCATAAAATGAATGATATTTGGTATAATCACATAGTTATGCATTTATCACTTCAATCATTATTAGAGCATTTTCATTATTTCAATAATAATAATAATAATAAACAAAAACAGACAAGAAAATTCTTCACCTCTCAATCTCTCTCTGTTTACCCTGCCATACATAGCTGTTATTTCTGGCTATTCTTGCACAATTATTTATTTATAGCAGTTTTATTGATATATACTCACATATCACACAGTCTATTATGTTTTTTAATCCATTCTGTCAACCTATATCTTTTGATTGGGGATTTGAATCCATTCACATTCAATGATATTACTGTAAATGCATTATTTACTTCCACCATTTTATTCTTTGTTTTTTTTTTTTTGTTGTTGTTGTTGTTGTTTTTGTTGTTTTTTTTTAATGCCATATCTTGTTTTCATCTGTCTTTTTACTCTCTTGGTTACTCTTTCTTCTATGCTCTCCTCCAAGCCTCTCCTTTCTTTTTCTTTCAGGCTGTAAGGATTTCTTTAATATTTCCTGTAAAGGTGGATTCTTTTTAAGGAACTCTTTTAGTTTCTGTTGTTTGTGAATGTTTTAAACTCACCTTCATATTTGAAGGAGAATTATTGCTGGGTAAAAAATTCTTAACTGGCAGTTTTTCTCTTTCAGTATCCTAATTGTATCATACCACTCTCTTATTGTCTCCATGCTTTCTGATGAGCAATCCTCACCAAGTCTTATTGGCCTTCCCTTATATGTGATAGTTTGCTTCTCCCTTGCTGCTCTCAGAATTTTCTCTTTATCTTTGATATTTGACATTCTGAGTAGTATGTGTCTTGGGGTAGGTCTCTTCAGCTTTATTCTGATTGGGGGGAACACTGTGATTCTTGGACATGTAAGTTCATTTCTTTCATGAGAGATGGGACATTTTCAGCCATTATTTCCTTAAATACTCTTTCTGTCCCCCTTTCCCTTCTCTCCTCCTTCTGGAACTCCTGTGACATGTATGTCATTGTATTTCATGTTATCATTCAGCTCCCTGAGTCTCTTGCTCAATTTTTTTCCATTCTTTTCTCTCTCTTTTCTTCTCTCTCTTAAATTTCAGCTGTTCTGCCTTCAGTATCACTTATTCTTTCTTCTACCATATTGAGTCTGCTGTTGTATGCCTCTAATGTGCGTTTTTTTTTTTTTAAGATTTATTTTTATTTATTTATTTATCACCCCCTTGCTGCTTGTACTTGCTGTGTCCATTTGCTTTTGCATTTTTCTGTGTCTGCTTGTCTCCCTTTTTTGAGTCATCTTGCTGTGTCAGCTCCCGCACCACACGGGCTGGCTTGCCTTTACCAGGAGGCCCCGGGAATCGAACTCAGGGCCTCCCATATGGTAAACAGGAGCCCAACCAATTGAGCCACAGCCACTTCTCTCTAATGTGTGTGTTTTTTTTTTTTTTAGCCTTTTTTTTTTTTTTTTTTCCTCTTACCGGGAGGTCCCAGGGATCGAACCCTGGTCCCTCCATATGGGAGACAGACACCCAACCATTTGAGCCATGTCCATGCCCCTCTAATGTGTTTTTGATCTCACCTATCATGTCTTTGATTTCCATAAGGTCTGTTACTTTTCTTTCTTTTTTTTTTTTTTAAGATTTTTAAAATTCATTTCTCCCCACCCCCATTGTTGTTTGCACTTGCTGTGTCTGTTTGTCTTCCTTGTTTCTTTTTTTAGGAGGCACCAGGAGCTGAACCCAGGACCTCCAATGTAGGAGGGAGGTGCCCAATCACTTGAGCCACTTCTGCTCCCTCTGTTACTTTTCTATTCAGGTTTTCAAATTCTTCTTTGTCCTCTCTCAGTGTCCTCTTGATGTCCTTTACCTTTTTAGCCATATTGTCTTTTAATTCATTAATTTGATTTTGGAAATTTGTATGAATCTCGATTAGTTTTCTCAAAGCCTGTGTCTCATCTGGGGCTTTGATATCTTTCTTTGCTTGGGTCACTTCTTCCACTTTCTTAGTGTGGCTTGCAACTTTTTTGCTGATATCTAAGTATCTGATTATGATGGTGAGTTTACTCAGATGATCACTTTCTCTTTCTTGCATAGGGATTTAGTGGTGGGAGGCCATGTGTTACTGTTGTTCTTTGATTCTTGGTTCAACCTATACTAGGTCTTTAGGTTTGTCCCTGTTCGTTGCTCGAATCTGGGCCCTGGACCCAGTAATGGGATGCAGACCCACTTCCAAGGGCCTTGGGGAGGGAGTCTGTAAGGGCCTCAAAAAGCCTCTCATTTATTTAGTTTCCTCACATTCACTTCCTTGGATGGCCAGCAGATGGTGCCCTTCAGCAGCCCTCTCAGTTCAAAGCCTGGTCAGAGTGTGTTTGCTGCAACATGGACTAGATCAATGTGATAGAGGATCCTGCCTGGAGCCTAAGGGCCTCATAATTCAAACTTTCTCAGAGGTTGTTCCCCAACCTTTGCTGGCAGCTCCCTCTCTTTTCTGGGGTAGGAAATAATTCCACTCCCTACTGTGTCCTCTACCTGTATTCTCCCAGTCTTGAAAGGGATCTCTTTAGTCCCTTGTTGACGCCCAAGGCAAACAATGGCAAGGCCCCACCTGGCCTGGAAGGGCTTGTGAGACACCGCAGACCAAATTTGTGGGTCAAAAGCTGAGTTAGCCTTAGGCTATGTCCCTTCCTCTCCTATTTCCTGGACAGGTGGATCCCTATGGCCCCCTTTGTCTATAGCCACCCGCCTGAGGCCAGAGAATCAAAATTGTCTATAGGGTGGGGGAGGGCACTGGCAGCCACACAGCTGCAGCTTTTAATTCACAGTTTTAGCATCGAGTTTTTTTTCCTTTGCCCCTCTCTCTTCTGGGTGTTGTCCAGCTTTTCCCTGGTGTCCTAAACCCTAGAACATTTTTTTCCAAGCTGTTATAGCCTGTCCTTTAGCTATCTCTCTGGGAGAGGGGAGAGTCTTGTGTCTTTCTAGTCCACCATCCTCCTGGAAGTCTGGAGCCATGCTTCATTTAAACAGTTGGAAAACCTGTGGCAATCTTAATTGCTTTCTGGGCAGCCTCTTTAGCTTGGTTGGCTTGTAGTACCAGCAGCTTCATCAACCTTAGAACAGAGAGATTCTGAAGATTCAAGCATATGAAGAAGTTCTGAATTACTAATCTCTAACCACATACCACTGATTTTACCAGCAAGGGTAGGGTGCATGGTATGAATAAGAGGAAATAACTGTTCACCCATGTGAGAGTTAAGTTCATGTGTCAACTTGGCCAGGTTATGGTGCCCAGTTGTTTGGTCAAGTAAGCACTGGCCTGATTCTTACCGTGAGGACATTTGATCGACTTAAATCATTAGTAAATTAATTATATGTATGATGATTAAGTCTAAAATTAACTGAGGAGATTGCCTTCAACAGTGAGAAAAGTCTCATTCAATCACTTGAAGGCTTTAAAAGGAGAATTGATGAATATGCCAGTCAGAGAATTTCCATCTCTACTTCAGCCAGCCAGTATCTTCTGGGAAATTCATTGAAAACTTTCTTCAGAACTCTCAGCTTGCAGCCTAACCTATGGAATTTGGGCTTGCTCATCCCCACTGTTGCATGAGACAATTCTTATCTAAAAATCTCATAAGATTTACAGATATTTCTTGACTCATACAACCCAACATTTGCTTTTGCTTTTGCTTTTGAGGAGGGACAGATGTCAACATGAAGCAGTCAAAGGATCGTGATCCATTACATGAACAGCAGGCTGTTGCATGGTAATTTATGGTTGTGGATTAAGATGTTGTTGAAGATTGCTAACTCCTGCAGCATATTTGTACTGTGCAATGATGTGGAAATCAGGAGCAGCTGTAGTAAGAGACGCTGCAACAGCAGCAGCTGCAGGACACCGACCCATTGTTTGTGTTAATGTATTAGCAAGACACTGTGTTGACATGACTCATGTAATCTGTGAAGAAGCTGATCTCAGTATTAAATTGTGGTCTAGGAGCAGCTGGGTGGATGGCACAGGGCATTTTTTGGAATGGATGAGGTCTGACACCCTAAGCAGTCAAGCGAGGACTTAGTCTTAGTTGAGCAATTTGCTATGAGGATAGTAATGCAGCATGGTTCTGAGTCTGTGGGATTGCTGCCATGAAGTAACCTGAAGAAGGGCTGGCTAGTAGGGGTTGACTATAGGCTTGGGTACAGCTCTTACACTTGCCTTCTCTGCATATACTGGTTAGTGAGGTGAGCCTGGTGCTTTTCTTTGTACTGAGCTAAAGCTACAAACGATGCCTTGGTGACCACAATTCTACCATTCACTTCTGCTTTAGTGGCTTCTTTTGGGGAGGAGAAACCTGCAGAACAAAACCCTTTGCTGTGACCACCCTCCATCAAAACTTTGCACTAGTGATTGTACCAAATGGAAAACTCTTTGCAAAGATGTTCACCACCATTGCCATCATCAAGATTTTTCACATAATGTTTAACATCCTGGTATCTAGTGATCCTATCTTGCTTCATCTGTTTAAATTTGCACTTAAGTTCCATTTTTTGGTCCACTTTTTCTGAGCTCAACCAACATAAGTTTTTCATTGAGCTCCTTTCCATTTAATGTCATTCACAGCTTTCTGTGCAAGAAGATGTTATTTTTAGTTAAGGTGTGGCCCTCTTGAATGAGGTTGGGCCTTAATCCTATTACTGGAGGCTTTACAGAGAGAAAGCCATGGTAAGAAACCAGAAGCCAGAGTTCAAAGGAACCTGGAAGAAAAAGGAGGGAACATCATCATGTACATTATCATGTGACAGAAAAGCCAAGGACTAAGGATCACCAGCAGCCAACCCCAGAACACCCTAGTGTTAGGGGATAAAGCATTGCCTAGCTGACGCCTCGATTTTGGACTTCTCCTAGCTTTAAAACATTTTTTAAGACAACCCATTGTAGGGTATTTGTAATAGCACCCAGGAAACTGAGACAAGTCTTACTGCTTAACCTTTTGCCCATGGTTGTAGAACTCTTTTCTCTTCAGTCTTTAAGTTTGCCTGTTTCAGAATTCTATAACATTTGAATCATCACCTTCGTCTAACATTCAGCCTGCCCAACTATGTCAGTGCTTCTATGTTTACACCAAATTTGAGCTTTAGTTCCATTAGAGATAAAAATCATCCCATTTAGAACTTGGTATATGGCATTCTGATCTCCAAGCCAGTATTTTTTCACATTTATTTATTTATTTATTAAGCAGCTGTATTGAGATATATTCACATACCGTATCCTCTATCTAAACTGTATAATCAATGGCTTTAGTTCATAGTAGCACAATCATACAGTATTTGTCCTTTTGTGTCTGGCTTGCTTCACTCAACATAATGTCCTCCAGGTTCATCCACGTTGTCATATGCTTTACGATTTCATTTCTACTTACAGCTGCATAATATTTCATCATGTGTATATACCACATTTTTTTTTAGCCATTCATTGGTTGATGGACACCTGGGTTGTTTCTAGCTTTTTTTTTTTTTTTTTTTTTTTAATTTTACCGGGAGGTCCTGGAGATCGAACCCAGGTCCCTCCATATGGCAGACGGACGCCCAACCATTTGAGCCACATCCGCCCCCTCCAGCTTTTGACAATCGTGAATAACACTGCAATAAACATTGGTGTGCAAATGTCTGTTCATGTCACTGCTCTCAGTTCTTCTGGGTATATATCCAGTAGTGGTATTGCTGGGTCACGTTCTAAGCCAATATTTATATCAAAAAAAGAAAAATAAACTTAAGCCCCCACCTTAACTTCCAGCCCTTCCCCCAGTAAGCAAGTTTCAGGTTGCAGAAAGAAAGCATTTCAGGAGACTGAGAGCACAGGGCACTGTCTTCTTCTTTTACTTGCAGACTGCTGTGCATCTGCCTGCAGAGCAGTCTGTGTCTGGCAGTGGGCTCATAAAGTTGTCCCATGTCTCTGAGTTTGGGTGCTAGTGGTGGCTTTTTCTCTGTGGTGTAATGTCTGGGTAGACTAGGTGAGCCATGCCAAGAGTATCTGAGACCACTTCCTTTGCACCCTGGCCTCCCTCCTCTTCCTTGTGCAGAATGATTTGTTCTCATTTTCTTTACTTTTCCTTCCTCTAACCCAGAGATCTAAGTAGACCAAAGGAGAATGCCCTGGGGTTGAGGGTCTCAGTCCTCATCCTGAGAAGTCAGGCCAACTGAAACCTGGCAAAACAGTGGCAACCTAAGCCTAGAGCCTTCTGAGGGTCACCTCTCCCTCCCCGACTGTCCAGTGTCAGAACATCCATGCTATTTATTTATTTATTTATTTTTTTTTCTTTTTTAAGGATTTATTTATTTATTTACTTTTATCCATTTTTACACCCCTTCCCCCTCCCCCCCATTTTTGCTGTTTCTGTGTCCATTCGCTGGGCAACTCTGTGTCCATTTTCTGCCCTCTCTTCTCATCCTTCTCCTCCTGTCTTCACTGGGATTCAATCCTTGGAATCTCTGATGTAGGAGAGAGGCATCCTGCCCGCGCAACCTTAGTTGCTGGTTTTTCGGTGCGTCTCATCTTGCCTCTCCCTTGTGTCACTCTCCTATTATGTCATCATCTTGCTGTGTGGCTCGCGGGAACTGGTGGTGCGCCCGCGCACAGGGCCTGGCGGCCCACGCACCTTCTATATATTTTTTAAATTTTTACCAGGAGGTCCCGGGGATCGAACCCAGGTCCCTCCATATGGGAGATGGACGCCAACCAGATATAGCCCCCTGCTATATCTCTTAAGGTTGACCAGAGATACCTAGAGTTACAGTCTTTTCCCATACAGGATGGACATATAATAAATCAGGCTTAGTTTATCACCAGCATTCTAAAAACCAGACCTAGGGAGGAAAACGAGGTCTGGGGACACATGCATGGTTTCTAATATAGCGAATGTTTAGCCCACCCTGATTATCACAGAATCAGGACAGTGAGAATATTCGCATCATCCATGCTATTTAGAATAAAAATTGGCTTATAGTTCCAGTCTGTACAAGAAGTTTCAACCAAAGACACTATGTTAGTAAACTTAACAGTATACTTGCTCTGTGTGAAAAATTCTTAGAGAACAATGAAAAGCACACAATAAATAAATAAACACCCATAAACTCACCTTGCAGAATAACTTATCTTTGTTAATGTGGTGGAGAATCTCCTTTCAGTAATTCTGGTGCACGTGTGTACAAACAAAAATGTGGTCCTGCCATACACCCTTGTCTGCAATCTTCCTTTTTCACATGGCAATATGTTTTTTTGTTTGTTTGTTTTGTTTTGTTTTTTTAAGGAGGTACTGGGGATTGAACCCAGGACCTTGTACATGTGAAACAGGCACTCAGACACTGAGCTACATCTGCTCCCCAATATGTTTTTTTTTTTTTTTTAAAGATTTTATTTATTTATTCATTTATCGCCCCCCTTGCTGCTTTGCTCGCTGGGTCAGCCAACCACGCCGTGCGGGCAGGCCCGCCCCCACCAGGAGGCCCCGGGAACCGAACCCGGGGCCTCCCACATGGCAAACGGGAGCCCCACTGATTGAGCCACAGCCGCTTCCCTCCCCAATATGTTTTGAATATTCTCCTACATCAGCCAGTCCTCTTCTAAAACATGATTGTAATTTCACTGTCATATTCTATGTTATGGATGTGCCACAATATTCTTGCCTAATCCCTTACTTTCTTTCACATGCACATTGTAATTCAAGTCACTGGTTACATCCTTAGTATAAAGACTTACAAATGATATTGCTGCACCAAATATCACACTTATTCTCAAATCCTTATTATTGCCAAATTCCCTTTCAGAAGGCTCATCCCAAAGCACCCTACCCCCATCAGTGTATAAGAATGTTCACTTCTTCACCACATGCAAACAGCAGGCATTATCATTTCTTTGAATCTTTACCAATTCTAAGATAGTGAAAAATAGTGAAAAATGGAACCTTTGTAGTTAGTTAAGGTGTGCCCAAACTGAATGTGGGTGAGCCTTAATCCAATATGGCTGAAATCCTTACAAGGAAAGGAAATTGGGCTTGGAAGGAGAAGCCATGGGAACAGCCAGAAGACGGAAGTCAATGGAACCCAGGAAAGAAAGGAGAAGATGTCGCCTTGTGCATTGTCGTGTATTGGGAAAGCCAAGAGACCCCAAAGGTAGCTGGCCAGTCAGAAGATACCCACCACAAGAGGAAGCAAGCTCTCTAGTCTTTGAAACTGTACACCAACCCATTGTATGGCATTTGTTTTAGCAGCTGGGAACTAAAACAGTTTCTTTTTGTGTGTAAACATATATATGTATAGAAAAGGTCTGGAAAGAAATAACTAAATCATTAACAGTGATTCTCACTGAGAAGTAGGGTTATGAGTTGTCTTTAAACATTTTCTGCTTACATTTATTTTCTAATTTTTCTACCATCAATGTTTTTAAAAAGTGTCCCTGACTTCTTGCATTGTAGTGACTAAGGCTGGTGAGTTCCCATTCAATCTGTACCTCAGGGCAACTCAAATAATTGATGAGGGGAAATTTCTTTTTATAGAAATATTCCAGGTAATAATTGAAGAAGGATTGATAGAGTTAAGATATTATCATTTTGCAAAACTCCAGTGGAATATGAATCTAGGCAACAATTATGACAGCTGATATCCCAAGAGACACCTGGGCATCACGTGCCACCTTATGGGAGAATACACCACTACCTCTGAAGTTGTTCTGCAAAAAAAAAAACCCATAAAAAACCTGAGTGAGAGTGAGCCTCTAAACCTAACATACAGTTTACAGGAAATTGAGGGAAGAAGGAAGAATGTTAAATAATACTACAAGGATTCAATAAGAAAAAAATTCAAAATGTGGGTACCTCTACAGGAAAAATGATTTCGTTTCTTCAACAAATAACATGGAAAAAAAGGAGGGAGGGAGAACCTTTAGATTAAAAAGAGACATATTGGTTAAATGCAATGTGTGGATTTTGTTTGATTTAAACAAACCAATTATTAAAAATATATAATGCAATCAGGGAAAATTTAATTGTAAGAGGATATTTGCTATTAAGGAATTATATGTAAATGCATTAGATGTAAATATGGTGGTGTGGTTTTTAAGCCCCCCCCCCTAAAGGTACAAACAAATATTTACAGATGAAAAGAAAAAAAAATGGCAAAATGACAGGCAGTGAGAAGGAGGATGAGAAAAAGTATCCATCGTCTATAAAGGACCAGGATGTGTTTGCATGATGTAGTATTGTACTGTCCTCCCCAATCCTTTTACTTTGCAACAAGCACAGAGCAGAGCATGCAAGAGAATTAAAAGAAAAAAGAGAAAAAAAAACAAAAAACCCTCAAGAAAGAGAAAACAATAACAAAATTCAGGAAATCCTCTACATGCTCAGACAAGTCGAATCAAGTTCGGCCTATGCCAGCAATAGAGCAGTCGGGCCCTGGGGCTCTGGCAGTGGGGCTCTAATACATGTCCCACTGCAGGGAATATGTCCTTTTGTGAAGATTCTCTGAGCCCACTGACTGTAGAAATGTGCTGGTTCGTACCCAAATACTGTTGATGAACTTGGAGATAATTATCTCCTCCCCCACACTCATCCTTTTCCCTTCACATGTATCTTTAATATGTGTTGATAATCACATACTGATGCAGACCAAGAAGGCACAAATTGAGTGTTTGTTTGAGGACTCAAGAATCTTGTGTCATTGCACACAAAGAATAAAGTACCCATTAAAGAACAATTGAGTGGATTTTTAACACTAGGAAAAAATTTTCCATTCCTTCTCACAGCAAACCAGAAAGAGTGGTGATTGTAGTTGCTGGCTTTCAATCGGGATTCTGAGGTCCAGAGCTATTGCTACCAGTCTAGAATTGTAAGTTTGTCTTTCTAAATCATTGATTTATTGATTCACAAACAAACATTTGTCATGCACTTGCTGTGCTAGGCCCTGAGGATACATTTCCCATGACAAGGCAGAGACTCGGTGCATGCCCTTCCAGATGGCTGGAGCCCCCCATGGAGAGGCTGAAATGGGAGAGAATTAGTAGGGACCAGATGATTTGTGCTTTGTAGGCTTGGCAGGGTGTTTGGGTTTTAGATTAATTCGGATGGAAAGCCGGTGGAGGGTATTATAAAAAGAAGTGACATGACCCAACTTGTGTTTTTAAAGTCTTACTCTGGCTACTGTGTGGAAAATTGGCTGGGGGTAGATGGAGAATGGAGGCTGGGAAATCACTTGGAGGCTACAGAGGCAGCCCAGGAGAGAGATGATGGGTACCTGGACTATGGATGGATTCTGGTTATGATTGGAGGGAGAGTTGACAAGATTCCCTGATGAATTGGATGTTGGAGAAGAGAGAAGAGAAAGCGAGGATAACTCTATGTTTTTGGCTTTAGCCACTGGGTGGGCAGAGCTTCCATAGGGCAGAGTGGATGACGAATAGGTTTAGGGAAAAAATCTTGAGTTCTGAGTTGAACTGTTAAATTTGGGATGCTGATTAGTCATTCAAGTTGAGATGAATAGGCCTTTGGATATTTGGTTATGGAGTTCTGGGGAGAGATCAGAGCTGAAAATATAGATTTTTAAAGTAATTGGCCATGAGACTGGATAAGATTTACCTATGGAGAGAGTGAGGATAGAGACAAGGACCCAGCTGTCTGAATGTTTAAGGGAATGGAGAAGCAGGAGGAGCAAACAAAATACAGTAAAATCCTCTGTGTTCCCACAACTCGAATCAACTTCAGAACGTACCAACAGCCAGAGAGGTAAGAGAAAGATCAGGAGAGTGAGGAGTCATGAAAGATGAGAAAAAAATGTGTTTCATGAATTAGGGAGTGGGCAGCTACACAGAAATGTGGCAGAGAGAACTAGTAACATGAGACCAGACACATGACCATCAGATTTGGGAACATGGAGGTCAACTATGCAGACTTGGAGGTATGGAGCCCACTTGAAATGAGTTGAGAAAAGCAGGTGAGAAAGTGGAGACAAAGTCTATGGATAATTCTAGAAGATTTGCTGGAAAGGGGAGGAAAGAAATGGTAAAATTGCTAGGGGGTGATATGGAGTCAAGGAGGGTGGGTTTTTTGTTTAGATGTTTTGGTTTGGTGCTTTTTAGAGATAGGAGATACATCCGTGCTTAAATCCTGTGATACTTATGATCCAGTGGAGGGAGAAACTGATGAGACAGGAGAGAAAGGGGATACTCGTAGGAGCTGAGTCCTTGAGGAGGCAAGAGGGTTGCGATCTGAGACACAGATTGGGAATTGCCCTTAATGAGAAGAGGCATCCAGTCACAGGTGGGAAAGCTGAAGAGGTGACACCCTGTCTCCTGTGGACCTTAGAGGCCTAGATGCCCCCTCTGAGTACATCACTTGATCAACGCCCAGTCCCTGAATTTTCAGTAGAAGAATTCAGATAGCAAAAATTCTTAACCCAAACCAGTGCATCCTTAACGGTGGATTTGTAAACAATGCATAGGAAAGACGTATCTGGGCTATGAAGTGAATATGCACTTTTTAGGTGATCACCTACTCCACCTATGTATAAGACCAACCCTAAAGGTTGTATCTTTGTTTCCCTAGGGTTCCCATAACCAAGTTATGGGTCATCAAGCATTAAAACCAATGGCAACTGAGCTCTGATCCTGCTTTGTCTCTGTAGATCTTATTTTGTGCCCTGTGGATTGTATATTAAGACTGAGTTCAGTCTTCCTTTAGATTTGACTGCCAGGAGAAATTGTCTTTCTTAAAAATTTACTGTGGTTGCTTTCATCAGAGAACAAGAATATATAATCTGTCATGGTTTCCTTTTTTCTTTTGCTGCAAGGAATTACAGAAATCAATTCAATGCTTAATATAAGAGCTCAGAGTTCTGGTCTCTCAGATTTTTATTTTCTAGTTTTACAGCTTTGTGGTGCTTATATCCTTTTTGATTAAGAATTTTATTTTGAGATATTTGCAGATTCACATGCAATGGTAAGAAATAAAACAGAGTTTCCCTCAATGGGAACATCTTGCAAAGCTATAGTATAATATCACAACCAGGGTATTGATAGTGATCTACTCAAAATACAGACCATTCTTGTAAAATTTGTAAATAAATTATCATTGTAGATTAAAAAAAAAAAAATACAGACCATTTCCACCATCACGAAGATCCTTCATTTAGAGTCGCACTCAATCCATCCTGTCCCCACCCCCTCCTTAAACCCTGACAACCACTAATTTGTTATCAATTTCTGTAATTTTGACATTTCATATACATGGAATCATACCATTCGTAACCTTGGGGACTGGCTTTTTCTCACTCAGCGTAATTTTCTGGAAATTCATCCAGGTGGTGATGTAGGTCAATAGTTCAGTCCTTTTTATTGCTGAGTGGTATTCCACGGTATGGATGTACCACAGTTTTTAGACCATTCACCTGTTGAAGGACATCTAGGTTGTTTCTAGTTTGGGGCTATTACGAATAAGGCTGCTATAAACATTCATGTACAAGTTTTTGTGTGAATGTAAGTCTTCCTTTCTCTGAGCGTATACTTTTTATAATGATTCAATACTAGGTCTGTTTTTGTGAGTGGATAGATATCATCATAAATAAGACCATCTACTTTCTTTATGTCATGATTGTTATTAGTGTGCTATCATCCCTCATTTCAGAGTTCCCCTGTCTCTATTTCTGTTTGTGGCCTGGAAAAAGCAGCTGAAACTTAAAAGGGCTAAATAAATTGTTTGTAGGTGCAGTGGAGCCAGAATTCTGACATAGGTTCCTGATGCCTAGTTTATTATGAAGACCATTGCAATTCTTAAGATATAATTTATTTTTGTTTCTTCTCTCTAGAATCTTGGTTGATACAAACCATGTGTGATGGTTAGGCTAATGTGTCAACTCGGCCAAGTAGTTGTGTCCAGGTGTTTGTTCCAGCAAGCACTGGGCTAATTGTAATACAAGAGCATTTATGGACTTCAATCACCAGTGAGTTTACTGCGTGGATGGCTGATTACATCTGCATCAATCAGGGAGATTACATTATCAATGGGTGGTGCTTTTACCCAATCAGTTGAATGACTTAAAAGTGGAAGTGATTTCAACATTCATGGAGAATTTCCCAGCTCGTCGTTGGACAGGCAACTTCTCCCAGAGACTCATCAACGTCCTTTCATCGGGCTTTCATCGGAGCCCCTGGTTTGCAGCTTGCCTGAGGAACCTGGACTTGTGAGTCCCCACGGTCGCGTGAGAGACTCTTTTAGAGTTCCATATTATTCACAGATATCTCCTGCTGATTCTGTTTCCCGAGAGAACCCTGACTAATACACCATGTTTGGTTTCAAGTCTCTTGTTTAGGAAAGCCTGAGAGCTGGGGTTGTGCATTCTTTCACACATGAAGGCAATTAAAACAAAAATCCCAATAGAGATGGGAAGACTTATTGTGATTCTAGTAATGGAAGAAATTATATCATGGATGTGGAGACAGTGGCCACTGGAGGTGTTGAAGTCAGGGAGAGGGAAAAAGAGGTGTAACATGGGGGCACTTTCAGAACTTGGAATTGTCCTGAATGACATTGCAACGACAGATACAGGTCATTATATATCCTGCCATAACATACAGAATTGAGTGGGAGAGAGTGTAAACTGCAATGTAAAGTATAATCCATGCTTAGTGGTAGTGCTCCAAAATGTGTTCATCAATTGCAGTGAGTGTACCATACTAATGAAAGAAGTTGTTAATGTGGGGAAAAGTGGGAGGTGTGGGGAGTGGGGCATATGGGAATCCCTTACATTTTTTATGTAGCATTTTATGTAATCTAAATATCTTTTAAAAATCAATAAAAATATATTTTTTAAAAAAAGAAAATGATACCTACAGCTAAACACAGCTCTTACTCTTTCTGCTTACATCAATTTAATTTCTAGCAATGAAATTCTATTTGCTCATTTATTCCATTCATCATTTTGCTCACTCTGTCCAAAGATGAATAAGATGCCATTCCTATGCTCCAGGGTGTCACACTCCAGTGGGAGAGGCAGATGTGTGACAAAATAGTCACAGGATGACCCAAAGTCTGCAAGTGGCAGTGGTGCCAAGAGTAGCATCCAGTGTCCAGGGGTGGTGGGAACAGGGTACTCACTGGCCTGGTTCTGTGATGTGGTCTTGTCTGTGGTTACAGCAAGTGTCTACCCTCCCTTAATTCTTGTCTGTTTTCCAAGCCTTCTTGGTGATTCTACCCCAAATCCTCCCAGTAAATTCTCTTTCTGCTTTAAATCAGCCAGAGTTGACGGATAGACCACTAGCTTCAAGTTCTTGGGAATCCTTCCAGAATTGTTTTATGCACATGAATGAAGGACTAAGCCTCATCCAGTTGTGAAAATATTGAATTACTCCCATAGCAGTTGTTAAATACATTCTGTCCCTAGTCCCCTGAGACCTGGCCACCTGGTCCCTCTGCTGGAACCCTTTTCCTACAGTCCATCATCTAGGGCACCTGGTGCAGATGCTCTGGTACTACAGATGGCATTCTTTCTGATTGGCTGGTGCACATAGTCAACTTGTATCTAAGCATATAAATGTATGCGGTATACATAAGTATCTCTTTATTCATGACAAATTCTTGTCAAATAGGACCTTACTACACATTCTTTATGGCTATTATGAGATCTTTCCATATCAGTACATTTAGACTTATTTTATTTTTTAAAATGACTACTTGGTCTTCCAGTTGCCATAATTGATATAAAAATTGGGGGAAGTTTAAAAAATAGAGATGCCCTGCCCCTGCCTCTCCATACCAACATCAAGATGGAGATTCAGGAAGCCAGGAAGCTATAAAGGTCAATCTTGTGAATTTTCCTAAGCTCTCCTGGTGGTCTGATGATCAGCCAGGTCTAGGATTTATTGGCGTATACAAAGCAACAGATCATCCCACAAATATGAAACAGACAAAAAGCCACGAAACTTCCTTTTTAAAAAGGTCTACATTCACTAGATTGTCTTCTCCTTCTGGGAGATAAGGTATAAACAATATAAAACCCTGTGTTTAAAGATTCCAGTACTTCAGCTTCTAGCTGTTCTGGCTTACTACCAGATTGTAATTTTTCTATGCTTAACAATAACTAAAAGGAATGCCAGTCTAGGATAAGGACAAGGGGCAGAGAGGCCTTTGGTGAGTTCCAGATATCCTGATCAAACTTTTGGTTCCCGACAACATTGCTGTCCCTCCTGTATTTAGAATAATTTAGCTTTGGTTGTCCTCCAGGAACTGAGTTGTGGCTAGACATCAGTATTTCTTCAGATTTGGAAATAAATTTTGATTACTTCTTCATAAGTTGACATAAAGCTCAGATAATCAACTGTAGTTTCTTGGAGAGGATTAAAATGTGAACTCAGCTCGCCACCCCCAGTCTACTTAGAAGCCAAAAAAGTATATTTATGAGAAAGGAGGTTTAAATAAAGGCTTTCTTCAGTGACCCATTTGAAGGAATTGAGAACAAGCATCCTGTGTTTGGTGGATGATTCCAAATTAGGTGGAGTTGCTAACATCCCAGAAAGTGAGAACTAAACTCAAGATGATCTTTTAGAAAGGCCTTTACAAACTAAAAAATTGATCATACTGAAAATACGGGATAAGAAATGACTTAAGGGGGACGGATGTGGCTCAAATAGTTGGGCGTCCGTCTCCCATATGGAGGGACCCGGGTTCGATACCCAGGACCTCCCGGTAAAAACAAAAAAAAAAAAAAGAAATGACTTAAAAGAGCTGTAATTTAAAAAATGTTGTGGGATTTTCAAAGTTAGCAACTTTGTCACAATTACGAAGTTAGTTGGCAATAGAGAACTGTTAGGAATACAAAAGGAAATGATGCTACAATGAAGTAATGAGGAAACGAGAAACAAAATTCCTGAATCCTTTTCCCTCATATAGCACCTGTCAGGTTTTACTGGAGAACTCCCATATCCAGTTTGGGGCTTCACAATTTGTAAAATCTATAAAAAAGATAAAATGTGCTCTGAAAAATATGAATGGCTTAAGAGATGGGAGGTGTGGGGGGTGGGCAACATGGGAATCCCAGTGGGTTCCGTGTAATATTTTGGGTAATCTAAGCACCTCTTAAAATATATGTATATATATATATATAAAAATAACATTTTTGTAAGCAAATACACATATATGCATATATATTTATATATCATTTTACAAATGTTTGTATGTATTGTGAGAATTTTGATTTTTACCCATTAAAAAAAAAAAAAAAAAGAGATGGTGAGGGAAATCTCTGAGAGAAATGTTAAACTAATTGCAATTATTTAAACTGCAGAAAGAAAACTCAGAAACAACTTAAAAAACTGTCTTTATGTATCCATGGTGTGATTATAAAGTGAGTGCTGAATATCTTTTTGCCTTTTCCACAGAGGATGTAACTGGAAATCAAGTGCTAAAAATGTAATAATCTGTATTAAGCTAGATCTAAAGAAATGTTTGCTCGGGCAAATTAGTGTGCTAGGTAAAAGCATAAACTCTGGTGTCAGACTGCCTGGGTTCAGATCCCAGCTGCACCCATGACTACCTGTGAGATGCTGGGTGAATTACTTAACCTCAGCTGCCTCAGTTTCCCCATCTGAGAAGTGGGAATGTTAATTGTGTCTGCCTCATAAAGTTGTGGGAGGATGGTATAAGATGATATGTGCAAAGGATCGAGAAGTTTGTGATTATTGTCTGATCACTAAGGATGGTGAAACTTCTAGAATGGGCTCCTGGAAATGATGCATGAATATATTCCTAGACATTTAAGAGATTGTATCAAACTTACGGATAAGTTTGTAGTTTTGATTTGAGCCACCTCTAACTATCAACAACACATGATGTCTCTGCTCAATATCTCACACAAGATTTTAGCCAACATTTCAAAATTGCTTCATTCTGTCACATTCTTGTGTCACAAAATTATAGTCCTTGTGCACCCAGATGTGGCTGCCTTGCATGCAGAACACATTTTAAGTCACATGGATTGCTGACCTGGACATGGTGAGAATATTAGCTCTTTGGCCTTTTGATATTACAGAGATATTATCAAATATTCTTCATCACCTTGCATGCCTGAATTTTGTTTTGCTGAGCCAATCTAATACAATTCAAATCAATTCCAGGGAAGCAGGTGTGGCTCAAGCGATTGGGCTCCTGTCTACCATATAGGAGGTCCAGGGTTCGATTCCTGGGGCCTCCTGGTGAAAGGCAAGCTGGCCTGAGTGGAATGCTGGCCCACGCAGAGTGCTGGCCTGTGCAGAGAGCAGCAAGATGACATGATAAAAAGAGACACAGGAGAGAGACAATAAGAAACACCGCAGACCAGGGAGCTGAGGTGGTGCAAGAGACTGAGCAGCCTCTCTCTACTCTGGAAGGTCCCAGGATCAGTTCCTGGCGCCACCTAATGAAAAGAAAAGCAGACACAGAAGAACACAGAGAGCAGACAGTGAGTACAAAACAATGGGGGATGGGGGGGGAATAAATAAACAAATCTTTGAAAAAAAAACACAAAAAACTATTCCATTCAGTTCAACTAACCATTATTGAGGAACTATCCCAGGCACTTAGGAAGACAAATAGCTCATTCCCTGCCTTTAGAGATTTCATAGTCTAACAAGAAAAAGAAGAAGCAAAAATAATTCATTTTGGGAAGCAGATGAGGCTCAAGCGATTGAGCTCCCATCTACCACATGGGAGGTCCTGGGTTCGGTTCCTGGTGCCTCTTAAAGAAGATGAGCAAGATAGCAAGCTGTTGCAATGGGCTGGTGTGGCAAGCTGATACAACAAGAGACACAAAGAGGAAAACATAATGAGAGATACAACAAAGCAGGGAGAGGAGGTGGCTCAAGCAATTAGGTGCCTCCCTCCTACATGAGGGGTCCTGGGTTCAGTTCCCAGTGCTTCCTAAAAGGAAGACAAGCACACAATGAACAGACACAGCAAGTGCAAACAATGAAGGGGGTGGGGAGAAATAAATATATAAAATACATCTTTAAAAAAAATAATTCATTTTAGCAGTGGGTGTAGCTCAGTGGTTGAGCACCTGCTTCCCATATATGAGGTCCCTGGTTCAATGCCCGGTACCTCCTTAAAAAAAAAAAAAAAAGTTAAAAATAATTCATTTTAATATTGTGTGATAAATGACATATTTCAATATTTCAGGTGCCCATTGCTCTGGAAGCATACAGCCTTATTGATGGCTTTTGCCTGAGAAATTACCAGAGATTCACAGAGGCCCAGACACTTCAGTGAGCCATGAAGAAGAGAGGTGGGACATCATTTCCAGAGGTGAAGCTGAGAGGGGACCAAGGCAGCAAGAGTTTCTGTTGGGTTCAGGGACCAGCATTCGATGTGGCCGGAGTGCTGCGCCCGGAGGCACAAGGAAGAAGACGCTCAGATGGGTCACGGGCCGCTTAATCCAGGGGCTAAATGGTCAGGCTATGCTTTCTGGCTCTGCTAGAGCTTCATTCTGCCTTGGTGTTGGTCACTGAAAGATTGTGGGGAGGACTGGGTGATCGCTTCAAGGTTCGCTTCTGCCCTCTTGTATACAAAAGTTATAAGTAAGTTACAGGGACTCCATCTTCCCAAAAGAGAAAAAAAATCCACATTTCATAATTATGATTTTAGGGAAGTAACTTCACCTCTTTATATATCAAGAATAGTTGATGGGAAACGGATGTGGCTCAAGAGGTTCGGCATCTGTCTACCATATGGAGAGACCGGGGTTCGATCCCCGGTACCTCCTGGTAAAAAAAAAAAAAAAAGAATAGTTGAGCAAGCACTAGTTTTAGAGTCAGGTAATAAGCCTAGGTTCAAATCCTGGCTCTGCCACTTTTTAGCTGTGTTATACTGGGTAGGCCATTGCTTGTTACTCAGATTTTCTGAACAAGGGCTTAATATGCCCAGATCAGCAGACTATGGTAAGGACTTAAAAAGAGATTGCATATCAGGGCAGCTAGCACAAAGCAGATGCTCCATTAATGTTTGGGGGATTTTAATTATTATTATCATTGTTACTTTGCCTATGTAGTGTTAGCATAGAGCTATGGCATTCCCAGGTGAACATTAATATGAAGCAGTATTTGAGACAATAAGAACTCAGAGGCTATGGGTTCAAACTCTACCTCTGTCTTGTGGAAAGAGTTCAAAAGCATTACTGATGACTCAGAGTAAGGATCCTGGTGTGCGCGGACACATGTGTGTGTGTGTGTATGTGTGTGTGTGAGAGAGAGAAAGAGAATATACACAGGTATACCATGCATACATACACATATAATGCATGTCCATCTTCTATTTTTAACTGTTCTTACACACTTGGACCAAGACCATTTTCTAAATAGTAAAACAATAAATTTCAGAGGCGGATGTCCTATCTGTAATAAATGGAGTAGAAGCAAACTCTTTGAACTCTGTTTCTAAGGACTCTGGTAATATCACTGCAAATCAGAGAAGTATGTTAGAAGTAGTCACTCATCTCAGTTTATTCTACGTTCCAAGTTGCTGAAAGTAAAGAGCACTCTATAAGTAACGTGGGAAACTGAAAAATTCCAATCCCCCTGAACGTCGTTACTAAGATTTCCTCAGCCCTCGGTGACCTTTCGGAACCGTTGCCCGTGGGTTTTCGGTCCGGCGGGAGCCGCCAGTACTTTGTCGAGATGCTTCAGAGCATTATTAAAAACGTTTGGATCCCCATGAAGCCCTACTATACCCAGGTCTACCAGGAGATCTGCGTAGGAATGGGCTTGATGAGCTTCATCATTTATAAAATCAGGAGCGCTGATAAAAGAAGTAAAGCTTTGAAAGCTTCGGGCCCTGCACCTGCTCACGGTCACCACTAACCAGCTCCACGTGGAGTACGCGTCAGACGGGAGCCACCGCGCCAGGCGCGAGCGCGGGCCGCCTGTGTACACGCGTGTCAGCTCTGCCAGCTGTATGGCCTGAATAAACGTATGTGTGGTGACCCTCAAAAAAAAAAAAATATTTCCTCAACAGGAGTGAAAGGGAGAAAAGGTAAAGAGAAAGAACATAGAGGAGGAAGAGCTACAGGCAGAGGACACCGGGGTCCCTGCAGATTCAGGCTGAGCTGGGTCTTGGGGATCTCTTATTTATTTATTTATTTTTTTTTTAAAAAAATATTTTATTTATTTATTCATTTATCCCCCCCTTGCTGCTTGTGCTCGCTGGTCAGCCAACCACGCCGCGCAGGCGGGCCTGCCCTCACCAGGAGGCCCCGGGAACCGAACCCGGGGCCTCCCATATGGTAAACGGGAGCCCTACTGATTGAGCCACAGCCGCCTCCCTAGGGGATCTCTTTTAACCTCGCTCCAGGCAGCATGTTTGTTCTCGTGCTAAATAATAAACAAATCCTGTTATAAATCAGCCTTGCCTGGTGTTACGAGGAGGTAGTGGTGGCGCCACTGAAAAGGCCGGTCCCGGCCCAGCAGGCTCACAATCCCAAGGGGACAAAGCAGCATGTATGTTCCTGGGCACCAGCAAGTCTCTGGAAATGGCGAGCGGCACTAACATCATTAACAGGAAGTCGTTTTTTTTCAGGATAGGGGTGGGGAGAAGCAGCTGAATGAAGAGAGTTCAGTTCTTTCCTATGGTACAAGGTCAAGGCTTTTTTCAAAGCAAATGACAGATAGTCCTTTGTCCGTCCGTAGCTAAGTGACACCCGAAGTCCCCCAGGAGGAATAGTTGGTGCCTGTCACAAGATACCATGCCCTCATCACATGCCTGTGTCAGGCTCTAAAATGAGAATGCCGAGATAGACCTGGGGCCCTGCCCCTGACCTCTGGCCTTCTCCTCTACTTTCCCCCTTCTCTTTCTTGGTGTCTAGTTTCAGAGATGCCAAATAAAAACCTCATTGACTCAGCATGTAGTATCGTTTGAGTTGAGTGAACTGGAATTTTCCTTTGCAATATCTTTAGAAGAGAGTTGGGTAAATAAATAAACATGGTAAAAAAGTTATTGAAGGAAGGGAGGATTTAATCCAATTACAGTAATAAATGTATTAGAAGGACTTTAAGTAGGTTTGATGTGTTTGCTCCTGGTTATAGATGGGTTTTATGTCATGGACCAACTCCAAATGACTGGCACAATGTTGCAAAGATTATGCCAAAAAAAAGGAGAATGACGAAGGAAGGAAGGGAGGGAGGGAGGGAGAGAGGAAGAGGGAGAGAAAGAAGGAAGGGAGGGAGGGAAGAAGGTAAAGAAACAAAGATTATATCTCAGTTTATTTAGAACCAGCACTGTGGTTGATTAGCAATGTCTGCTGTAGGCTCAGGAAAGAAATAAAGGACTGGTAGTAAGTAGGCCAGGTATTTGCCTCCTTGGTAGTGTTCAAATCCCTCTTTTAGAAGCAGAGCTGGATCAAAAACAAACAAATAAAATGAAAGTAAATAACATTAATTAAGCATTTACTATGTTCTGGACCGGTACTAGGTACTTAAAATAAACTTTTTCGTTTGTTTCTCATGGCACTCTGAAAAGTAGAAACAGTCATTTCCAATTTTAAGAATGGGGAAATTAAATCCAATAAAGATTAAATTAATAAAATCCACACAGCAAGTTAGTGGCAGAGCCAGGTTTTAAATACAGGTTTGGTTGACTCCAAAGTCCATGCTCTTTCAATTAAAATAATAGGACCACTAGTTGGCAATATATTAAAAGCACCATTAATTTGGATTTCAGAATGTGTGGGAACACTTTAAATTAAAATATTTTAAGTGAAGATAAAATGTAATAATAAAAAACAGTCAGGGAATCCAAAAAAGAAAAAAAGGAAAAGAGAACAAAAGTAACAAAGAGCAGATGTGCCCAATAGAAAACAGGTAGCAAGATGGTAGATTTAAATCAGACCATATCAATAATTTCATTAAGTATAAGTGGTCTGAACCACCCTGATTAAAAGACAGAGATTGTCAGATTGAACAAAAAAGCTCAACTCAATTGTTGGCTACCTATAAGAAACTTTAAATAAGATGTTAATAATAGGGGAAACTATGTGTGTGGGGGTGGGGAGTTATATGGGAATTCCCTATAACTTTCGGTATAATTTTCTGTAAATGTAAATCTAAAACTTCTCTAAAAATAAAATTTATTATTTTTTAAAAAGTAAGAGAATGGAGGACAAACCATACTAACACTAATCAAAATAAAACTGGAATGGACTTCAAAACAAGGGATATTCTCAGGGAAAAAGAGGAACATTATAAAACAATAAAAGGTTAAATTTATCAAGAAGAGATAGCAATCCTAAATGTGTATGCGTCTAACAACAAAGATTCAAAATACATAAAACAAAAACTGATATAAATGAGAGAAGAAAGAGAAATCAATAATTGTAGTCAGAGATTTCAACACTTTGCTCTCAGTAATTGCTAGAACAAGTAGTCAATGTAAACAAAAATAGTAAGGCTAGAGAAGACCTGAGCAACACTATCAACCAACTTTACCTAATTGACATTTATAGGACATTCCACCCCAAAACAGCAGATATCTATTATTTTCAAGTGCACAGGGAATATCCCTCAGTATAATCTGGGACATAAAATAAACCTCAACAAATTTAAAATAATTGAAATCAAAGTATGTTCTCTGACCACAAAGGAATTAAATTAGAAACAAATAAAAGAAAGACATCTGGGAAATCCCTTAAAATCTGGAAATTAAGCAACATGCTTTTAAATATCCCATGGTTCAAAGAAAAAATCACAAGGGAAATTAGAAAATATTTTGAATTGAATAAAATAGCCTAAAGTGATGGCATTTTACAAAGTCCACCTGGTCTGAATTAGTGTAGCTTGTCGGTAGGTTATAAATCAATGTGCCACTGAGGCAATTTCATTCAAATACAAGAGCAAGGACACTGCACTCTCATCGGTCTCTAAAATGAAGAACATATGTGACACTGTCCTCTCTTTCTTCTTCTGTTCCAGCATCCCTGGCTGTGCCCTGGTTCCAGATCACAAGGGCATTTTTGAGAATACACACACACAACCAAATTTGACTCCAGATACCACACCAATGTTGAGTATTTCTGGGAGAACATCTTTTCCATGATACAAAAACCTTACAGTGAACCAGGAGGTGGGAAGGCTCTCTCCTTGAGGAGCAGAACACAGCTGCCTCACTGGCCCTGGGTTTAATTACCTTCAAACAACAGCAGCAAGCACATGTTTTGACATATTGAAAAGTTATGAAGAGAATCAGAAGCCCTCGTGAAATTAATTCCATCATGGATGAGACTGCCAGAATAGGGCTTAGGCAACAATAAAACTAACCTAAATAGGGATGTATAGATTGCATGTTATTAGTAATAATGAAAACATTTATCTGCTGCTTACTCTATCCCAGGCATTATCTCCTTACTCCCATATAGTTACCCCATTCTACTGGGGAAAATTATATCCATTCTACAGAGGAGTAAGTGAGGCACAGCTAAGTTAAATTACTTAGGGTTCCCAAACCAGCACTTGGCAGATCTGGGATTCCATCCAGGCACTCTTTTCTAGCAGCTGAGGGGCTCTAGAGCCTCCATATTCAAACACAGTATCTCCATTAATCGTCCTAATAACCCATATGGGAGGCCTTTTAATCAAACGGGGAGATGGATGCTGTGTACATGCTACTGCCTCCTTCGTGCAGATGAGCTAACTAGAGGAGTTGTGACCTGTCCATGGTCATTAGGTTGTCGGTAGCAGATCTCAAGCTAGAAGTCAGCCCTTCTAAAGTGCAGGCCAATGTTCCAAGGTTGCTTGTTCCAAGGTTGCTTGTTCCACACGACGCTGTCTCCCTCACCTGGGTGTCCCTGGAGAGTCACTTGAATTCCTTACATCCTTACACTTTCAGTGTGATGAGCTGTAGATGCAGGTGTGGATATAATGAACAGAGCAGAAATATTCCTGGGCACTGTGCTGAGAACTGCTTGTCATGGAAAGGTACTGGAAATTACTGGACTGGGTTGGTTCATAGAGGCTTGTATCACTTGTACTTAAGCAAGTTACTTAGCCTCTCTGAGTCTCTCATTGTCTACAAAGTTGGTGATGATACAACCAAACCTCATGTGGTCACTGTGACTCTTTTTTTTTTTTTTTAAGATTTATTTATTTACTTTATTTATCGCCCACCCCCCTTGCTGTCTCTGTCCATTTGCTGGGTGATCTCTGTGTCTGTTTCTTGCCTTCTCTTCTCATCCTTCTCCTCCAGTCTTCACCGGTATTCAATCCTAGGGACCTCCGATGTGGGAGAGAGGCGTTCTGCCACCTGCGCCACCTCAGCTCCTGGTTTCTGGCAGCCTCGTCTTGGCTCTCTCCTGTGTCTCTCCCTTGCTGCGTCACTATCTTGCTGCATGGCTTGGCGGGGCCTGGCTCGCTGAGTGTGCGCGTGGGCTGGTGGCTCGCCGGCACGCCTCCTACTTTTTTTATTTTTTATTTTATTTTACCAGGAGGTCCCCAGGAGTGAACCCAGGTCCCTCCATATGACAGACGGTCGCCCAACCGCTTGAGCCACATCCGCCCCCACTGTGACTCTTAAAGGACCTAATGAACATAAGGCGCCTCATCCAGTGCCTGGCACACAGGAAGGCAAAGGCAATGCTGGCTCACGTTTTCAAAGTGTTGCTTCTTGAGCCTGCCTAGGAAGTAACTGCTTGCTCATAGACTCCTGTAACTATAACCTCAAGGATGAAAAAGAAACCGATTTTTCTCCGTCCTTCCCTTCTTTACCCCCTTGAGAGTGGCGGTTTCCACTCTGTGCCTTCCCTGGGTGCTCATGAATTTGGTGCTGTGAGACATTTACCTGTCAAGCCTGTCCCCACAGTCTAGCTCAGAGCCTCTTTGTGCTTTTTGCACACACCCAACATTTAGGAAATTCCTCCAGGTGCTGGATCTGGGGGAAGGTGGGCCCAGCACTGCATTCTTTCCAAAGCTCAGAAATGGGAGGATTCTATCAGAATGCTATGTAGAACATGAAATGTATATATTTGGGCAGGGGGAAGAGGGGTGCTTGAGAGGAGCAGCTTGTTTTTTGGTTCCTCATTTTGTACATTCAGCCTCTTCTTGAGAAAGTTAGGGGTCCGTTAGAGGCTTTTAGATATAGTGTCTCTAGAGTTTGCCCTGAGATCTGTAGGGGATTATCCTCAGGACTCTGTCCCCTTTCATTAGAAGCATCCCAAATTACCAAGTGGACAGACTGAAATGGAGGAATCCCTCTCCTTGTCCCCAAACACCATAGCAATACGTAGTAAGAACCCTAAAAATGTTCGTACTTCATGAGGATCTTAGTTCTTGTTTTTTCAAAAATAAAGATAGCTAAAGAAAAAAATTTGACTTTATAGTTTTAAGATGAAATATAGCATAGTGAATAAGAACATGAACTCTTAAAAAATGTAGATGGCTAGTTAATTAGCTAGCTGGTTGGAGGGACTAAATGGTAAAAGATAGTTTTCTATAAGCAGTGAAATTATAGATGACATTTTTCTTTTTGTTTATTACTTAAATTTTTTTCACCATTACTTGTATAATTAATCCTAAGGAAATAACTCTATTCTGACAAGGATGTTTTAATGGCATTATTTATGGAAGAAACAGCAAACAACCTAAGTGTTCATAAATAGGGGAATAGTTAAATGAAATATGGTTCATCCATCTAATGATATATTTTATAGCCACTATAAATGATGTTTTCAAATAATATTTACTATCATGGGCAACAATCATGATACAATGTTAAATGAAACTATATATAATGGCACATCCATTAGAATGGATAAAATTAAAAAGACTGACCATCCCAATTGTTAGCAAGAATGTGGAGGAACTCTCATACATAGCTGGTGGACTGTAAAATTGTACAACCATTGGAAAACACTTTGCAATTTTTTAATAAAGTTAAAAGTATATCTACCTCTTGGCCCAGCAACTCTACTTCTAGGTTTTTACTCATGAGAAATGAAGACATATGTACAAATAAGGACATGTGCACAAATGTTCATAGCAGCTTTATTCATAATAGTCCAAAACTGGAAACAACCCAAAAGGCCATAAACAGGTGAATGGGTGGACTGTGGTGTATGCGTACAATGGGATACTACTCAGTAATCAAGAAGAATGAATTATTTCCAGTTGCTACAACATGGATGAATCTTAGAACATTATGCTGAGCAAAAGAACCAGGTAGAAAAAAATACATACCATATGATTGATTCGATTCCATTTATAAGAAACACTGAAAAAACACATCTAAACTATAGTGACAGAAAGCAGACAGTGGTTGCCTGGAGCTGGAGGTTGGGGAATTGACTGAGAAAGGGCACAGGGGGCTTTCGGAGATAATGGAAATATGATAGCTTGATTGTGGTGGTGGTCATGTGAGTGTATAAAGAAATATTTATTGTCACTCTTTACAATGTGACAAAATGAAAGATATGTGTATATATATATATATATATACACTATATATATATATATACCATGGGATCTCAATTTTGGAAAAAAATATAAAAGGAGGGAAGAACAGAAAGAATACTGGAAGCATTTCACTGAAAGGTGGCTATCTCTAGTTTTTTGCCACTACAAAAGAATTTTAAAATTCTTTTAATAGTTTTCTGTTCTTCTAAATTTCTCCTATGAGAAGCATTGATTGAAAAAATGTTAGCAAATGCAATTTTAAAACAATTATTAATATTTTTTTTGCATTTTTAAAATAATTCAAGGACTATTTATTGACACATGTCCATAGAGAGGGACAAAAGAAGCAGTAGGCACATTGTTCTCTCTCTTTACCAAGGCAATGTACTCTATAGCAACCATAGCATGTGAGAAGGTAACCCCACAATGCTGAGTAAATAGCACATCTCAGTAAGTGGGTGCCTCCCCCAAATTTACAGTGTTTAGGTTAGGTAAGTTCATTTTGAGTCTCCTCTGAGACACTGAAGATTCACAATGGGCCAGGGCCTATTCTAGAACCCTCAGAGAGGTAGAACCAAAGGGATTTCTGGGTTGTCCTCCAGGAGGAGCACTCTGGGTCATCCTCATCCCAAGACATGTGCCACCCAGTCACATGGGCATGAGGACACATTCTCAAAGCTGGCACCCCTGAAGGTCATTTCCCATTGAGCTGCAAAATAGTGGGGGCACAACTTCTTCCTCCTAATCATGGAGGTAGTCAAGGACTATTTCACTGAACTAGGTCATTTTTATTTAGTTGATTTGGTGGGATGAAGGAGAAAAGGCATCTCACTTTACAAAGAGTACTGATGCCAGGGCCAAGGGAGATGACTGGGTCCATGACCCCAAACTTCTCTTAGGGTTCAGAGATCCCTAATGCTCCTGTGCAGTCCTTGGGAAGGAGAGATTGTAAAGTCTGCCAAACTGTTCAGAGTAGGTGCTTCCTCACTCTCTTTCTGCCTTTAGTTTTTCTTCCAGGAAATCCATTTGTACCCAGATCGTTCCTCCACTGGAGCATGTTCTGTGGCTTAGCTCTTCATCCACAAAGAACTAGTAGTTCTGGTTGAAGCCTGCCAGTCTTACTCGAAGGATCATCACAGTGACTTGCTTTGTGTTTCCAGACCATGGTCTTCTGCCTTATTCTAACTTCCCCAAATTATGAATAGAGCTGAGAAAACTTGGCATCCCTGTCCTTTGTGATCTAACACCCACCACAGGAAATGGATGTGGCCCGAGAAACCAGGCTGGCCCTGCCCACAACACATAATTACTGCCTTTAATATTTGAATGGTCCAACCCAGGGCCAAGTCCCTTGTACTTGTAGGAGCCAGGACAGAATTCCCCATCCTTTCTCCCAAAACAAACCCCGGGAGCCTTTATTCTCTGCCCTGATTTCCTTTGATGAGCTTTCTAGGGTTAATGGATGACTCTGCTCACTCACCTCAGCCTCTAATTACTGCCCACACTCACCTCCATCTGTTGTGGTTTCTGAGCTCGGCATGGAAGTGTAGTTGGGTGTTTATCATTGCTTTGGAACACGGGCCTAGCAAAGCACAACCTTCCCTATCATTTCCCTTCCTCTCGTGCCCCATTCAGCCTCGGTTTTGCTGAAACAACACATCAAGCAAAGAATAGACAAGGTATGGGCTTCTCCCAAGAGTGCCACCCACCTCCCTGACTAATCAGGAAAGTGAAATCAAATGACTGAGTAAGTTTCCCTTTTTAATCACCCAGCAATCAACAAGCAAGCAAACACCTTCCACACACACCCATCAAGGCGCCAAGAGCCTGTGGGAGGTTCACAGAGGTGGAGACGTGGCCTCTGCCCCTGAGGAGTTCACCGTCTAGAACATGCTCTCAGAACATATTCACAACACAGACCCCAGGAGGCGGATCAAGAACAGATCAGGGCTCAACCCAGGAGACGAAGCCCAGCACACGCAATTGAACAGCTACACAAAGTGAGAGCAACTTGTGAACCAGAAGGTTAAGGAAAGATAACTTAGAAGCTATTTGAACTGAGTCTTAAAAAGCAAGGAAGCCCACCTCCCACATGGGAATCCCAGTGGGTTCCGTGTAATATTTTGGGTAATCTAAGCACCTCTTAAAATATATGTATATATATATATATAAATAACATTTTTGTAAGCAAATACACATATATGCATATATATTTATATATCATTTTGCAAATGTTTGTATGTATTGTGAGAATTTTGATTTTTACCCACAATAAAAATAAATAAAAAATTAAAAAAAAAAAAAAAAAAAGCAAGAAAGCACAAACCCACACTGCTCTAATAAAAACAAAACAAACAAACAAACAAACAAAAAAGCAAGGAAGAGTTATTTGGGTAGAAAGGAAGGGATGACAATAAAAACTGCTCCCCACTGAGTATAAATAAGGGTGAGCCGAGCACTTCCAGGGACCGAGGCGGTAGCCCTCTCCTTCACTTTGAACTCCTTCCAGACTTTCTCATTCAATTGAGTTAACCAAGTAAGAGAACATTGTCAGGCTTCATACCTACCCCTAAATCAAGAGATGATCTGGACCCCTGAAGGTGAAGATACCCCTAAATCCCAGCTTCCCCATTTCCAAATAACCCAATACATGCATACAGAGACACTGA
Source organism: Tolypeutes matacus (assembly GCA_026826555.1). Classification (NCBI taxonomy): domain Eukaryota; kingdom Metazoa; phylum Chordata; class Mammalia; order Cingulata; family Chlamyphoridae; genus Tolypeutes; species Tolypeutes matacus. The sequence goes on along the minus strand of JAKSZT010054193.1, from coordinate 5,866,018 downwards.
AATAAAAATAATTTCAGAAGCTGGGGCGAGGTTTTAGGGGAGGTGGTTGGACAGAGGGAGACACTACTAGGGGACCAAAGTTGGTTGGGATGAAGGCTGAGCGGGTGGGGAAGACCCCCAAAAGGGTGGCTGACGAATGCCAAGGATGAGCATGGAGGCTCCATTGTGTCATATTAGGAGGTGAGTCAGTAGTGCAGGGGCAGCTCCGTTTGTGTTGTAGGTGTGGGCAGAGAGGTAACTGGAAGCAAAGTCAAGAGCTGATTTGAGGGAAGCAGATGTGGCTCAAGCGATTGGGCCCCATCTACCATATGGGAGGCCCTGAGTTCGGTTCCTGGTCCTCCTGGTGAAGACAAGCTGGCCCATACATGTGGAGAGCTGATGGCCCATGCCCACGGAAAGCTGGTGCAGCAAGATGACTCAACAAAGGGAGACAAGCAGACAAAGAGGAAGCGCACAGCGAATGGACACAGAGAGCAGACAGCGAGTACAAAAGGCGGGGGGGGGGGGGGAAATAAGTAAATAAATTTTTTAAAAATCTTTAAAAAAAAAAAGAGCTGATTTGACCCATCCTCCAGGTACTGCATGGAGCCTTTGTCATTCGATAGTAAGATTTCCTTTCAGGGGCCCAACTGTACTTTCTCACCCTTCCACTGTTCAAGGGATTCATAGTTAAAAACCCTTCATGTCCTAGGGCACGCAGAGGGCAAGTAATACATGTGGAGAGTTCTGTGACCTTGGATACCTGGTCCCTCCCAGAGCCTCTGGGACAATTCCCTGCACTTGACACTGGGTGTCCCAATGGCTGCTGACCTGGAGCTGGCGCCAGCTCTCACCTCAACCCGCTGGCTTCCCTGGCAGCGCCTCCTCTCCTTGATCCCAGTGCTAGCAACAGCCCAGGCCAGGGGGACGTGTCCCCGGGCCTGCTCAGGCTCTTCCTCTGGGGCAGGGCAGCAGCCCAGCACATGTGAACAGTGAACCCAGAGGAGGATGCCAAGAGGCCTCCCTCGCCCTTCATAACCTGTGGGCGAGGGGCTCTGCCAGGCACAGAAGGGCTGCCGGGGACAACGTAGGCCTGAGACAAGAGTCGCAGCGGCTGTCCCCCTGCCTGGGAGTGGTGAGCCAGTGGAATTTGGTTTGGGTGTGGGAGGCGCTTTTCACGGGGACTGGAACTCCATGAGGGCGTGTCTTCCTCTCGGCCACTCTCCCCGCTGCAGGAGCCAGCCTAATGGCACTGCCCCGAGGAGCGGCAAGGGGGCAGGGGGGTTTGCTGTTTTGTTTACTTCTCTGTGCTCGGTGCTTGTCATGTGAGTGGCACTAAATAAAAATTTGTTTGTTGAGTGAATGGATGAATTAAGCATTTTTTTTTTTTTACAGTTTTTAGGCATTTTATTAAAAAAGTTGGTAATCAGATACATAAATTTATATGAACTTAAAATTCATCATACATTTACTTCATTTCTTAGCTTGACCTTCTAGTAAATCTTTAGCTTCATTGATTTTGGCTGCTAAGTAAGGAGATCCTCCCTTGTCTGGGTGATTTAAAAGCATAATTCGTCGATGAGCATCTCTTATTTTTCCTTTATTGGCAGTAGGGCTTACACCTAGTATTAATGCTGCCTCCCGTTTTGTCATTTTGGGCTCAAACCCACCTCTGTAATAGCCACCACTGAAGGCAGATTTGGGGAGACTTTGAAAAGCTTGTTTTACTTGAGGCTCCATATGCTTCATGGCTTGCAAAACATAACGGCCTGCAAATCCTGCAGCAGCAATGGTCAGTCCAACTGCTACCACTGTACTGGCCATAGTTCCGGCTTGGCTCCCTTGCCTGCAGAGGGAGCGCGGTTCATCCCAACCCAAAGGCCGCAGCCACCCACGCTTCTATCAAAAAGCGACGCCCACCCCTCCAGCAGCTATTAGCCGCCCAAGCATCGGCAACCCTGGAACAACGTCCAAGCATTTTTTAATTACCTCATTAAGGCTAGAAGACTTGTTTTTGAAATTCTATTAAATATGAGGAAATCCTTTGAAAACCTTGTGCCATTTCTGATGCTACTTTGCTTCATTAGATTAAAAAAAAACAAAACTTCTTATTTAGAAATAATTTCAAAGTTATGGACAGTTGCAAAAATAATTCAAACCCGAGACAGAGAACTCTAACATACCCTACCCCATACCCAGATCTATCAACTTTGAAAGTATTGTCACATTTTCCATATCATTCTATCTATATATCCATCTGTCTAGCTTTAGAAAGATAGAGAAATAAAATAAATGTTTACCTATTTTCTAATCATTTGAGAGTAGGTTATATACATCATGCTCCTTTGGAAGCCTTTTTAAAAGATTACAATCTGGAAGAGACATGGCCCAAATTTTGCAGAACCTGAATTCAAGATCCATCCATCCATCTATCCAACCAACATTTATTGAGTGCTACTGTATGCCAGGCACAGTGATAAGTCCTTGGGATACAGAAATGAATCAGATATGATTTCTGCCTTCAAGAGAGTCACAAGACATTGCAATGCAGATACAGGTCATTATATATCCGGCCATAACCTACAGAGTCAATTGGGAGAGAATGTAAACTACAGTGTAAACTATAATCCATGCTTAGTGGCAATGCTCCAAAATGTGTTTAGCAATTGCAGTGAATGTACCGCACTAATGAAAGAAGTTGCTAATGTGGGAAAATGTGGGAGGTGTAGGGAGCAGGGCATATGGGAATCCCCTATATGGTCTCTGTAACATTTATGAAATCAAAGTATCTTTAAAAAAAAAAAAGAGAGACTGTAAACAAATTAAATGCCAAAATATGCAAAGCAGAGATGAGGTCTAGAGAAGTGGATTAAAGCATAGGTCCTATCCTTAGAGAGATCAAGTTTTAAAATGTTCTCTAAGCCTAAATTGGTAAAAGGGGGTTGTAACCATTGGGGAATTTGATGTAATTATGAATTCCAAAAATATAATTGGATCATGCTTGTAAACTGATCTGTTAATCTGGGCTTGATTAGGTTAGGATTAGGGCGTTGAGCCCCACCCCTTGGTGGGTGGGGAATTGAATATAAAAAGCAAGGCAAAGAACAGAGTTGAAGCAGTCTTTTGAGAAGCAGTTTTGATGTTGGAAAAAGGCCCCAGGAGAAGAGAAGCAAGCCGTTCGCCTGATCGTCTACAGCTGATCTTGTGGAGGAAACAGGAGCTAAGCCTGGAGAGAAATGCAGCCCCGGGAAGAGAGGAACCCCAGAAGCCTGAACCCTGGCAAACGCCTGCAGCTGTCTTGCTCTAACACGTGGCAATGGACTGTGGTGAGAGAAGAAACTTAATGCTTTATGGCCTGGTATCTGTGGACTTCTACCCCAAATAAATACCCTTTATAAAGACCAACCCATTTTTGGTATTTTACATTAGCACCCCTTTGGCTGACTAATACAGGGGTAATACTCGTTTCTGCTTATTATTGGGATTGTTGTGAGGATTAAATGAGCTGATGTGTGAAGCTCGCTTGGCACAGGGCATGGCACACAGTGAACTAAGGGCCCAGTGGGGACTCGAAGGAGGAGCAGTCCCTTCACAAGGAGAGGTGGCCACAAGAGACTTCTCAGGGGAAGGACTCGAGCTAAGCATCTACAGGTGAGTGGATCTTGGCCTAATGGGCAGAGAATAGGTGCTTTTATTGGCCCCATTTTCTAATTGAGAAAACAAGGACACAGAGAGGTTAAGTAACTTGCCTGAGGGCACACAGCTTGGAAATGATGAAAATAGGTTTCAAGCCCAGGCAGTCTCGGTCCAGAATTGGGGCTTTTAGTCACCATGCTTATGTTAGAAGCATGATAAGAGGTAGAGAATCACAGTCTTTCCTGTTTCTCTAAGTGTTAAAATCACTAAAGTTTCCTTTGCCGGGGACATTGGAGAGCTACCTACAGCTAAACCTTTTCAGTTCTAAGGTCCTGGCCACTTTTTAACACAGGACCTTGTATGTGGGAATCCAGCGCTCAACCACTGAGCCACATCAGCTCCCCTGAGTTGGTTTTTTCGTTTCTTTGCTTCTTGTTTGTTTTTGTTTTTAGGAGGCACCAGGGACTGAACCTGGGACCTCCCATGTGGGAACAGACACTCAACTGTTTGAGCCCCATCTGCTCCCCTCCTGGCCACTTTTGAAAATCTGAAGACTGTCTGGACGCTCTTCCCAGAAAAACGCACAGGTGCAAATGTATTTCAAGGGGTTTGTGGATCCCCCTGAAGCCTATCCACAGACTCATTACAGGCCAAGTTTTCCCATTTGTCTTTGGGCTGGGTAAGGGGATGAGGTGAGGGGTTCGCTGGAGGACACCAGACAGGAGGCAGGTTGATTCTGAGGTGGGCTCAGGCACCCAGCTCAGCTGAGCGAGGACGATGTGCTGCTCATGCCGGCACGGATTTCTTCTGCTGAGCGTAATGCTTTAGCGATGAAAGCACTCGCTTCAAGCTCTGAATCATCCACTGCTATGTCTTTACATATCTTTGCAAGAAAAGAATCCTTTATTTGGAATGATTCACCATCTTATAAATCAAGAGACACATAAAACAGACTTAAAGTTGCTTTAGAAACTTAGAGACACAGGACCTTTAAAAATAAACTATTTCCAGTGTCCCCATAGCAAAGCAAAGCATGTAAATTCAACTCCAGAAAAGGTCAAAATGAAATCAACTAACTTTTCAAAAGGTAGAGAGATTACAAATGCAACAAATATAATGTGCAGCTATTTTCTTTCTAAAATATTGACTCAAGGCAAGACATGAAGAGGATTAAAAAGTCAAAAATTTGCAGAGTTCTGCAATGAAAAGCAACAGCCACATTTATCCCCACCTTGAGTCCCAAACCCTAAAGTTAACTCCTTCTACTTGTTCTGTTCGTACTTCTGGGAGTTACCTTCTTATCTCCAAATAATATACATAACCTTTGTGTACTCTGCTAGATAAGGACTTAGATTATGTCACACACACACCCCCACCAGCCCCATCCCATTTCTTTCTGGTTCTATTTCTCCTCTCTGCTTTATTGCAGTGGTTAACATTAAATCTCTGTCTCTTGCTTGTTCAATTTTTGATAATCTCTCTTGAGTCTCTACTTTACAGAGGAGAAAATGGAGGCCACCCAGATGCTAAGTGGTAGAACTGGACACCAGCCCAGATCAGCCTGCAAGCTGGCCATAACTGCCATGGTCCCTGAAATATTTTTACCTGGCACCTGTCCCTGGTGGGGTCACCTGCTGTTTTTTTTTTTTAACTTTATTTTATACATTTAATAATTGAAAACATAAACTGAGAGCAGTGACACGAACAGACATCTGCATACCGATGTTCATAGCCACATTATTCACCATTGCCAAAAGTTGGAAACAACCCAGGTGTCCGTCAACAGATGAATGGATAAACAAACTGTGGTCTATTCACCTGCTGTTTTTATACCTATTACTATGCAAAGAGAACAGTCTCCCCAAGGGCTCAGCTCTGCCAGCCAGTTAAAATATCATGTTAGTTAAGGAAGGAGGGGGTCGTGCTAGGGATGTGTGGATTAGAGAGTGCTGTGATGTGGTCCTGAAGGCTTCGGGTCTATTTAAATTCATCTCTTGCTACAAGGAAGCAGGATTAGAATTATTCCAGGGTATTTTACAGTGAAAGAGCATCCCTGTTCAGTACTGTTACTCAATAGTAGTAAAAGAGAATGAAGATATTGAGGTCAAGAGCAATTTTTTAGTGCCCCAACCCAAATCTAGGAAGACTTAGGGGTTGGGTGACCCCTCCTCTATGGGACCATAGAAGACTGGATTTGTTCAAATTGTCCCTTAAAGGAATAATAGTTGTTTCTCAAGCTTTTTTAGTTTATCTACTCCTTTATCTGATAAAGAACAAAGAACCCAAGGTTCACGTCAATGGTGTGCCTGTAAATATTTGACAATTGGCTCTTCTGGGGACAGAAAGGGACAGCAGTTCATTTGTAGTTTTGTAGCACTTGCCAATTTCCATGTTGCAAATACTTGTACCATAGTTGATTTCAAGCTACCGGCATGATATCACTGAACATGAAATTGGGAAGAGATGCCCAGTAGCAATTCCTTATATAGTATTTCTACCATACAGATGTAATAGATATAAATGACCTTCAAAAGCATAAATAATGGTAAAATGTAATAAAATAATTAGGAAGCGATGAGTTTGGGATATTTATTACCTTCGATTTTAATGTAATTAATTTAATCGGAAGATTATACAATTTAATTTTAATTTATCATAGCAGTATTTAACAACTGGCTCACAAAATTTCAGGAAATTTAACACCTAGCTCTTGCAAGCTGGTACCAACTGACTCCAGCATGCCCCTGGTCCTATGTACACCTTTGGGACCTGCTGCCAGGGTAAAGCAGGGAGTGAGGATGCTGATGTCTATTATAAGGCAACAATACTTTAAGTGGCCAGCCTGGAAACTGTCAAACATCTAGGAGCCTGGGCTCCGGTCCCCCTGAGAGAGCAGGCCAGTACAGGCCTGAATCTCTGAGAGGTTTGAGAATAGCTGGGCTGAAATAGTATTCCGTATACTCAGTTGTGAAAGAAAAAAAAAAGGGGGGAGCAGATGTGGCTCAGGCAGTTGGGTGCCCACCTTCCACATGGGAGGTCTGGGATTTGGTTCCCAGTGCCTCCTAAAGAAGAATAAAAACAGACAACGAACAAGCAAAAACAATGAGCAGACAACGAGCAAAAACAACAAGCAAAAACAGAGGAGGGAGCCATCTTGGGGGGGGGGGGCTAGAAATAAAACTAAAGAAAAATAGAAAATTGAAAAATAAAGTTATCATTCTTATCTTCTTCCAAAGCCTCCATTTCCTCTGATGGGTCAGAGGACTTCTACTTGTCTATGAAAAGGAATTCAAAGATAACTCAGTTTCCTTTAGTTTGAAACAGTCTCTTCCAGGTTCTCTCAGTCCCTCTTGAGTCTAGTGTTTTGGTTTTCTCCTCTTGCTCCTCTTAATTCTATTAGTAGGGATGGTGTAGCAGACAGAATAACGGCCTCCCAAAGCTGTCCACATCCTAATCCTCGGAACCTGTTACCATGTATAAATCACATGGCTAAAGGGCTTTGCAGATGTGATCCAGTAAATGTCTGGAGTTGGGGAGATTATCCTGATTATCCAGGTGGGGGGGTCCAATGTAATCCCAAGGGTTCTTACAATGAAAGAGGGAGGCAGGAGAGCCAGAACCAGAGGAGGAGATGTGAAGACGAGAGCAGAGGTCAGTGCAACGTGATTGCCGCCTTGAGGATGGAGGAAGGGGCCACAAGCCAAGGATGTGGGTGGCCCCTAGAAGCTGGAAAGGGCAAGGAAATGGGTTCTCCCAGGAAGCCCTGCCAACACTTTGGTTTCAGCCCAGTGAGACCCATCTCGTACTTCAGACCTCCAGAACTGTAAGATAGTCAATTTGTGTTGTTTTAAGCTGCTAAATTTATGATAATTTGCTGCAGCAGCCACAGGAAAATAGCAACCCGGCACAGAAGCATCTGAGTATCTTCACGTGGGTGGAGGGCCACTGGAGAACGGCAGCCCTGGGCTGATCTCTGGATCCAGCGCCCACCAACTGCTCACTCAGGTGAAGCTCATCTCACCTGGCTCTTCGGGTGCTTCCGGCTGCTTTGTGACCTCTCATTCTCCCTTCACTTTCTGTAATCCACTGCTTCCGAGTCCTTACTCAACTCACCCTGGGGCCTGGGAGCCTCAGCTGCCTCTGCATCCCCTTAGCAGGGTTCAGGGCTCTGCAGACCAGTCTGAGCCCACCTTACCTACCTTTTCACCACCTTCAGCCAGGATGATCCATGTTGGACGCAGGCTTCTGTAATGAACAGGCGGACTCCTCTGGGGCTCTCCCAAACTTATCCAATAGAGTCTCAGGCCTAAGAGAAGAGCAGGACATCCCCACCTCCACCTCCCAGCCCTACTACTTGCCTCTCTTCCCCTTCTCTCCTTCCATTTGCCCAAACTGGAGGTGCTGCCTACTTTTCCCCTAGGTGAGTAGGCACTTAAATTATCTCTGCCTATGGCTTGTAGTAAAAGGAGAATGTAGAGAATTCCAAGCTATACTTTTTTTTAAATTAAAGATTTATTTATTTATCTCTCCCACCCCCCGCCCCCATTGTTTTGTGCTTGCTGTCTGCTCTTTGTGTGTTCTTCTGTGTCTGCTCATCTTCTCTTTAGGTGGCAACAGGAACCAATTCTGGGACCTTTCGGAGTGGAGAGAGGTGCTCAATTTCTTACGCCACCTCAGCTCCCTGGTCTGCTGTGTCTCTTATTGTCTTTCTTCTGTGTCTCTTTTTTGTTGTTATTGTTGTGTCATCTTGCTGCACCAGCACTCCAGCATGGGCCAGCTTTCTGCACAGGCCTGCTTGCTTTCACCAGGATGCCCCAGGAATCGAACCCTGGACCTCCTATATGGTAGACCGGAGCCCAATTGCTTGAGCCACATCTGCATCCCCCAAGCTATACTTTTTTTGTTTGTTTTTTTTATTTTTATTTTTTTATTTTAAAGAAGCTTTAGATTACATAAATGTTATATAAAAAATATAAGGGATTTCCATATGCCCCCCTCCCTCCCCCTCCCATTGTCATCAGTGTTTTTATTTTTGTGTTTTTTTCACTTTATTTTTTAAATTACTTTTTATTTGTTTTTACATTTTTAAAATATATATTTACTTTTTATCCATTTTTAAAAAAAACCCTCCCCCCTCCCACTTTTGCTGTTTTTGTGTCCATTCATTGGGCAATTCTCTGTGTCTGTTTCCTGCCCTCTCCTCTCACCCTTCTCATCCTGTCTTCACCTGGGTTAGATCCTGGAAACCTCCAATGTAGGAGACAGGTGTTCTGCTACCTGCGCCACCTCAGTTCCTGGTTTTTTGGTGCATCTCATCTTGGCTCTCCTCTATGTCTCTCTCCTGTTATGTCATCATCTTGCTGCATGGTTCGGCGGGGCCAGACAGCTCACCCACTTGTGAGGCCTGGGGGCTCACCCGCTCATGGGGCCAGATGGTATGCCCACGCACCTTCTTTATTTTTCTTTATTTTAATTTTTACCGGGAGGTCTTGGGGATCGAACCAAGGTCCCTCCATATGGGAGACGGATGCCCAACCACCCGAGCCACATCCGTCCCCCTGCTATATCTCTTAAGGTTGACCAAAGATACTCAAAATTACAGTCTTTTCCCATATAGCATGGTCATATAATAAATCAGGCTTAGTTTATCACCTGCATTCCAAAAACCAGGCCTAGGGAGAAAAATTAGGTCTGGGGACACATGTATGGTTTCTAATATAGCAAATGTTTAGCCTGCCCTGATTATCACAAAATCAGGACAGCGAGAATATTTGCATCCCCCAAGCTATACTTTTGATAGTTAAAGAGAGAGTTTAGAATTTAGGGGGAAAAAAAATCTCTCCTAAAATAAAGTGTTGGTTTCAAGATCAGTGGCCTCAGCTTTTTGATCATGTATCCCTAAGAGTTAAAAAAAAAAAAAAAAGTACATATATATTATACATATATTTGTATAACATAAATGTTTTAATTACATACATTTAATACTGTATTTACTTCATAAAATATACATCCAAAAACAAATGTCTTAAAGGATAAGATATTTTTAAAAAAGAAATAAAAGGATAAGATAAAAATGAAAATAGATGTTCTAATATTTTCTTCCTGCATCCCCGTGTGTTGTCTTGGGCACATCCCACTTTGGAGACCACTGTTCACACTTTTGTCTTGCAAGAGGTTTTTTTAAAAAGTGTCTTTGGCAGCCAAAGCTGAATAATGATCTACTTGTGCACATTGGCATCTCCCTCTCCCTGAAGCACTGAAACCTGTTGATTAAATGGGTGGAGAGTCTCGAAGCATCATAATTTAAGTGGAAAGAAAAACACACCAAATACTTAGTTAAACCATGGACTTTAATTAATAGTACTATTATAAAAATGTGCTATTATCAACTGTAACAAATGTTCCACACCAATGCAAGGTGTTGGTGGTGGGGTGGTAGATGGGAATCCTGTAACATATGAATGATTGTTCTGTAAAACTACAACTTCTCTAATAAAGGGGGGAAAACAGCACTAGGAAAAAAAAATCCACCAAATGCAATGGGCTGTCCCAGTGGTCAGACTGAGGCTTGAGAGCAAAACAAGCTACCACTTTGTGGTATGCAAAAACATTTCCTTTGTCATCGCTTGAAGACTGAAGGGTCAATGATTGTTCTTCTCTACCCTACCTGAAGCTGCTGGGCAGCTAGGGTCAGGTCAGCAAGAGAAGCACGTGAGCGCTCAAAAGCTGTACCTACGACAGGAGTGGGGCAGGGAGCTGCTGGGAGGTAGATGTGGAACAAAGCAAGGAATGTGCTAAGAATAAAGAAAGGATGTGGACTCCAAACCAGGGCTTAGTTGTGATGATCACGTGTCCCAGGAGCTGAGCAAATCCCCCTTTTGAATAATGTATCCCATTGCCAGTTCATGTGGACATCCCCATGTCTCCATGTCAGAACACGACTCCTGATTACAGGGACAGAATTACAAACGCCTTCAAGTACAGCGTTTCTTACATGTGAGCATTTGAGAACCCAGGAAATCAGGGGAATGGACTATAAGAATTCTGTCTTTGCATTTATTTCAATAAAACCTAGGACAAAGACTATGGGGACTTTGGGGGATTTTTGATAACAGGTCACTTCCCCAGGTTTGTTATGTTGCTTTACTCTGGAGATAACTGCAATGTGGTCAAGTAGTTAGAGCAGAAAGTTCTTGAAACCTGGCTCGAATTCTGGGTTGAATCTTGTCTACTGCTTCTAAGTTTGGTGATCTGGCGCAAGTTAACTTCACTGAGTTGTGGTTTCCTATCCATAAAACAGCGCAGTACTAAACAAAATAATGTGTGCCGAGTGTCTATTACGCCACATGGCGTGCAATAGGCATTTGGCAGTTCTGATGACAGCTGATAATAAGTCAAGCCTGGATTTCTTTTTTTTTTTTTTTTTTAAGATTTTATTTATTTATTCATTTATCCCCCCCTTGCTGCTTGTGCTCGCTGGGTCAGCTAACCACGCCGTGCGGGCGGGCTTGCCTTCACCAGGAGGCCCCAGGAACCGAACCTGGGGCCTCCCATATGGTAAATGGGAGCCCTACTGATTGAGCCACAGCCGCTTCCCGAGCCTGGATTTCTTAAAACTTTTTCACCTAAATTTCCTGCCTGCCTAATGCCTGCCTCTCCAACAAAAATTTGATTTAAAAAACAGAATTTCTAAGAATATTTAGCATTTGAATTTACTTGAAAATTAATGCATATAAAAATGTTTTAAATTATCATTAGGAAAATTATCAGTTTCCTACCCTGTTTATCTACACTTTGTCCTATCCACCAATTCCCCCTAACCAGGCCCTTCCACTTCCATAGCATTTATACCCCAGTTGGATGCCCCTCTCCCCAACCAATACATTTATATTTTTAGTAGGAAGTTCTGGAAAACTTCACCATCTTCAAAATCAAATGGAATAGGGGAGCAGATGTAGCTCAAGTGGTTGAGCACCTGCTTCCCATGTATGAGACCTTGGGGAGTATATCTCCAATGCTGGGACTTCAGGCTATGTGACAGATGGTAGAAAGAAATATTTATATGAAGGCTGGGGGGTGGGGGGTGGGATGGGAGACACTTCTCACTGCTGCTTATATTTGAGTTTGCAGTAGCTGCCTGTTGGACATGCAGGCCCAGACCTGGCAAAGCTTCCATCCATCCAGAAATACCTTCCTCCGGGCAAACAGCCTGCCACCTTTCGTTACCTCTGTGGGTACCAGGTTTTTCTCAGACAGCCTGCCTCACGGTCTCTCCTGGACAAGCCCTGGACATGTGCTTGGTTCTCCCAGGAGACTCACATCTCACATGAGGGAGCTGAGTGGGTAGGGCTGGGTCACCAGATGAGCGCAGAGAGCCTGGCAGCACACCGGCAGAGAGGTGAAGTTGAGGAGTGGACATAACACTTCCAGGGCTGCTTCTGGAAGGACAAATCTATTGGGCATTGGCAGTCGAGGGCAGCAGATGACCTAAGGGGAAGGGAGGTCCTTCGTCCTCCTTTCACCATTTTTCACTAGAGCCTGCCTGCCCTGCTTATTTTTATTAAAATGTTTTAAAAACTAAAAAGTAGAAAAAAGCAAATGAGGAAAAAAAGTATGATAGGGGCAGGTGTGTGGTTTTTCTGCCCCCACTATTTTGACTTCGGGTCTCCTCCAGGGCTCTAAAAATGCAGTGAGCACACCCTGGTGGGCTCTGCTGGTGGTGGGAAACACTGCCACCTGCTGGGCCTTTTGATAATGTCACGTGGACCCAGCCAGCCAGGCCCAATCCCAAACCTTCTCCCATCGCTCAGCGTCAGCACCTAGGCTACCAGAGCAGGGACCCAAAAGACCCAAGACCTGTGACTGTTTTTTCCAGTGGCCCCAGGGGAGAATTACTTAACTGGCTGGAACATAGGGATTAGATCTTGTTTTGAACCTTTAAGAGAATGTACTAAATTAAAATTCTAATACTTGCCTCCTAAAATATTTGGCCCTATTACCTATATTTCCTCCATAGAAATGAAAAATAACTAAGCAGCATTGGACAAGATGATCAAAACTGTCCTTTTTCCTAGCTCCACTCTTAACCAGCTAGGGGACTTGAGGCAAGCCTCAATTCTCTCACTTATAAAATAGGCCCAATAGTAATTTCTACCCCATAAAGTTGTTGTAAAGATTTAATAATTTTGATACATAGTAAGTCAATGTTGGATCATTATTTCATGGAATTTAGTAGTAACACATTAACCCCTCATTTACCCAATAGTTTGTCAGATGAGTATTTTTGAGATAAGAGTCTTTGTTTTTTTCAGCTGGGGTCCAATCCTAAGTGAGGGAATATTCTTTACCAACCCTCTCTGTTTTCCCAAGGTTGCCCTGTGCCATCATCCTTGTTTTCTTGAAGTAAACACACACACACACCCCAACACCAAGAATTCTGACCAGAATGTGCCCAGGAAAATGATAATTGACATTGGAGAATGAGGAGAAAGGCCTCAAGGATTTTTTTTCTTGGGCCCTTGGAGGCCACTCTGCCTTTGGTACATCTATCCCCTATTTGTGACCTTAGAATTTTAATTTAAGCCACTGATTAGGGTTCAGGTGTGATTCAGGAGTAAATGGGGGAAAAACTTAGAAACATACTGAAGCAAAACAAAACTAAACAATAGAAAGATCATGTAAGGGAAAAGCCTTCTCTGCTGCAGTGGAGGGAGTGAGAGGGGAAGAGGTTGTGAGAGGTGAGTAGAGGTTCTGTTAGGAGACTCATTTAGCCAAATATCAACCAAGGCAGTGAGAGAAAAGAAAATGGAAAGAGAAAGACAAAGGGAGGAGGGTGAGGCAAAGTGAGAATAAAGTGCTATAGAGCTGGGAAATGATCTTCTGAGCCCATTCTTCATTCCACAAACACTTTATTCCACAGCTTCTTCATTCCACAATTTCTATGCTCCCTTTATGTGCTAGGCTTCACCGGGAAACCAGGAAGCATGACTCGATGTGGGTATGCCTTTACTCCTACAGGGATCAAACACTTGTAGGATTGCACCTGAGCCTCTGACCTTGATGGGCTTTATCAAATATCGCCAGGTCTAACATGAGAATGGGCAACACTCCATTTATACTCAAGTCTTTCCTTTGTTCACAGAAGTGCCATCTGCACAAAACACGCAGGGAAGTTGTGCGTGTGTTTTCAGCTGCATTGGTGTATCCCAGCTTTGGAATCCATTGACCTGGATATTCTCAGACGTGTACACAGAAGAAATAAAATTATGTGCCATGTAAAATATGAAATAAAAGAACTTCTTATCACTAGAAAAACAGCTGTATTTTGAATTCACAGGAATGGGCATTGTATTAGTCAGCCAAAGGGGTGCTGATTCAAAATACCAGAAATCTGTTTGCTTTTATAAAGAGTATTTATTTGGGGCAGAAGCATACAGTTACCAGGCCATAAAGCATAAGTTACTTCCCCCACCAAAGTCTATTGCCATGTGTTGGAGCAAGATGGCTGCTGACGTCTGCCAAGAGTTCAGGCTTCCTAGGTTTCTATCTTCCCGGGGCTTGTTTCTCTCTGGGCTCAGATGCCTTATTCTCTCCCCAAGGCCAGCTGTAGACTATCAGGTGAATGGCTCTGTCTCTCTCCCTGGGGCTTCATTCTCTCTGACCTCAGCTGCTCTACTCTTCTGTGTGCTTACTTCCTGGGCTCCAGCTCAAAACTCCAACTTCCCTGCCATGAGGTTTCTCTGTGAATCCCCGCCAACCAAAGGGGCAGGGACTCAACATCCTACTGACCCAATCAAAGCCTAAATCATTATTTAATCAAGTTGAAGTTAAACCTCTAAGTCCAATACACTCTAATACACCCAAGGAAAAGATCAGTTTACAAACATTATCCAATATTTCTTTTCGGAATTCATCAATAATCTCAAACTGCTACAGATATGGCACCAGTATATAAAAAATCAATTGTATTTCTTTATTCTAGCAACAGTTTGAAAATGATATTTCAAAAAATAGCTGCATTATGAATAACATTTAAAAAATCACTTAGGAACAAATATAACAAAAGATGTAGGGGTCGGATGTGGCTCAACTGGTTGGGCGTCTGTCTCCCATATGGAGGGACCCGGGTTTGATACCCGGGACCTCCCGGTAAAAAAAAAAAAAAAAGAAAGAAGAACAAAAAAAACAAAAGATGTGCAAGACCTCTATACAGAAAACTACAAAACATTTCCAAGAGAATTAAAAGGAGAAAAAAAAAGAGGTATATGCCATACACAGTGATTGAAAGAATATCGTAAAGCTGTTAATTTCCCTCAGATTTATCTATAGATTCAATTCAATTTCAGTCAAAATCCCAGAAGCTGTATATGTATGTGTGTAAAAACTGAAAAGCAAATTCTGAAATGGAAAGTTTGCTATTCTGACCAGTAAAGGCTATCTTAAAGAAGAACTAAGAGGATGTAAACTACTGATTTTTAGGCTACCATATTTAAAACTATGTGGTATCAGTGAAAGGATAGACAAATGACCAAAAAATAAAATAGAATGACAAAATAGAATCATATATGTATAATAATCACAAGATGTGCAACAAATTCTTTCCCCCTGTAGTACAGTGGGGGAAAGAATGGTCTTTTCAGTAAATGGTGCTTATCCATTGGATATTTACATGGGAAAAAATGAACCTTGACCACTATATTGTAACACAAAAAATATATATAAATAAATTACAGATAACTCATAGACTTAAATGTCAAAGGCAGAACAAAGTCTCTACAAGATAACAAAGATGACAAAGAAGAATACCTTCATGACTTTGGAATAGGCAAAAATTTCTTTAACAGTACACAAAAATTACTAACCATAAAAGAAAAGATTGACACACCAGATTTCATTAAAATATAAAACTTGTGTTTCTCAAAAAGCACCACGAAGGAAGTAAAAAAGCAAGCTGCAGTATATGGGAATATAATTGCAATGTATATAACTGAAAAATAATTCATATCCAGATTATATGAAGGGTTTCTTCAAATAAATAAGAAAAAGACACATTACCCAGTAGAAAAGTAGGTCAGAGACTTTGACAGGAAATTCTCAAAAGGGAACACTGAAGTTGCCAAGGCACTTATGAAAAAGTGCTCAATAACAGTAGTCATCAGGGAAGTACAAATTAAAACCACAATGAGATACTAATATACTCACACCAGGATGGCTAAATGAAAACAAAACAAAACAAAACAAAAAACAGACAAGAGAAAGTGTTGACAAGGATGTGGAGCAAAAAGAACCCTCATGCAAAGTTGGTGGGCATGTAAATTTGTATAGGTACTTGGGAAAACTATTTAACAACATCTACTAAAGCTTTTTTTTTTTTTTTTTTCTTACCGGGAGGTCCCAGGGATCGAACCCAGGTCCCTCCATATGGGAGACGGACACCCAACCATTTGAGCTACATGCATCCCCCCACTAAAGCTTTTTGTATGCATACCCTAAGACCCAGCAGCTCCACTCCTAGGTGCATACCTTATAGAAATGAGTACAATGTGCACAAAAAGAAATGTTCATAATAGATTTACTGATAAAATTTAAAAAAACTGAAAACAATCCAAATGTTGATCAGCAGTAGAACGGATAAGTAAATTGTGGTGTGTTCATGCCATGGAGTATTATACAGCAATGAAAAAAAACAAACCACAGCAACACACCACAATATGGATGAATCTTGCAGACGTAATGTTGTGCAAAAGAAGTGGGTGCACCTTTCTCATCCTCTCTCTCCTCATCTACCAACCAAATAACAAGGACTCCATGGACCAAGAAAAAATTGGAGCCACAAAATGGAGGGAGCTTGGGGGATCTGGAATGATCTTATAGAATGCTACCCAGCCAGGAACATCCACATTGTATTGTGACATGCATGAAAATAACTTTATCCCACTGAGAATGTGGGGTTTATCTGTTACAGCAGCCAGCATTACTTACTTTAGGTGGTACCCAGGGCAATATACACTTAAGTGTTAGGAGTTGGTACCATCAGAATGTGCAGGAGAAGATGAGAAGAAAGAGAAGCTACCAGGAGCTGGAGTTATCAGGAAGTCTTCCCCCTCATAAGAGCTGGAACTCAAATGAAGGGTGGGGTTTGGGTAAGTGATGGGAAAGAGGGAGATGCTTTCAGGTAAGGGCAGAGGTATGGAAGGTGCGGGGGAGAGGGGGGCTGACGCTGATGGAGGACAGACAGAGAACATCCAGTTCCCACGGGGGAAGGGTAGGTAAGGGCCAACTCGTGCAGATGCCCTGGTCGCCTCTGAAGGATCTTGAAAACCAAGGGTCAATGGCTATTCTTTCCTCAGTGATTTTCTGCTCACAATTTGAACTGACACGCGTGCTCTATCTACATATTCAGGGAGTTGCAAGTGAGATATATGTAATTCCTTTCCTCTGACAACATTCCCCACTGTCTTCTCTCTGCCTCATAATTATCCACTTTTAAGAAAATTTATGGCTTCTGATGAATAGCTTAACATTTCCTTCTTTGAACTCCCAGATGTTCTGACCAGATTCCAACTTTCAGAAGTTCCCAGCCCTTCTCCAGAGCTGTCTGGTAATTTTCTAATCCTGCCTGGGACATTCCTATTTCCTGCTGAGAAATAAGAAAAAACAACAATGCTTCCCTGTTAATGGTGTGCTTCAGCCCTGAGGCCTGGAATCTCCATTTTAGGAAAAGTGTTTACAAGGGTATAATGCTCTGACAGGAAACAGGCCTGTGAGTTTCCTGGGAAATAATATGAGACCCCATCAGAAGGATTTGCTGCATTCCTCAGCATCACTGAGCTGTCTAGGAAGTTCATTTTGATTAAAAAACCTATCAAGGTGAAAGTGTGAGTGTGTGAGTGGGTGTGTGAAACAGATATGAGAAAAAGATAGGCTAAAGTAAAGGAAGTCAGGGAGATAAGGAGTGGGTCAAAGGTAGATAGTTCTCTTTCCCTGCAGAAAGAGCTATTCAGGACTTCAGTCTACTTGGTGTTTTTGTTTGTTTATTTTTTTAATTTGTTTTAATTTTTATTGGAAATATTCAAACATATACAAAAGTAGAAAAAAATAGTGTCACAAACCACCACATGTCGAGTCATCCCTCCTCAACAATTATCAACACTTGTTAATCTTTTCCTTCAACCTACTCCTTCCCCTTTTCTGCCCTAGAGCTGAGGTTGGCAAACTATGACCCCCTGGTCTAAATCCAATCTGCTGCCCGTTTTTGTAAATTAAGTGTTATTGTAACGCAACTTGTCCATTTGTTTATGTATTATCTATGGCTGCTTTCGCCCTACAATGGTTGAGATGAGCAATTGCAACAGAGACGTGTGGCCTGCGACAACTTAAATATTTACTATCTGGTCCTTATGGAAAAAGTTTGCCCACCCCTGCACTAGAGTATTTTAAAGCAATACCAGGCATATAAATGCTTCTATATGAATCTCCAACATATCAAGTCTCTATCAAGATTTTAAAATAAAACCATATCCATAATACCATTATCATACATAACAAAGTTAATAGCTCTCTAATCTCATCTAATACCCAGTCTGTGTTTAAAATTCCTCTTTTAAAAAATATCTTTTTACAGTTGGCTTTTTCACATCATAATCTAAACAAGGTTCCCACGTTGCAAGTGATTAATATGCCTCAAGCATCTTTTAATCTATTGCCTTCTTTTGTGACATTTATTTGTTTAAGAAATAAGGTCACTTGTCCTACAGAATCCACACATTCTGCATATGGCTGCTTGTGTCCTCACTGCATCATTTACCAGGACTTCAGTGCATTTTTAAGTGGTGTGGTCAGGAGAGCCCCCTTTCCTTGGGAGGCCTGTGGAGAGATGTGCAGTGTAAGACAGTCTAATCAGACCCGGTCCTGATGTGGAGGAGGGGCTACTTTCTTAGGCTTTTGTAATGTAAGGCAGACCCAGGAAGGAGTCAAATTCGAGACAGTGTGGGAGCTTATGGTTCAAAAGGGGGGAGAATAAAATCATATTAACACGAGGAACAACAGTAGAGTGAAAAAAAATGAGAAATACAATGATATGGAGAGTAATACACAATTTATGTAAATTGAAAGCACAAAACAAAATAACTCCATTTACTTGACAAGGATCCAGACCTATTAAAAAACAGGTAGCAAACCCTTGAGTGGGTAGCTGTGAGGAAAGGGCACCAGCAGACTGATGAGGAAAGAAAAAGATGAAAAGAGAGAGGAATCATGCAGTGACCCTGGATGGTGGGTTGCCCTGAGCTGAAGAGAATGATTAACTCAACTCTTCATCAAACCAAACTAATGAGCAGAGATTCCTTTCCTTAAATGACCCTAGAGAGTGTGGTTCCAAGAAAAGCCAAGGGTCATCTTAGAGTGATTTGCTGAGTTTCTGGGAAAAGTGGTGAGCAAATCTGTCACACCTGTGGCTGGTGAGGACACTGACCTGAAAGGGGATCCCCCACCTATGGCCACCTGTCACCCTAGAGCTTCAGACTTCATAAAGGGGCCTCCTCTAGCAGAAGGCTGCACTCTGAGCCTGAGTCAGCAAGACAGGAGAAGAGATTTCCTCCTGTGGGGAGAGGGAGAGTTTCCTGAGGGAAGGGTAAAGAACCCTGGCCCAGAGGACGTGATAAAGGCAGCTGCCTGGAAAGAGGGGAATCGGAGGATAGAAAGAGAAGTTCAGAGAGAGGAAGGAGCCCTGTGGGGTGACCTTCTTTTGAAGGTCCAAGACTGCAACACTCTTCCCTTTGGTTGTTTGAAGGGATGACGACCTTGTACAGTTAGAACCTCTGTTTCACCATGGCATCCTGCTCTTCAGAGAACCCCCTGACCTTCCACAGAAGAATGATGCAAATCTACTTGGCAGCCTGAGGAAGACAGGCACAGCAGTTCTTGTGCAGAGAACACTCACGTGTCTGGCCAGACTCCGGTGAAGTGTCACATCCCATGAGGATGAATTAGTTTCTAGCTACAGTCCTCAGGGGTTATTGGCAGCAGCCAAAGGACCCGTGAGGGCTGTTGCCAGCAGAGAAGATCCTCTGGTCATAAAAAGAGCAATTTTCTGTTGTTCATACAAAGTGAGAAGAGACAGCCAGGAAGGGAAGGAGGGCTGCCATCCCTGCAATATATAAAGCTATAACACCTGGGGAAGTGGATGTGGCTCGAGTGGTTGGGCTCCCATTTACCATATGGGAGGCCCTGGGTTCGATTCGCGGGCCTCCTGGTGAAGGCAAGCTGGCCCGCGCAGCATAGTGAGCTGGCGCAGCAAGATGGCACAACAAAGGGAGACAAGCAGACACAGAAAAATGCACAGCAAATGGACACAGCTGGCACAAGCAGCAAGGGGGGGGGGGGGGGGGGGGGAAAAAACAAAACAAAACAAAACTATAACACCTGGATCCAAAGCACCTTTCCCTCAAATGACCACAGCTGGATTTATAAAGCTGGGGAACAAGTTGGAGGCGATGAGTCTATGTTTTCAAGTACTTGATGTGGGCGTGATTATTGAAGAGTGGGGACAGAGATTGGAATGCAGTGAACAGTAGCTCAGAGTTCTTTCAGGGAAATTCAGAAGAGAGATGTCAAAAGAGGTGCAAAAGTCCTGACAGTCTGATCCTTTTTTTTTTTAAGATTTTATTTATTTATTCATTTATCCCCCCCTCGCTGCTTATGCTCGCCGGATCAGCCAACCACGCCGTGCGGGCGGGCTCTGCCTTCACCAAGGTAAACGGGAGCCCTACTGATTGAGCCACAGCCGCTTCCCTGACAGTCTGATCCTTGAACTTGAGTCTGAAGAAAGAGCAGGTTTAGTGAGTCAAAGAAGACAGTGCAGATGAACCTGTCTCTGGAGATGGCAAGCTCCTGAGAGGCAGGGACATGATCTTGAATGACCATGATTGCTGGGTCCACCGCTGGAGGTCAGAGCAGGATGTCAGGGCAGGTCAGGAAACTGGAACACAGCAGGAAAATGTTGTCTTTATCTTCTAGCATCCCTTCCCTCTCTTTGAGGGTTAGCACATGTCTCTTCCCTCTGGGGAGCATCACATGATCCTAGTGGGGCTGCCTATCCCAGAACCCCACCTTCCTCTTCATTACAGTTTATTCAAGAGGTGGACATGGGACCCAACCCCAACCAATCACAGCCTTTCCCTGGGAGTTATGTCTTCTAAAACAGGAAGTTCTCTCCCTCCTTTGGGTCACCAAACTGATACTATGTAAGCCTTGAGCTGACTGCAGCCATGTCGAGTCTGACTCAGTAACAAGGCCTGGGTCAATGAAGAATAATGAGAATTCTGATAACAACTGTGATGGTTAAGTTCACATGTCAACTTGGCCAGGTTATGGTGACCAGTCTTTCGTCAAGCACCCAGAGAGAGAGCAGTCTTGTTCATAAATATATGTGAAAGCTATCCCCCTTCTCCAATTCTCAAAAATACTTTTTTTCCCCCTTTAGGGGTGGGAAGATGGTTAATTCACAGAAGACTGAAGTTACAGGTCTTGCTTCAGCAGAAAAGGCGAAAGTCAGTGAAATTTGAATACTGCTCTTGCAGTGTTCCTTTCCGTACCCATGGGCTGAGGTGCACTAGGGAAACTCAGTTTACATTTGGGTAGCCGCAAGAAAGCTAGGCCCTCTCATGGTTTTAGTTATCTATTGCTGCGTAACAAATTACCCTACCCCCAAACTTAGTGACTCACAAAAACAGTAAACATTTATTATCTCATGCAGGTTGGAAGCTTGGAAGTGGCCTAGTTGAGTGGTTCTGAGTCGGAGGTCTCTTGCAGGCTGCAGTCACCTCAGGCTTGGCTGGGGCTGGAGGATCCACTTTTAAGAGGGCTCCCTCTCACGGCTGCCACATGAGGCTGGCTACTGGTGGGAGGTCTCAGTTCTTGCTCCTCATGCCATGTCAGCTGTCTCACCTGAGAGCAAGTGATCAAAGAGCAAGGAGGAGGCTGCAATGTCTTTTATGCTCAACCCTCAGAAGTTCCACTCTTCCCTTTCTGGAATTTCCTAGTGTTACAGTACATCCCTATTAAGTGTGGGAGGAGACTACACAGGGCATGGATACCATCTTGGAAGCTGGCTACCACAGTCAGTGTCAGCATGGTGCCTTACTCAAAAGAAACACTGATCTGACATCCAAAAGCACTGAAAAGCAATGCATGTCTTCACTGAAGTCTCTAGAAGAGGCACATTTGTATTCTGAGTGCCTAGTATACTGCCTAGAGCATAGTAGGTGCTCCATAAATGTTTGCTGAATTAAGGAGATGTTGGTATTTAATAAATTCTAGATAAAAACATGATAGTTGTAGTACTATAGCAACAGGTTTCCATGTAGTACACAAAAATGACATATTCCATACTATCTTGCTAAAAAATGCTCAGGACAAGAACATGTAGCGTTGCTACTTTTCTTTGTATATTATTTTGTGTTTTCCTCTGAACAAACCTCTTGAAAGCAGAATCTGTGTTTTATTATTATTATTATTATTTTGAGGTACCAGGTATTGAACCCAGGACCTCGTATTTGCAAGGCAGGTGCTCAATCACTGAGCTACACCTGTTCGGCTGTTTTATTTATTTTTATATCTCCAAAGCCTGACAGTGCCTGCCTTGGGATAGGCAGGATTTATTGATCACTTATTATGTGTGCCAGGCACTTCTCTAGGGCCAACACAATTAGTAACTCATTTAATTCTCATAATAGCCCAATGAAGTAGGTTGTATTATTATCATCCCCATTTCTCAGATAAGAAAAACAAGGCATAAAGAGGTTAGATAACTTGCTGGAGGTCACAAAGCAAGGCTGGGATTTGGATCCAGTCTAGTACCAGAGTCCACAACCACCATCTCTACCACCTCTAGTACTACTTTGTGGAATTGGATTAAAGCCTAGTGAGGAGATCTGTAAAACCTCATGCAGGGAGAGCCTGTAAGTTTACACTAAACACCTCTAGAAGGACATTGAGGAAGTCCTGGAAACCACCAGTGTGCTTTTAAGTGACTCATGGAGGGAAGAGAGGAAGTTATGATGCCTCTGAGGGTGGCTGGTTTAGGGAAGGATGAAGTATGTCAGAAAATCAGTGAACAGAAATGAAGCCAAGCAGCTGTGTTCACATTAGTATCAAAACGGAAACCCAGCTGCAGCAGGGGCCATTTGGTCTGTCCCCCCAGGCTGCTGTGACCAAGAACTGGGTAAACATTTGGCTGATGCACGGCCCACCACAGACCGCAACAGCTTTGGTCGTCACCAAGCTCCATTCTTTTGGATTTGCCTTTAGTCTTATCTGGATACTAATGTTTGAGTGAAATTTTAAAAATCACTATGGGAGACCAGGAAGCAACACTCCTGTTTGGGGGACTGTCTGGTGGAAAGATTTATATAATAAGTTACACAGCTTAAGCTTCAGCCACGGAATTTGTGACTCTCGCCCTGTGTCAGAATTGATGTCCACCTCGTTTGGTGCCATGTAACAGTACTTTAAGTCTTGAGAAATTTGAAACTGCTTAACTATTAGAACATAATGGATGAGAACATAATGATTTCACACAGCCAGGACATTTCCCAAATAATTTAAGAATTTGTATAGCTGGAGCAGGAAAGCTGAGGAACGACAGTGAGCAGCAGTGTGCCGTACTGGGAGGAACTAGACTGCGGCTGAGCAAAGACTGCCCTGGATAAACCTTAAAGGACCCGCCCAGCTGAGGTCTGTGACTCAGAGAGGTACCAACTTCCTCAGGCTGCATGTATACAGTTAGGCCCATGTGGAGCATTCCCATTGGAGAGGCAGCTTGGGAATGTGGGGAAACGAATCAGCTGCACAGGAAGCAGCCTTTTGAATGTTCTAGCAACACCCCCCAGAGGAGAGAAGAGATGAGCATATTTTCAGACTTGCCCTGCCCAAGTGCTAATCAGAATGCTCCTAGACTTATTTTCCCTTCTCCCCAATTCCTTTAACTCTTGAATTTCTGTCTTTTTATTGTGTGTATTTTTCTAAGCACCTCAAATCCTTTAGGGAATGAAGTGGGCTATAAGTATATTCACCAAAAGATTTAAAGCCTCAAAGGGAGTCACTTGCATTTTGTGCTTATAGTAATTTTTTTTTGCATGTAAATTGACTGACTGGGAAGTGCAAGAGAAAGGTGAGAAAATGAGAAGGGAGGTACAGTAGCTGCTTAATAATGAAATCTGACTGGAAATAATGCTGGATTGAAATGCATCCGTTTGAATGTGTGTGTGCCAGTGTTTGTGTGGACTTGGGGAGATGCAGGGAGCACATGGATTTGAGAGAGAGGCAGAGAAAGTAAGAAGGGCAAGAAGGACCAAAAGAGCAAATGTTTCCCCTTACCAAAATCTCCATCTCCTGACTCCCAAGACTACACAGAGGCTCAGTTTGTTCCTGACTCAGTTGCTGGGGCTCTATATTAATCCATAAAAGTCTTATTGCCTTTTTTCGAGTAAGAAAAATTATTATACCAATAATGATCCCATTTGTATGAAATAACAAGAACATGAAAATTCACAGAGACAGAAAGTAGAGTCCAGAGTATTGGTGCGGGGGTGGTGATGGGGGCGGGGTGTAAGGTGTCTTTTTGGAGTGAGAGAAGTTTTGGTAATAGATGGTGGTGAAGGTAGCACAACATTGTGGATCTAGTTAACACCACGGAATTGCATACTCGAGAGTGGTTAAAATGAGAAATGTTATGTGGTATATATGTTGCCACAATAAAAATGTTTAAATCAGTCAACCAACTGGGGAAAATAAGGTTGACTGTTAAATATTCAAACAATAAGGAAGAGTGAAAATTTGTCTGTAATCCTCTCCCCAGAACTTTTCTGCTCTTTTCAGCCATGATGGGTTTTCAAATGGGCACATTTCTTCACTGATAACAGACTGAACAGAAATGGAGTGTATTATCAGGGATCTCTAGGGAAACAGAGCCGACAGGAGATATCTGTAAATATTATGAGATTTTATTAAATTGTTTCATGCGACTATGAGAATACACGAGTCCAAATCCCTTAAGGCAGGCTGCAAGCTGGGAACTTCTCCTTTTCCAGGAGAAGCTGACTGGCTGAAGTAGAGATGGCAATTCTCTCTTCTGACTGGTGAAATCATCACTTCTTTTAAAGCCTTCGCCTGATTGGATGAACCATCTCTCCTTGCTGAAGGCAGGCTCCTCAGTTGATTGTAGATGTAATCAGCCATAGATGCAGTCAATGATTTAAGACCACAAAAAGTCCTCACAGTAACAATTAGGCCAGTGCATGTTTGACCAAACAACTGGGCACCAAAACCTGACCAAGATGACACATGAACTTAACCATCACATGGGGGGTAACCTCCCTTCTCTTCTTGGCGCTATCACTATTTACATAGCCTCTGTGACTTTATTTCCCCATCTGTAATATAGGATTCAGTATTATTGTGTGTATTTTTCTACCTTTGTTACCTTTGAATAAGATTAACACCTCAAATGTGTATAGTGCTTGACAGTTTGAGAACACTCTCGTAGGTTGCCCCAGCAGAATGGTGCAGGGATTCTTCTCTGTTTCGTCCTCTGTTGTATTCCCAGCACATAGAATGGTGGCTACCATACAGTAGGCACACAACCAATATTAGCTGAATATATCATTAGGTGTCGAATTATTTAGCCTTCAGAGCAACCCTGGGTGGTATTTTGCTCCTCATTTTACAGTTGAGAAAAACTGAATCTTGGCAACATCGAGTAATTTACCCAATTTCTAAGTGGTAGATCTAGGCTTGACACAGGTACTATGACTCCAAGTCAAACTAATAAGAAATACATTGTAAATAAACTTAAAAAATAAGGTAACTGAAGCAAACACTTTGAGTATTTTGGATGATGCTACCTTCTCCCATTAGTCTTTCTTTCTCCCAGCCTATTTTTTCATTTCTTTTTTTCATTTTTTAAACACCTTTATTGAGCTATAATTCATATATCATACAATTCACCCACTTAAAGTGTACAATTCAAAGATTTTTAGTATCTTCACAGAGCTATGCAACCATCCCCACAGTAATTTTTAAAACATTTTCATCACCTCTAAAGGAAACCCTCTCCCCTTTAGCTATCACCCCTCCTGACCCACCATTCTCTCTCCCCCAGCCCTAAACAGTCATTGATCTACTTTCTGTCTCTGTAGATTTCCCTATTCTGGACTTTGATGAGTGGACTCATACAATATGTGGTCCCGATGTTTTTCAAGGTTCATCCATGTTGTAGTATCCATCAGTAATTCATTCCTATTGTGGCTAAATAATATTCCATTGTATGCCTTCACTACATTTTGTTTATCCATTCGTCTGTTGATGGGCATTTGGGTTGTGTTCACTTTTGGCTATAATTTATAACTGGTGTACAAGTTTTTCTGTGGACATGTTTCTATTTCTCTTGGAGTGGAACTGCTGGGTCATATGGTAACTCTATGTTTAATCTTTTGAGGAAATGCCAGACTGCTTTCTAAAGTGACCTGCACCATTTTATATGAGCCTATTTTTTCTTGTCTCATCTGTCTTCCTCCCCCCTTCTATAGCAGCTTCTTCTTCTTCTTTTTTTTTTTTTTTTTTTTTTCCTTGCCCAGCATCCACCTCTTAGCTCTTTGAGGATACCCTGGAGGTCTTCCCCTCCACTCCAAGTGACTTGTGGAAAAATTCCTTCCAATCACCCATGTTCTCTCGCTGGAAGGAGCTCTGGGAAACACATCTTCTGTCCTAATGCCTTTCCAGTGATAATGTTGCCCCCTAATAGAGTAGGCTCTGACCACCGCCTGGCGGGCTCACCCGTCATCTGGCTCTGGTTATAGGATATGAAGGGTCTGGTGAGCTGGACAGAATTCCCAGTTCTTCAAGTCTTTCTCAAAATATGATTCCAGGTCCTTGGCTAAAAGTCCCTCTGTCTCTGTGAGTAATGAGACAAATGGGCATCACAGTGTGATATGATACATCTCCAAATATGATGTACCAAAAAGAGCATCACGTCGCTTCTCCGGTTTTTCTCTTAAAATACATAAATCATATGGAAACATCAGATAAACCCAAATTATTGTGCTGCACTGTAACTGACCAGTGCTCTTCAAAAATGTCAAGGTCATGAAAGATGAGGAAAGCCTAAGAAAATGTTCTAGGTTGAAGGAGACTGAGGAGATATGGCAACTAAATGCAGGCTGTGACTGGAGCTATAAATATAATTGAGACAACCATCAAAATTTGAATGGTGTCTGTGGATTAGATGGTATTATTGACTGAGTGTTCATTTCCTGAAGGTCATGGTTGTACTGTGGTTGTGTAGCAAGTGTCTTTGTACTTGGGGAAACAAATGTTAAGTAGGGAGAAAGTCCCTGGGCCTTTGAATGCAGGGTAACAGCTAAGTGCTTAAGAAGATGGGCTTTGAAATCCAGCACACTTGGACTTGCATTGCAGCCCAAATTCCAGTTTCCTCATCTGCAAAGTAGAGCTAATTACTTAGCTACTTCAGAGGCTATTTTGAGGATTAATGAGATAATGTGTGTAAAGTGCTTAGCGCCTGTAGGAAACTCTCCATCAACTCACACATGGGTTCAATGGGATAAGCAACTTGCATTGTGTAAAATGCTGGCTTTCCAGCTTCGCTGCCTGGGATCCTCCCAGGTCCTCTCCTGGCTGTTTTGCTTTGAGAACACATCACAGTCACCAGGACATTGTTGCTTTTGGGAGCTGCCACTAGTCAGAATTATTTTCTCTGGCCTGAATTCAGATTCCCAAATCCAACTGTTGAAGTCCGAAGAAAAGCTGTAGCACCAAGCCCTTGCTTCCCAGTTGGTGCATCCTGTCCCATGTGCTGGCACGCTACGACTAGCTTTGACCTCTTCCTGAACAGCCTGGGGCTTGATTGGATTTCCTCTAGGGCCTCTGGAGCCATGACTCTGGCTCCCGGGGCAGCCCTTCTAAATCTCATTTCATAAGATCTGGAAAGCAGCCAGTTACCTCCAGCCAGCAGCTTCTTCCTCAAAGAAGCTATCAGTTTCCCTCAAGATGTGGGTACATTGGGATGGGAAGTGGAAGTGGGGATCTAGACGCCTGAGGGTCCAGGTGTGCAACCACTGGAAGATGAAGCGGCATCTCTCCAAGCCAGGCATTGCACGATGAGGTTTAGGTTCTGCAGCTGCCTCCTTATCTACAGGACCACCGAAGATGGGTGTATCCCTAGATTTACAGGTTCACTCAGTTTTCACAGATTAGATAAAGCCTTTACTTAAATTTTAGCCTTCACTCTATTTATTTATTTTAAAAAAATTTTTTTTACGATTGCAGGCAGGAAGTTTATTGGGAAGCTCACCCAACGGAGGGGGTCTGAAGAGAGACTTCATCCCATCCCTGGAATGTGGTGGATGTGACTTTATACAGTACCTCAATAGGCAGGGAAACTGAGTACAGCCTGGGGCCAAATGGCCAGGGGGAGTGGGCTAGGAGGTCTTGGAATGTGGGAGGGGTTGGTGGTGCTTGGGCCAGGAGGAGGGGGCAATGGCCTTTATCTGCTCCATTTTGTTTATTCTTGGGAGGGGATGAGCTGCCCATAGGCTATGGCTTGCTCAATCAGTTATGGCTGGGGGGGAGTTGAGTCACGGCCTTATGACCTGTTAATCAATGCAAACCCTGTAAGGGGGAACCTCTAACATTCCCAATTCTTTTACTATTCATATATGATGAAGGACCTAAGTAATGGTAATACTGGGCAGAACGGAAGGGTGAGAGGATTTGGGACATCGACTCAGTCTGGCTACTTCCTGGTGTTATGGGGTGGCGAAGGGTTCCCTGCCGTTCTGTCCAGTGGGTTCTGATTTCTGGTCCCAAAGAGGTTGGTATTGGCGTTCATGTAGCAAGAAGATGCCATCCACATATTCCTGAGCTGTTGATTGTACGATTCGGCATGTGAATCAGATGAGAAGCTGTAAGAGACAAGAACTAAAAAGAAGCAGCAGCAATACTATCAGTAGTGGTGTTATAATGGGTAAAAGGATTGATTTTAGGGATGAGAAAAAGTAAGGGAGAAATGAGGATAACCAGGATTGATTTCCATAGCTTTCTTGGACCCTCTGAATGATTTATTTCCTTTTGAAATTTCAAGATTTTCTTCTATCTGCCCAGTTTTGTTAATATAAAAATAAATTTCATTTATGATTGCACAGGTACCTCCCAGGATCTTGTGATATTCTCATGGTTGGTTTTGAGATTAGTACATCCTGTTGGATTAGGGACAGGGGTGGGAATTTGGGGTCATCTGTTATCAGGGCAGGGGAGACCTGCCAGGGCCGACTGGGGTCAGAGGGACTAACATTCCCAACTCTTTTTGATATAGTTGTTCACCCTCTTTATTTATTTATTTTTTAAAGATTTCTTTATTTACTTTATCCATTTAAAAAAAACCCCTTCCCCATTTGCTGGGCAATTCTCTGTGTCTGTTTCCTGCCATCTCTTCTCATCCTCCTCTTCCAGTCTTCACCAGGATTCGATCCTAGAGACCTCCGATGTAGGAGAGAGGTTCCTGCCACCTGCACCACCTAGGTTCCTGGTTTTCAGCACTTTCAGAGCATCTCGTCTTGTCTCTCCCCTGTGTCTCTCTCCTGTTAGGTCATCATCTTGCTGCATGGCTCCCGGGGCCTGGCGGCTCACCTACACACAGAGCCTGGCAGCCCATGCGCCTTCTATATATATTTTTTTTATTTTACCGGGAGGTCCCGGGGATCGAACCCAGGTCCCTCCATATGGAAGACGGACGCCCAACCATTTGAGCCACATCCGCTCCCCTGTTCACCCTCTTTAAAACCCTACCTCTTTGTCTTTCAAATATTGAAGCATTTAGATAAAAAATATTTTTGAATTGTTTTGAAGCAAAATAATTTTTCCTCATTTATTACCTTCCTATTTCTGTTGGTAAGGAATTCAGACAGAATACAGTGAGGCTGGCTTTTCCTATGCTCCATGACAACCAGGGCCTCAGATGGCAAACACAATTGAAGGCTGGGATCTGGAGTCACCCAAAGGCTCCTTCACTCATAGGTCTGGTGATTGATGCTGGCTGCCAGCTAGGGCCCTTGCCGGAGCTGGTGGCTAGAACATCCACACATGGCTTCTCCGTGTGCCCTGGGCTTCCTTACAGCATGGTCGTTGGTTCCAAAGGCACACGTCCAAAGAAAAAAGAAGAGCAAGGTCGAGGCTGTATTTCCTTTTATGACCTAGTTTCAGAAGTTGCACAGCATTACTTCCACCACATTCTACTGGTAGCAGCAGTTAAAAAGGTCCACTCAAATTCAGGGGGAGGGAACATGGAGGCATCTCGCAATGGAGAAATGTCAATGTCGTGTTGTAAAAAGAGCACGTGGAATGGGATATATTGAGGTGTAGCATCTTTGGAAAAAAACAACCTGCCCCAAATGCCCCAGATGTAATATAAGGGGAGAAAGGAAACTAATTTATAAGAAAAGAATTTGTCTTTCAATATGTAAGTTCTTGGGCATGGCTACACTAGAAGATGAGGCAAAGAAGTCGTATGTCCTACATCTGTACACAGAATCACTTTGAATGTGAGCACTACAAATGTAGATTGATACAGGTGTGTTGTGTTGGAAGATTTTTTTTAAATGAGTGAAGTTGCTGTGGCTGATGTGATTTTCCAAAACGGTGACCATTGTAAAGTTTTACACAAGACAAAGTATAATTTTCCCTCTCTTCACATGGTTGTTGCATTCTTGGGGTGGGGGTGGAGGGAATCTGGACATATAAAACTATGCAAAAAAATACCGCATTATATTTACGTG
This sequence comes from Tolypeutes matacus, assembly GCA_026826555.1. Taxonomy (NCBI): domain Eukaryota; kingdom Metazoa; phylum Chordata; class Mammalia; order Cingulata; family Chlamyphoridae; genus Tolypeutes; species Tolypeutes matacus. Next base: position 5,835,557 of record JAKSZT010054193.1, on the reverse strand, counting down.
TAAAGTGGGGTTAAGTTTCAAGGCTCAGAGCATTCAAAATAGATTTTTTTAGCCTATATAAATGTCCCATGAAACATCCAAACATTATGTGGAATGTAGGACAATTCTTGCAGAATTTTCCTGCATATTGAAGGAGGACATCTGCAAAAGCCCACAGCACCTTCCCAACCATTGCGACTACCATAAAAAGCCCCCTAAGTTTCTGAAAGCAATAGCAACCCCATTGAGAACCACTGCTGTAAAGGGAGGGGGGCAGAGGAATCCCAAAGATTCCTGTGGAGAAAGCAGGGAGAAGTTCCGGGGATTCTGGAAATGAACCAACCAATGACAAAATGGAGGGTGGAAGGCAAAAAGCCCCATGACATGCCCAACAGTTGGGACCACTGTGATGGGTGTGTCTTACCCGTTCCAGAGACAGCAGCTGAGACCCCATCCTGCTCCTCAGGCATGCCAAGGTCAGCCAGAGGAGGGCTCTTTTCAATGTGCCTGTTGTCACTTGCATCACAGGCTCTCAGCCTGTAGGGTGTTTCCCACACTGAGGGTGAGGCACGGATAAAGAGAGCCAGGGGGCCATACAGTATTACCTTTTTGATTATTGCACCCCCATAGTTGGGCCTGTCCTTGGTTAGGAATGAAGGAGAAATCTCAGGCCTTACTGGGGTCATTTGATAAAAACCAGAATTTTCAAGATGCTCTCACTGTGTTTGAAAACGCTTCATTCACAAGCCAGACACAAAAGGACAAATACTGTATGAATGCGTTACTATGAACCAAATATATTGTGTAATATACTGTTTGATTCAAAAAAAAAAAAAAAAAAAAAAAAAGAAAGAAAGAAAAAAAAAACACTTCATTCAGGAACCTGTATGTCAGGTTCTTAAATTCCTACCCTTGGGCCTTTGTACCTGCCCTTTCCCCTGCTGGAAGCCTGTCTAAAGCTTGTCCATTCTCAGTCCCACTTTCTTCAGGAACCCAGCCCAGTCCAAAGAGAATTCTCTTCTTCCCCAAATAACTGTCTCTTATGGTTGGGACACACATTAGCCCTCTCATATTTGCTGTGTATCACAGGCTACCTTTTTATAAAGCTCTTCTTTCTAACTAGATGTTTGCTTTCTCTATTTTTTTTCTCTTTTATTTGGGGATAACATATATACAACAATATCTCCCATTTTAACCACCATTAAGTATACAATTCAATGGTATTAATTACATTCATAATATGCTACCATCACCACCATCCATTACCAAAACTTTTCCATCACCCCAAACAGAAACCCTGCACCCATTTACTCGCCATTGACTCCCCATTCCCTCTCGCCCCCTGCCCCTGGTAACCTGTACTCATATTTCTGTCTCTATATGTTTGCATTTTCTATTTATTTCATATAAATGAGATAATACAATATCTGTCCTTCTGTATCTGGCTTATTTCACCCAACATGATGTCTTCAAAGTTCAACCATTTTATTTTTTATTTTATTTTTTTTTTTCATCCACCCATGCCACACCAGTTTATTAAGCACCTGTGTGTCAGGCATGGAGAAAAACTGGAGCACATAATAAGGCAGCTTTGGTGCTTGCCCACTGCAAGAGTCTGGAAGAGGTGGGCAAAAAATAAGTCATCCAGCCAAGAGATCAGGAAAACCAGGGGTGTGCCGGCAGAGGGCCTTCCCTGAGGAAGCAGCAGCAGGGTGAGTGGGAAGCAGGGTGAGGAGGAGGGGAGCCCCTAAGAAGCAGGCACGTGGTCTGGGCACAAAAGGCCTGTGGGGCCAAGACGGCTCTCGAAGGCCAAGATTGGGGGGCTCCATATTTCACAGGGCCACGGGCAGCCACTGGAGGTTTGCAGCAGAGGAGCAACACAGTCAGGCTCTCCCCTGATGCCCCCTGGCCGCCGTGGATGAGGGGACTGGGCAGGGCTGGCCTTTCCCTCATCCCGACACCCCTACATCTCACGTCTGCCTGCCTAGCCAGTGGGAGCGGTGCTTCTCAGAGCCCTTCATCAACCATTTTATATAGAATGTATCAGAACTTCATTCCTCTTTGCAACTGAATAATTCCATTGTATGTGTATACCACATTTTGTTTATCTATTCATCTGTTGCTGGGCACTGGGTCACTTCACCCTTTCGGTTATTTTGAATATTGCTGCTATGAACGCTGGTGTACAGGTATCTGACTGGGCTCCTGCTTTCAATTCTTTTGGGCATGTACCTAGCAGTGAGATTGCTGGGTCATATGATCATTCTCCTTTTGGCTTTTTGAGAATTCCAGATACTTTCTCAAGGACAGGATTGAGGCTGATATGTTTCTTTGTACTTCCCCACAGCCCAGTACTTTGATAAAAGTACAAATATTTTAGATTAATACAACACGAATGAAACTTTACAAGTTCTGCCATTTGAAATATGGTAACGTTAGCCTCTAAGGGCCAAATTAAACTCTTCACAACACTGGGACTTAATTGCTAACTTTTTCAGAGCCTCCCTATTTCCTGTGAAAGGCTGGAAAATTAATTGCTACTTTCAACAGTAGGGCAATAATTTTTTTTGTAAGTAAATGTTGGGAACAGTTGCTGGGAAGGGAATACTAAAAAAAGGTCTGGGTCTGGAAGGCAGGAGGATTGGTGAAGAAGGGAATAAATCCTCCTTGACCATAAAGTGGCATGGCCCTGAGTTTCTCTCAAGAAGAAAGAAGCCAGAGTGAGGGTTTCTGCCACTACTTGAAGGAAATCGTCAAGAATTATCATCCTCAGACTTTATGAATTGTACCGTGTTCACATTTCTGTGTACAAATATTCCAATAAATCATTTCAGACACTACCAGAGGACTTGTAGAGCCCCCTCTATGGAATCTTCTCTGTCCCAACATAATGGGAACTTTTGGAAATCTGCCAAACTATAAGCGCGTCTTTATTTTAGTTTGTTGGGAGTTTTCTTTATAACGGGCACTGGACTTGATGTTTTAAGAGTGTGATCTTGTCCTATGGGCCTGTTGACACCTTCAGATTAGGTCTCCCTGCATTACAGTCTCATAGCAAATTCTACTTCCCCTTTTTGATATTTGTACCATTTTGAAAAAAAATCTATTTATGTAATTATTAGTTTAATAGCTCCTTCCTCTGTTGAACTGTACACTGCATGAGGTCAAGTGGCTGGGCCTGTCTAGTCCCCTGGTGGGCTGTTGGCTCCTAGCACAGTAGCACGGTAGGGTTCAAATTAGTATGTATTCAGTGGGAAAATGGTTTGGAATTCCTCAAAAGGTTAAACATATAGTTACCACTTGATCCCACAAGTCCATTTGTGAACACAAACCCAAGAGAAATAAAAACATATGTCCCATGGGAGCTGATGTAGCTCAGTAGCACAGCGCCGGCTCCCCCATATGAGGTCCCAGGTTCAATCCTCAGTCCCAGTACCTAAAACAAACAAACAACAACAACAACAACAACAACAAAAAAAAACATGTCCCACACAAAAACTTGTGCATAAATGTTCATAGCAGCATTATTCATAATATCCAAAAAGTGGAAGCAACCTAAATGTCCATCAACAAACAGATAAACAAATTGTGGTATTTCCCTGCAATGGAATATTATTTAGCCATAAAAAGGAATTAAGTACTGATATATTTGCTAAAAAATGGATGAACCTTGAAAACCTTATGCTAACTGAAAGAAGCTGGTCACACACACACACACACACACAAAACACACATATTGTATAATTCCATTTATATCAAATGTCCAAATAGGAAAATCCATAGAGAGAAAAGATAGATTAGTTGTTCTCAGGGATTGGGGGAGAGAAGAATGGAGAGTGACTGCTAATGGGTATAGGGTTTCTTTTGGGGATAATAGAAATGCTCCAAAATTAGATAGTAATTATAGTTGCACAACATATGGGATACACTAAAACCCACTGAACTGTGCACTTTAAAATGGTAAATTTTGGGAAGCAGCTGTGGCTCAATCAGTAGGGCTCCCGTTTACCATATGGGAGGCCCCGGGTTCGGTTCCCGGGGCCTCCTGGTGAAGGCAAGCCCGCCCGCACGGCGTGGTTAGCTGACCCCATGAGCACAGGCAGCAAAGGGGGGATAAATGAATAAATAAATAAAATCTTTAAAAAAAAAAAAAAAAGGTAAATTTTATGTTTTGTGAATTATATCTTCTTTTAATATATAACTCATACATATATATATACATTTAAGATTTTATTTTTATTTACTTATTCCCCCATCCCCACTACTTGCGCTCACTGTCTGCTCTCTGTGTTCATTTGCTGTGCATTCTTCTGTGTCTGCTTGTCTTCTCTTCTCATCTTCTCTTTAGGAGACACTGGGAACTGATCCTGGGACCTTCCGACATGGGAAAGAGGTGCTCAATCTCTTGAGTCACCTCAGCTTCCTGGTTTGTTGTGTCTCTCACTGTCTCTCCTCTGTGTCTCTTTTTTGTTACATCTTCTTGTTGCGTCAGCTCTCCGTGGAGGCCAGCTCGCCACGTGAGCCAACTCTCTTTCACCAGGAAGCCCAGGAACTGAACTCAGGACTCTCCATATGGTAGATGGGAGCCCAATGGCTTGAGCCACATCCGCTTCCCAGGTATATATATATATATATATATATATATATATATATATATATTAAAGATTTTATTTATTTATTCATTTATCCCCCCCTTGCTGCTTGTCCTCGCTGGGTCAGCTAACCACGCCGTGCGGGCGGGCTTGCCTTCACCAGGAGGCCCTGGGAACCGAACCCGGGGCCTCCCATATGGTAAACGGGAGCCCTACTGATTGAGCCACAGCCGCTTCCCATATTTTTATTTTTTAATTAAAAAAAAATTTTTATTAGAGAGATTGTTAGCTTACAAAACAATCATGCATAATGTGCAGAATTTCCATACATCACCCTTCCTACTAACACCTTGCATTGCAGTGGGACATTTGTTACAGATTCTGAAAGAACATCATCAAAATATTACTGCTAACTGTGGTTGATAGTTTACATTTGGTGTAGTTTTCCCGTAAACCTCCCTATTATTACCACCATGTATTAGTATTGTACATTTGTTATAGTACATGAGAGAATGCTGTCATATTTGTGCTGTTAACCACAGTCCACCATCCACTACTTGGCTCACCGTGTTATAGTGAATTATATCTTAATAAAAACTAGCCTGCCTTAAAAATACATATTTATTGAGTGAATGATTCAGCTATGAAAAAGATAGGAACTCAGGGGGCTGAAATCCACTCTCACAGGATAAGCCTTTCTAGACTTTCCTGCTAGTTGCTGTTCCTGAGAAAAGTTCAGCTCTAAAGGTTGAGATACTGGCACCCTGTGTGAGAAAAGGGTGTGGCTGTGATTTATCTGTGATTGCACGTTGGCTGCCAGCACTTTTGCTGGACACCATCCATCACTGACATTTTTATTAACTTCAAGAGAGGAAGTCAGGTTAGGAAACTTCCACTCTTTTTTTCTTGAAACTGACTTCTGAGGCGTATTAGAGTAACAACAGAGCCCTAGATTTCAAGGTCAAGTACCTCATTGCAATCATGTGGGGCAAGGGGCAGGCAGAGAATACTCAAGTTAGGATTTTGATTTATTTTCTTGTAGGCTTTGGAAGTTGGTCAGAGGCCAAAGAAAACCAGTTGGTGTTATCTGGAGCCAGGGTTTCCAGAAAATGTGCTATGTCTGCAGTTCAAAACCTGGGTGGGATGGGTGTAGGGATGAAATAGACATTCCTCCTTTGAATAGACTCAAGGCCTTTGCCAGTCTGATTGAACTCGCAGCATTTTCAGGGGTTGTTCTTGAAGGTGTGTCTCCTCCGTGAATAGATGAGAAGGGAAGGGCTGATCCTTTATCAAGTTATCCCTTCTTGGGGTCGGATGTGGCTCAACTGGTTGGGCGTCCGTCTCCCATATGGAGGGACCCGGGTTCGATCCCTGGGACCTCCCGGTAAAAAAAAAAAAAAAAAAAAAAAAAAAAGTTATCCCTTCTTAATGAGAAGCAAAGAGATACTGAGAAAAACCTATATGGAAAAGGGATAAGCAGTTCAGTTTTGGCAGGAGAGATACAACTATGTCTAGGGCTGGACCAGGTCCTGGCCATCACCCATCAGTCCTACCTGTAGCCACTTGCCCTTTGGAAGTCTCCTGGAGTGTTAAAATGTGCGAAAATGCCAAAAAAAAAAAGGGGGTTACTGAGAACTGTGGCATATTTTAAATATTTACATTTGACAAATTAATACTTTTTTTAATTTTTGAAACTAAGGACTGTATTTTATTTTTGTTTTAAAAATATTTTTTATTTATTTATTTTTTTTACATTTGTTATTACATTTATTTTTATTTTAAATTAATACTTTTAACATGGAAAAATATGGACAAGGTAATGGTGCATTCACAAGATAATTCTAGGACATATTTAAATATATTATTTCATAGTGTTCTATGGTAAATGATAGAACACAGGTTTAGGGTTCTCTCCTGAATGCTGAATTCTTTCCGCCCTGTCAACTGGAGATAGTGTCAGAAGCCAGAGCACGGGGCCCTTTGTGAATTGTGAGACCGGAATCCCTCTGCAGCCCACTCTCACCCTTAAATAGGTACTTGTCCCAGCAGCTACTGCTGCTCATAGGATTGGAATGAGATGATGCAGAATCAAAAGTTCTGTGCTGAAGCCAGTTCTTAGTAAGCCCTTTCTCTTCGGTCAAGAAGCAATTTAATCTCATGATTTTAGCACTCTTTCTGGTCAACCCAATTTGCTTGTTTTGCTGCTGCCAGCAGTGCTTGGATGTTTTTGTGGATTTTTTAATTTTTATTTTAGTCAAAAGCAGTAGCTTATTATGAAGGCAAAGGCAGTAATTATTCACCCTCCAACTGCAACAGAGAGCAGGGCTGATTCAGGTCTCGCTTGTCAGGCTGACTCTGCTGGAGGACCTCACTGTGCCTCAGCAGAAGCAGCACCTGGGCATGTGTGAAAAGAGAACTCCAGTCCAACCACCGGTTCTGCCTCTGATATGGTGTTCTCACTCCCGGTCCAGAAAATCCCCAGCCCGTGATCCCTTTCGTGAACTAAACGGTGTTCTCTTTGGATCTGCTTTTTGCAGGTCTGGACCTGCTCGGAATCTGAGCACACATTTTAAGCCCTGCCTTCTTGCCTTTATTCTCCATCATGTAGGCTGTGTCCTTTAGGGGGCAGAAACGAGCCTCTTGTTTATTCTTTGGGGCTCAGCTTTGTACTTTTCCAGAACTTTCAAAATAATAACAATAATAAACATAAAAATAAATAATACCCAGATCAGCCGGAAAGGAAGCAGATCCTTACATGTGATTTTCTCACTAGATTGAAACATGATCTAGAATCCTCTGACAGGGAAGCGGCTGTGGCTCAATCAGTAGGGCTCCCGTTTACCATATGGGAGGCCCCGGGTTCGGTTCCCGGGGCCTCCTGGTGAAGGCAAGCCCGCCCGCACGGCGTGGTTAGCTGACCCCATGAGCACAGGCAGCAAAGGGGGGATAAATGAATAAATAAATAAAATCTTAAAAAAAAAAAAAAAAAAATAGAATCCTCTGACAGACAGAATATTGCTGGGAACTCAGCCCTGAATTCAAACAGATGCGAATTCAGATCTGAAGTCAGCCACCTACCATCTCTGTGATTCTAGCAGTAGATGGTACCGCCTTAACAGGATGGCTGTGAGCCCTAGATCACAGTCATTTAAAAAAATGTTAGTTGTTATTATCACCTCAACTACAACTGCTGTCCAAGGCCTGACTGGTAGTAGGTGAAGGAACTTAGGACTCAACCCAACAGTCTGACTCCAGAGCCTGAATTCCACATCACTTGGCTCTGAAGGGAATTGCACAAATCCAGACACTGTCCTTCCCCCTTTCTCTTGGAGTAGTGATAGCGCTTAAGGCCTTTAATAACAGCAGTTTCATCAAAAAGCTTGAAAATCCCCCGAGTCAGCTCACAGTATCAGTGACACCAGGTGTGCGGGGAGGAAGTCAGCTTCCTGCAACCATACTTTCTACTCTCTCCTGTGCTCCTTCCCACATGCTTCTGCCCTCCCCTTCCACAGCAAGTTCTCTCCCTGTTAAAGACGCAGGGAGAGGGGGACGGATGTGGCTCAGATGGTTGGGCCTCCGTCTCCCATATGGAGGGACCTGGGTTCAATCCCTGGGACCTCCCGGTTAAAACAAAACAAAACAAAAGACACGGAGACATGTGGTCATGTGGGAAGAGAGGCACCTTCGGAAGTCCTCCCTTGTCAGACAAATTGAGTCCTTCCCCTTAGCATAAACTGCTGTTTCCTCATGCACTACCGTTTCACCTCCTTATTTCTTTAGCACTGTGAAGGCAACGCTCAACAGGGCATGTACGGACACTGTTCCTGCCCTGGAGGCTCAGAATCTGTCACCATTGCTGTGAGGTGAGAAGGAAATTGCAATGTTGAGGTTTCTTGCTTCTTCCTCAATGAGAGAAAAAAAAACCCAACTGTGAACAAACCCCAAACCAATCAACCAAATGATGCTGGGAGAGAGCAAATAAACGAGATGGTCTGTGCATAGAAACCAATGCATGATGGAGGCCAGAGGGTGAGAAGAGGGAGCGTGCACGCGGGCTGGTGGGCTGGTGGGCTGGCGGGCTGGCGGGCTGGCGGGCTGGCGGGCTGGCGCAGCTAGGGCCGGTAAGATGAGGAGAGAAGGGAATTACGAGTAGGGGAGCGATCTGAAGAGAGGGCTTTAACCATCCAGACTTGCTAACCCTGGCCAAGGCTTGCACTGGGATCGTTGTCACCCAAAGGTCCAGTGGTGGGGTTGGGGGAGGCTGTTGAGACTGTCCATGGTCCCAGATTTGTCCATATAAAGCAATTTGCAGAGAAGGCAGAGTAGAAGAGGAGGAGGAAGCTGAAGCAGTTAAGGAGAGATGTTTAAAAGATTAACACAAAAGGCTACATACTGTATGATTCTGTTTATGTAACATTCTGGAAAAGGCAAAATTAGAAATCAGATTAGTGGTTGCCAGAGGCTAGGGGTGGGGAAAAGTGACTGACTGCAAAAGGCTGTGAGGGAACTTTGGGTGGCAGTGGAAACGGTGGGTATCTAACTTGAGGTGATGGTTACACAACTGCACACATTTGTCAAAACTCATTGAACTGTAATCTTTAAAGGGGGTGAATTTTACTCATGTAAATTATTTCTCATAAATTTGACTTAAAATTAAAGTCAATGGGATGTCAAAATTTACACATTGCAACTCAACTGTGCAAAAATAAAATATGGTAGCCTCTTTATTTTCTAGAACCGATCTAAACTTCTTCACAAATTCACATTCCCATTAATATTAGGGTGGGAGAATTTAAACTTGCCAATGAAAGGAAAACCAGTCTCTTCCACTTTAAAATACTTTTTAATAAATAAGTTCAGCGTCTTGTGGATGAGCATTCAGTCAAATCCCTGTCTGAAGATTTCAGTCAAATTCTCTCCAAGGTGTGCCTCCTCCTGTTTATCCCACTGTGTATGACCCTGGGGTTAGTGGAGAAGGTAGCTGGTCTGGGAAATGGGACCTGAGCTGTCCTGTGGTCTTCAGTGGCCTCGGTGGAGATGTCCTTCTCCCACCTGGTCTGCTGGCCTCCAAGGCTGAGGTGCTGGCCTGGTGATTTACTTAGCTCATTGGCCTTATCTCAGCTCCTCCAGTTTTGCAGATTTGAACATGAACCTGTCTGATGTCTCATCCACTTTTTCCATTTCCCACCTGGCTTGAGCCCAAGGTATGTCCATGGAATAAGGTACCATTTCCAAGTGAGGGGGGTGGGTTTCTTGGGCTGGTAAAGCACTGTCTTCAAAATGATACCAATTTTCTAGAACAGTGGAATTCTCATCTACTTGGATATGCCACATATGCTTTATTATCTTTCCCAAAGTCACCTCATTATCCTTTCTCCTAAGTCTATTCCTCTTTCTGTGTTCTCATCTCCCCAGGCACTCAAGTCAGAAACTAGCACTCATCTCAGATGTCTTCTCTTCCTCCTCCTTCCTCCTCCTTCTTCTTTAGTTTATATTATGGTAACGTATATACAACATAAAATTCCCCATTTTAATCACATTCATGAACACAATTTAGTGATATTAATTACATTCGCAATGTTGTACTGCCATCACCACCATCCATTACCTAAACTCTTTCATCACCCCAAACTGAAATTCTGTACCCATTAAGCAATAACTCCCCATTCCCCCTCCTGCACCCCAACCCTGGGTACTGCTAATCTTCTTTTGTCTCTAAGTATCTGCTTATTCTAGGTATTTCATATAAGTGAAATCATACAATATTTATCCTTTTATCCTTTTTTTTTTTATTTAAAGATTTATTTATTTACTTTATCCATTTTAAACCCCCTCTTCCCCATTTGCTGTTTTGTGTCCATTCACTGGGCAATTCTCTGTGTCTGTTTCCTGCCATCTCTTCTCATCCTCCTCCTCCTCCAGTCTTCAACAGGATTCGATCCTGAAGACCTCTAATGTAGGAGAGAGGTGTTCTGCCACCTGTACCACCTCGGTTCCTGGTTTTCAGAGCTTTTGGAGCATCTTGTCTTGACTCTACCCTGCGTCTCTCTCCTGTTAGGTCATCATCTTGCTGCATGGCTCCCGGGGCCTGGCGGCTCACCAGCACACAGAGCCTGGCAACCCATGTGCCTTATATATATATATATATATTTTAGCTTTTATAAAGGATATTTATTTGGGGCAAAAGCTTACAGTTACAAGGCCCTAAAGAGTCCAATTCAAGGCTGATTTCTCACTCAAAGTCATTTGCCACATGTTGAAGCAAGATGGCAGGTGATGTCTGTGAGGGTTCAGCCTTCCTTTCTCTTAAGGCTCTTGTAAGCCCAGCTTCTTCTGATCTCAGCCATAGGCTGGAGGACTCATTTCTTTCCGGCTCAGCTGCTCTGGTCTCTTCATAAGGTCAGCTGTAAACTATCAGGCAAATGGCTCATCTCTGTCTCTGGGGCCATGAGATCAAAGCACTCTCTTCTGCTGTGTCTATGGAGCTCTTTTCCTCTGTGCATCTTTTTTCTGTTTTCCTTGATTGAGTGTCTGTTTAAAAAGCCCACCAAGGGGGCGGGAACTCAACCCATGATGTGGCTGAATCAAAGCCCTAATCTTAATATAATTTAAACAAAGACATCTCAGCTCAATCTAATACAATCAAAGGGGATCATGCCCAAAGGAATAGACCAGTTTACAAACATAATCTGTATCTCTTTTTGGAATTCACAAATAATATCAAAGTGCCATAGAGGCATTCCTGTATTATTGCTGATGGTAAACAAAATGGTTTCAGTATTTCACCATAAGTATACATAAGTGTGCTGCAGGTTTTCTTGTCAGCTACAGGAGGATCCCTTCTATTCATACTTTATTCAGAATATTGTTTGCCTTGAATAAATGTTGAATTTGATCAAATGCTTTTTCTGCATTATTAAGATCAAATTATTTTTCTCTTTTTATCTAGTGTGAATAGGGCTAACAGAAGCTTTCCCCGTTAAGAATTTGACATTTGTTTAACTCCACCTCAGATTACCTGGTAATCTGATAATATAGTATGTAAACTATGTTGCTAGGCAAACTTGAGTCCTAAATCAATCAATATATCCTCCTCTCTCTCAATATAAGGACCTTAGGACACGTAGGTCAAAATGACCCCTGATTGGTAAATTGCATCTGTATTGGGAGGAACTGTGATTGAACTGAAAATTCCCTGAAGTCATAGCTTTGGTGTTCCTGAGTGTGTAACTCCTTTAATTAGGTATGCCATCTGTGAGGAGTCAGGAAGCTATGCTTACAGAGTTGTTACAAGAGATATTGGCTATTTGAGGGGCATAGAAACTCTATGCCCAGGGACCTTTGTGCTCAGGGGTTTCTGCATCTAGCTGACATGAATCTTGTCTCCTTGCATCTGAGTGCCCATTTAGGAAGACCAGGGACATCTCCTGGATGGCTGTGTGAACTCTGCCAGACTGCTGCAAAGACTCCCACAAAAGAAAAAAGTCTGACACTGTCCTGCCTAACAGGAAGGGTTAAAAAGAAGCTCTGGTTCCTGTCTTATAACCTTCCAAGGATATTGGCACCATATATATATATTTTTTTATTTTACCGGGAGGTCCCGGGGATCGAACCCAGGTCCCTCCATATGGCAGGCGGACGCCCAACCTTTTGAGCCACATCCACCCCCTGCTTTTATCCTTGACCCCTTCTTTTATTTTACCATCTACATCCAGTATGTCACTGTACATTTTTCCTCCTTAAACTGGAAGAATTCTTGTCTTGGCCTTCTCTCCTATCCCCATGGCTACTGCCTTAGGTCAGGCCCTCAGTATTTCTCACCTGTCCTTTTGAAAGGGTTTTCAGATCAGCCTTTCTAGCCCAAGACTTGCTTTCTTCTACCCATCCTTCTTGCCACTGGGGTGTATTTCTAGACACTTTTCAGATTTTGTCATTCCTCTGTTTAAAACTTTTTGTATTGATCAAAAAGTTTTGATGTGGCTCAAGCGATTGAGTGCCCACCTCCCACATGGGAGGTCCCAGGATCGGTTGCCGGTGCCTCCTGAAAAATCAAAAACAAACAACAAGCAAAACAAATGAAAAAACCAACTCAGGGAAGCCAACATGGCTCAGTGGTTGAGCACCGGCTTCCCACATTCAAGGTCCAGGGTTCAATACCCGGCCCCCGGTTCCTTAAAAGAAAAAAACATTTTATAGGTCCCTGTACCCATATGACGTAGCCGCTGCCCATTCTTTATACACAATCTCTGCTGCAGCCACGCCAAACAAGTTGCAGTGGCCTGGCTGTGCTGTGCTCCATACCCCTGTGCCTCTGCACATGCTGTCTCTCAAGCTTCTCATCACTCATCACTCAGCCCAAAGACATCCTTCTTCTTGAAGACTTTCTGGTCCCTCCAAGCAGGAATTTCTTGCTTTAAGTCATCACGGTCCCAACTTGCCTCTGTTAGGACGCTTGGTATTCAGAACTGCATCACAGTGCTGGACTGTGAGCTCCTAGAGGCCAGCGATGGGGCTGTAGTAACCTCTTTTTCCCCAGCATATAGGTAGCACAGAGCCTGGCCTGAGCCAGCCACATGGAAGAATGCCGACGGGTACCAGCCTCCCTGAGTGTGAGAGTGGGAGAGACCTTGGAGATCACTGGAATCAATGTTCGCATTTTCCAGATGAGTCTCAGAGAAGCTAAGTGACTTGGCTAATCGGCGACATAACTAGCCCTGGTCCTTTGACGCTTCCATTCCACAGGATTTCTAGACACACGGGATTGGGAGAGAGAAGGGCCAGGCTGGAGGCTAGGGTTGGCAAAAAGAGACCAGAGTTAAAAACTTAACTCTGGGCCTTGTGTGACATTCTCAAACTGAAAAATGGGTCAGCCCCACAAAGGGTTTTTTGTAAACCTGTTATTCTCACCTGTGCAATGGGAACTGCTATACGCAATGCCAGGAGGAGCAGCTGGGCCTGGAGTTAGAAAAACAATGCTGTGGAATAAATTTAAATAAAAGCCTCCCTAGTTCACTGCTGATTTGTTTGAGGCCCAGCCAATTTATCTAGTCTGATTATTGTAGGGATTCTATTGCTATTAGTGTTTTATAAAAAATAGTATTTTATGATTTAAAAAAAAATCACAGCCATACTTGCCAAACCCTTACCCTGTTCCCTCCAGAGACTCAGGTGTGGGGTGGCAGAAAGAGTGACGGGTTCTGGAGTCACACGGAGCCAGGTTTGAATCTTGGCTCTGTTGTTTACTAATGGCATGGCTTGGGCAAGTTACTTAGCCCTTCTGGGGCTCAGCTTTCATATTTGCAAAAATAGAGGCCACAGTCCTGCACCCTCCTGGTTGTCATGGGGATTAAAATACAGCTGAGTGCCAAGCACTTCGTTCATGTGAGTTCCCTTCCCCTCCCCTTCCCAGGGGGAGCCCCATTCTGTGCATCCATCTGCTCGACCCACACACTTCAGTCCATCCCTGTAGCAGCTCATGATAGATCTGAAGAAACCAAGCCCTTCCTCTTCTCTGTGGAGCCAATGACAAGTAAACTCTTTCTCGTGGTCACTGGAATCACTACACAGCAACTCCCCCCTACGCCTTATACAGAACCTGCTCTCCTGCTACCCTCCCATCACACCCCCGCCCCATTCTTCTCACCTCAGCCCCACTCCCAGGACCTGCCTGGCTTGACTCAGGTGCTTTGCTCTGTCCTCTGCTGTGGGCCTGGGCTCCCGAAACCTCCTAGGGGCCTGTTTGGACCTGTTGTTTCTTGGGTTTATTAGCCTCAGCTCATTGCTAGACTCTCGATTCTGCATGCCGATCACCTGCCTGATTCTGACACACCCACAGCCCCTGAGAAGGGAAGCTCAGCCCTAGCCCTAGCCCCTGGTCCCAGTCCCGGAGCCCACCATAGCTGGTGGAGGGAGGAGGGTATGGCGGGGGCCAGCCCCTGAAGTTAGAGAAAAATAGAATCCAGCTGCCTATGGGAAGTTGCAAACAAAGAGCAAAGTTCCGCAGGCCTGCTCCTGCATCTCCTAGAAAGCCTTCGGCGCTGCAACTGTCCCAGGCCCTAGAGCCAGAAATGGAAGAGACCTGGGAACTCATGAGACTCTCCCCTTGCCGAAGCAAGAGACCATGCGTGCTGTAGTGTCCTAGACAGGACGTCCCTGTGTAAATAGACAGCTCACCACCTTTCTGTCCTGCCCAGGCCGTGGCTATACCCTCTGGTGGCCAGAAACAGGGCTCCTAGAATGTTGACCCAGGGCTCCTAGTCCCTATTCTGTGTAATGGCCCCATTTGGGCATAGTTATCCCACCCACCCACCCTCCAGGCTTCTCCAGGCTCAGCACCCTCATGGGTCCTCACATTGTATGCTTTCCACACAGCTCCTGCTCTGCCCTTCATTGTCTGCTTCTCTCAGACCCACACAAAAAAATAACTGTGACAAGAACAGCAAAGCCAGAGCGTGGGCTCTGAGTGCCATCTGCGAGGGGCCCTCGCCTCTGAGGGACCCACGGGTCAGCTTTAGGCTCTGTCCCCAGGGAGTTGACCATAGAGGTGAAAGGGGGACTCTCACATCTGAGGGCCTAGAACAAGAGTACGGATGGAGGCACATGCTATACGCCTAAATAGTAAAATTTAACAGTTAAATAAAATATGCTCAGTCCACCTTGAAAAGTATCCCTTCATAATCAAGTGGGAAGGCCAGGTTTGAAGTCAGAGTCCTTGGAGTCCTTGGCATTTGTTCCACAGGGGAATGTGGCAGCACAGGGAGAGCTGGTCTGGCCCCCATCCCCCGCCCGGGCCCCCCCCCCCCCCCCCCCTTGGGGCCACTGTCTTCCCACCCCCAGTTCTGTCCTGCACTGTGCTCGTGCTCATGTGTGAGGGATCCTTAGCTCCATCCACACTCCCTGCAAACAACCCTCGGCCACCTTCAGGGCTGGGGGTATGCACTTGGGAGGGCAGACCCAGGGAAGACATCCAAAAGCTTGAGTGCGAGAAGGGCCTTTTGACCAGGGAATTCCAGGCCATGGTCCAGAGCAGAGCTATCCAATAGGACTTTCTGTGACGTTGGAAATGTTCTATTTCTGTGCTGCCCAACACAGCGGGAAATAGCCTCCAGTGGCTATTGAGCACTTGAAACGCAGCTGAGGAACTGAATTTTTATTTTGTCAATTTGTAATTAAGTTAACATTTAAATTTAAATTGTCACATGTGACTGGTGGCTACAGGGATAGACATCAAGTTCTAAAAGGGGCGGGGGGAGTCTGGGTGGGCAGATCCTGTTGGTTCTGCTGACCCTTGCCCCCCCCTCCACAGGGATGGAGCTCACAGGTCTAAGGGAGATCCTGGAGAGGAAAATGAGACTTGTTCCTCAGAAAGAAAATTGCCATATAAGGCAGCATGTTCCTAGCCAGCCAAGCACTCCAGATCTCTGAGGAGAGAGACAGATGCCTGTGGACTGGGGGTGGGGGTGAGGGATGGGGCTCCTAAACAAGCCCTCCTGAGATTTTCACAGGGACCTGTTTCACATAAGAGGCCTACTTTGGTAGTTCTGGCCTCCTAGGGCTGTGGGTCTTGGCAGAGAGGGAAGACTCTGTTATTTTTTCTTCTAAGGCCATGTGAATGGGCAGGCCGTGTGCATAGTTTCCATGGCATAATCAGACTATAAAGCCCAGTGTGTCTGTGGGGGAGGGATAAGGAGAGGCCCTCGGCGTGGGCCCAGGAGGCACATTCCCTGCTGATTCCTGCTGGGTCCTAAGACGCTGGGAGGGAGGCCAGGGCTGCAGGCAGAGTGTTTGGAAGCTCATTGGGTTGCTGATTGGGGTGAGGTGTTGGCTCTTCCAGATGCCTGGACATTAGGTAGAGGAAATATAATCTCCCAGAACTGGGATGGACCAAGGCTCATGCAAAGCCAGGATGTGAATTCACTGGGAGGCAGAGCAGAGGCAGGCAAATGAGGCCCTCCTTGTCTGTGCTTGGCTATTGGCTCCCACGTGCAAAACAGAAGCTAAGCAACCTAAGAGGAGGAAACGGAACAGTATCATTTGCCTTGAGGAGGTTCACCAAACCCCATTCATCTGCTGGAGAAAGGATGCCATGATAGAAAACAGGACAACCAGCTAGCCCCCCAAAACTGGGGCTTCTGGAACAGAAGCCGGGGTTGCAGAACATGGACTAATATTTATTAAGCAACTACTAGGTACCAGGTTCTGTGCTAAGTGTTTGCATTTCTGATCTCATTTAACCCCCAGAAGGAAAAATATAGATGAATAATCATCACAATAGCTAATCTTTCTTGAGTGCCTACCAGGGAAGACATTGATTCATTTAATCCTCACCAAACTCCCTTCTATGGCGTAAGAGAAACTATATCTTATCCATAAATTTGCCTCAATTTAATCAGCCAGTTAATGTCCCAGCCAGGATTTGAACTCAGGCACCCTGACCCCACACTCTTTGCTCTTAATTTTCCTGGCAAATGATCTGGCTGTAGGTTTTGCCTTCAAAATGTCCTCTGGAGTGTGGAGTTTTTCTTTTTGGAGTAATGAAATAATTCTAAAATTTTTTTGTGATGATGAATGCACAACATTGTGATTATACTAAAAGTCATTGGTTATGCATTTTATTTTATTATTTTTTTTAAGTTTTTAAAAATTTATTTATTCCCCCTGACCCTTGTTGTTTGGGGCTCATTGTCTGCTCTCCGTATCTATTCGCTGTGAGCTCCCTGTGTCTGCTTGTCTTCTCGTCTCGTCTTCTCTTTAGGAGGTACCGGTAACTGATCCTGGGACCTCTGATGTGGAAGAGAGGCACTCAATCGCTTGAGCCACCTCAGCAACCTGGTTTGTTATGTCTCTTATTGTCTCTCCTCTTTGTCTCTTTTTGTTGCGCCAGCTCTCCGTGCAAGCCAGCTCTCTGCGCAGGCCAGCGCGCCTTCACCAGGAGGCTTGGGGAAATGAACCTGGGACCTCCCATATGGTAGATGGAAGCCCAATCACTTGGGCCACATCTGCCTCCCTGGTTATGCATTTTATTTTATTTATTTTTTATTTTTTTTACCGGGAGGTCCCGGGGATTGAACCCAAGTCCCTCCATATGGGAGACGGACATCCAACCACTTGAGCCACATCTGCCCCCCTGGTTATGCATTTTAGATAGATCATATGGTATATGAATATATCTCAATAAAACCGCTAAATAAATAAATAAATAAATGTTTAAGAATAGCCAGAAATAGCAGCTATGTACAGCAGGGGAAACAGAGAGAGACTGAGAGGTGAAGAATTTGCTTGTTTGTCTGTTTTTCATTTATTATTATTATTGAAATAATGAAAATGCTGTAATAATGATGGAAGTGATGAATGCACAACTATCAAATATCATTGATTGTACCCTTTGGATGAATTGTATGCTTTATTAATATGTATCAATAAAATTGATTTTTTTTAAAAATGGCCCCCTGGTTCTGGATGACCCAGTTTGTCCCAAAGCTCCTGGCTCAGCCTGCTCCTCTTCTCTACCCTGGCTCTGTGGGGTCTCTAAGGCTGGAGTCTCAAAGGCCCTCTGTCCCTGAGAGGGCTCTTCCTTCGCCTGCTCCGGGTTTGTCGTGGCGGCCAGGCGGTAGCCCCGGACTGCTGAGGTTGCCCAAGACAATCACGCTTTTCTGACGGGTGAGCTGGGCCAAAAGTCCCGGGCTGTGGCCGGCACACACAATGCCCTCTGTCTCCACCAGGCAGAAAGGCGGCATTATTGTGGGGTCAGGTGACTCGGGCTCTGCTGGTGATGAGTTTTGTGGTCCGCACGTCCCTCCCAGGGCACCTCCCCCAGAGGCTGGGCAGGGCGAATGCGGCGCTCAGGGCCCGGGTTCCCTTCTCCTGAGGCTCCTGCCTTGTCCCCCAACCCCCCACCCCCACCTGTGGGTCCTTCCCCCCTGGACCCTGTCTCATACGCGCTCTAGTTTAAATGACATCTGGGGAAGCACAAAACACCACGCCTGGCACAACAGGCCCTCTACAAATGTCACTTTCTCTTTTCTGTTCCCCCTCTGGCTTCTCATTTCTGGACTTTGTGCAGGCTGGGGATTGTTTTCTCATCAAGAAGTTTGACAGAGACCCTGAAAACAGCCAGGTTCTTAATAACGATAATAGCCGCAGTTTCCTAAGACCTCAGCCTGTGCCAGGCGCCGGGCCAAACCCATGGAGCCCTTAAAGTGACACAGTGAGAGTGATTTTCTTATCAGTGCCACTTTTAAAAAAAATTATTTTAGTGATACCGAGCACTGAACCCAGTACCACTTTAAGTTTAAGAAGCGGGAGAGCAGTTGTAGCTCAGTGGTTGAGCGCCTGCTTCCCATGTATGAGGTCCTGGGTTCAATCCCTGGTACCTCCTGAAAAAAATGTTAAAAAAAAAAAAAAGAAAATTTGAGAAATGGAGGCTCAGAGAACTTGTGTGACTTGCCCAAGTAAAGCTGGTAATTGGTCGACCTGGGACTCAGACTCACTTCAAGTCCAAGTTTTTGCCCTTCCCTGCTGCTTACCCTGGTGGTTCAGGCTTTGTTAGGAGCACTGAGAGGAGGTGATGCTACCCTCACCTCCAGGGGCAAGATAAGGCCCTTTCCAAGAGCTCTGTCACTTGCTCAAATGGTACACACACAAACACTCATGCAAGCACACACTCAGCCTCAGCCTGACGAGGCCAGCAATGGTCAGCATAGAGGCGGGACTTCCACACTAACATTTGGACCCCGTGGAGACAGTGGACAGTGCCCGAGGCGGGCTGGGAGGTTTGCAGTTGCTCCAGCCGGATGGAGGGGAAACAGCCCAGCCATCCAAGCACAGCAGTTTGCAAGAAGCCATAAAAATATTCCCCCTCCCCCATTCTCCTATGCTTCCCAGACTCAGGACTCACTCCCTTTCACCACCCACTTCCCTTGGTCTCGGGCTTTCTGTACACTCTAAGCCGGGCAGAGGCAGGGGGTCCACATCTCCGCAGCTCTGGATTTTGGGGCAGGAGTGATTATTTATGGAGCATCCAGTGCAAGCTGCGACGTGGACTCTTCCATCTCCATCCCAGCTACACCTCAGACCTGAGCCACTGGTTATTATTACTGCTGGGTTTTCACTTCAGTCCCGACTCGCCTGGTGGAGTGGGGTGAGGGGAGGCCTCAGATGAGGGTAGGAAGGTTGCTTTCTGGGTCCCTGGCCTGAGGGGTCTTGGCCCTAAGGACTTTCAGCCCCCAGGTGTGGAAGTCCTCTGGTGCTCTGCTAGCCCAATGGCCTGGCCCTCGTGGGCCTTGGACCTTTCCCGCCAAGCTCCTGGGCTCAGCCCCACCCAGGTCTGCCCTGGCCTAAGCCTGCTCCTCCTACTCCCCATGGAGGCTCTCACTCACCTTCTTGCTCACCTCCGAGATTGTCTCCTACATGTCAGGCCTCCCAGGTCTCAGAGCACACATGCTTTACACACACACATGCATGCATGCACACTCTCTTACATTTTACTCAGCCAACACTTCCACTGCTTACAGTCTCATGCTCACACATACTTCCACATGCTCTTTATGCTGTCACATTCACACACATTCAGTCACACATTTATGCCCCCCTCACACAGGTTTGCACAGTCATGCAGGCACACACAAACACTCCCTCACATAGACATGCTCATATGATGATACACACTCACATATGCTCACACACAATCTCATGATTACATACTCAGACACATTCCATCACATACACACATTCACACTCACACGTACAAATTCACACACAGCCCCATAGATGCTCCCAGAACCTCCCTCGGGCTCTGCTGTGCTTGGCCCAGAGTATCCTTGAGATGATTCCTTGGGGGCTGCTTGTAAATAGGTCCCTTGGGATAAAGCACCCATTTGTCTTGCTAAGAGAATGAAAACTGAGGCAGAAAGAGGCTCGGCCATCAGATTGAACCATGAGGAAAATAGAAGCCTGGATTTGTGGTCAGAATACTTGGGGTTAAATCCCAGCTCCACCATTTTATGGTTGTTTGAACTTATTGCCTTATTGCTTCAAGTCTCAGTTTTCTTTGTTAGAAAATAGGGATAATGTTACCCATTTCTCAGAGTTGTCCTAAAACTAGAAAATGGATTTTAAAGCTATAGTGTGGCATAAAAGCAGCACTTATTATTTATTTCAGAATTCAGTTTTAATTCCATATGTAAATAAGTAACATAGACATAAGATTCAGAATTCAAAAGGTGAAAGAGGGTGTACAGTGAAGTCTTCCTTTCACACCTAGTTCCCCTCCCCACAACAACCAGTGTTACTGATTCTTACATTTCTTTCCAGAAAGATTTTTATATATACAAGTAACTGTGTACAAATGTATTATATTTCTTCCTTTTTCCATGAATGATAGGTTTGTTCCTGTGCCTTACTCTTCTCACTTAACAATATATCTTGGAGAATGTTTCATATCAGTACAAAAAGGGCTTCCTCATTGTTTTATGGCTGCATTGAATTCCATTACATGGAGATAACCCCATTTATTCAACCAGCTCTCAGTGGATGGGGTATTTAGGTTGTTTCCAATCTTTTGTTATTTCAAAGTTGCACTGAAAATATCATTTCTTATAGGTGTGAGTATATAGATTCATGTTGTAAAATGGTCATCAAAGTCACCCTTCCTGGCATCTGGGACACTCTCCTTCACAGGCTCTTACTTCTACTCTCTAGGGCTACAAGAAGCCTGGTGGCAGCACTAACCCTTGAGGGTAGCTGGCTTTTCTACATACCCTAAACCAGGGGTTTTTACCTTTTCTGTTCCACAGACCCCTTTGCCAGTCAGGTGAAAACCACTGACCCCTTACTAAGCCCACACTACACTGTGTATTATTTATTGTTGTTTTTTTCCATTTTCTTTTCTTTATTAGAGAAGTTGTTGGTTTACAGTTTGTTTGTTTTTTATTGTTGTTTATTATTTAATAAATATATCACACCCAAACTAACATGACCCCACAAGAATGTTTTTTTGCATTTCAATTCAAGCTCATGGACCCCTTGTTAAGAACCCTTGCCCTAAACTAAACTAAAAGACTACTACTTTGGCTGAAGATACAACTCTTTCCTTCCCCCCCCCCACCCCTTTCCTTTTGATTCTTAGCATTTCAACTCAATTTAGCCCAAGCTGCTGCCTGGGCTGGCTGTGGAGAGACAGATATGAGTGATAGACCTGCCCTAGGAGAAGGGCATTTGCAAACCAAAGGGCATACTGCTCATGCATTTGCCTATTGCTTCATTTAGTCAACAAATATTCACAGAACACATACAACCTGCCAGGCCCTGTGCTGGGGACTAGGACACAGTGGAGACAAGACAGGGCAGGCCCTGCCCTCGTGGAGCCTGCAATCATATGGCTGAGACAGACCCAGAGCAGATAATTCACAAATGATAGGAGCTTTGCTGGAAAAGCAGGGAGTGGTGAGACCATTCCTCAGACTAAGCCAACCCCAGCATTTTGAGGCAAGAGGGGACACCCCTTGAATCTTCTTTCCTGAAGCCTCCTCAGACTTTCACTAGAGCCACCCCCAGAGTCTCAGCCTTTACTTCGGGGCTGGGTTGGAGGACGGGTGGGTGCTGCCACCACTGACAGAACTGGAGACACAGAGGCATCTTGGATTTCACCACTGCTGCCCAATATCAGCCTCGGCAGGCCCTGGGGAGCTGTTTAGTCACCAGTGAGAGTGGGAGTCGTAGGCCACCACCCATTCCCCTTTCCAGCCAGGGCTGGCTGGACCAGGCTGGGAAATCAGTGAAGAGCCAGCCTCCCCTCTCTGGCCACAGCAGCCAGGCCTGCTTAGGGACCGGGGCTTGTTCAGAGCAGGCTCACCCTTCCTGACACACCGGAAGCAGAGATCTGATAAAGCTGGGTGCTATCAAGGTGTCAGCCACTTAATGTGGCCGCCCTCCTAGGAGTATTTACATATTAGATGACACCAGGTTGAGGGCTTTGTTTAACACAAGGAGTGAACTGATGATTCTAGAGGCCACCCAGGGATGTGGGAAGAGTTTATATGGGTGGCTCACAGGGGACCTCCTATACTGGCAAGAGTTTACTTCCTCTAGGAGGGTATTCTCTATAATCTCTGCCCTGATTTTATTGTGGTTTTAACTGTGAGGAATCTGTAGAAATTAGACATGGGCTTAAAGGGGGACATTCTGAGCTCCTCCTTTTCATCAAACACCTTAATAACCAGGTACTCATCTCACTTTTAAAAGGTCATCTCCATGCGAATATTCTTGCTGTCTTGATTTTGTGATAACCAGGGTAGGCTAAGCATTAGAAACCATGCATGTGTCCCCAGACCTAGTTTTTCTCCCTAGGTCTGGTTTTTAGAATGCTGGTTATATACTAAGCCTGATTTATTATATGACCATCCTGTTTGGGAAAAGACTGTAACTTTGGGTATCTTGGTCAACCAAGATACAGCAGGGGGATGGATGTGGCTCGTGTGGTTGGGTGTCCATCTCCCATATGGAGGGACCTGGGTTCAACCCCCGGGACTTCCTGGTAAAAATTTTTAAAAAATATATAGAAGGTGTGTGGGCCACCAGGCCCCGTGCGTGGGTGCACCGCCAGGCCCCGCAAGTGGGTAAGCCATCAGGCCTTGTCCGCGGGTGAGCCACCAGGCTCTGCGAGCTGGTAAGCTGCCAGGCCCTGTGAGCAAGGCAGCAAGATGACGATGTAACAGGAGAGTGACACAAGGGAGAGCCAAGATGAGATGCGCCAAAAAACCAGGAACTAAGGTGGCGCAGGGGGTAGGATGCCTCTCTCCCACATCGGAGGTTCCAAGGATTGAATCCCAGTGAAGATAGGAGAAGGATGAGATGAGCGGGCAGGATACGGACACAGAGTCGCCCAGGGAATGGACACAGAAACAGCAAAAACGGGGGGGGGGAGGGGCAGGGGGATGGATAAAAGTAAATAAATAAATAAATCCTTAAAAAAATGTATAGGGGAGGAAGATACGAACTATAGTTAGTAGTAATACTTTGACGATGCTCTTTCATGATTTGTTAACAAATGTTTCACAACAATGCAGGGTGTTCGTGGGGGGATGATGTGTGGGAGCCCTGTATGATGTTATGCATGTTTGTTTTGTAAGATCCTATGTTTACTGAACACTTATAGCTTATGTATGTACATGTATGAATGATATACTTTAATAAATTGTTAAAAAAAAATGATAAGGGACCTCTTGAGAAGGAAATATACATAGTGCTGTCACATGGGTTGGCTCTAAGTGAACAATATTGACAAAACCATAATAATATAAATGTGGTATATTAGTTTTCAACTTCTAGAATCAATCTATTGTAAAAGAAGGAAGATTGAATGATGGTTATTGAAAAAATAGAAATGTTAGCCATAATAATGCAAATGTACTAGTACAACTAACAGAAGCTAGAAGTGGAAGGGGACATCTTGCCAACCAGAAATCAAGTTGGCTTTAAGTATATTATATAAAGTTACAAATATAACCAACTAGAATAACTAAAACTTGTAATTACTAAAAACAAAAGGACTGGGGAGAAAGGTAGAGTTGGGTTAGTGAGCTAAATCAATAGATATCTGAAGTTGATGAATAAAAAGTTAGTAACAGATAATTGAACTTTACAGTGATAACCATATAAAATCAGAAAAGTTTAAAACTGGTTGTCTCTGCCCTGTAGTAGGTGTGAGTCTCTTAAACCTTACACCCAAAGTGCACCTGCACACCGATGTTCACAGCAACATTATTCACAATTGCCAAAAGATGGAAACAACCCAGATGTCCTTCAACTGACAAATGGCTAAACAAACTGTGGTATATACACATTATGGAATATTATTTCTCTGTAAGAAGACATGAATTTGTGAAGCATATGACAACATGAATGAACCTCGAGGACATTATGCTGAGTGAAGCAAGCCAGACATAAAAGTCAAATATTGGGGGGGCGGATGTGGCTCAAATGGTTGGGCGTCCGTCTGCCATATGGAGGGACCTGGGTTCAATCCCTGGGACCTCCCAGTAAAATAAAATAAATATATATAGAAGGCGCATGGGCTGCCAGGCTCTGTGTGACGCTGAGCTGTCGGGTCCCGGGAGCCATGCAGCAGAATGATGACGTAACAGGGGAGAGACAAGACGAATGCTCTGAAAAAGCTCCAGAAGCCAGGAGCTGAGGTGGCGCAGGCAGCAGGATACCTCTCTCCTACATCGGAGGTCTCCAGGATCGAATCCTGGTGAAGACTGGAGGAGGAGGATGAGAAGAGATGGTAGGAAACAGACACGGAGAATTGCCCAGCAAATGGACACAAAACAGCAAATGGGGAAGGGGGTGTTTAAAATGGATAAAGTAAATAAATAAATTCTTAAAAAAAAAAAAAAAGTCAAATATTGTATGATTTCGTTATTATGAATTAAATATAATGAGCAAACTCATGGAGTAAATAGCTAGAATATAAGTCACCAGAGAATAGGATGTGGTTAGAGAATGGAAAGCTGAGGTTTAATCTGTGCAGAATTAGTAAAAAGTTGTTTGTAAATGTTTGGAAATGAATAGAAATGGTGAAAGCACACCATAGGATTTGTAATTAGTAGTGCTAAGTGCTAACATGAGGGTATGATAGTGGTTTCTTTTTTGTTTGTTGTTTTTCTTTTTGGAGTAATGAAAATGCTCTAATATTGATTGAAGTGATGAATGTGTAACTTGGTGATTATACCAAATGCCATTGATTGTACATTTTGGTTTATGAACAAAAAAAGTAATAGGGTGGGTTGGGGAGAAAATACACCATATGTAAGATGTGGACTATGGGTAGTAGTAATACTTGACAATGCTCTTTCATAATTTGTTACAAATGTTTCACAACAATGCAAGGTATTGGTGGTGGGGTGATAAATGGGAGCCCTGTATGGTATTATGCATGTTTGATTGGCTTTTTTAAAAAAGTTGGGAAAACAAGGTGAGAGAAGGCCCAGAACTTAAGGTCTGCCTGGGCTCTGAACTTTGCCCTCCCAACAGCTGGGGAGTTGACCAAGGCTCTTCCTCGTGGGATGGCTGGACCCCATAAACCCACGGAAATGTGAGGCAGGAGTCACAGGATAGTGTGGAAGGTGCACAGAGAGGAACCACGCTGACAGCAGCTGGACACACAGTCCTCTTTGCCATCTGTCAACCTCTTAGGTATTTCCCACTGTCTGGGTTCTTCCAGCCTCACTCACGGCACCCAGCCTCAGCTTTGTTTCTACAGGCTGTGAGCAGCCCTGGGATCTGAGTTCAATGGGAATGTATCTCCATTGGATTAATCTTCTTACTTTCTATAGGTTTCCTTCTCCTTCCCCCTGCCCCCACCCCCCCACCCCCTTTTAAGTTTTGGGCCTGTGCCTTGGGGTTAATCTGCAGGGTTGG
Source organism: Tolypeutes matacus (assembly GCA_026826555.1). Taxonomy (NCBI): domain Eukaryota; kingdom Metazoa; phylum Chordata; class Mammalia; order Cingulata; family Chlamyphoridae; genus Tolypeutes; species Tolypeutes matacus. Next base: position 5,809,566 of record JAKSZT010054193.1, on the reverse strand, counting down.
GTTAAGCCTCTCCTGGGTTATCAGGACCCATTCACCTGTCCAGATAGAGCAGATCCCTTTCTAGGCAGAAGGCTGCAGGTGGAGTCCAGCACCACGCCTGCTGTCTACCTTGGATGGCTTCCCACTATGTTAGGTGACATCTTGTTCTTGGACGGGAAATTATTTCAGTTCAGCTTTTCCTCTGATTATCTGGTAGGCACTAGGTCAACACATGTGGAAGTGAAATCCCACAGGGCCCTGGCCATTTGTGGACATGTGAACGGGGGTCCTTGGGCACAGCACAAGCCGCTTTCCATAGTGGGGGAAGAGTATAGGATGTGGGGTATCCAAAATCACTGGGGTGGGGAGGCGAGGGAGGTCCCTGTGGGGCTATTGGGAGGTGTGGAAGTTATTTCCTTCCTCCCTGGACGGTGGCTTTGGGGTCACCTGGTAGCCTCAGATGACCTTACTCAAAGTCCTTTTCAGAGGCACTGGTTCTCAGATAGAGAGGGTGGTTGACAGTTCAGAGTTCAGGCAGCTGATGTCTGTGTCTAGGAAGGAGGTTGACAACATGGGTCTTCCTTGTTTCCCATTCTACGCCACCTGCCTTTCCTGACGTGGCTCACTGATTAGGATGTACTGTTCCAATTTATCCTGCCTTTTTCCTTTCCAAGCCTTGGAAGTGGGTGGAGGAAGGATGTTCGCTACGTTTTAGCTGTCTACTAGGTAGCCGCTAGCTGCGTTTGGCTTTCAAATTTTTAAATTAAATTAAATTAAAATTTCAGCCCCTCAGTTGCACTAGCCACATTTCAAGTGCTAATAGTCACATGTGGCCAGTGACGACCGTAATGGACATTGCCAACACAGAACATTTTTCCATCATTGCAGAAAGTTCCATTGGCCATAACTGTGTTTAAGCCATAGCAGCCTCCTCTCCCTTTTCTCCTCTATGGTTTGATCTGGAATGATGGGAAGCTGCTGCTCCCTTAGGCTAGGGACCCCAGAGTTTGCTGTCTGTTGAGAGTTTAAAATCAGAATGAGCAGGCTGGAAAATACCTTCTGTCCTTGCTCAATATTGAACCCAGGGTAGCCTCAGACGGAAATCTTGCTCTTCCTGTGTATTAAACTGCAGGCCTCAGCTGCTTTCAGCTTGCTGCAGGGTTTCTCTTCTGCTCACCACCAACCTGTTTACTCAGTTCCAGGGTGTAAAGGTGCTCAGCATAAAGGGTGTTTATTTTTTTTATTTTTTATTTTTTTAAAAGATTTTATTTATTTATTCATTCATCCCCTCCCTTGCTGCCTGCGCTCGCCGGGTCAGCCAACCGCGCCATGCGGGGGGGCCCGCCCCCACCAGGAGGCCCCGGGAACCGAACCCGGGGCCTCCCACATGGCAAACGGGAGCCCCACTGATTGAGCCACAGCCGCTTCCCATAAAGGGTGTTTAGAGCTGTTTCCTAAAACACCTCTTGTCCTTGGATGTTTATCCAGTTACTAAGCCTGCTGCAGTGCCCTGGGATAGGTTGCCAGTGTGTGCACTCTCCGGGGTAGTTAACCACTTGGTTCCCTGTGAAAAGATTCTGGCCTTTAGGGTTGGGAGGAAGCAGGGACATATGTCCATGCGGGAAGTCTGTAATAGGGATGAGGCTTTCCAGAATAATGAAGCAGCACAGTCCTGCCTTTTTCTCCAGGGCAGCCCAGGCTCTTGGTCTTTCAGGTCTACTCCATAGCGCCATATATTCCCGGCATGACGGCTAACTTTGGGACTCCATCAGTGAACTGCCTTGTCTGGGATCCTGACAAGAGGATAAGAGGAAGGACTAAGAGGGAAACTCTCTCTCTTTGCACCTATAAGTCCAGAAAATATGGGTCTAGGGTTGCCAGCAGCTGTCTTGCTTGCCTCAAAGAGAGCCAACCTGCAAAGTGAATCTCAGAAGAGTAGAGAAAGAGAGAGAAAACACAGCCCTGCAATACCATCAGAGCCCCTGGAACCAGCTGTGCCTTGATACATGTGAACTAATGTACCTCCATTCTTGGAATTCCCAGTTATGAGACAGTTAAGGTTCATTCTGCTTAGGTTAACCAAAAGAATCCTAACTAATAGAGAGTCATTAGGCCAGAAAATTTGAGGGGTGGGGAGGAAGCCTGTGCTTGAAGAGCAAGTTCAGGTCTCTTCCAAGATGCCTGCAAGGAACCCACCAGACTGAAATAAGTGAACCAGAGGTAGTACAGCAGGGTCACACACAGATAAGCCTTGATCATGGGTTTGCCTTCCTGCAACTGTCTTTTGATATATATATATATACTTTTTCATTTCAATGTTACAAGTTACTCCATTAACACAGGATAATAACTACAATAACAATAAATCTGCTTTGGTCCTTGAGCAGCATTGTCTTTTTTCTTTTCTTTTCTTTTCTTTTTTTAAAGATTTATTTTATTTATTTATTCCACCCCGCCCCCTTCATTGTTTGCAGTCACTGTCTGCTCCCTGTGTCCATTTGCTGTGTACTCTCTGTGTCTGCTCGTCTTCTCTTTAGGAGGCACCAGGAACTGAACCTGGGACCTCCCATGTGGGAGAGAGGTGCGCAATCGCTTGCACCACCTCCACTCCCTGCTTTGTTGTGTTTCTCATTGTGTTTCCTCTTTGTGTCTCTTGTTGTGTCATCTTGTTGCGTAGCTCACCATGCCAGCCTGTTGCATTAGCTCGCTGTCTTGCTCGTCTTTCCTAGGAGGCACTGGGAACCCAACCCAGACCTCCCATGTGGTAGACGGGAGCCCAATCGTTTGAGCCACATCCACTTCCCAAGCAGCACTGTCTTTTGCTCCCGATTTCCCCCTCCTCTTTGGCTCTCCAAATCCTCCCTATCTCTTAAGACCCTAGTCAGAGCCCACCTCCTCTAAGAAACCTTCCCTGATCACCCCAGCCTACAGTGATCTCTCTACTTTCTGAATTCTAGTAACAATTATAATTACCAAAGAATTGTGAGCTGTCTTATAGCATGTCATTGTCTAGAATGATACTTTAAAGACTTTACTGTTACATGTTTACAGTTTGTCAGCTCTTTGAGCCTAGGCCAGATCAGAGACGGGGTCTGATATTTTTGTGTCCCTCCAGGGGCTGGCATAATGCCTGGCACATAATAGTACCTTGGTAAATGTTCGTGGATTAGAAAACTGTGGAAACATGATTTTAATGTAGAAAATGGCTGGGGCCTCTGAGTGTGAGAGTTCCCGCAGTAGAGGTATTCTGAATGCACCCCTTCCGTGAGCCATCAGCACTCGACCTAAGTGTCCAGGATGACTGTGGGTAGCATTCCTCTACTACAGATACCTGGTCTCCTACTGAAGGACTCTTTTCCCCCCAAGGGGTGGGGATGGAAAAGGGTAGGAAAGAGAATGGAGAAGGGGGGAGAATGTATATCTTTGACTGAGGGCTGTGACTTTCAAGGGAAAGTTTCCTGGGTCGCATGGCTTAGTGAAGTAGAAGTGACTGTGTCCCACTTCTTATATCCCCCTGGGGGCCGGAGGGCGGGCCAGAAATGCCTTCAGAGATGATTTAGAAGCCACATTTGAGAAACTAGTGTCTCCACTCTACAGTCACTGCTCATTTGGAATTCACAATAACATAGCTGGAGATTACATTTTCTGCCAGACTTGGGTCTGAATGGCATTTGGCTATTTCCCAAACATCCTGCCCCAACCTTTAAAAGCCCAAGATTCACCAATATTGAAGCTATTAAAAAGAATGTAAAGGCCTTTTGAGTTATGGGAGGAACTTTGAGATAAGTTCAGAGCCTCATTCTTTGAAAGGCAACACCCTTTGAATACAAGCATTCTTGGACTTTGTTAAAAGGGGAGGGAATGTCCTTCCTTTAGACTATACTATAATAATCACATCTGAGAATATAGAAAATACTGCACAGTTAGGCTCTCAACTCTTCTCTGTTTTCTGGCTCTTTTTTTTTTTTTTTTTGGTTTCCCTGATGGGCCAATGCTGTGTCTTAATACTAAGTATACATCTCCCAGCAACCATAACTACAATAAGTGACTATTGGATGGATAGATGGATGGATAGATACTCATTAGATACTTTCCTAAACAAACAAACAAACAAACAAGCCCCAAATCCTAATTTTTTAAGTGTTTGCTATATCCCAGGCACATGCTAAGAACTTTGCTGATATTATCTAATTCCTAAAGATGTATGTAAATGTGGAAATCACATAGGGAAAAAATAATTTTATTAGGTGAATGCTAAGGCCTCTTCCAGGTATAAGATTCTTTGACAATGTGGCATTGGGGAAACTAGGATATTGAGGTGGGGCTTAGGAACCTAACACTTAGAAGCAGAAATCAAAATAATATTATTAGCTACATTTTGCTAAGCAGTTTCTGTGTGCTGCTGGTATTTTTTCATTTATTCCTTGTCAACAACCCTATGATATAGTTACTACTACTACTAACTCCATTTTCAGATGAGGAAACTGAGGCAGAAAGATTAAATGGCTTGCCTGAGAAGTAGAGCTGTTGGCATTCAGGTCTGTTGACTCCAAAGCCTGTGCCTGAGTAGGTCTAGATGCCTTTCTGTGGGGCTGTAAGGATACAGGTGAGCTGGGTGGGAAGGAAAGCATTGTCATGGGAATGGCAGGGTCTGAAGGGTGGGGGTGGTATGCAGGGCAGTCGGGGTTGAGGAAAGTTCTAGAGACAATCCCAGGTCTACAGGAGCTTCTGAGCCCCGCAGGAGGCTGGGCTCCTCATTCCATTCAGCTGCACTTGGTAAACCTCAGCTTAGCTCCTTCTGTGTCCCCTCAGGGAGGGCAGGACAGGATGTTCTCTGAGTTCCAGCAGCAGGACTACTCGGGAGCAGACTACAGAGCTATGATTAGGGTTTAAAAGTCTGTGGTTGCCAGGCACAGGTGCTGTCTCACCCTTTATAGCCATATGGCTGGAGAGATGTTTTCTTTTCTTTTCTCTTATTAGCTTTATGACCCCAAACATATTCTTGCTTCCCCCTCCCCCACAGGCGGTATCAGGGATTGAACCTGGGACCTTGTACGAGCAAAGCAGGTGTTCAACCACCAAGCTACACCTGCTCTGCCCTAGAAGGCTTTCTATTGAGTTTTAAGGTAATCCAAACTGGTTTGATTGGGTGGAGCTGGGTGAGGGCATTTCATTTCTTGGGTTTAACTTGCTTAAGTTGCCCTATTCCCAGGTCTAGTGGCTCCTTGGGAGGATGGCAGGATGGTGACTAGGAGCACAGATTTAGGCTGCAGAGGGGACTGGCTTCATGTTCCAGCTCTACTGGAAGTGCCAAAGGACCTGGGGCATGTGACTGGACTTCACTGAGCCTCGATGTTCTTATCTGTAAAATGAGAGAGAACCACTACCTGGCTCAATGGGTTGTCCCGAAGATGGAATGAGAACGCTTACGAAGTACTCAGCACTGTTCCTGGCACAATGTTATCCCATAAGCTTCCCAGTAGACCTAGGACTACTGAGCCTGGGAAGAGGGCACCAAAGAGTCAGGGGTTATGAAGGCAGGCTTTTCTCCTTTTTTTTTTTACCGGGAGGTCCCAGGTATCGAACCCGGGTCCCTCCATATGGGAGATGGACGCCCAACCATTTGAGCCACATCCGTCCCCCCCAGGCTTTTCTCCTTAGACAAACTTGGAGGTAAAGGGAAAAGAGAGCTTGTTGTAGCTGAAGGATCCAGTTTGGGGTTTCTTTTTTTTTTTTTTTTTTTTTTTACCGGGAGGTCCTGGGGATCGAACCCGGGTCCCTCCATATGGGAGACGGATGCCCAACCAGTTGAGCCACATCCGACCCCCTGGGGTTTCTTAAAATGGTAGAAATCAAGATTTTAAGGATTGGAAAGCAGTCTGAAAATCCTCTAAGACTGAGAAGAAGGCAATAATTATGTAGTCTGAGGGTGAGAAAGACAGAGGGACAAGATGTCCTCCACAAAACACCAATCCTAAGAAAGGATAGTTTTGATGGGGGTGCCTGGCAGCCCAGCTGGAGGTAAAAAGTTACCCCACCAACACTTGACTCAATTCTTCATTTCCCCTAGAGGTGTTGGCCGTGATTTAGGAATGGGTGGAATGGGTCCCAGTTGCCCTAACCTGGTTATACTGACCTGTGTCTCATGCATGATCTGGCACAGAAATAAAAGGAAGGGTACACAGATTTGGCCCCGTTAGTTCCTTGGCAGCATTGCTCCATCCTCCTTAGACAAGATGGAGAAGCCAGGGCTGGAAACTCATCACTCCTGTCTAAGAGGTAAACATCCACAACCCAAATTACAGTTGGGAAGAACTGCATGCATCTCAAGTAACTGGGCAATTACCTCCTAATTAAGCTGTCATTAATTTGTTTTCTGAAGGTGACAGCATAGTACTTGGTAGGTGTGCCCGGTCCTGCTTGTCACTAAGATGTTGAAAATTAAGGAACTCTTCCAACTGATTAAATATAATAGCCTGATTTTTTAAACATGATGAGATCTCCAAAGCCTTTTTAGCTTTGGAGCACCTGGAGGGATTGCAGGGTTTTTATTTTGGGTCCTGTTTTTCCTGGAAAAGGAAGCACCAGGAGGGGAAAAGACACAAGGCCAAAAAAGATCAGTGTTTTCCAAAGTGTGGTCTATGGATCACTCTTTTTTTTTTATTTTTTTTTAAAGATTTATTTATTTACTTTCTCCATTTTAAACCCCCCCTTCCCCATTTGCTGTTTTGTGTCCATTCGCTGAGCAATTCTCTGTGTCTGTTTCCTGCCATCTCTTCTCATCCTCCTCCTCCAGTCTTCACCAAGACTTGATCCTGGAGACTTCCGATGCAGGAGACAGTTATTCTGCCGCCTGCGCCACCACGGCTCCTGGCTTCTGCAGCTTTCGGAGCATCTTGTCTTGTCTCTCCCCTGTTACGTCATCATCCTGCTGCATGGCTCCCGGGGCCCTACAGCTCAGCAGCACACAGAGCCTGGCAGCCCATGCGCCTTCTATATATATATATTTTTTATTTTACCGGGAGGTCCCGGGGATCGAACCCAGGTCCCTCCATATGGCAGACGGACGCCCAACCATTTGAGCCACATCCGCCCCCCTATGGATCACTCTTGTATCTGAATTACTTGCTTATTAAAAATGCAACTTCCTGGGGTCTGCATCATTCCTGAGTCAGAAATTTCTCAAGTGATTCGTATGAACACCCAGGTCTGAAAACCTCAGGCCTAGAAGTCTTCTGGGGATACTGACAACATTATGAAATGAAGTACATGAACAACTAAAACACCATTTCAGCCAATAGTTTCTATACCCATCCCAGAAAACCTTTTACTTTCTCATCCAGCAGGGTAAAGCTTGACTTTTCCATACCTACCCTCCATCCCATCTACAGATGGAGGTGCAACTAGAAAAATGGCCCATAGACCAGAATCAGAGGGAGAAGGAACAGCATGCCTGTGTGTAAATCAATCCCCAGGCCATCAGAGGTTGAAATCTTAGTTCCACCTCCTTGGTCTCAGGTGTTGTAATGGCCAAACCCTTTAACTGCTGATAATGAAGTTGAACATAAGTGATCTCCAGAAACGGTTCACACGTGGCTCCCAGGTTCTTGAGAAACCACAAGTGATTGGCAAATGTGTCTGTTGCAGACACAAACTCAAACAAACAGCACGTTTCCTTCAAGAGCTCCCCACAACAGTGGCTGCACACTTGAAAGTAGAGACCAAGAAAGAAGTCTGCTTTTCCCTTCCCCCACAGCTTCTTCCCCTTTCTGACATCAGAATTTTTGCTGACATTAAGAAGTCCAGCCTGGGGGAGAAGAACTATTGATAAAGAATAGTTCCCCTCCGAGGCTCCCCTCCAGAGGCCATTGCCCTCTCAGAGCTGGTTACAAACCTTCCTTTTTACTCGCTTCAGGAAGCCTGGGGGCCACAAGGCTCTGAACAGACTGGGACTCCTGAGGCTTTGCATTAAAGTGACTCTCAAATGTCTGTGTTCTCTGGTGAGAGAAGGCATGCTGAGCCCCGCCCATGGAAGGTTCTGAGTCACAGGCAGCCCAGGTAATTCTGAAGCAGGTGGTAGTGAATAGCTCCCTTTTTTGTTGTTTGAATAACAGCTTGAATGCGATATATTTAACATACCATACAATTCACGCATTTAAAGTGTAAACTCAGTAGTTTTTAGTATATTCACAGAGTTATGCAGCCATCATCACAATCAGTTCTAGATTTTCATTACTCCAAAAAGAAACCCCTCACTCCTCAGCTGTCACCCCTTCACCCTCCAGTCCCCCAGCCCTGGGTCGTACATGACCTTCCAAATTAATTGAGGAGGGTTTCCTCCATTTTTGGAGTTTCATTCCTCAGTCCTAGCCAGCCAGGGCTGCTTTCTCCCAGCTGGGAGCCTGGAGCTCTCCCCCACTCCTTCTCTGTGTTTACCTCCCCTCCCTCTCCTGAGGTCTACCACAATAGAGCAGCTGAAATGACAGTTTGGAAATGTCCTTTATTGTGAAAACTCAATGGCCTTTGTCTGTGGGATTTGAAATTTTGATGCAAGTGTTGGCAGTCAAGAGTTAGGGAGGGGGAGGGGTAAGGACTGGGGAGAGTAAAGCCTTCCACTGATTCCCAAAGTGAATCATCTCAACTCTGTGTTGTCTCCGTTTTTGCACCCATAAAATGGGGAGAATCTCTCTGAATTCCATCTCAGTGAGGGTACTGTGAAGATGAAGCAATCTGTATTTGTTAGAACACTTTGAGATCTTGGATTAAAGGCTTTACTGAGGCATAAGGTATTATTATAACAATAAATTATTTAATAGCAGGGTGAGGCCACTGAAGCAAAAATTGGTGGGGCCAGAAAGGAGAGGCTGTGAGCTGTGGACAGGCTGCAGCCTAGAGCCCTTGGGCCCCAGACGTAGATTTTTATTCTTGGCGGTGAGATTGTATTTCCTCACAACTTTTTTTTTTAAGATTTATTTATTTACTTTATCCATTTTAACCCTCTCCCCCCGGTCCCCCCCATTTGCTGTTTTGTGTCCATTTGCTGGGCAATTCTGTGTCTGTTTCTTGCCCTCTCTTCTCATCCTTCTCCTCCAGTCTTCACTGGGATTCGATCCTGGGGACCTCTGATGTGGGATAGAAGTGTTCTGCCACCTGTGCCATCTCAGTTCCTGATGTTTGGTGTGTCTCTCTCCTGATACATCATCTTGCTGCGTGGCTCGGCGGGGCCTGGCGGCACGTGTGCCTTCTATATATTTATTATTTATTTTTAAAAATTTTACTGGGGGGTCCTAGGGATCGAACCCAGGTCCCTCCATATGGCAGATAGACGCCGAACCATTTGAGCCACATCTGCCTCCTCCTGCAGGGAGGAAAGATTTCAGGGGGTCCGTGAGCTTGAATTGAAAAAAATAAACTTATTATATTTTCTCTGACCTCTGATGTTGAGTGTCATAAAACTATCGGCTGCTACATTCTGAGAAGGGGTCCGTGGTTTCCACTTGACTGGCAAATGGGTCCATGGAACAAAAAAAAGGTTAAGAATCTCTGCTTTACTGAGTGCTCCCTACACGACTTCCACCATAAGGAGACTACAATGTCTTTAGGAAATAAGCTATATAAATTAAAACAATTAGAAACAGTGCAAGCCATTACAATCAAGTTCTGAACTGAGTGTAACCCAAGTTAAAAAGAAAGCAGGATAGGTGGTTACCAGCAGCGCTCCCCCATTGTGAATCTCAGCACTACCCCCCACTAGTTTTGTGATTTTCCCTGCAATTCAAGTAAAGGGCTTGGACTCATGGCTGGCACACAGTAGGCACTTAAATGTAGCACCTATCTGGGCTCTTGTCCGGCTCTGCTTTTGCTGGATATCTAATCTTGGCCAAGATGCTCCATCCCTCAGTACCCTACCTGTAACATGGGGATAAGGATGCCTCCTACCTTACCAGGGGGCCTAAAGGATGGAGGAGAGGATGTCTGTAAGGAGCACAGGCCCTGCACATGGTGGGCACTCACTCATTAACCACTGCGTTAAAACTGTGAGTGTCCTTGAGGAGTGAGGGGCGCACTTCCTGGAGGCGTAGTAAAAGGCAGGGGGCTTCTTTGAGAGCTGGAATTTCAGGTGGGCCGGAAGCTCTAGGATTTGCACGATCAGAGAATCGGGAACCATGGCGGAGGCTTGAGGATGGGCTGAAAGGCAGGAAGGGGCTGGAGCTTCTCACTTCTTCCTCCAGCACAAGCCTGGCCGGCTGCATTTGGTAGAGGCTCAACGGCTGTCTACCTCCGATCCCCATTCCGCAATCTCCGCTCTCTCTTTGGAGGGGCGATCTGGGGCCCTGAAGCAGCGCAGCGCGAACAGACCTCCCCCCCCCCTGAGGAATGTGGGCCGGCTCCCAGGGCCCGCCAAGTTGAGCGCCTACCGCGTCCCCCGCACAGGCGAGAGTACAGCTTGGCAGTCTTCACCCCACCCTCTTCCAGGATCCGGTTTCAAAGTCACCTGAAAGCCGTTTCCTCTGCGGGCCCGCCCCTCCCTTTCCCTCGGCTCCCAGTAATTCACCTGGAGCCTGCCTTCTGTGTGTGTGTATTGTTTTTACTAAGAACTCTATAGACCGTTTACTATACACACTTGTCTACACCCGGATAAGGTTCTGAGATCCTTCTCCCAAGGAACTGGTGACCTTAGCCAGTGTGTGTGTGTGTGTGTGGGGGGGGTCGTTCCTCTTCTGGGGTTCACCCTGGGCTTCCAGCTTGTGCTGGAACAGGATCTTTTTTTTTTTTTTTTTCCTTCAGTACCTTTATTGATGAATTATTACGGTTTTAAAAATGTATATCCTTGCTCAAAATCCAGCCTGGTTGTATTGAGTGTCCTTCCCCTTCCCCCACCTTCCGCGTACCTGCCATCCATGCTATGACCACGCAAGAACATAAACACTGAGGGCTTTCTGTCTGTTTCACGAAAACGGACTTCTCTAACCCACGGTTTCTGCATCTCATTCAGCCCTTTGGTGGAACTCCCTCCAAGTACTCAGCTGCTTCATCTCTTTCCACTCAGTTTCTCAGAGGTTTGGGTTTACGTTTGTAAAGGGTCATGGGGACCGAGTCTCGGTGAGGAATTCAAGACGTGACTTTCTGACTCAGAAAGGCCGAGGTGACTGGCTCTGGTAGATCTGGGCCCCTAACTCCAATCCCAACTAGGGACACTTGAGAAAGCCTTCTTTCCCTAAATAGGGACTTTGGGGCGGCGCCCTCTCGGGAGGCGGTGAAATCGGGTCTGCGACGCCTACCACGTGCGTCTTTGCGGCTTAGAGCGTCTAGGGTACCCCGGAGGCTCACCTTTCCGCCCGACTGACACCGCCAGGCCGCGCGCTCGCCCCACCTACGGGCGTTAATCTTTAGGGCGCGGGATCCCCGCCGCCGCCACCGCAGCCTTTACGCCGGCCCCAGCTCGCAGCGCCGCGAAGTTTCCCTGGGCCCCAGCGGAGCCGCCAATTGCTGGATTCCAGCCGCGGGGCTGAGTCTCCACCCACTGGAAAAATTCCTGGTTCGCCCCTCCCTCCCTCCTCCCTCCCTCCCTCCCTCCCGCGGCGGCTCCGGCTCCGCTCGGCCCCGACTTCCTGCCGCGCGCTGGGAAGCCGCGCGCTGGCTGGGGTCCCTGGGGCCGTGCTAGCAGCTGGCCGCGTCGCTGGCGGCGAAGGCGGTGGCAGCGGGCGGCAGCGACCGGCAGCCTCAGCCCCTTCCGAGGGCGACTTTCAAACTTGCGCCGGAGTCTTGGCGGCACCTGGGCAGCCGAGCGCGCTGTGCGCGTCCGGACCCCGCGGGGCTGTGACCGCTCGGTGAGTGTTCCTCGGCTCTTTCGCTCTACCTGTGCAGTTCGGGGAGGACTCGTGCTCGGAGTCGGGAGGCCCCTACCCAGACCTCCTGGGGCGCACGCTCCAGCCCCGCGGCGGGTGAGGACCGAGGACGACTCCGGGCTATTGGCTCCTCCTAGCGCGACTCTCTCAGTGCAGGACTGGTGCGCGGGAGGGTCGTGCGAGTAGACATTTTCTGTCCTTTTTGCCCCCACGCCGGAAACAAAAGGAGAGAATGCATCGGGTGGCTCCCAGGCTCAGTTTGAAAGCTGAGGAGCGTGCTTCCACCTCCTTCGCTTGCGCTCCGCGCTCGGCCGCTTGAGGGTTGTCCTTGTCTCAGACTGTGGGCACAGGCGGGGTAGACTCTGCTGGGGAAGGACCGGGACCTCTGGTCGTGGGTGCCCAAGAGGCGCCCGCGGTCTGTTCCGGGTTGGGGTGCCACACGGGAGTCCGAGCTGCATGCCTTGGAATGATTAGAATGGGTTCCAGAAAGGAGGTGCCGGGGAGACGAAAGCACAGAGGCCACTGGGAGCCACTGTCTGCCATGACCTCGCTCACTCCTAGAATCGTTTTGGTTTTTTGCACACTTGAAATTTTCAAGACCTTTTTTAGGTAGCTACTTTTACTTTTTGGAGCTACTTTTGAAAACAAAAGGAAGAACGGGGTAAGATATATAAGGGTGGGAGGCTGGAGAGGGGAGGCCTTGGTGAGTGGGTGTGGGCGGGTGTTAGGAGCCCTCATAAGAGTTTCATCCTTGAGGCCACTGGCTAAGCTGTTGGCTGATGAAGGGGGCTATCTCCTGCTCTGGGCCACCCGTGGAGGCATCCCAGACTGCATAAGCCTCTAGGGAACTCTGGGCTGAGGAGGGGGCTCCCCAGCCTTCCCAGCCATGCCCCTGCATGAGCCCAAGCACATTGCTCAAGAAATAATAAGAGGGGAGAATACTGAGCACACCAGCTGCCTCACCTTGGGGGAAAGTGCCTTTGCAGCCCCTCCTCTGGGAGGAGTTCTAAGTGGCCCAGCAGGGAGTGACCACCCCACACTTCCTCAGCAGGAAACCTAGGGAGTTAGAACCCAAAGAGGTGCATACAAGAAGCCTCTTTGCTCTGTTATCCACCCCTCCTCTCATGTACAACTGCTGCCAATGCTTCTACCTCTACGCCTCCTACTCCCTTCCTGGAGGGTGGGGCTACCCCTTGGCTCCCTGGGTATCTTGCTCTGGGAATGGGCCAGGGAGTCTCGATAGGGTGAACCCTAAGGCCAAGTCATGGCGATAGAAGAAGTGGTTTAAGAGCTGCCACGAAGTTCTTTCTCCTGCCTTTGTCACAAGCGATGCAGCAAGGAATAGTGGAAAGAGCACTCAATTGGGAGTCCAGGACAGGTCTTTGCCTGAGTTTTAGTCGAGCTCTACTGCATGGCCTCATTCAGATAGAGTTGCTTGGGCTAGAAGGTCCCTCAGCTTAGCCACCTTGATTTACACATGAAGGCAGCAGGACCAGAAAAATTAAGTGACTTGAGCTGGTCACTCTTGGCTGAGTAGGGACCAGAACTCGGATTTCCTCCCTCTGTCTAATCCGTGCTTTTTCAACATGACCTGGGCAAATCACTTAACTTTTCTGACTCAGTTTCCACACAAGTAAAGTGGGGTTACTTGCCTGCCCTTCCTCAGAGGAGCCGTGGTAGGTAAGGATCAAAGGAAGCCACATGAGTAGAAGGTATTCCACAAACTTCTGCAAAACAAAGGGCTTGCTGTTGCTAGGGGGGGGGGTACCCTCAAGGGCTTTACCCTTTACTCTGTAAAAAGATGGTAGATACCAGGAGCCAGTAGTGGAAGTTTACGCCCTGGCTTATAATATCTCAGCTCCAGAGTAAACATTTGCCTTACTAAATCCACAACTATCCCAGGGTCACTGTGTTTACGCGGGAAGAGGCCAAAGGCCGTGGCCTGAGGGATGACCTGGGCAGGAGGGGGCAGAGGGGCAGCATTCCAGGTATGGCTCGCCCCTCCACCACCATCATCCTTTCAGCACCCAGGCTGGCCCCTGCACTGGAGGCTAATGGTAAAGCCAGCTGGCTGTGCTCTGTTGTGTTGGAGGTTGAGGAGACTCTGGGCATCGGGAGGGTGGTGGCTTTGCAGCTGCCCTCAGGACTGTCTTCTGCTTCCCATCTGTGCCCTCCTCCCCCATCCCAGGCTGCCCCTCTGGCCCAGGCCACTGCTGTTCCTCCTCTCTGGCCAGCTCTATGTCCACAGGCCTTTGTTCCAGGCTGCAAGCCTGCCCTCCTCTGCCCTCTCCAGCAGAGCCCTCAGGCAGGGGCCCTCGCAGCTGGAAATCACTACTGCTAGCAGGAAGGCTCTGCTGGAGCCGCTTATTCCCTCTTGTCAGGCTTATCTTGGGATCCCCAGCTCACCTCCAGCCAGGTCCTCTGACTGTCTTTTCTCAGCATTCCTTCCCTTAAGTGAATGGATCATCCTCATTTTCTTCCTACACTCATGCCTCTTAGTTCTATTTTAAAGTAATCATTGATGCAGTGATTATTTAGCATCTAGTCTATGAATGCTAGGTGCTGGGGACATGCCAGTGAACAAAACAGACAACAGTCAGTATCCCCTTGGAGCTGACGTCTTAGTGGGGGAAGCTGATGGTAAACAAGATAAAGAAGGGAAGTAGCATGTCTCTGACGAGCAGAGAAACATGATAGGGAAGGTGGTTGTGAATTGTGGAAATGGCCAGGTGACCTTCTAGATGACATTTAGAAGCTTCCTTGAGGAAGGTGTTTTCCTTTTTTCTTGATTTCCTGCCCTTGAAACCCAGTTCAAGCAACCCAGACCCCTGCCTAACTGGAATTCTGGTGAGGCTGCTCCTGGACGTGCGATTCCAACTGGCAGCAAAGCATGGCGTTGAGATGCAGGGTTTGGAGTTGGGACACACCTGAGCTCAAATCCCAGCGTTCCAGCTTACTAGCCCTGCAGCCTTTTGATCTGGTGCAAAACTCCTTTGAGCTGGTGTTTCTCACCTGTAGAATGGAGTTAATCATCAAACCTATTACCTTTGGTATTGTGGAATGAACAATGAGATGCTGTATGGTAAATGCTTAGCAAAGCCTAGAGATGTATGTATTCAGTAAATGGCCTTTTATTATTATTGAACCAAACTATACATGGGTAGCACAAGATAGTTGTTTTTTGTTGTTTCTTTATTTTTCTTTGATTTTGTTTTGACTTGTTTTTAGCACAAGCTATTTAGTGCCATTGCTGAGGACTCCAGATGAAAAACTTACATTTTAGCTATTAGGTGGGAGTGGGGAAATTAGGAGGGAGATGAAAATAGAAATCCTAGTTAGCGAAGACTTCAGTTGACACTCTTCTACCCTAGATTCCTGGTTGAGGATTGGGGACTCCTGGGTATGTGTTGCCCCCTCTGGTGATAGAGGGACATTCCCTCGCTCTGGAATTCCCCCTGCTTCCCAGGAGCCCTGGCAAATCACACCCTGGTGTCTGGCTTCTCTACCCAGCCTCAGTCTTGCTCTGGGAAGGCTAGCTGCTCCTCCCTGCAATCTCAGGAGTTATGTTTTTCTGGAGGGGAGAAGGTGTGAGGAAAGGGAGGGAGAGGGGCAGGAGGGAGCTGGGCGAATGAGGGGTGGGCTGTTCTAGGACAGCCTGCAGAGGGGGCATATGGATTCTGATGGAGGCTCTGAGGCAACCCCGCAAAGGGTTTCAAAAGGGTTCCCCACGGACCAGAATTTAGAGTAACAGAATGAGAGTGGGCTGGCTGTCCTGGCTGCCAGAGGAGTCTCTTCCCCTCCTAGCTGGAACCACAGACATCAAAGGGAGGAGCCTAATCTAAAATACTGCTGTCAAAAGTTGTGGTGAGTGGTTTCCTGGGGGCCCTGCCCTGGCTCAGGAAGCGCGGGGTGGGTGGAGGGGAGTAAGGCTGAGGGAAGTGGTCATCAGCCAGACCACTCCCTCGGAGGGCCCTGCTGCAGGGCAGCCAGGCAGGCCCTGTGGTGAAGGAACTTTCCGGGCTGCCACTTGGTGCCCAGAGACAAGGGTGAAGCTAAGATGTAATCTGGCCTCAGAGGAAGTTGCAAAGAGGGCCCTGAGCACTCTTGTGATGAGAAGTTTGGGTGGCCTCAAGTCAGAGGAGAAAAAAAACTGGGCAGGGTGGATGAACCTTGACCAGAAAGAAGCCCTCCTAGACACACTGGTGGTCCCTTCTGGGTGATAGCTGTCTGGAGATAAAGACTGGTTGTCTTAATCTGCTCTCTGTTCTTTCTCCTTATTTTGATTAGAAACCCTCTGAGGGCAGGAACTATGCTCGACTCATCTTTGTGGCCACCTAACATCAGGAACCAGGCAGGGTGTGATGAGCAGGGTCCCATCCTGATGGTAATCTGGGTTGGTGCTTTCATCTGCTCCAGCTTTTGTTCTAGGGGGTAGGGGACAGAAGATAGTGGTGATTAAGCCCAGCCCTGGGTAGGCTGTTGCCATCTGGGGATCTAAGCAAGAGAGAGAGCTAGGCTTGTTACAGCTCTCTTGCCGGCCTTTGGGGGAGGGAACTCTGATTTAAGCTCAAGGAATGAGTTTTAAGGACTTGTACCGTATTGCCCCTTGAGCATGCTCTGGGCTGAATGCAGGACCTGATCAGGGTTCTGCTGGGTGTGATGGTGGCTGCGGATGCACAGTTTGAGAGTCCTAGAAGTTGCTTTGGACATGGCTGGGGTTCGGGTTGAGAAGGTAAGGGAGGGACGCAAGAAGAGTGAAGGCTGTTTTGCCGTAGTAATGGGACCCCAAGGAGAGAGATGGGGTCTACAGGTACTGGAAACTTAAAAAAAAAAACATGTCTATTTTACTCCCCAGGCTGTGAGCTGTGTATGTGTGTAAATCAGAGGTTCTTGAGCAATAGATGGGCAAGTACTTCTTGAAAGGAAAAGGGAACCAATATTCATGCAGCTTCCATCTGCCCTGCTCAATGCTATATCACCAGTGTCTGCCAGCTAGTAGGGCTCCAGGAAATACTTGCCAAATAAGTAAAACCTTCCTTTGTGATGAAACCTTAGGATCAAAGAAGTATTCACTCTCTTCACAAATGGTCTAGTCCTGTCTGAAAGTGCCCAGGATGTAGGATTCTAAGAAGTTAACCTGTGGTCAGTTACTCTGATACCTTGTTCCTCCAGTGTGGAAAAGTGTCTGGGTACCTAGTGTCATTGGCTTGGTCTTCTGGCGTGCTGTAGAGTTTGTCTTCCTGCAAGTTGGGCCCAAATTGTACAGGCGAGTGTGGAATAGCCTTGCATGTGGCTCATTTGATATTCTATAACAGCTCTCCTATCCTGAACTCTCCCAAAGTTGGCCACCCAGCAGCCTTGCTTATCTGTACGTAGCCAAGGAGGCCTTGGAACAGCCAAGGAACTCACGTTTTCTTCCTGCCAGCACCCTCAGAGCCTGTTTAACTCAGACATATAAGCCGCCAAGCACACAAACAGATAAGGAACAAGTAATAGGGGCTGAAAAGACTAGCAGGGAGAGGACAGAGGACCACACACAGTGCCAGTGAGGGTTGACAGTAAGAGCGGCATTGGAGCTGGGGGTGGGGGTCATTTATTTAGGGGGAATGGCCGAGGACACCTTGTTCCTCTGGGGACCATCAGTTTGATAACTGATGCTTTGCTGGTAATTGTGTCATCAAGGATAGGTTAAATTATATTCCCTGACTCCCTATAGAAAGGCAGGGAGTTCTAAAAAGATTCCTAATCCAATTGGCTAAAATTGTAAAAAATGTTAATACTTAGGACATAATACCACTCATCCTCTCAACAAGGCAAGCTAATCCTCTCAAATAGGCTGTACTACCCCCATTGTACAGATGAGGAAACTGCCCCAAGCTTGGTAACTTGTCCAGGATCCCTGAGCTAATACTTGGCAGAGATGCGGTTTGAACTTCAGAACAACTGGAGCACTGCTACCCTGACTGTTTGTAAAGCCTATACTCTCTTTTTTTCGGACAGCTCTCTCCCCAGAGGGTCCAGCTAGCCAAGATTTTACTGTATTACAGTGGAGCCGTGATGGATATAACTTCAACTCAGTGCCACCCATGCAGATTGCCATTTACACCAAAGGGCACTTGCCACCTCAAAACAAGAATGTTTTCAGTGCATTTACATTTTAAGCATTTACCTGGGTGCTGTTTATGCTACCTGGGTGATACACAGCACCTTCCAAGACCTGAAAATGACTGGGAGGAGCTGCAATCTAAAAAATCCCAGGCCTCTTTTTATCAAGAGATTTTTTCCCCCCTTGTTTTGGTTCTGGCTGCTGGTGAAAGCTGCTGCATGGTAAATCTTGGTCCTGGTTGTTTGAGTTAGTCCCCGGGGTATCTGGGGCCTGCTCTGTGTAGAAACCCTCGCCCTGTATTTGCTCCATCCAGATCTGGCCAATGTTAGTTTTACCTTATTTACTTCTCTCATCTTCTTTAGATAGAAAAATGTTACAGATGCAATTGAAGCTTCCTTTGTTTTTCTCCCTAATCCTTTTCTCTTTACTCCCTCTGCAGAATTAACCACTTTCCCAAATATGGTGTTGTTAATTCCTGCATGCTTTGTATATTTGTTAATGTTACCATAAGTAATTTATAGTATCTTGCTGTTTTTAAATTTTATGTGTATAGTATCATGTTCATGTCCTTCTTGAATTTACATTTTTTACTTACTATTGTTTTCTAGATTTATTCATGCTAATATATTTAAATCTAGCTAGTTCACCTTAGCTGCTATATAGTGTCTATTGTATAATTATATTATACTTCCCCTTTTGATGGACATTTAGGTTGTTTCCATTTCTCATCACTATAAATAATACTGTACTGCACACCCAGGTACTAGTCTTTTCTAGCTATATGCCAGCAGCGGCGTTACTGGATCATAAGGTGTGCTTTTCAAGATACTGCCAAGTAATGCCCCCAAATGATTTGTAACCAGGTTATACTCTTACCAGGAAATAGCAGAGCTCCTATTTCTTTAACATTCAGTATTGTCTCTTCTAGTTTTTAAATTAGTACGTCTTTGATTACAGGTGGGGTTTGAACACTTCTCATGTTTGTTGACCAGTTGTATTTACTACTCTGTGAATCTTTGCCCTTTACATTAAGAAAAAGAATTTTTTTAAATCAGGTAATACATTTACATGATTCAGACTCCAAAAAGGGAATAGTGAAAAGTCTGCCCACCTGTCCCCCAGCCACCCAGCTCCCACTCTAAGACTTTTTATTTTATTTTTATTTTAAAGATTTATTTTATCTATTTCTCCCCACCCCTCTTGTTGTTTGCACTTGCTGTGTCTGTTTGTCTTCCTTGTTTCTTTTCGGGAGGCCCTGGGAGGCCCTGGGAGCCGAACCCGGGACCTCTGATGTGGGAGGGAGGGCCTAATCTCTTGAGCCATCTCTGCTTTTTTTTTTTTTAAGATTTTTAATTTTTATTTGTTTATTCCCCCCCTTGCTGCTTGTGCTTGCTGTGTCCATTTGCTTTTGGGTTTTTCTGGGTCTGCTTGTCTCCCTTTGTTGAGTCATCTTGCTGTATCGGCTCACTGAGCTGTGCAGACTGGCTTGCCTTCACCAGGAGGCCCCAGGAATCGAACCCGGGGTCTCCCATATGGTAAACGGGAGCCCAACCATTTGAGCCACAGCCGCTTCCCTGTTCCCTCTTCTGGTGTCTTTTATTGCATCATCTTGTCGCATCAGCTCGCTGCGCCTGTTCGCTGTCTTCTTTAGGAGGCACTGGGAACCTCTTCTTCCCGCTTTGTTGTGTTTCTCACTATGTTCCCTCTTTTTGTGTCTCTTGTTGTGTCAGCTTGCTGTGCCTGCCTGTCATGCCCACCCACTGTCTTCTTTAGGAAGCACCAGGATCTGAACCAGCAACCTCCCATGTGGTAGGCGGGAGCCCAGTTGCCTGAGCTACAATCCGCTTCCCTCTAAGACTTTCAATGTCAGTGATTCTTGTGTACCTTTTCAGAGATAATTCTGTCCTCTCATTTTTTAATAAGGTTGTCTTTTTCTTATTGATTTTAGGAATTTTAAATATATGTGTGTGTGTTATATAATTAATCTTTCATAGGTTATTTGCATTACAAATATCTGTAGATTATCTTAACTTTGTTAACATCTTAACATTTTAATTTTAATGTCAGAATTACCCATCTTTTGTACTATCATGTCTTTTTAAAAAAATCTTTTCTTACTCTGATTTTTAAAATATATATTCTAGTA
The DNA here is from genome assembly GCA_026826555.1 of Tolypeutes matacus. Taxonomy (NCBI): domain Eukaryota; kingdom Metazoa; phylum Chordata; class Mammalia; order Cingulata; family Chlamyphoridae; genus Tolypeutes; species Tolypeutes matacus. The sequence goes on along the minus strand of JAKSZT010054193.1, from coordinate 5,789,486 downwards.
TGTTTTCTTCTAAACTTAAAGTTTTGCTTTCTACTCTTGGATTTTAAATTCATCTGGAATTTTTTTTTTTAAATAACACTAGATCTCAGCCTGGCTACACATTAAAATTTCATGAGGAGCTTTTGGAGCTACCAGGGATTGAATCCAGGACCTAGTAGATGGGAAGCAGGCACTCAACCACTGAGCTACATCCGCTCCCCAGTGAGAGTTGGTTTTATCGATTGTTTGTTTTTGGAGGTACCAGGAATTGAACCCAGGACCTCATACATGGGAAGCTGGTGCTCAACCACTTGAGCTATATCTGCTCCCCCCGGGTGACTTTTTTTTTTTTTTTTTACCGGGAGGTACCGGGGATCGAACCCTGGTCTCTCCATATGGTAGACGGACTCCGAACCTCTTGAGCCACATCCGTTTCCCCCCAGGTGACTTTTATGTATAGCTAAGATAAGGTTGAGAACAGCTCAGCTTTGTAAGATGGAACTGATTTAATTTTTCCCAGAGGAATAGCCAATTTACCCAGCACCAGTTATTGAATAGTCTACATTTTTCCCACTGACGTGTTGCTTTAAGGTCATCTTATTTATTTATTTATTTATTTATTTTCACTTTTGTTGAGATCATTTTCAGATACCTTAAAATTCACCATTTAAAGTGTATAACTCAGAAATTTTTAGTATATTCAGAATTGTGCAACCATCCATACAATCTAATTTTTAAAAACAAATCAATTTTATTGATGCATATTAATAAAGCATACAATCCATCCAAAGTGTACAATCATTGGTATTTGGTATAATCACATAGTTGTGCGTTCATCGTTTCAATCATTATTAGAACATTTTCATTATTCCAATAGTAATAATAAACAAAAAACAAACACTCATCACCTCTCAATCTCTCTATGCTTTTCCTGCTATAACTAGCTGCTATTCTGTTTCTTTCTCTAGTTTATTTGTATTTATATTGTTTATAGTTAGAGTCAAGCAGTATGTAGTACCCTGTGTCTAGTTCCTTTCCCTTTGTGTATTTCCTTTTATTTTTTTACCCTTACTGGAAGATTATTAATATATTGATATATACTACTGTCCATAGTTTGCTTTGGTTGTATTTTTGCCTAATAGTAACATCTTGTAACATTAACATACTCAGTTTCAAAGAAAAACAGTCTTATACATGCAATATTACACATATTCATATTTTACACAAGGTTTCACTATACTATACTGTCCCATGTTACATTTTTTAGCTTTCCTTCTAGTAATATACATGGCTTTAGACTTTCCCTTTCAACCACTGTCATACCCATATAATAGCACTGCTAGTTAACAGACACTATGATGTGCTTTTACCTTTTCTATTCATTTCCAAAGATTAACAACCTTTTTACCAATTCTGCGCAAGTTAACACTGAGCTTTCCATTCTTTAACCTTATTCTATTTTCTGGTGGCCTATATTCTAGTTATTAAACCCATGAGTTTACACAATATATTTAGTCATAATAGCACAATCATACAGTATTTGTCCTTTTGTGTCTGGCTTGCTTCACTCAACATAATGTCCTCCAGATTCATCCATGTTGTTATATGCTTCACTACTTCATGTCTTCTTACAGCGGAATAATATTCCACAGTTTGTTTATCCATTCACTGGTTGATGGACACCTGGGTTGTTTCCATCTTTTGGCAATCATGAATAACGCTGCTATGAATATCAGTGTGCAGATGTCTGTTCATGTCAAGTATTTTGCCCATTTTTTAATCGGGTCATTTGTCTTTTTATTGTTGAGTTGTAGCATCTCTATATATCAAGGATATGTGATTTCCCATATTTTCTCCCATTGAGTCGGCTGCCTTTTCATCTTTTTGACCAAGTCCTTTAAGGTGCAAAAGTATTTAATTTTGAAGAGGTCCCATTTGTCTATTTTTTCTTTTGTTGCTCATGCTTTGAGTGTAAGATCCAAGAAACCACCATCTACCACAAGGTCTTTAAGATGTTTCCCTATATTTTCTTATCGTAGTTTTATGGTCCTGGCTTTTGTATTTTAGGCATTTGATCCATATTGAGTTGATTCTTGTATTGGGAGTGAGATAGAGTTCCTCTTTCATTCTTTTCGTTATGGATATCCAGTTCTCCCAGCACCATTTGTTTTATCCCATTAACATGGACTTGGTAGGTTTGTCAAAAACCAGTTGGCCGGGAGCTGAGGGTTTATTTCTGGACTCTCAGTTCTATTCCACTGATCATTGTGTCTATCTTTGTAGCTATACCAGCTGTTTTGACCACTCTAGCTTTGTAATGTTTCAAGGTCAGGCATTGAATGCCCTTCCACATCGCTCTTCCTTTTTAGAATGCTTTTGGCTATTTGAGTGCACTTTCCCTTCCAAATAAATTTGGTAATTGCCTTTTCTATTTCTGTAAAGTAGGCTGTTGGAATTTTGATTGGTATTGCATTGAATCTGTTAATCAGTTTGGGTAAGATTGACATCTACCTGGTATTTAGTCTTCCTATCCATGAACATGGAATGTCTTTCCATTTGGTTAGGTCTTCTTTGATTTCTTTTAGTGTTGTTTTGTAATTTTCTGACTATAGGGCCTGTACATCTTTGGCTAAATTGATTCCTCAGTATTGAGTCTTTTTGTTGCTATTGTAAATGGAATTTTTCCCCTGATTTCCTCCTCAGATTATTTAGTACTAGTATACAGAAACATTACTGATTTTTGCATGTTGATCTTGTATTCTGCCACTTTGCTGAACTCATTTATTAATTCAAGTAACTTTGTTGTAGTCAGGTCAGACTTTTCTAAATATAGGATCGTGTCATCTGTGAATTGTGAGAGTTTTACATCCTTTTTTCCTATTTGGATGCCTTTTATTATTTTATTTTCTTGTCTAATTGCTCTAGCTAGAACTTCTAGCACAATATTTTTTTTAAAGATTTTTTATTTATTTATTCATTTATCCCCCCCTTGCTGCTCATGCTCGCTGGGTCAGCTAACCACGCCGTGTGGGCGGGCTTGCCTTCACCAGGAGGCCCCGGGAACCGAACCCGGGGCCTCCCATATGGTAAACGGGAGCCCTACTGATTGAGCCACAGCCACTTCCCATCTAGCACAATATTGAATAACAGTGGTGGCAGTGGGCATCCTTGTCTTGTTCCTGATCTCAGAGGGAAAGCTGTCAATCTTTCCCCATTGAGTACAGCGTTGGCTGTGGGTTTTTCATATAGGCCCTTATGTCATATTTTGGAATTTTCCTTCTGTTCCTATCTTTTGAAGTGATTTTATCTAGAAAGAATGCTGGATTTTGTGTATGTAATGCCTTTTCTATCGAGCAATATGATCATGACTTACGATTTAATTTTTTTTTTTTTTTTTTGGAGGAACTAGGGATTGAACCCAGCACCTCATACATGGAAAGCAGGCACTCAACCACTGAGCTCCATCTGCTCCCCAATGAGTGTTGGTTTTTGTTTGTTTGTTTGTTTGTTTGTTTTTAGTAGATACTGGGGATCAAACCTGGGACCTTATACATGGGAAGCAGGCACTCAGCCACTTGAGCTACTTTCGTTCCTCCACAAACTAATTTTAAAACCTTTTCAATACTTCAGAGAGAAACCCTTTACCCATTTACAGTCATTCCCCATTTGCCTTACCCTCAGTGCTAGGCAACCACTCATATACTTCCTGTCTCTATGAATTTGCCTATTCTAGACATTCTGCATATATGGATTCTTACAATATGAAGTCTTTTGTGACTGACTTCTTTTGCACAGCATGATGATTTCAAGGTTCATCCACGTTGTTGCATATAACAAAAGTCCTTTTTTATTGCCCATTAATATTCCATTGGAATATTATTTTGTTTTGATCTCATCAGATGATGGACATTCGGGTTGTTTCTACTTTTTGGCTGCTCTGAACATTGGTATACAAGCTTTTGTGTGGATATATGTTTTCAGTTCTCTTGGGTATATACCTTGGAGTAGAATTACTGGTAGTATGGTAACTCTATGTTTAACCTTTTGGGGAACTGCCAAACTGTTTTCCAAGGCAGCTGTACCATTTTACTTTCCCAGCAGCAATGTGGGATGTTAAAATGTTATTGTCCATTTTTTCTTATTTTAGCCATCCTAATGGGTATGACGTACTGTTTTGTTGTGGTATTCTTTTGTGTTTCCCTGATGACTAATGATGCTGAGCATCTTTGCATGTGTATATTGGCCATTTGTATATCTTCTTTGGAGAAAGTCTATTCAAATCATTTACCCATTTTTTAATTGGGTTATTTGTCTTTTCACTGTTGAATTGTAAGTTGTTGTTTTTTTTTATATATGTTTTGGATATAAGTTCCTTGGCAAATATATGATTTGCAAAAAATTTTTCCCATTCTGTGGGTTGTCTTTTTCATTTTCTTGATAGTTCCCCTTGAAACATAAAGATTTTTATTTTGACAAAGTTCAATCTATTTTGTCTTTCATTCTTTGTACTTTTGGCTTCATATCTAAGGAACTATTGCTATGGTTTTGATTTATTACTCTTTTTTAGTTTTAGCTGTTATATGTAGGTCTGTGGTCCATTTTGAGTTATTTTATTTATTTATTTTTTTGTTTAAGGAAGTACAGGGGATTGAGCCCAGGACCTTGTACATGGGAAGCAGGAGCTCAACCAGTGAGCTACATCCGCCCCTCTTGAGTTAATTTTTGTATATGGTTTGAGACAACTTCATTATTTTGAATGCAGATATCTCGTTCTAGTATCATGTGTTGAAAGACTATTCTTTCCCCAATAAGTTGTTTTAACACCCTTATTGAAAATCCATTGACTATAAATGTATAGATTAATTTCTGGACTTTCAATTCTATTCCATTGATCTATATATCTATTACATGCCAGCACAATTGTGACTAATGTAGCTTTGTAGTAAGTTTTGAAGTTAGGGTGTGTGATTCTTCCAACTTTGTCCTTTTTCAACATGGTTTTGGCTATTCTGGTTTCTTCTGTTTCTAAATGGATTTTAACATCAGCTTATCACTTTTTGTAAAAAAAAAAAAAAAAAAACATTTGGGATTTTGATAGGGATTGTGTTGAATCTGTAGATTGCTTTGGGAAGTATTATCCTATTAAGAATATTAAGGGGGGTGGCTGTGGCTCAATCAGTGGGGCTCCTGTTTGCCGTGTGGGGGGCCCCGGGTTCGGTTCCTGGGGCCTCCTGGTGGGGGCAGGCCCGCGAGCGGTGTGGTTGGCTGACCCTGCGGGCGCGGGCAGCAGGGTGGGGATGGATGAATAGATGGGTGGGGTCTTTGAAAAAGGGAAAAAAAAAAAGAATATTTTCTAATCCATTAACATGGAATATCTTACCATTTATTTAGTCTTTAATTTCTATAATGTTTATAGTTTTCGGTGTACAAGTCTTATGTACAAGTCTTATACTTACTTTGTTAAATTTATCCCTAAGTATTTTTTTTTTTTTTTTGCTATTATGAATGGTGTTTTCTTAATTTCATTTTCAGATTGCTCATTGCAAGCGTATAAAATAACAATTGTTTTTTGTGTATTGATCTTATATCCTGCCACATTGTTGTACTCTATTAGTGCTAATGTTTTTTCTGTGGATTCCTTAGGATTTTCTATATACAAAATCATGCCATCTATGGATAGAGGTAGTTTTACTTCTTACTTTTCATTTTAGATATCTCTTATTTCTTTTTCCTACCTGATTGACCTGGCTAGAACCTCCAATACAATGTTAAATAGAAATGGCATGAGTGGGGAAGCAGATGTGGCTCAAGTGATTGGGCTCCCATATACCATATAGGAGGTCCAGTGTTCAGTTCCTGGGGCCTCCTGGTGAAAGGCAAGCTGGCCTGCGCTGCAAGCTGGCCCACGTGTAGTGCTGGCCTGCACGGAGTGCTGGCACACACGGAGAGCTGGCGCAGCAAGATGATGCAACAAAAAAGAGATACAGGAGAGAGACAATAAGAGATGCAGCAGACCAGAGAGCTGAGGTGACACAAGAGATTGAGTGCCTCTCTCCACTCTGGAGAGTCCCAGGATTAGTTCCCGGTGCCACCTAAATAAAGAGAAGACAAGCAGACACAGAAGAATACACAGAGAGCAGACAGTGAGCGCAAAACAGTGGTGGTGGGGTGGGGTAAATAAATAAATAAATCTTTAAAGAAAAAAAAAAATGGCACGAGTGAACATTATTTTCTTGTTCCTAATCTTAAGGTGAAAGCATTCAGTCTTTCTCCATTAAGTATGACATAGCTGTGGGTTTTATAGATTCCCTGCTTTATCTTCTTCATAGCACCTGTCACTATCCAAAAATATGTATTATTTATTTGTCTTTATTTTATGGCTTCTTCCCTCACTGGAATGTAAGCTCTGTGAGAGCAAGGATTTGTCTTATTCCCTGCTATGTCCTCAGCACCTGGCATAAGAGATACTATCAATAAGTTTTTTTTGTATTTTGGAGGTACCAGGGCCGGAGATTGAACCCAGCACCTCGTATGTGGGAAGCCAGCACTCAACCACTGAGCCAAATGGCTCCCTTGAGTTGGTATTTTCATTTGTTTGCTTGCTTGTTTTTAGGAGGCACTGGGACCGAACCGGGACCTCCCATGTGGGAAGCAGGCGCTCAACTGCTTGAGCCACATCCGCTCCCCCCATCAGTAATTTTAAAAATCAGTTTTATTGAAACATTCATAAACCATACACTGTCAATAATTATGAGTGAGTTTGAGTAGCCTTCCTTCAGGCAGGATATCATCTCAGCCTTGATTCTGTTGCTTTCAGCTGCACTGGGTTTGACCAGGTAGCAGAGAGGAGATGAACAGGATGACTATTCCCAATCACTTTTCCATGCCTTCACTAGGGGCGCCTTTGTCTCCCATGACAAGTGCCCAGGAAATACCACCTGTCCTGTATGACTTAGCCGTCTTCAGGCACCTGTTTACACAGCTGCCAAAATTAATAGGTGGGATTTAAGTGTCTGGAGATCTGGGGAAGAAGTGGCACAAAAAGCCTGGAATACTTGGTCCTTACCTTTCAGAGGGTGTAATTGAGCTAAGGCAACTGCACTCACAGGAAACAGTGAGTTTACCCCTCCCTGGGCAGCTCTGTGGATTAATGCCTGCAGCTGTGAGGGGCAGCCTGTGTACTTGTCACTTCGTCATCTCTTGCTGGTCACATAAGCAATTTCTGCAGATCTCTTCAGGCAAGTTATGAATTCCTAGGTGACTCCATTTTGGAGTTGGAACTTGTGAGCAAACTTGCTTGCAAAAGGGCAAAAACTACCTGAAGGCATTCCCATGAAGGGGGCTGAGGGAATGGCTCCTTTCCATTCCATCTTTGGCTCCATATCTTGGTCACCGTGGAAAGACATGCAGGCTGGCAAACTCTGGCTTTTCCACTTACCTAGCCTTGGGTAAGTGAACAAACAGCTCCGTATCATAGGGTGCTTGTGAGAAGTTTATATATAGAATGTGTGGTATACCCTAATACATGTTAGTTGCTATTATTCCAGCTCAGCATCTTGGGACCACTTGTGCCTCAGTTTCCTAATCTGTAAAACGGGGATAATAATATCTGATGTTTCCCTGCCCCTCCCCTCCATCTCTGGCTGTTGATAGGTCAAAAGGGTTAATATCCTCAGGCTTTGAGGGCCTGGGAGGGGGAGGTGCCTCATAAATAGCGTATTGTTGGGTTGGTGAATGATCTGGCTTTGTTCTTGTGTCTTCAGTATTTAACTTCCTGCATTTAGCTTCTCCTGGGTTTAATTGCTGGAGATACTTTCAGGTTCTGGGCACCCGTAGCGCTCACCAGGGGTGGGGGGGTGGATACCTGTGGCTTGGGTCCTCATCCAGCTGGGATCCCTTGAGTTGGGGTGGGAAGCTGCATTTCTTGTGTTAGGAGCCCACCAGGATTCAGGAATGAGAGAAATGCAGAAAGTATGACCCACACGCGAAACTGGTTCTGAATAGGACGCTTATTGAAGAGGTTGTGCAGGAGGCGGCTGGTGCTTTAATTCCCGAGGCTGTTGGTGGCAGCTCGCTACTTGCCCCAAGTCTGTTAACTGCTCGGCTGCCAGTGCTCCAGGGAGAATGCAGCTTCCCACTCTGATGAGGCCCTCCTGGTGCTTGGATGGGAGCCCTTTTGAGAAAAGCGGTAAGTTCCCGCCTGGGCCCATGGCAGGGGGTGCGAGAGGGGCATGGCCACTGTGCTGTTCAACTCTGAGCTGCCAAACCTTGCCAGCTTGGTCTACTAGCACCCCCTACTCCCTAAAAAGAAAAAAAGAAAGAAACCTGGCCAACTACAGGCTTTGGGGCAAAAGGGTTCTCCCTGAGGGGTTCAGGGACTGAGCACCATAATGGGTACAGGTGTAGGGACCTGCTCCTCTTTTATCCTGCCCTGGCTTCTTCTAGTGGATTTGGCCTTTGTGTCTGTGTAATAGCAAGAAAACCCTGTGTTCCTCTCGGGAGGTGACTGCAAATGGTCCTGCTTGTGCCTTTGGAGGATCTTCCGATCTCTGAACATTCAGAGTTGGGTGGTTAAAGAAGGGAGCCGGTCCTGGAGAGGCCCTGCGCACACACACACATACTGGGATAAGCAGAGTTAATCTGCTTCTTCCTGTAGTTTCCTTTTCCCAGAATCCACAGAGGGTGGTTGTTTTGGAGAAAATAAAGTGGCAGCAGGTAGAGCAGGTGAAGGAAGGTTCTTCCTAAAACTGTCTTCTTGCCTTCGTAACTTTGGACTGCTCAACCAGGCTGGATGCAGGAGATGGGAGGTCAGGGGGCACACTGGCTGCTCGGGCTTGGTTATTTCCTTCAGCCTTGAATCCTGGGGAGTGGGGCTGTGTTGCTTGGGCTGTGTCACTCCACACCATGTGTAGGTCCTTGCTCCAGAGTTTGGAGTTTGGTGACAGCTGCCCCTTTCCTTTCGGAATTCTGGTCAGGGCCAGGAGAAGAAAAAGCTCCTCTCCTCCCACTTGGGAACTGGTTGGATGAGTTTCTTAGGCCTCCCTTGCTGAGGCCCCTTAGAAGGGAACGTAAGGGATATGGGGGTTGGGGGTAGATGCTTTGGGGAGCAGAGGGGCCCTTCTGGGTTCTGTGGGATAGGGTTCCATGGGGGAAGAGTGTGAGGCCCTGCCATCTGAGGGGCTGTTGTTGGGGTGTGAGTCCATAAGGTCTGCCTTGGAAAATCCACTTTCTTGACTTTCCTAGGCCAGGTGCCAGGCCCAAGGTCAGCCCACGGCCAAGAATGGGGGTTCCTTTGAGCTCTTCTCTTGCATGCCCATCTATAGTAGAGGCCTGAGGGAGGGGGAAGACCAGGTGGCTTCACCACTGGAGCAGTTCAGGAGAGGCCGCTACTCACATTTACATACTTCTCTGGGTCTGGGATGCTTGTGTTTGGAATTGGGGGAGGGAGTTGTTCTTGGGGAGCCACCTCGCCTCCTGCTAGCCAACCCCTCCAAGCAGAACCCTCAATCCCATCCTGAGTGCTGGGGAGCCTGCAGGGTAGGACATTTTGTGGAGATGTCTTAGGGACTGCCGAGCCCAGTAGATGTCTGGGCCGCAAGTTTCCCAGGTCCACCCCCAACCCTTCAACCAGAGCCATTCCTCCTTATCAGTTTTATATATTATGTAAAAAGGTTTCATTTGGCAAAGGGTTTTGTGCTGCTGAGGAAATTGGATCCCCTCTTTTCACACGGTCATACTAGGGATTCCTTCCTACACACTAGATGGATTCCCTTCCCCAGAAAGGTAGGTTCACTTGTCTCTTCCCAGAAAGATAGAGAAGAGAGGCATTCCAATGCTGGGGGTGGGGATGGGGATCTATTCCAAACATCCAGGGACTCTGCTTCTGTCTCCCCCCAACCCCAATTATGATATGCTTGGGGAAGAAAAGTAAGAATTTGCAGCAGAAGAAAGACATTCCTCAAGGGATAAGATGTACATTGACCCCTCGTCCAGGCCAGCTGAGAGCTACTGGTCTGGAATCCCAGTGGGAGACACCTTTCTGTTTAAGACCTGGAGCTTCAGCTTTCTAGAGCATTGTAAAGGTGTCTCTTCCTGCTTTCAGAGGCATTTAAATCCTCAACTTTAATTTACCAGAGTAGTTTCATGTCTTCAAATTCATTTTGGGTTTTGCTTCTTCCTTCTTTGCATAGTTTGCAGTAGTCTCCTTTCTGGCATCTGCTACCTTGGTCTCCCTCTCTCCCCTTTGAAGCACCTTCTTGGGCCTCTGATTTCTTCTTGAACAGTCCTTGGCCATATGGACACCTGTGACTATCACGTTTTGTCCCTCTTAGGCACATTCTCGCACCTGGTCTTATAGAGCCCCATGTCCACTTGTCTTGGTGGTGCTTCTTCCAGGCCTGGAGCAGATGTGCCCTTTCCCGTGAAGCCCGTGATGAGTCCTTCACAGTCTGGCCTCCTCCTGCTTTGGGTGTTCCAGGCACTTTTAGTCTTTATTTTTTCCAGATGCTGTTCCCTTTGCATCGAAAGTCCTCATGTCTCTTCTTCACCTGGCAAAAACTTACTTAACATTCAGGACTCAGCTAAAATATCACCAATGTCTTACTCATCTCAGTATCCCCAGGGCCTAGCATCATGCTCAAAAGTATTGAATAGATTCCCAAACTGGAGGTAATCTTTGAACTCATGACGCACTCCCTACCTCCTTTTGTTACTGATCTCTGCTCTCTCTGTGTTCTTCTGTGTCTGCTTGTCTTCCCTTTAGGCTGCACCAGGAACCGATTTTGGGACCTTCTGGAGTGGAAAGAGGCACTCAGTCTCTTGCGCCACCTCAGCTCCCTGGTTGGCCGCATCTCCTATTGTCTCTTTTTTGTGTCTCATCTTGCTGCGCCATCTCTCTTGCGCGGGCCAGCTGGTCGCATGGGCCAGCTTGCTTTTCACCAGGAGGCCCCAGGAATCGAACCCTGGACCTCCTATATGGTAGATGGGAGCCCAATCACTTGAGCCACATCCGCTTCCCCCCAATATTGTTTTTTTTTTTTCTTTTTTGGTTTTATTTGTAGAAATCTTTATTTAAGAACAGTTCTAGATTAACAGAAAAAAATTGAACAGATAGTACAGAACATTCCCATATATATCACCATACGCTACCCCTCCACACAGTTTCCATTGAATGTATATACCACATTTTGCTTATCCATTCATCTGTTAATGGACACATGGTTTGATTCTACTTTTGGCAATTCAGTGCTGCTATGAACATCAGTATGCAAATATCTGTTCAAGTCCCTCTTTTCAATTCTTTGGGGTACATACTTAGATGTGGGATTGCTGGGTCATATGGTAATTTTATACTTAACTTTCTGAGGAACTGCCAATCTGTTTTCCACAGCAGCTGAACCATTTTACACCCAATATTGTTTTGTTTTGTTTTTAAACCTAAGGACCAGTGTCAAGGGTGGTTTTTATTGGTCACTTATTTATGCTTTTCATGCCTCAAGTTTCCTTAAATTCTGTTCCTACTTGTTCCTTGGCTCTGTTCCTTCCCAGCTCCTAGAGGTACTTGCTGTCTCCCATTGTGGAGTCCTGAGGAATGTGCAGCAGGACTCTGACTCATTTATACTTCATTTTCTGGACTGACCTTCTGTTGGAAATAGGCATTAGGCCGTTTTTCCTTTCCAGATGAATTGCTTGTAAGATCATAGTCCTAATTGATATTAGGATCACAGATGGCGGCTAAACAAGATTGTTTAGGGTGGGTTAGGTCATGCTGGTTCACCAAGTTTAACACATTCATTTATTACTAATTTGAGATGTGGGTCAAAAACCATAGGCACAGGGAAGCAGATGTGGCTCAAGCGCTTGGGCTCCCGTCTACCATATAGGAGGTCCAGGATTTGGTTCCCAGGGCCTCCTGGTAAAAGGCAAGCTGGCCCGAGTGGAGGGCTGGCCCACACAGAGAGCTGGCCTACGCAGGAGAGTTGGCCCGCACAGGAGTGCTGGCCCGTGTGGAGAGCTGGCGCAGCAAGATGACGCAACAAAAAGAGACAACAGAAGAGAGACAATAAGAGACTCAGCAGACCACAGAACTGAGGTGGCGCAAGAGATTGAGTGCCTCTCTCCCACCTTGGAAGGTCCCAGGATCAGTTCTGGGTGCCATCTAAAGAGAAGACAAGGGAAGCGGCTGTGGCTCAATCAGTAGGGCTCCCGTTTACCATATGGGAGGCCCCGGGTTCAGTTCCCGGGGCCTCCTGGTGAAGGCAAGCCCGCCCGCACGGCGTGGTTGGCTGACCCAGCGAGCACAAGCAGCAAGGGGGGGATAAATGAATAAATAAATAAAATCTTTAAAAAAAAAGAGAGAAGACAAGCAGACACAGAAGACTACACAGCAGACAGCAAGCGCAAAACAAGGGGGCGGGGGAATATATAAATAAATAAATCTTAAAAAACAAAACAAAACAAACAAACCATAGGCACAAACAGAAAAATCTCTTGCCTTGGTGCTTGTGAAATGAATAAGTGATTCATCTATCACCACCACCACCTCACCATCATCATTACTGTTTATGGTGGACTTATTGTGTATCAGATGTACAAATTGCATTGCTTGTAACGTCTCAATTCTGGAGACAACTTGGTGAGGTTGTTACTATTACTGTGTCCATTTTGCAAATGAGTACCTTGTAGCTTGGTGAGGTCAAGTCACTTGCCCTAGACTACGTACAGTCAGTCAAATAGAGGAGCTGGGATTCAAACCAGGTCTGCCCAACTCCAAAACTTGTGTTTTGTGCATTTAAGCTCTGTGCTTGGTTGACTCCCTTGTACACATTTCCTCATATTCTCTCCTGCTCTGCTGAAAACTCAGAGGGGCCTGATGGGGGCCCTTTGGCTCCTGCTTGGGATGATTTCTAGCCGTCTTTCTTTGGCTGCTCCATCTTCTGTAGCTATGTCATTGTGTCATTTTCTTGCATTAATCACAAGTTGTGCTAGGAGCCAAGTTAGCCCATCCTGGCTGTGAGAATAGCAATTTCTTATCAACAGTAATCACCTTCAGTCAGCTTTAATGTGCCTATATGGGGAACCTCCTGGTGACTGCTTTTCCTGGGATGTTTGTAGGGGGCGGGCCTTATGGCAGTCCCTTCTCAGATTTGGCCACTTTCTCCCTCCTCCCCAGCCTTTTGTGGCTGGTTACTTAATATGTGGCATGGCAGCTATGTCTTTGCTCTAGCCCCATTGGCCAGGTCATGTGGAACGGGCCTGATGAGGTGAATGAGCGGTCACTGCTCCTGGGTGCTTCTTGACTAGTTGGAAACTCATTGGCAGTGACTAATGTGGCAACTCATAAGTCTAGGAGGAACTGGCTTCAGCATTGACCTTGATCACTGTTTATCTCCCCTCATTTTGGGAGTGGTAAGAGGTGTTCCTGGGTACAATCCTGCAGTCCTTCCACTGAGTACCTGATGTGTGCATTGCCCTGTGGGGGTGAGGGAAGGAAGGGGGAAAGAAGGCCCAGCCCATCTGGTTTTTTTTTTTTTTTAAAGATTTTATTTATTTATTCATTTATCCCCCCCTTGCTGCTTGTGCTCGCTGGGTCAGCCAACCACGCTGTGCGGGCGGGCTTGCCTTCACCAGGAGGCCCCGGGAACCGAACCCAGGGCCTCCCACATGGTAAACGGGAGCCCTACTGATTGAGCCACAGCCGCTTCCCCCCATCTGGTTTTATGGTCTAGTCCAGAAGAAAATATGGATTCCCGAAAGATCAGTGTTTTAAGTGTACTCAGGATTATTAGAGTTCAAAGATGTGTGTGTGTATTATCTTATAGTTCTGGAGGTCATAAGTATGAAATGGGTTTCATTGGGCTAAAATCAAAGTATTGGCAGGGCTATGTTCCTTCTGGAGGCTGGAGGGGAGTATCTGTTTCCTTGCCCTTTCCAGCTTCCAGAGGCCACCTCCATTCTTTGGCTTGGGCCTCTTCTATCTTTGATGCCAGTAATCATATCACTCTGACCTCTGTTCCCATCATCACATTTCCTCAGGCTCTGACTTTCTTGCCTTCCTCTTTCGCTTATAAGAACCCTTGTGATTACACTGGGCCCATCTCGAGGTCCTTAACTTGATCACATCTGCAGTCTCTTTTGCCACATAAGGTAACATTCACAGGTTCCAGGGATTAGGACCTGAATTTTTTGGGGGTGGGGTGGGGTCATTATCCAGCCTACTCCACAGTGTATTAGGAAAGGTTGGAAATGGTTGAGGAGGCCTTTCTGGAAGAGGTGATTTGGCTAAATTTTAAAGGGAGAGGGTCTGGAGAAACATTCCAGGTTGGGGGGTGCCAGGATCAGTGTGGTGTGGGCAAGCTGTCCTCACTCTGAAAAGAATTGCCAGGGACTTTCTTTTTTGAAGGCCAGACTGAGGGAGTTTTCTGGACTTCAGTTTGTAGGCCCAGATTTCCCTTCCCCTGGAATTCAGGTGGGAGGGCTTGGTTGGCATGACAACCATAATCCCTTTTCTTCCCAGCAGCTCTGGTCCTGCTGTAGCTACCCAGCCAACCTTGGTGGCTCTTGATGTTCTGTGGGGCCGGGGGGATGGTGGTGGTAGGAAAATGAATCCGCATGTTACCTTTAGTGCTTCCCAGGCCAGCTGGACTGGGTTTGGGTGGCCCAGAAACCCTGGTCACACTGTTCGCACAGCCTCTGCTGACAGTCACGTTGCTCACATTGAACACAAGGTCACTTCCCCGGGGAGCCTTCCCTTGTCCTTTCCTAGGGTGCTCAGGACCCTTGGATCTCCAGGGAGAGATGGGAGGGGTCAGAGTGAAGAAACTGCTCAGGGAAAGGGTTGAGAGTGCTCCAAGAGAAGGGCGTGAGGGTGAAACAAACAGGCAAGAGCTGGGCGGCTCCAGGGACAGAGTTTGGGGAGCATTGTGGTATGGGATGCTGTTGAGCTGTGGGTGGAAGCACAGCTGAGTGATTTCAGAGTCTCAGTTGGAATCTCCGTAGTTCACACTCCTCCCTACCCTATTTGTCTGGTAAAATTGTAGCCGTTTTCTAATGCTTCCTCCTGGTACCCTTTCTAAGGAGGTTCTAAAAGTGGAGTTGGTGGGGAAGGGGGGCATTGTTCTGGAGAAAGTCAAAAGCTATTTGGCTGCCCTGGTTTTGAGAGCCTTTGGAATGCCTGGGAGTTGTGTGTGCAGTTGAGAAATGAAGGAAGGCCACATAGTCTGCCATGCCTGAGGAAGACTTTCCCTAGGTGAAGGCATGGGGTATATTCTTCCCCTTTCCCCCACTGGGGCTGATGGACCTTGGAGCGTTTGCCTTTGGGGGAACTCCCTTGCTCTTTTCTTGTCGGCCTCCAAGGCAAGTGTGGTAGCAGGTGTGGTACCCTCGGGGCTTCCGCTTCCAGGGTGTGGGGTGAAGGGTGACTGGTGAAAGGATGACATCAGCCTCCTCCTGCACCTGGACCCAGCCTCTGAACCAAAATGTTTTCTTGGCCCTCACCAAGGATTCACCAACAGGTGTCCTTTTCCCATTCTCATTCTCATTCTCCTTTCTTCTCACTCCCTGGCCTGGTGGGGAGGGGGGAGCAGAAGGGAGTGTTGCTGATTCCTGGGGAATCCCAGCACCTGAAAGGCAGACAGTCTCCAGAAGGCAAAAGGTAAATTCTTCCCAGCTGTAGAGCTGGAGCCCTGTGTACCTGTGAGGCACTCCCTTTCGAAGGAAGGACGGATCGAGGAGCAGTGTATGCTCCCCACCACCCCCAATTCAGTGGGGGCAGAACAACATTCGGGCTACTGCGGGTTTGTGGGGTACAGGTCAGACTGGGGACATGGTGCTGAGGCAGGGCAGGGTGGGGAAGGATGTGGGACTTGGCCCCAGTCAGCTGTGCTGGGAATCTAAGGGCCTGCTGCAGCCTGCCTGCCTGCCTGCCTGCCTGCCTGCCTGGGGATATTCAGGGAGGTGGGGCTGAGAGGTGTCAGTGGAGAAAGGGTGTGGATTATGTTTAAATTTAGAGAAAGTTGGAAAAAAGAAAGAGACCCCCTCCCCCAAAACCCTTAAAGACACGTCTGAGTGTCTTCATATACCTATCCCTAAAATAAGGTCGTAGGAGCCTTTTCAAAGAGGGCTTCTCAGGTGTGGGACTTGAGGATATGGAGTTTTCCAGAAGACTGATTCATGGGTTGATGGTTGACTTGATTGATTCTTTCGTGTTGAAAGATGGAAGGCAGTCACGGCTGGGGGATGCTTAGGGGAGCTGGAGCCTGGGTGTGGGAGGATGGGTTGGACACCTGGCTGCTGCCTGTTTTACCTCCTTCTTTGAGCTCCTGCTTCCTGAACCGGAAGTGTCTTCCAAGATGGGTTTGAAGACCTGAATTCTGGTCCTGGTTGTGAGGAGAACTCTATAATATGGGGTGATGCTTATTGGACAGGAAAGAAAGTTTGTCCCTGTTCAGGAAACTTGTGGGTCCTTTGGCCGTCGCTGTGGGAGTCTGAGCTGCACATAGGAATGGTTTGGGTCACTCTTCTAGGGCCAGAATGTACTTGAATGAGATGTCTTTTCCATTGCCATCAAAGGGTGTCTGTCGACAGTCCCCACTTATACCGTGCTTTGTTTGCCCCCACAGGCCTTTTGCTCTTCTCCCTTTCCTCTCTTGCTCTAGGTTCTCTTGCACCAGTCCTCCTGTCCAAGACAGAGAACCTTGTGATTGTGGGTCTCTTGGTCACTGCAGAGCTTGTCTGTCATCATCTGAGGAATTTAGATTCCTATCTTGGTGACCTCATGCTTTTTCCCTTCTCTTTTCAGCTTCCCCATGGCCTGGGATCCTTTGTCCTGGAATCTTTTGTTTGCCATACTGTTCAGACAGGAGTGAATGGCCAGAGGTCACATAATAGCAGGTTCAGAAAAAGCGCTAAGGAGTCTTTGAGTCCTTTGCCTCCGGGTCTTTATTGGCCCTTGTGGGGTAAGAAGGGCCTTGTGGGGTAATCCCTGATCTTTCAGATCTTTCAAGTCTTAATATGCCCCCCACAGCTTTTGCTGAGACAAGGCCACTGCCTCCAGGGGCTGTGACTAAGCCTCTGCTTGCAGTCAGTGCCCTAACTGGAATGAAATCCATTAGGGAGACAGAGGGCAGGAGAGCACGACCCTGGAGTGCCTGAGTCCAAATCCAGGCCCCACCACTTGGTACCTCTGTGGCCTTGGGTAAGTTGTTCATTCTATGCCTCAGTTTCCATATCAGTAAAGGGGGATAATAATAGTACCTACCTCATAGAGTTGTTCTGGGGATTAAATGACCTCCTATGTATATAGCACTTAGAACAGTCTGGTGCTCTGTGGCATTTCAGCTGTTGGCTCTGATGTTTTGTTTTAGTCCCAGAAGGATTTGGGCCTGGGCACTACTTTCAGAATGTGAACTTGCTTTGCAGGCAGGCTGCTATGTTCTCCAAGTAGGAAGACGCTTTAGTTTCTGGGGCTTATATTGCCACCATCTCCTAGTGGGATGCTCAGAGTGACCCCCCAGATGGTCCCCTTTAGAGATTAATCTCCCTGATGGTGTTGGGGGCTACAGCTAATCCTTTGCTTTCGGGCTGTGACCTGGCTGGCTGTGAAATCCATTTGGGACTTGGGCCTTTTCCATTTAGCCTCCTGCATAGGAACTGACTGTCCTAGGTCTGATCTGGGAAAGGTCTTAGGCCACAAGTCCCTGCCCCTGTGTTCCAGCTGACTGACAGGGAGGGGGTGTTGGGGGTGGGGGGAGGAGGTGTCTGACTGTGCAATGGGCTTTGAAGGGCATCAAAGAATTCCACAGGGCTGGGGCAGAGCTTAGGTCTGTCTGTGTTTGTGCTGCAATGACATGGTGTTCACCTGCCAACTGGTTAAGTAGCTGATTAATTTCAAAGTCTCTTTTGAGGAGGGAGGAAAAAGCAGCAGTTACATTCCCCGAAGGCTCTCCTAAGCTGCTCAAAGAGCTTCACCAAGATGATCCTGTTCATCTTCCTTGCATTGTGCTGGGGGCTGGGGGGGTGGGGGGGAGGATGACAGAGGGACCTGGACTGGTCCGGTGCTACCACCCTCCAGCCAGGGCTGCTCCCTGACTGCTGCTGCCTTCTGCATCCTTCTCTACAAAATGAGAGGCTCCTATAGAGAGAGCACCTTGGAGGGGATCTCCCATCCCCCAACCAAGACATGCAGTGACAAAGTTCTGTGCTTGAGAGGGTCCCTGGTGCGTTAGTGGTGGGTGGTAAATAGGTCTTGATGCGCCAGACTTTGAGCTCAGTGAAAACATCAGTTTGTTCACTATTATTGCCAAAGAGCCCTCAAGGCTCCTGCCCTTAAGTAACTTAGAGTCTTGGGCAGAGGGTTTCAAACCAGTCACCACGGAGAGTGCTACAGTAGGGGTCAGCCTGGGGTGCTGTAAGAGTACACAGAAGGGGCCCCCCAGATTTGGGGGATATGGAGGAAGATCCTAGAGGCCCTTGTGAAGGTTGGGGGATGGTTTGGCAGGGGGAGAGTGGGGAGGATGCATGTCCAGGCAGAGGGAACAACATGTGCAAAAGCCAGAGGCCCAGAAAACCCAGACAGTACCAGAGTGATGGTACCTTCTAGATCATTGTCCACAGCTCTAACCTCCACCCTTTGTGGTGGGGTAGCTTCTGTGGAAGGCCGTGGGTCTGTGGTAGTGAGAGGGAATTCCAGGAACTTCTTTCCTCTGTAGGAATAGCAATCCAGTGCATATTCCAGAAAGTAGTGTTGGTGAACTCTGGTCCTGTGGGGTATCCCCATCCTTCCCAGAGGCCACAGCCCTAAGGAGGCTCCAGCCCTCACCCCGGACTTGGGCTCCAGGCAGCCTGGGAGCCGCACCATCTGCTCAGGGAATAAAGTCCACTCAAGGTTATGTTTGCCTCACCTGGGAGCAGCTTCCTGTTTTCTGTGCTGCCCTGTTTAGGCTGTGCTGAGGGGAGCTTGTGGAGACTCACCGGTGGCTCAGTCCTGGGGAATTTCCTGGGCCCCACGCCCTCTCAGGAGCCTGGGTGAGTCAAGGTCCTGAGCCTGGACATGGAGGTGTGGGGGGGCATGACCATGTCACCTTCTCCTCTGCTCCCCCGCTTTCAGTATCCAGAAGGTTTCAGGTTTGTGGTGAAGCCCCTGGTGCCCAGAGATTTTGCAATCCTAGAAGGAACCCTGTCATCTGGCATGCATTTGATCTGAGATTGAGAGAGCAGATCTTTGCCTGTCCCTGCATGACAGACGAGCCCTGGGAAGTGCTTTTTCACAGCTGCCATGAGCATCACCGTATCGGTGGTTACAGCACTTAGCCTATGCCCAGCGCCTCATTCAGAACGTTCGTGCAGCAGGTCACTTCATCCTTGGGGACGCAGCCCTTGGGGATAGGTGGCATCAATCCTCAGTTTACCGGCAAGGAATCTGAGAGGCTGAGTGCTTTGTCCAAGCAGCTGTGCTGGGCTTTGGATTCCATCAGAAGGTACCCTGACCACTGTGCCGGCCGAGATGTCCTCTCTGTGTTTCTGGGGCCTACAGTTTCTGAGCTCTTTCTTTTCCCTGGTTGTGTCCTCAGAATGGAGCGGGAGCTTGGAATCAGGAAGGAATGTTACCTGGGCATCCTGGGAGATGCTCATGCCGTCGGAGGGAAGGGCCCCTCCTCGGGATTCAGGGTTTTGAGGCTTTGTCTTGTCTTGCTCCAGAATTTCCCTGGGGTGCCCGCCCTGGGCAGCGATGCCAGGATGCCCGTCTCTGTCTCCCTCTGCCAAGACGGCAGCCAGGAGCGGCCTGTGAGCCTGACCTCCAGCACCTCCTCGTCGGGCTCCTCCCGTGACAGCCACAGTGCCATGGAGGAGCCCAATGGCTCTGAGGCGCTAGCCGAGAATGGGGCGGGCTCCCCACGCGGCCGGCAGCCCCCCAACAGCAACAACAACTCCGGCAGCTGGCTGAACACCAAGGGACCCCTCTCCCCGTTCAACAGCCGGGCCGCGGCCGGGCCCGCGCACCACAAGCTCAGCTACCTGGGCCGAGTGGTGCGGGAGATCGTGGAGACAGAGCGCATGTATGTGCAGGACCTTCGCAGCATTGTGGAGGTGCGTGTCCTCCTGCCCGGGGATGCAGGGTTGGGTGTGGAGGGGCCTCGTCTGCCTCTCCTCACGGGGCTCAGGACCTGGCTTCTGGCGGCCCAGCTCTCTCGCAGTAACTCCTTTTCACCCGGGAAGGAATGTTCTCCCTGACACTGTCTCAGAGGATCTGCTTCCCGTGACATCATGGGGAGACCTTGGGTCTCCAGCCCCTTGTCACGGCCATTAGTTAAACTAACTCACTCCCTTATGACTTTGGGCTGATAGAACTTCCTGCAGATCCCCAGGGAGGAGCTACATTTGATAGGGAGGGAGGGGGACTCTAGCCTGCCTGGGAAGATGGTGGCCATTAGAGAGACTGCTCAGAGGAGACGACGCGGTGAGGACACCAGCTCTGGAGGCAGCCCGCCTGGGCCCCGATCCCCGCTCTGTTATTTCCCAGCTGTGGAGTATCGGGCATGGCACGCCCCTCCGCCCTGAGCCTCAGTTTCCTCATCTGTAAAATGAATGCACACCTGCTTCTCAGGGCTGCCGTGAGGACTAACTGGTTTAAAGCAGGTGCAGCGCTTTGTGCTGCCAGCACACGGGAGGTGGCTGTGTGGCCTTCCTTAGGAAGACTCTCTTCCTGTGGGGAGGTGGGGGGTATCTGCAGAGCAGTTGGAGGAGGGGTCCAGCTTCGTGCCTGCGGGGGCCAGGCTGAGCACTGCCACCTCTCACCATGCAGGACTACCTCTTGAAGATCATCGACACACCTGGGCTGCTGAAACCAGAACAAGTCAGCGCCCTCTTTGGGAACATAGAAAACATCTACGCGCTGAACAGGTGTGTGGGTGAGCCGCGTTCTTGCCATGCTCCATTTCAGGGCTTAGAGAGGAGTCTGCGTGTCCCTGGACTTGGGGGCTGCCCTGTGGGCCCAGGGCCTGATCTCAGGGCCTAGGGGAGGGTGGTCAACCTCTGCACCAGGGTGTAGTTAGTCCTTGCAGGAGGAGTGCCCCAGGGCTGATGTGCTTTCTGCCAGGCTGGGACGTGTATGTCATCTCGCCCTTCCCAGAGGACGGCTGGGCCCTTGACTGCAGACGCTCTACCCCATGGGCTGCTCCTCTGTCCCCTTCGTCATCCTCCTTCACTCGCTCATCTCCCAGTTTCTTCCCTACCTTCCCACTGGCCCCATGAGATGTCAGGTCTCCCTAGAGACTGTCTGGCCTGTTAGTGGGATGCACAGGACAGACAACGATGTGATGGGGGAGACTGAGCAAGGCATGGCGGGGGCTGGCTCATGGTCCTGCCTTGGATCACAGTGTCCCCAGGAGAGGGAGCTGGGTCAGGGTGAGCAGAGCTTGTGGGGAAATCTGTGAGAGGACAGGAAGAGCTTTCCCCTGGGCCCCTTAAGTTGCACAGTAAGAGGTCCCTCAGCCCAAGCCAGAGAAGTCCTAGAGGGCAGGGTGCAGGGGAGCCTTGGGCCTGACTGGGGAGGGGGTTGGAAAGAGGGGCACAGATGGAGGGGGTGCTGTGCAGGGGAGCCCTGCTTCAGAGGTTTTCTCATTTTCCCATCTAAGAACGAGAGGCTCAGGGACTTGCCCTGGCTCTCATCCTCTCCCATATCCCTTGACCTTGATTCCTTTCCAAGTTGTCCCTCCTTCTTCTTCCACCTTTAATCTTTGCTTTTGTGTGTTTGACTCCTGCCCGCAGAGGAGCAGTGTCCCCTCCTGAGGTGGGTACTGATGTCTTCCTCTCCCGCTTGCTGAGCATGTGGGTCTCCTTTCCTCTCTGACCTTGCGGTGGTGCCCATTGTTTTCTGTGGTTGCAGCCAGGAGGCTCCCTCTGGGGGTGGAAGCCCCAGCTTGTCAGCATGACCACAGGGCTAGCTGTGTGTCTGGGCATGAGGAGGCTGGGGTGGGGTGGTGGGGCTGTGGAGGGGGTGGGGGTCTGGGCTCTGATGGCTGCTCCCCCCTCCTCACCCAGCCAGCTCCTCCGAGACTTGGACAGCTGCAATAGCGACCCCGTGGCTGTGGCCAGCTGCTTTGTGGAAAGGGTGAGAAGGGCTGCGTCCAAGTCCGAGGGTCCCTCTCCAGGGGAAGCCTGGAATGGGAAGGGCATTTTGGGGTAGAGCCAGGGGCTTCTGGGTGCTCGGGATGTCCTAGACAGGTGGGTACAAAGATTGACCTGCCGGCTCCTAGGTGGGGAGTGGGCAGAGGGTGCTTTGGGGGCCAGGGGCCTGTGTTCAGAACGATTAGTTTTACTGCCAAATTGGAGTTATTACTGTTTATTTTCCATCTCTCCATAGAGCCAGGAGTTTGATATCTACACCCAGTATTGCAACAACTACCCCAAGTGAGTAATTGGGTGGAGAGGGGAGACAGAGCCGTTCGATGAGTCTGGAACACCCCACCTCCCCATCTAGGCCTGCCCCAGGCAGTGATGGCCCCCTTCCCTGCCCCCAGCTCAGTGGCTGCCCTGACAGAATGCATGCGGGACAAGCAGCAGGCCAAGTTCTTTCGGGACCGGCAGGAGCTGCTGCAGCACTCCCTGCCTTTGGGCTCCTACCTGTTGAAGCCAGTCCAGCGCATCCTCAAGTACCACCTGCTGCTCCAGGTAGCTCATGGAGTCCTCCTGAATACATGGGGGAAGGGGGTACAAAAGGATGTCGCTGGGGGAGGGGCAGGTCCTTGAGTCTGGGCTGCCCAAACCCCTATCTCCGGTACAGGAAATTGCTAAACATTTTGATGAAGAGGAGGATGGCTTCGAGGTGGTGGAGGATGCCATTGACACCATGACCTGCGTGGCCTGGTACATCAATGACATGAAGAGGAGGCACGAGCATGCCGTCCGGCTCCAGGTGCTGCTGAGCTGGGTGGCTGCAGGGAGAGCCAGGGTGGGCGGGTGGGGGCAGGAGGGGCACCCCTGGGGGGAGAGCATGTGCTGACCCCACTGGGAGCAGCTAAGGGTGGCGGTCCCCGGTGGGACAGGCTTTTTTGGGGGGTTTCTGTGTGAACCCCTTGGGGCCCCGTGCGGTCCCCAGCAGCATCACGAGCAGCCTGACCCTGGGGGTTGGGGGCTTCTCTGCCGCAGGAGATTCAGTCGCTGCTCATCAACTGGAAGGGGCCAGACCTGACCACCTACGGAGAGCTCGTCCTGGAGGGCACGTTCCGTGTGCACCGCGTGCGCAACGAGAGGGCCTTCTTCCTTTTTGACAAAGCGCTGCTCATCACCAAGAAGCGAGGCGATCACTTTGTCTACAAAGGCCACATCCCGGTAACCAGCCACCACCTCCTCCCCTTCTTCCCAGCGGGCCCGGGCTGCTCTCCTTGTCCCACTTCATCAAGCCCCAGGGTTCCAGTACTCTCCCTGCTTTCCCCTGACTGCCGTGGCCCTCTCATGCTTGCCTGCCCTTTCCCTCTGCCCCCAGTGCTCCTCCCTCATGCTGATCGAAAGCACCAGAGACTCCCTGTGCTTCACTGTCACCCACTACAAGCACAGCAAGCAGCAGTACAGCATCCAGGTGAGGGCCAGGGCGGGGCGGGCCGGCTGCAGAGCAAGCTGGTTGACTTTGCCAGGCTATAGTAGGGGCTTTGGAACCCAACACACTCGTGTGAAGCCCAGTTCCTCCCCTCACTCAGCTGCTCTGAGCCTCAGTGTCTCCCTTGCATGGACTTCTCAGGGTTAGGCGAGGAGTCAACGATAACCTCACCAAGGCCTCCATGGAGTCTCCCTTCAGGCCTTATAGAGGTAATCCCCGGGTCCCTCTCCCTTGGGTTCTTCCAGGCCAAAACAGTGGAAGAGAAACGGAACTGGACGCACCACATCAAGAGGCTCATCCTGGAGAACCACCATGCAACCATCCCCCAGAAAGTGAGTTCCCAGCCAGCCTCTCCTGGCTCCTGGCTCCCTCGCGGTCAGCTCCAGAGCACCTGCTGTGGCCTCAACTTCTGGATGTTGGTCTCAGCATGGTGTTGTGGGTGCTCCTGGAGCCGCAAGGACGAGCTTGGGCAGGGGAGGCATAGCACATAGCGAGGTCATATCTAGTTGGGTTTCCTTCCCCTTCCAGGCCAAGGAAGCCATCTTGGAAATGGATTCCTATTGTAAGTATACCTTTTTCTGTCTATCTTATCCCTAATCGGGGACATCTATCTAGGTCAGCCTGCATCCTGGGGAAGCTTTGCTTGATGCTCGTATTCTAGGGAGCAGGGAAACTGGGAAGCTGGGGAGGCTCCTTTTGCCAGGGGTTGGAAGTATATAGTGCAAGGCTCGTAGCCCTGTTGCCACCAAGGGGTGGGGCTTCCAGACGGCACTGCTATAGGATGGAAGAGGAGGGGCTCTGGAGGCCCTGGCGTGGGCAGCAAAGGCACGGTGGCTGTGGGCAGGGTGTGAGCAGAGTCTAGGGTGAGGGCGATCACAGGGAGCCAAAGGCCTGGTGTCTTTCTCCTTTTGCAGATCCCCACCGGTATCGCTACAGCCCAGAGCGGCTGAAGAAGGCGTGGTCCTCCCAGGATGAGGTGTCCACCCACGTGCGCCAGGGGCGCCGGCAGTCTGGTAAGAGAGGGCCTGTGCGGGCAGAGTGGCCTCTTCATAGGACCGTTGACCAGGCAAGGGACCGTAGTAGCAATGTCAGGGGCTGCCGCTCTCACCCCTCCGGAAATACTAGGAAAGGGCAGGAGGGAGGGCGGGTGGGCATCCGTGGAGCATCCTTTCCCTGCACTCGAGTTGTCCTTCCAGCAGCCACCTCTGGGCCTTCTTGCCCATTGAGCAAGGTCCTTGGGGTACTTGTTCACTCAGGTCTTGGGATTCCTTCTTCACTCCCCTGCAATCTCATCCTCCTTCCTTGGCCATCCAGGATGATGGACGGTCCCCAGCCCAGTTCTGGGACAACAGAGCAGAAGCAGGACTCGGGGAAAACAAAATTAGACTCCAAGTGGCACCAAATCTGATGGGAAATATTTACTTTGGGTCTTAGGAGACAGTTTCCCTCTCCTGGGTTTTCTTCCATTACTGTATTATTGGATTTATAGGAATGAACCATCTATTTTAAGAAGAGAAAACCCTGCTTTATTCTCAGCCACCATGGTGAGGGATATGTGTGTGTTTTCTAAGTCTCTTTTCACTTTACCATTCGTTTGAGGCCCAGGGACAGGTTTGGCCTAAGCTGTGTGCCTGCCAAGTTTTTATATAAGGTGGGAGTTGGGGTAGGAACTATCTTAAAGACCGCTGGGGAGAAAAGTTTTGGAGTGATTGAGAGGAGGGTCCTGGCTTCTCCATTGGGCTTTGGTTGGCCATGACCCCCATATTCCCCAAACACCTGTGTGAATTGACCTTTGGGCTTTGGGCTTCTGGAAGATGGATGGAAAGATTTTGTATTTTCGTTTTGTTTGGTATTATATTCAGGGTGATCTTTTGAACCCCGGGTAAATTTGCTATGTATGCAACAGTTTTATGGTATCCTGTGTTAAAAGTTGCAAATCGGGGGTGCTGCTTTACATGTCTCTGGCCCCCTCGGCTCTCCCTTTTCTTTCTTGCCCTGTAATTCTCTTCCTGTCCCTGTAACATCCCCACTTAACTTGCCCTAGCTTAGAATGAAAAGCTTCTGACACATAGGAGCATTCAGTAAATGATGATGGTGGTGGTAATAGTGATATTGTCATCTTAATGTTAGCATCACAACTTTAACTTTCCACGGCACCCAGGAGATGAGCCATTTTAGAGCTGAAATTCCCACGTGGCTGAGGTTTTACCCTGTAAATGTAAAAGAGTTTGCTTTTTGTTTGCTTTTGTTTTCAGTTTTATCCATTTTGAAGTAGACATCTTCCTAAAACATATTTCATGCTTTGGGGCCTTTTAAGACAGAAGATGCTGACTCCCGTTGAACTTGTACTTTTCTGGATGGGGGCTGGGTGTGGGGGGGCTGGGGTGTATGGGCTGTCAGTTACCATAGAGACAGCTTGTTTTTGAGGTGCCTTCTTACAGTTCTTCCATAACGCTGAAAAGTGTTCCTTCTCATCAGCCTTGGCGTGTTTGCCTGTAGCAGCCCATCTTCCCTCTTCCCAATCTGTTAGAAATCACCAGATTATGGGAACTATGTGTAACAATAGCTGAAGATTCTCTGTGAGGAAGGACCCAGGCCGTGTGCGGGAGCTGTAGTGCCTGGGCTTTGCCATCTGCTCTGCCAACTGAGGCAGTTGTCCAGAGACCTTTCTGTTTCTGCTTCCAGATAGTGGAGATGGGCCCATTAGGGTAGTATGCATAACTAAGGTACTCTGATTATATCCTAAGTTATTTATCATTTATTTTAAGTATTCCTGATTACAGGTTTTATAAAGAAAGAGAAAGAGTGGAGTATTTTATATTTCTCTCACTTTAAAAACAGTTGGGTGTTTACTTATATTGATGTAGATTGTGTGTGTGTGTGTGTGTGTGTAGATATATGTGTTTCTCTGTAGAAAAACATTCTTCAATATGTTCTTCTGCCCCGGAAGAGCTCAACTAGACTTTCCGTCTGGCTCTAAGTTTATAGAAAATTGGGGCCATCCCCAGGCCTCCCATTTAGTGCCAGTAGGGCAAGGATAGGGGTGGGCTGAGGCCAGGGCTCTGTGGAGGGAGGTCCCCGAGATAGTGTCCTCTTACCCCAGCCCTCCTGTCTCAAGTCTTTTGCCAGAAAGGCTGGGGTAAATGGTGGGGACACCATCAGCCTAATGGGTGTATTTTGTATCCTTTCCCCAGAGCCTGGTCGCCCCCTATACTGCCGGGCAACTCTCCCCAGCGGGCAGCGAGGCTTCGTGATGGCAGGCCTTAAGGGCCGTAGAAAATCGGGTGTGACCTCTGCTTCCCAGCTGGGGTGCTCTGAGTGGGCTTGGTGGTGGGTGCAGCTGACGTGCTGAGGTGCTCATCGCAAGGAGGGGTGGGGCTTGAGGTGGAGCCAGGGGCCTCCAGAAGCATGTCTCAAAGGAGAGCATGGGGCTCCGTTCCCAGCCCCCTGGACCAAGGGCCCTGGCTACATGCGCTAATGCAGGGACTGTGGGCTGTGGCCTCTGGGGCTGGCGGGCAGAGATGAGGTCCCTGGAGCTAGATGGGAGTGGCCTGGGCCCATGCTCCCTCTTGGGCAGGTGTGAGGGGACTTGGTGGCGCTGTGGAGGGCAGCCTCCTCAGGCCCTGGGGCTGCTGGAAGCCAAGCCAGAGTGGACTTTGAGCTGGTGATGGGCTGGTGGCGCTGGGAGCTCGCGGTCAGGGCCTGTCACAGCTCTTCCCTGGCTTGCTGCTGACTCGGCCCATCTGTTTTCCTCCTCAGAGCCAGCCAAACACCTGCTCGGGCAACTAAATGAGAAAGGTGTGTGTGAGGGGGGTGGGTGGCCATTCCCAGTGAGCTCTAGGGTCGGGGCAGCATGTAAGGGGGCGGGCAGGGAAGGTGAAGTCGGTAACAGTCTGGGTAGGGGGTTGTCACACTATTTAGAGGGGATTCTGCCTCTGGTTCTCTCTTCTCCATAAGGAGAGAAAAACGTGGCAGTAGGGCCTTGCCACTTGGCTTCCCTGTCTGGGCAGGGGGTCTAACCCTCCCCCCAGCTTGTACCTAGTCCTTGAGTAACAGCAGGCGCCCGAGCGCCATGCACAGACCTGCACTGCTCTGTCAGGCATGTCCTCAAAGCCCACGGACTGGGTGAGGGCCCTGGGAGTAGGGGCCCCCAGTGAGGTCTTCCCCAGGGGCTCTGGGCCTCTGGTCTCTGGAAAGAGGTTCTTTCTCCTGCTTATGGATCTCTTTTCCCCACTCCTCGCCCCTGTGCTGGGGACATGATGGTGTCAGCAGCCAAAGCAACAGGAATGAAGGTAAGGCCAGTAAGCAGTGGGCCGAGGGGAAGGGATGGAGGGGACTGGCTGGACTGAGGGTGGGTGGGATTGCCTGCTTAGCCCCCGGGCCCTCCAGGTGGGTCTTATTGGCTTCATTCATTAAACACCATCAAGCACCTACCGTGCCCTGGGCTCTGTGCTATGCAGGTCCCAGAGATGAATAAGACATGGCCCTGGCCCCTGGGGGCCTTTCTGTACCCTTTTCCTTGGATAGTACCTTGGTGGTAACCTGCCCAGCCTGGACTCTCTCCCTCCCTCTGGGGCAGGCAGGACTCTTGGGGTCCTGAGTTCCTGACCAGGCCCCTGTCTCAGCTTTCCCAGGCCCTAGCCTTCTTGCCGTGAGGCCCCCTGCTCCTCAATGACCCCTGGTGGTGGTCAGGGGTTGGAGTCTGGATGCAGCTTTGTGCGTGAAGCCTCCCTCCCAGCTGAGGGCAGGAGGGAGGTTGCCCAGAGGCAGGTCACGAGGGTTCTTGCGCTCCAAACAGCACGCAGGCAGTACCGGCACACTCCTGGACTTTGGGGACCCCCCCTGTCCTCAGGGCCTGCAGCCAGAGGCTAAAGGGCCTGCCCAGGAGGAAGAGGAGGAGGTGGAGGAGGAGGAGGAGGAGCCAGCATTTCAGGTCTCTCTGGAGGACTTGGCAGGGCATGAAGGCAGCGAGAAGGGGGCTGGGCCGGAGCCCCCAGTCTCGGAGGAGGAGGAGGTGGAGGAGGAGGAGGAGGAGAGCCTGGCAGTGGCGGAGCAGGTAGCCGACTTTGCCAGCTCCCTGCTGGCCGCCCTCCACTGCTGGCACTATCGGGCCAACGCTTTACTTTTCTCCCGGGGCGCTATGGTGAGGTGTTTCTTTGATCTCCCCTCCTCCTTGCATGTTCCCTGGCATGTGCATGCCTACCCAAGAGTCTCTTCCCCTTCCCACCCCCCTGCCCTGGTTCCTTTACTCCTGGCATCAGTACTTTATAACCCCGCCTCTCACTGTCATGCCCTGGTGAGCCCCTGGCATGTGCTGTCCCAGTTCTGGGCATTAACCAGTGTGCTATCCAATAAGCATGGCTAATGGAGTGTGAGGTGGTCAAGGAGGGGGAGGAGCCAGCACACAGTGGGGGTGGAAAGGTCAAGGCCACTTGGCCTGGAGGGGAAAGGCTGGTTGGGCTTTTCCAAAGGTCTGGCTGTAGCCGGAGGCCACACACCTGGCAGGGATTTCTGCATCTCCAAGGCTGACTTGGCACAGCCCAGCCCCCTTGGGGCTCGAGGGCGGGGCTGCCCATGCTGGGATGTAGAAGGGCCCATCTCCCAATCCTCCTGGGAGCTGACGTCTGCCCTCCGCTTGCTGCAGGGGAAGGGGCACAAGGAGTCTGAAGGTTCCCAGGCCCACAGAAGACCCTGTGGCCGGTCTTCAACTAGTGCTGAACACTGTCTGAGCTTCGAGTCCGTCTCTTCCCTGCCAGAGGTGAGCACTGTCTGATCAGCCAGCAAGTGGGACGGGGGCTGGTGTGGAGGTACCAGGAGCCCAGAAATCCAGCTCTGCAGGTGAGGCTTTCAGGCCCATGGGAGCAGGAATTCCCCACACCCAGGACTCTCGCCCCCTTAGAAAGCCTCTCCAGCTTATGGGTGCGTGGCTTGGTAAGCAGACAGCTCCTTTCTGCGAATTAGAAAAAGATGCCTCTTTTTCTGGGCAGATACAGTCCCATGCCAAGGGGCACAGCTAGCAAAGTGAGCTGGATTTCAGAACCCCTTGGCTGGTTACTTTCCTCACCGGCATGCCACACAATTAAAACCACCCCTGCACCCTCCTGGACAAAGGGTGGGGTCTTTTTTTTTTTTTAACTTCTTCTTTTGAAATAACTTCAAACTTACAGAAAAGTTACAAAAGTAATATAAAAAATACATAGAACCCCAACATGCCCCCCACCCAGATACCCAGATTTACCAACTTTTAGCATTTGTGTCGTGTTTGTTCGATCATTCTATCAGTCTATCAATGTATCTATGAATCTATTTTCTAAACATTTGAGAGTAAGTGCATACATCATGCTCTTCTAACACTTGACACTTCCATGAACATTTCCTAAGAACAGGAACATGCATACTAGGTAAAGGGTACGGTATCAATACCTACTGGGTACCTCCTGTGTATTAGACATTTTATTTCTGCCTTTTCCCTGCAACAGCCTTGGAAGGGAAGAGAGGCTTGGAGAGGTTGATTGACTTCCCTGACGGTGGGTGACTTCTGAGGGGCAGAGCTGGGCTGACGGGAGTCTCTGACTCAGGAGCCCACTCCCTTGACCCCACACTGCCTGTGGGTTGTATGAAACCGAATCCTTTGCTTTCCCAAAGTTACAAAAAGTCACGAGGCTAAGGTTCGACTCCAGGGTGGACCTCAAAGCCAGGGCAAGGTTGAGAGACCTGGGTGACACTGGATACGAGCCAATATTAGAATACAAGCCTAATGACATATTTGATACTTTTTCTTGTATGAAGTCTTGGAAATCTGAGGTGCGTTTTACCCTTACAGCAGGTCTCCCTTTGGACTGGCCACGTTTCAAGGGCTCAGCAGACACTTGTGGCTGGTGGCCACTGTGCCGGACAGTCCAGATTCTAGATGATGGGTCCTGTTGGGCAGGTTCTGGACTAGAACAAATGGAATCAGGTCTGATGCCCCGGGATGTAGAGTTCTTTGCATTCTTCTCCCTAAAGACTTCTCTTACAGGCTTCCTGTGCCGGCCAGTTTTATGGTTCAAATGACCTTTAAGGTGATCAAGAGGGAATTCTCCAACTTGTTCCCCTCCCTGCCCATCTGGCTGGACATATGCCAAGTCTGCTAGGCCCATCGGCCCTGAGACTTGCCAGTGGCAGCCAAATTCCTACTTCACCCTCTGATAAGATTCCGGCCTATGGTGTATTGCCCTCAGGACCTGGTCCTCTCCCTGGGTAGCTGGGACGACTACTGATACTGAACAGACCTGTGTTTGGACCCCAGAACCCCCATGTGAGGAGCCTATAGGGCTCTAGGGAGCTGCCTTACCAATGGACTCTGTGGAGTTCTGGAAGAGCAGCCCCTGGGAAACCTGGGCAGTGCCCTCACCCTGCATTGTGGGCTCCCACCTTGTCCCTGTAATTGCTGGGCAGGCTGCCTGAGAGGTGCCGCCACCCTACCCATCCTTGTTTCTAGGATTTTTTTGAGTTTAAGAGCATGAGCCCAGCACTCCAGCTGCAGAGTGACTAAGGACCTGTTCTCTTTAAGGAACTGTTACCCTAGTTTTGAGTCTGTGACCATGCTGATTGCCCTCAGTCACAAACTGCAGCCCTTGCACTGGGCTTTGGGAAGGGCATGCTGTTCCCTCATCCTCTGGGTTTCATGGGGGAAAACTGTTCATGTGAACTTTCTGTTGTGTCCCAGGTTGAGCCAGACACTGAGCCCGAGACAGAGCAGGAGGTATTTGCTACCATGGAAGTTCCCAGCACTGAGGAGATGCCCTCAGATGCCGAATCTCCAGAAGTCCTGGAAACACAGCTGGCTGCTCACCAGGGGCTACATGGGGTGGATCACACAGGTGACATGGTGGACTTCGTGGTGGCCGAGAGCACCGAGGACCTCAAGGCCCTGAGCAGTGAGGAGGAGGAGGAGGAGGAGGAGATGGGGGCCACCCAGGAACCCGAGAGCCTCCTGCCACCATCTGTGCTGGACCAGGCCAGTGTCATAGCGGAGCGGTTTGTCAGTAGCTTCTCCCGGCGGAGCAGCTTGGCACTGGAGGATGGCAAGTCCAGTGGCTTTGGGACCCCACGGTTAAACAGCCGTAGCAGCAGTGTGCTCAGCCTAGAGGGCAGCGAGAAGGGCCCAGCCCGGGATGGCAGCACTACAGACTCCCTCAGCATCTCCCAGCTCCCCCCAGAAATGGATGTCAGCGTGGGGATGGCTGCAGAGAGTGGCCCTTCTGTCATCAGGACAGAGCCCACGAGCCCAGGCTCCCCAGCAGAGCCCGACAGGTCGCCCTGCAAGAAGAAGGAATCATTGCTTTCTTCCCGAGATCGGCTATTGCTGGACAGAATCAAAAGCTACTATGAGCACGCAGAGAACCATGACGCGGGCTTTAGTGTCCGGCGCCGTGAGAGCCTCTCCTATATCCCCAAAGGGCTGGTGAGAAACTCTGTCTCTAGGATTAACAGCCTCCCCAGGCCAGATTCAGAGCCTACAGCTCCAGTGGGGCACAAGAGACAGGTGGGCTCCCAACCACCTTCATGGGCCCTGTTTGATCTCCCAGTACCAGCCCAGGGATGCACCAGGGACCCAGCTCCCATCACAGATGCTGAGTTCCGTCCTTCTTCAGAAGTATTGAAGCTCTGGGAGGGGATGGATTCTTCTGGGGAAAGCCCTCGGAAGGGGCTGGGCCAGGGCCAGGCGAATGGCTTTGACCTGCATGAGCCACTCTTCATCCTAGAGGAGCATGAGCTGGGCGCCATCACTGAGGAGTTGGCCACTGCCTTGCCGGAGAGCGCCTCCCCCACCGAGCGGCCCAGCCCATCCCACCTGGCCCAGGAGCTGAAGGAGCTGGTGAAGGAGCTGAGCAGCGGTGCACAGGAAGAGCTGGTGGCCCCACTGCACCCCCGCATTGTGCAGCTCTCCCATGTGATGGATGGCCGTGTGAGCGAGCGTGTCAAGAACAAGGTCTACCAGCTGGCCCGCCAGTACAGTCTCCGAATCAAGAGCAACAAGCCGGAGACAGCCAGGCCACCACTGCAGTGGGCAAAGGCGGCTCCCGAGAAGGAGGGGAAGAGCCCCACCATTCCCTGCCTGCACAAGGAGGCTGGAGAGCCATTGGGTGGCAAAGGTACAAGGACTGGGGATGGGGAGTGGGCCCTTCCTGCAAGTCTGGGTTGGGGGAGCTGGTTAGGAGCCTGCTGGCTCCTGGATGAAAGCAGCCTCTGAAGAGAGGGGCTGGACCTGAGCCAAATAGAGGGTGGCTGAGCCCTTGTGCCCTGGCAGCCAGTCTAGCACTCTGGGGCCGAGCCTGCACTCCTGGGGCCCTTTCACTGCCCTCCCCCAGCTTTTCCTTTCCCACAGAGGCCTTTGGAGGAAATGTGGTCATAGTCCCCCTTTTGTTCTAGGAGATATGGAAAGCTCTTATCACCATTGACTTGTCTTTCTTTCTACTGCCTTTTCTTATTCTTCTCCTTTCCCTTTTGATAAAGAAACTGAACATGGTAGATGAGATTTTTCTCCTATCACGCCCAAAACCCCAACAATCAGCCTTGCCTGGGAAGTTAGTCCCAGACAGTTCAGAGCCTCCACTTGTCCTGTCTCTTCCCGCTCGGTGGTTCAGGCAGCTCTTCTCCTCTTAGGTAAGAGGAAGCTGGTGCTGTCCGTCCTCAACTATGAGCAGACGACGGTCCAGGAGCACAGCCCCCCCAAGCCCCACTCTGCTGGGGAGACATCTCCACAGCGTTTCTCCTTCAGTCCCTCTGCTGTCAGCCCAAGGATTACGTCACCCTCTGCACACAGCCCCCTCAATTCCTTCGACACTGAGACCTTCAGCTGGCCCGATGTCCGAGAGCTTCGGTCCAAGTACGCCTCCCACAACAAGATGCTCCAGGCCAAGGGCAGCCGGCCCCACGGCCTGGTCAACCGGAGCCGCTCATTGCCCGAAAATGTGATGGAGTCTCTGCCGTCAGGTGGGGTGAGCCACTGTGGCAGCCTGAGCACCAAGAGGGGCTGGGGAGGTGAGGAGGCCACCCAGCCCCAGCTTCCTGGGGTGTTGCCCCAAGGCAGGCTGGATGGAGGCGAAGCCCTGTATGTCACCGCAGACCTCACCCTGGAGAACAACCAGCGGGTGATCATCATGGAGAAGGGGCCCCCATCAGGCCCCATTGAGTGGGGGAAGAAACAGGGCAATGGACAGGAACCAGCCATGATGGGACAGGGCCACGATTCCCAGGAGGCTGTTGAGCATCAGCTAAAGGAAGAGGAGCTTAAGGACTCAGTGGACCCAAGCCAGCAGGGCAGAGTGAGAAACCTACGGGAGAAATTCCAGGCCTTGAACTCCATAGGTTGACTGACTCCTTTGGAGAGGGAGGAGATGTGTGGGGGAAGGAGGAAGAGAGAAGAACCTCCTCACACTTCCCTATAAGCCTGGGCTCACCTTGGCTTACAGGAGCCCACACCCAAGGTCCTTGGGAAAGGCCGTTCCCTCTGTTCTCCTCTGGAAGAATGTTCTGGTGTCAGATGTACTCAGCAAGTGTCCTCACCTATTGCCTGTGCTAGGGATGGGCACTCCCCTGGGGCTTGCGACAACATCCCACAGGCCCAGACGAGCCATTCTTCCCTAGGAAGCCGGTGTGGCTCTTTCCCTTGTACATAGTTCTTCTCTGGTAAGAAGCCAAATATTTAAGCTCACCTCTTCCCAGGGAGAGAAAGCACTGCCCACGCCTCCAGCCTGGGCTGACCACTGCCACTCCCAGAGTAGACGTGGTAAGGCGGCCCGGGGAGACTTTGCTGTGTAACTGTGCCTCCTCTTAGGATCCAGGCAAGAATCAGGCCAATAATTTATTGCTTTCCAGTCTGTGTTGTGTTAGTGCACGCGTGCGTGTGTGCCTGTGAGCGTGTTTCTTCTGTTGTGTATTTCCCTCCTGTTAAGAATGTAATTGACTCAGTTCAGGTACTTTTGAGGGTGTCTCGCTGCCCCTGTGATGGTCTCTAATGTACACACATTTCATTATTTGCCAATGGTGCAATAACCACTGCTGACCAACCGACCCTTGTGTGGCCTCCTTACTGGGACCTGGCTGGGGTGGGGGGAGTCGTTTGTGGGCCAGGGCTGGGGCACATGAGCCGTTCCACCCTCGTTCACTCATTCATCATCCATGCTCCCGAAGCCTGCTGCTCTAGGGTGCAGGTGGGGGAAGCAGGGGCAGGAGCGCCTGCAGGAGGGAACTTGTTCTCTGCTGCCTCCACTCTGGACTTCTCTATCCGCAGCCCTGGGGTCCCTGCCATGTCAGCCTTTAGCTCTTTACCGCAAGGACCAAAAGTTGGACTAAAAATAGGTATGTGGTTTGGGGGGGTAGGGGTAGTGAACAGAACATTTTTTCTAGTAGGCAGAAGCTTCCCATGTCTGATGCCTTTTACTCTTCTCTCTCCGTTTCCCATGAGACATTCTAGAAGGCAAGGATTCTGAACTTGAGGCCTAAAAATGTCTTAAAGTGACACGTAACATTGGGTAAGGGAGGCATGTATATTTTTATGGGACGGAGCCTCAGTTTTCATCCAATTCTCAAAAGTGTCTTTGATTCAAAGGGTTAGGAATGCCTCCCTACTTCTCAGTAGGGTTTCTGCCCTTTCTCCCTGATGGACCCACCCTTATTTTGCCCATTTTCTTCTGACTGGGGCCTCAGAGGAGAGGGCCACAGGGCCCAGGTGGTAGGTGTGCCCCACAGAGTTTCCCCCAAATCGTGGGTCAGGGCTCAGTGGGCCTTCTGACCGGCGAGGACAGACTCAAACAGGAGATGGGTCCAGTGAGATCTGAGGGGCGTGGATGCTGCTCCTGAGCAGATGCACAGTAGGGCAAAGCTAGCCCTTGTTCCACCAGCTGGCCAGAATGCTCTGTGGTGACCTCCACAGTCTCTGAGAAGAGAGCTGCTGGCTCCTACCAGGCAAGTCAGGACACACAGTGCTCAAGAGACCCAGGTTCTGGTCCCAGCCCTGCCACTATAGCTCTGTCCTCTAAGATTGGGAGCTGCTTCCCAGACTCCCTGGCTCAGACTCTTCAGGGGGTGGAGCCTGGCAAGTTCCAGCCGACACCTTTCTGGGATGATCTTTATGTATTCATCTGGCTGTGTCTGGGGACCTTGAGCCAGGCAAGCTGTTCTCATTGGCTGCTCATTAGAATTATCTTTTTTAAAAACTGATGCTGCCCGGTCTTCACCAAAACCAAATAAACTGTACCCTTGGAGATAGGTCTCAGGCCTGTATACCTTCTTGAGCTCTGTGAAGAAAGGTATATGATTTTTGCTTAGCAAACTTGGCCTGCACCAGGCCCTCAGGTTGATTAAATGCATGAGTGAGTGAGCTTTTCTCAGGTCTCCAGGTAAGGCACAGCTTGAGTGCCTGCCAGTAGTTGCACCATGACACACCTGGAGGCAGGTCTGGCTGTCCCTCTGTCTCCACAGTGGACACAGGAGCCCCTTCTTGCTCACTTATCCTCTCCCTGTGCTCAATTAGTACTCCTTAGCCCAGCACAAAGGGAAACAAAGGCTAGTCAAATAAGAAACCAAGAGAGAAATATGGAGCATTATTGATTTATTAGAAAAACTAGTAAATGGGTTTCCTCTGGTTGGTGGAAGCACATTTGAGCAGGTGGAGGACAAGGCCCAGCCGGCCCCAGGGCCTGCCCTAGATCGTGTGGTCTATAACCAACAGGGTTGCATTTCTGCAGCCACCTCCTTCCTTGTGTCCTCCCTGAGCTTGCTTGTCCAAGGGCCCAAGCCATGTGGTCTGCTGGCCTCATCTTCCTCTGGATCTGCAGACCCCCTTCCCACTGCAGAAGGAGGATGATCTGGGGCCAGCCTAGGGGACCCCAGGTGTCCTCTGACCGGCAGGAAGGAAGAGTGGTGTGCAGGGGAAGCCAAACCTTCCACGGGCCTCCTGTATGGGTGTTGGGGTGGGTGGGGAGACAGGGAAGCCTGAGGACCCTCCATGCCTTCCTCAGCCAGGGCATGATGGGGAAGGAGAGGGGGGAGGAGGACAGCCTGACCGTGCCCAGAAGGAGCTTCCTCTAAAACTGCCCTGGGGAGGAAGCCGTTTATGCTGGTGTGGACTTGGAGGTGTGTCGACCTAGTAGTGGAATACTGTTAGAGAAGAGACTGCAAAGTAGAAAATGTAAGGAGAAAACAAAAATTGCCAGGACGCTGGGAGCTTAGCCCAGTGTGGTACAAGGTTACCCAAACCTGGGTACCTGCAGTTTCAGTCCAGTTGGTTGAGTGTCTTGGGGCCCATGTGACATGGGAGGGGTGCATAAAGGGCTGGCGATTGGTGGAGGATTATATGCAGCTGGCTGCCCTTGCCCACTGGTGACCTGAGGCCATGTGAAATCCTGGCTCTTCCATTGGGGCCCTTTCATTCTTGGGTCTGTGGAGTTGCCTGCTGGACAGTTCCTCACTTCAGGAGCAAGAGGGCCACCACTTATCTCTTGGCTCCCTAAAGACTGGCTCAGGGAAACAGCTGAGGGAGGTGCATGCCACTGCCTGCACTTCAGCAAGGAACCCACTCTTCTTCCCTAGAGTAGGACCTGCCCTTCAGTGTATCAGAAGTCACCGTGATTGCCTCATGCCTTGGTTTCCCCAGGCATAGAAAGAGGCTGGTGAATGGCACAAGAGGTGTCCTGTTGACGCAAAGTGGGCTATAGGTTAGATGCACTGAGGCCAAATGAAGACCCTGGCTACAAAGGTGGGAACACCCAGTCTGGGGAAATGAGGCTCCATTGGCTAACTTCTTCCCTGCTGTGGTCCTTGCCTCCTGGGGTTGGCTTCATCCTGACCTTTGCAGTCAGGGCCACAGGGCATGGGTAGTATTGATCTCTGAGCTGTGCCCCCACTGATCAGCACCAAAGGCTCCTGGGAAGGCCTA
Organism: Tolypeutes matacus; assembly: GCA_026826555.1. Taxonomy (NCBI): domain Eukaryota; kingdom Metazoa; phylum Chordata; class Mammalia; order Cingulata; family Chlamyphoridae; genus Tolypeutes; species Tolypeutes matacus. The sequence goes on along the minus strand of JAKSZT010054193.1, from coordinate 5,751,990 downwards.
GTAACTGGATGCCTACCCCTGTGGCTTCTACCTGAGCCGCTTTCACTCCTGAAGAAATCTCAGGGTGCCAAAGTTTCCTTCCCATGGGGAAGGTGATGGGAACAGCAACTGCAGGCCCCAGGATCTTGATGATCTCCCTTGGGGAAGATCCCTGCTGCCCCACCTTGACCCCTCTTTGGGCCCAACCCCAGTTAAGATGCTGGGCTGGAGCTGTATTGCTTTCAGAGTGAATAGAAGTCTGTCCTTAGCCGCATAAGGAAAGGTATCCCTAGTGATGGCTGCAGAACCCCTTTTAGCTGTGCCTGGGGATGGGAAGTGATAGATATTTGGTGACCTCTGAACCCATATGACTCTCCCAAGATTCAAAGCCAGCACCTTCAGGAGAGGCTTATCGGAGTATGACACCTCCATGGCTCTGGCCCCAGAATTTACCCCACCTGTCCAGGGTTAGTTGTGTAACTGGGGTGGGGATGCATCCAACCAGGGGTGGCCACATTTGTCACCCCAGGGGTGATGGATGATAGACTTTGCTGTCTGCCCAGCCAATACTCTAATGTGGTGTCAATTGCAGACAAGACACAATTGGGCATTTGACATTGGGATGCTTTACTCCAGGTCCTGCTGGGGTGTCTGTCCATCTTATATCTGGGGACCTCCTCTGTCTCCCTAAGGGGTCCTGTGTCTGACTCATATATTGCTGGTTTGGCTGCTACTGGGCATTGGTGGAGGATCTCAGGGTCAAGAGGCAGAGCCTTAGGCAGCATAGAGACCCACCTGTCCCTCCTGGTCTGAGAGCCTTGAGCCTTAAGCTCTAACCACTACCACAGTTTTAAAAGAATAGTTTGAGAGATTTCTGACCTTCTGTTTTACCACTTGTGGTCCTAGCAGCAGGAGGCTCCTTGCAGGACCCACGGACCTTTGGAAGTCTGTCTCCCCCCACCCCCTTTTGGGGGGTTGGGAGGAGGAGGAAATAATAAAGGTGGGTGGCCCATGAGGTGAGAGTCTAGGTTCAAAGGAAGCCCAGTTGGGGGGTGGTGGGGGGGCGGTGGAGGGAAGAGGGGGAAACCCAAAGCCCTGATTTCTGTCTTGTCCCCTCAGTCCCCCAGCAGCCCTTGCCCAGCGCTAGGGTTCTGTGTACCCATCCAAGCTCCTACCGCATGTCCCTAGGGGGCAGGTCCAGCATTCCCAATGTCCTCTTCCCTTTATCTTTCCCTGGCGGCGACCGGGGGTGGGGACGGGGCCCCAGCAACACTTGTTTTGAATGGGCAGCTCTTGAGGAACCCCTTTTAAAGGGTTTAGGGGCTGGCGCACCTTCAGCTCCGTAGGAGGGGTGGGGAGAGGAGGGCGTGTGCCTCAGGGAGACGTCTTCCTGCCCCGAGAGTCCCCTAGGAGCCGGAAGCCCCCTCTACCTGGAGCCGACCCCGGCGCTCGCCGTCTGTCGGGCAGTGCTGGGGAAGCCGGAGCTGCGCGGCGGGCGTGGAGGGAGGCTCTGGGGACTGGTGGCCCGGGCCCGGCGGGCGAAGGCAGCGATTGCAGTGCAGCGTGGGGCCCCGGGACCCCGCTCGGGCGTGCCCGGCGACACGGAGGAGGCAGGCAGCAGGCAGCGGGCGGCCCGGGCGGCGGGCTGGAGGAGGACGCAGGCCGTGGCGAAGGTCAAGTCCGCGGGCGCCCGGGCGGGTTGGCCCAGGCGCTCATCCCTGAACGTCCCGACTCCCGGCTGCGCCCGGCCATCCACCCTCTCTCGGTCCACCCGGAGCCGACCCGCGCGCGGGGCGCCGCGGGCTGCTATTTCTTTTTGGGGAAGAAGCTGAATCTCTTCTCCTTATCTTTCTTGCCGAGGCCGGCGTCAGGGCCGGTGATGGAGGGCAGGGGCAGGCTCTGCGCCTTGACGCGGATGCTCTGGGACTCGTTGATAGCCGTGCTCACCCCCTGCAGCCAGGACAGCATCTCCTCCTGCGGGGCGGGGAGGGTCAGGGCCAAGTCCCGGCCGAGCGACACAGCCCCCCACACCTCTTGGGGCCCGGCAGAAGAGGGAGGCTTGAGGTCAAGTGGCCTGGCTAGGCGGGCCCTGCACTTACCTCATCCTTGCCATGGAAGAGCCACTCGCTGCCATTGCTCAGCCTAGGAGAACAAAGGGTTTCTTGTCATGTGGCCACCTGGGCAGAGAGGGCTGGCTCTGATCTCATTGCCCCCTGAGACTGCCCAATGACCAAACCCTCTCAGCACAGCAACTTCTAAGAGAGGTAAAAAATTGGACCATCTGCTTCTTTGAATTGAAAAATCCCTGAGGGGCAGCTCAGGCCTGGAGCTGGTCCCATAGGATGGGCCTCTGCCAGGTTGCTAATGCCACATCCAGCCACTGAGGGGTTCAGGGTCCAGGGCAGGGGCCGTGGGCAGGAAGGGCCTCACCTCAGCTTGAAGACATGCTTCTTCTTCTTGTAGTTAGCAGCGATCTCGCAGATGGCATGTCTCAGGGACAGGGGTTCCTCCCCGTGGTAGGGCACCCCTAGGGCCAGGTTCTTGGCATCTTTGTAGAAAGTCAACTCACTGTTTCTGAGCACGCAGTACAGGTTGTTCCAGGACCTGCGAGGACACAAACAGGCAGGTCCCCCACAGCCCCGATACAGCAGCTCTGCAGCCAATTCCTGTAGCTTTGCCATTTTTTAAAAATTACACCACTTCCCCCCTGATAAATAGTAATTGGAAAATACAGAAAGAAAATAAAAATAATCTACGTGTAATTTTGCCACTAAAGTTAACTGTTGTTAACTTTCTATGTATGGGAAGCGGCTGTGGCTCAATCAGTGGGGCTCCCGTTTGCCATGTGGGAGGCCCTGGGTTCGGTTCCCGGGGCCTCCTGGTGAGGGCAGGCCCTCCCGCATGGCGTGGTTGGCTGACCCAGCGAGCACGGGCAGCAAGAGGGGGATAAATGAATAAATAAAAAAAAAAAAAAAACTTTCTATGTATTTCCTTCCAGTCTTTTTTCTATTCACATGTGTAGCTAAAATTGGGTTATGCTGTATATTCAAGTTTACATTCTGCTTTTAAGCTTAACACTATACTTGATTATTTCCCCCTATATTCAAGTATTTCTTGAAAATAATTTTAAATAGCTATATAGTATCCAATCATATGTATAAATCGATCCCTTTATTGTTGGATCTTACAATACTAAAAAAAAAATTCATCATTTAAATAGTGACGTGATGAACAATCTTATGCATAAATCTTTGCCTGTAATTTTGATTCTAACCTTGGGATACATTTCTAGAAGTAGAATTGTTCAGGCTAAAGCCAACAATGTAAACTTAACTTTTCAAAGCATTTCGACATCCATTAGCATGTTTGAGTCTCACTGCAGAACTGCGCAGTGACTTGAGCAGGGATGTGTTTAGTTTTATTTTTTTGTGTGCTGGTTTTTTTTTTTTAACGAATAGTTTATTTTTTATTTATTTATTTACTTGTTTATACCCACCCCACCCCCCTTGCTGCTTGTGCTGTGTCCATTTGCTGTGCATTTTTCTGTGTCTGCTTGTCTCCCTTTGTTACATCTTTCTGTGTCAGCTCACCGTGCCACGTGGGCCTGCTTGCCTTCACCAGGTAGCCCCTGGAAACGAACCTGGGGGTCTCCCATATGGTAAATTGGAGCCCAACCAATTGAGCCACAGCCGTCTCCCATGGTTTTTATTTTTTGTTTTGATGATGTATGTGCAGTATACTCTAAGCATTTTTTTTTTTTTTTTTTTTTTGAGGTACCGGGGGCCAGGAATTGAACCCCGGGACCTCGTATTTGGGAAGCTGGCACTCAACCACTGAGGCACATCGGCTCCCCTGAGTTTGTTTGTTTGTTTGTTTGTTTTGCTCTTTTTTGTTGGTTCGTTTGTTTTTAGGAGGCACCAGAAACTGAACCCAGGACCTCCCATGTGAGAAGCAGGCGCTCAGCTGCTCATGACACATCTGCTCCCTGAGCACTTTTTAAAGAATCACATTTGTGCAAGTCAAGGCTCATGTCAACTGGCTTGCCGATGTATGGGCTAACCCCCAGCTCTGAGCTCCGCGGACAAAAAGGAAGGCTTTTGTTGCATTTCTACAGAAACAAACACTGAGCTCTTCTTTCTCCTCCCCTTCTTCTCTTTCCTTTTGAGGATAGGAAGGTGGAGAACAAATAGGACACCTAGGGAGGAAGTACTGGAGGTCAGAGAGAGAACTCCAACTTGTTCAAAGCTGGCCAAGTGCCTTTTAACAGCCCAGGACTTCTGACTCCTAGCTCAGGGCTCTTTTCTTAACCCTTCGCTTCCGTTTTTGGGCTTGTGACCCAAGTGGGGAGGTTGCTGAGAAGGAGATGGGACTTTGGAGTAAAATCCTGCCCTTGAACAAATGACAACTTCTCTGAGACTCTGTTTCCCCATCTGAAATGTGGAAATGTCAATTTCACAGGGTGTTGTGAAGATTTTATCAGTCAGCATGGACTGGAAGTCCCTAATGCCTCTTTCCTGGTGGACTCTTTATATGGCAATAAACCTCTTCAGAATAGTTGGACCCCCAAATTGCTGAAGAAATTTTTAAATAGCCCAGGACAGGCTGTGTGTGCTGCCAGGTGGCCCTGGGAATATGGCAGCGTTCAACTTCTCAGAGCGGCTCTGTTTCCTCCTGCAGACGCACCCTGGTAGACTGAATCAAGGACATGGCTCCCTCAGTGGTCAGGACAGGACACAGCCTTGGAGCCTCAGGGTCTTAGAGCCACTGAATGACAGTACCGGAAGGGTCCCTGGGAGGCATCTAGGTACCCTCCACTCCCATCTCCCATTTTATAGCTGAGGAAACTGAGGCACAGATTAGTTCAAAAGTGGGACTAGGTCAGGGATATGTCATTAATGCCAAGACTCAGGAAGCGCCTACCTGTTACCCAGCCCTGGGATGAAAAGAAGCATGAAAGTCAGGGTCACTGAGCACCTACTCTGCGCCAAGTGCAGTAACTGTGCCAAACAGGTGTGAGAGGGTCATCACCCCCATTATACAAACTTAGAGAGGCTAACTTGTATGGTGTCACAGGATTTGAACTCAGGCCTGGATCCAGAGATGGGCTTTATCCACCCTGCCAGGCTGCCCCCAAGGGTGATCCAGAGGGGTGCCGGGAGCCCTCACAGACCAGAAGCGGAGGGCACTCTCCCAGCACACACTCGTGTTGCCAAGGCTTCGTTGGTGGAGAGGTCCCCTGGGAGCTGCCCAGCCCTCCCCTCCCTACCGGCCGCTCTGCCTCCCAACCCCACACACACCTGTTAGATGCCTTCTTGTTGGGCCCCTCCAGGTCGTGCTTGCGGCCCAGGTAGCCCTCCATCTGCACACCGTGCCCATGGTTCCGCTGGGCTGGCAGTGTTGTGGGCTCATCACCCTCGCTCAGAGGAGTGTCCAGGACCTTAAAGAGAGGCTCCGTAGCCGGCCTCTCATCTCCCCCCGATTTCTCCTCCTGGCCTTCCTCCTGTGGCCCTGGCGGCAGAGGCGGCTGCAGGTCCCGAGGCCATGGCCTCTCTTCTTCCCCCTACTCAGGGGCACATGGGAGGAGACAACTTGCTGGAGGCTGGGGCCCAGGGACAGCTATTCTCCGCAAAACTGGGAAGTCAGCCTGCTCCCAGAGGCCTCTTCCTGGCCCTGCCGGAGCCTGGTTCCTCTCTGCTCTCTGCCCCCTGCCCCACCCTGCCTCTCCCTGGATCCGTCACTGGGACCCATCTGGTCTGCTTCCCCAGACATTGTCCATGTTCCCAGCTCCACCCCACCCCACCCCCAGTCTCCAATCTAACATAAGATAGTATGGATCTTCAAGAGCTGAGATGGCCTGAGTGACTATGCATCCGGGGGTTTCCAGTGCTAATGGCAGAGCCCTGGCCCACTTCCCAGCTCCAGGCCCTACTTCTGCTTCACTCAACTTCAACTGAATAATGGTTGGGGCTTGGGCCAAGATTTCTTAGGAAGAAAGGCTTCTGCTGCTAAGACAAGTTTGACACCACTTGTGATAGGATGTTGAATGGTAACTATTCTCTTGCTTTGGGATTGTGGCTAAAGCCCCAATGCTAAAGACACTACTAGACCGTAAGTCTCTCTCCTGCTGCCACCCCCAGACCTTCCTGGGCCATCAGGCTGGATTGCCTGGCCCTGTTCCCATCATGTGATAGGAATCTGTTGGAGTAGGGCAGCAGTTCCTAAGCCTGGCTGCCTTTTACAATCTACCTTGGGAACTCTGAAAGTAATTCCCAGCCCCCACCCCCAAGATGCTGAGTTAACCTGTCTGGAGTGGGGTCAGCACACGAATATTTCTTTCATGTGGCTCTCATGTGCAGCAGATTCTCTAACATAAGAATCACTGACATCAGCATCATTGCCCTGGGGAAATGCTGTGCTTTGACCTCCCTGCACTTTCCTGTGGGAGGAGGGCGGGTGATCCCAGCCCCTGTCCAAGCCACGTGAGGTCCTCCAAAGGCACTGCTCACTGTCTCTGTGTGTGCCCACGAGAGGGGGAAACAGGCTTCCCACTTCCCCCACCCCCCTAGCTGGGTATCTCTCTGCAGAGGCCTTGCTGAGCCACCCTTGTGTCTGTTGCAGCATAAGAGAGAGAGGATGGGACAGACTGGGCAGCAGGAGCAGCCAACTTTCCACTGTCTGTGGGGCAAGAATTGGTAGCCCTTCTCTGGGCCAGATGAGCACAGAGAAAGGCAGCCTAGCCTGAGCCAGGAGGCCAGAACCCTGCCCCAAAGCCCTGGCTGCTGGAGAGGAGACCTTGGTGGCCCAAGGAGGGAAGGGTCTGTTTGGATGCCTGAGGGACCAAAAAGGCATGACAGCCTAGGGGGATGAGAGCCCCCCAGGCAGTAAAGAGAGCTCCCCCTTTCTCTAGTCCCTTCCTGCCCAAACAACTGAAGGCAGGAATGCCAGAGGAGCCCCAGGGAGAAGAGGGAAGGAGCCAGGGAAGAGCAGGCCATGCTCTGCTTCCCACTGTGGGTCCTTCAGACCATGGGCCAAGTTCAGACCACAGGAGGGGAGGATGTGGGCACTGTGCTGGGCATCAGTTTGAAGCTTTAAACTGAAACAGACTGGGGAGACTTTTAACACCAGGAACTGACAAGTTCTGCCGAGATGGCATTAAGGAATGGGAAAGGGAGATTGAGTGGAGATATTTGATGCTAGTGATTAGAAGAAGGATAGAGCTGGTCATGTTTGTACCTCATCAGATTAGGACTGTTCAATAAGTAGGCTCTAACTTGGGGTTCTGGTAAGAGACCACTTTAAAAAATAGTAATGTGGCTGGAAAAGTTTGAAAACGACTGACCTAATACTGTCAATCTACAATGAGAAAACCGATGCTCAGGGAGGTTAAGTGTTTTGCCCATGGCCACACAGCTAATAGGTATGAAAAGCAATTAAGAGCATGCACTCCTCTAGAGTTGGGTAGGTCTGACTTTTTTCCCCAGCTTTTCTTGCCTTAGAGCCCCCAAAGTGTCATGGCCAGTCATACTCATCTTTTCTCATCTTGCATTATTTGCATCTTAAAGTGTCTGCAATGAGCTGGCCGAGGCCACATGGATTTGGAGGCCCCCAAGTCCTGCCTGGATCATTCTCTGGTAGGAGTGGAGAGGAATGGATGTGGTAGCTTGGGTTTAGGGTCCCTCTGCGGTCCTGACATGGGTATTAAGCTCAGGAAGGTGGATGATGAATGCAGAAAGTGAAGCCTCTAGTCATCCCTCACCTTTCTAGTTCTAGCCTCAAGCCAAAGCTGGGCCAGTTCTTCCTCCAGGAGAGGGGCGATTCCAGAGGATGGGGCAGGGGCTATGCTGCTCCTCCTGGTGAGGGGTGAGTTCTCCCTGCCTCTGTCCTGGGGTCTTGGGGGAGATGCAGAGCAGATACTAGGTGGGGAACCCACCAGACACATGTGCCATGCCTGACCTTTCACCTGGCCTCTACCCTCCCGGAGCTGGTTTTGCTAGAGACCCATGTGTCCCATTTCTTCCAATACTTGTCCTTCCATTTCACTCTCCTTACTTTCAGAGACAATCTTCTGAAAATAAAGACGGATTGGCCAGGACTGACTCCCACCTTAACTTCACTTCCTCTTTTTTTTTTTTAACCGGGAGGTCCCGGGGATCGAACCCGGGTCCCTCCATATGGGAGACGGACGCCCAACCAGTTGAGCCACATTCGACCCCCCTCACTTCCTCTTAATAAGTGCCTGACCCACATTTCCTGGAAGGCACCAGGTCATGTGTTGGCTTGGAAATTGGAGGTTTTCTAATGTGTGCAAAGATTTCTTCTGTGCCCCTGACCGTTCACAAGGAGACAATTAAAAATACATCCTGTGCCCACCCCCCAACCCCACAGTGGGCCAAAGCCTGAGCCAATGAGAGTGGGAGACAGAGGTGGTTAGCTCTGGGGACCAATCCTTTCTTCCCTTCTCCAGCTCCTGAGGGAAGTTGGCCAACTCACGGGGTGGGAGGCTTTGGGAGCAGAGATCCCAGTGGGTGCCCAGGCAGGAGTTAGGCTCTTCCCTCGGTGCCCTCCCAGCTTGCCCACCCTGGACCACCAGCAGAGTCCTTCCTGAGAAAGCCAGATGTTGGGTCAGACAGGCCTGGAGTGAGGTCCCTTGGCTCTATTTGGAGGGTATGGGGTGTGGAAATCTTGGTCAAGTTACTAACCCTTCCTGAATCTACTTTCTTCAGGAGTTAGTGGGAGGAACACCAGTACCTCCTTCACAGATGGTTTGGATCATTTTAAAATGAGATAATGCCTGTAAATACCAGCTCTATTGTGCTCCTTTGCCCCTCCTTGCCTGCCACCTTTCTCCTTGGGGGCTTTGCTGAGCAATTATTGTGGCCATTGTCCTATGTGGCTGGTGTGATGATCTTAGCACACTTTTGTCCCTGGAGCAGGTGACACTCAGGGTTGAGACATGGGGAAGGGAGAATCTCAGCCACTGGCAGGCGACGCCTCACCCCCTGGTGTCCTTGGCTGTTTCACAGTTGGGACATTCAGAGGCCTGGGCCAGGAATGGGGTAGCCATGTGAACAGGCAAACCCTTCAGGGCAGTGCAGGAGCAGCCTGAGGACTCCCCACAAAGTTTGTGGGGGTACTGAAGTTCAGGGGCCCCAGAAGGCGAAGGCAGAAGTCAGCAGACAGGACTGGTGACAATGGTGTGCTCCTAAGGGGAAGGTTCTGGTAATTCACAGTTGTATTTTTGCAAAGTGTGCACAGAACTTTGTAAAGATAAGACTTCAAAGAAGACTGCATCTAGATATATATCCGGCTGGTCAACCCTTTTCTGAAGCAAAAAAATATATTAAAAAAAAATTAGGGGGGCGGATGTGGCTCAAATGGTTGGGCGTCCGCCTGCCATATGGAGGGACCTGGGTTCGATCCCCAGGACCTCCCGGTAAAATAAAATATATATATATAGAAGGTGCATGGGCTGCCAGGCTCTGTGTGCCAGTGATGCTCTGAAAGCTCCGAAAACCAGGGACCGAGGTGGCGCAGGTGGCAGAACACCTCTCTCCCTCATCGGAGGTCTCCAGGATCGAATCCTGGTGAAGACTGGAGGAGGAGGATGAGAAGAGATGGCAGGAGACAGACACAGAGAATTGCCCAGCAAATGGACACAAAGCAGCAAATGGGGAAGGGGGGGGGTTAAAATGGAGAAAGTAAATAAATAAATCTTTAAAAAAAAAAAAATTACATTTGGGGCTCTGATCTGTACAGGGCAAGTACACAGGCCATGGAGAGCAAGTTGGAGGGAGGGCCAAATTTTGCCAGTGGCCACCTGCCTCCTCGGGTGTAAATCCTGTACACAGCCCCAGTCGTGAGCATGGGGGTGTGTGTAGAGGGATTTGTTTATTTTGCAAATCATAAGAGGGAAGGAGGGCCTTTCTGAAAGTTTTCTTGGGGACTTTTATTTCTAGCCACCCCACTGGGAGGATCATGTAGGTAGAAACGGCAACAGGGACCTTATCAGGGAAGCAAGCCCGTGAGGGCTGGGCTGGGCTGGGGATGACAAGTGCCCGAGGGGATTTTCTGAATTCTGGAGCTGGAAAGAGACCCGGAGGTCACTGAGCTCATTCCCTCCTGTTAGAGATGGGGAAAATGGGTTCCAGAAAAGCACAGTGCCTGGCTGGGGTCACCTAGCAAGTCAGTAGCAGAGCTGGAGCAAGAGCCCATGGATTCTGCTTTCCTGTCCACATGATGCCTTTCAAATTTGAAAATAGTGCAAATGACAGGACGACTGGCTGGGGCTGGGCCCACAGGGTGTCAGGGAACAGAAAAGGCCCAGTAGCCAGGCAGAAATCCACCTGTGACCTGGGCTGCTTGGGATCCGGGTGCCAAACCTTCTGACAGAGCAAGCATGAGTCCCATGGTGTTGGCACATTCATCCTTGCCTGTTTCTAGCCCAGGTCGATCAAGAACCTCCAAGCTGACTGGATGAACCACATGCCAACAAGGGGACCCAGAGCCAGGCTGGTCGCATGGTTTGGGCGGAGAGGCCCGCTTTCCCTAGTCCCTGGCGGTAGATATGGCTGTGTGCTGTCTTCTAAGGGAGAGCTGGGGAAGAGAGGTGCAGAGGTGCCAGTTCTCTGGCTGCCCCTGGAACCAGGCCATAGTCTGATATGGAGACTCTGCCTTGTCCGACAGGAGGTGGGCTTTTTTGGAGGGGCGATGCCGGCAGAGGAGCCTGGGCCCACAGCTGGCTGCTCACGTGGCTGAGGTGGGGTTGTTGTAGGGACAGGCACGTTCTGTCAAGAGGTGCTAGATACTTAGATGATCTGGGATTCCCTTCTCTTCTCTGTGTACTATGGCTTTAGCCCTTGGATCATTATGAAGATGTCCAGACCACAACTATACGTCTAGCCTGTGCAGAGACCTCACCTGCAGGAGCTGGGGGACACCTAAAGGGGGAGGACCAGGCTGCTTGGAAGAAATTCTGGGTGTCAGGTTGGGGCAGGAAGGGAGTCTGAACCATAGTGGGAATGGCGGCTTGAGGGAGAATGGTCCAGAGGCCTGTGGTGAGGGGGGACTGCCAGGTTCTTTGGTTCAGGGGTGGCCAGGGGAAGGCATCTGGGAGGAGGGCTTGTGCACTGGCTGCTGGGATCATGATGTCAAAGGAGGGTTGGGGACAGCAGGGGAGGGCAGGGCACAGGCAGGGGGGCCTTTTAGGACTTCACAGGATTGTAACCAAACAGGGAGAGGTCCCAGCCCAGGCTCCTGATGGGCAGGCTCGACTGCCTCAGAGTCTTGCAGCAGGGACTTGTAAGCTTGACTTTTTAGGGTCCTGCCTTGTTAGAAAGCTGACTTGGGCAGGGGAGGAAGGCGAAGGATTGAATTCTTGTGCAGAGAGAATTCAAGAGAGGAAGGAGGAGGTGGGCAGGACGGTAAATTCTCTGCACCAAAGGCGTTGAAGATGTACTTCCATATATAGCCAGCAGATGGCGCAGGAGACAGTACCTGGCGAACTCAGCTTCCAGAAGGAAAAAAACCTGGTGTGGGACCACAGGGTCTGATGGAGATTCTAGAAGATGCTCAGTGAACCCAGGCACATTTGCAAGCCATGAAACATAAGAAATGGGAGCTTCTCTCTAAAGGAAATTCTGGTACTTAATCAGAACACTAGGATGCACTCCAGAAACAGACTGACTTTAGCGATGTGAGAATCTTGCACACCTGTCACACAGCAAGGCCTGAGCCCCAAGCAAGTGTGGCAGGTTTTGAGGGAGGGGGCCTCCAGGAAGGTTGGTTTGGGAGGACTTTGGAAATGGATGTTATTTATCTGGAGGATGTTACTTTTAAGAGATGAAGGACTGAGGCAGGGGGTGGAGATAAAAATGAAGGAAGCTAAGCATCAGATGCTCTACCGATGCTCTCTCCTCTGATTCTCACACCTCTGCGAGGCAGGTGCTGTGACTACCCCTACTTTACAGACGAGTGTAACTGAGCGTCAGGGAGTGTAAGTAACTTCCCACAGACACACATCTATTTGAGGACGCAGGTCTGGCCCCAAACTGTGCTCTTCCTGCTAAATCCCACTGCAGGAGAGGAGGCCAGAGTCATTACTGTAGGGAAGAGCAGCTTTCCGATGGGGCTCACAGTCTATATGAGAGGAGGTTGGCTTATGGAAGACGTGCTTGAATGACCTTGGCTGCACGATGGCACCAGAGCCACACTGGAAGGTGCTGGAATAGGAGGTGGTGGCCAGACAAGACCTATTGCTTAGACACCGTTGGTGACCAAATAGCACCACATGGTTCTGGGGTGGGGAAGGCACCGCTCTTGGGGCTGGGAGTTTTTACTCTCCCCCAAGTCTGATATCTCGGCCCTCGTCCTGGGGGCAAGAAGGGCTGCCGGTGGCAGACGGTTGGGAAGGCTTTTCAGAAGACAGTTGTTGGAAGAATGGAAGAAGAGGTTTGAGTAGTTGAGAATAGCCAAAGAGATGACAGGTGACAACTCAGTGAGCAGAGACAACTGCCGAAGACTGTTGCTGACCTGAAGGAAAGATCAAGAGAGGCAGACATGGAGGATTGGAGGCAGGGGCTTGGCGAGGGGCTCTCAGAAGTGGGAGGATGGAGCACAGGGCTCAACACAGGGCCCTGGGGAAGACAATGGAAGGGGGTGCCCAGCAAAGGCCTCCAAGTAAAGCGGGTGAGGGGAAAGGAGAGCGGCAGGGTGCAGGGTCCCCTCGGAGGGGAGGAGGAAACCTGGTCTTTTCCATCACAGGGGGAGAGGAGAAGGAGGCTTCCTCAGGTGCTGTCTTCACCATTCCCACCCCCGGTGTGGTTTCTTCAGAGCCCTGGAAGAGCTGGCAGCAGCTTGATGCCTTGGTGACCCGTGCCAGCCACTCAGCTTTGGAAAGACTAAACTGAATTAGGAGACACCCGCTCCCCCCATCCGCATTCAGCCACCCAACAGTCAAGTCGTCAGTTTCCAACCCCAGCTCTGAGATGCCTCGAGTGTTAACCGAGTCTTGTCCGGCATCCATCAGGATCTGGGATGCTCTGAAACACAGCTTGGAAGGAAGAACTTAGGGAGAATCTTTGAAGCCGAGGGGCCAGGAAGATCGCATCTGAGCAAAGCAGAGAGACCTGGACGTGCTCAGCAGTAGGCAGATGTCCAGAAAGAGCCTAGAGTGGGTTTCTCTGGGGAGCTGGAATGGAGTACCAGGGCACGGCGCTAAACTGCAGCCAGACACACCCCTGCCACGCTGACTCAGGCATCCTGGGGAGACGGGGACACGCCCAGGTTGGGGGGAGAACTGACCTTCTTCCTTGGTCATGTCTGTCGTTAGGAACAAACAAGCGAATTGTATTCGCTGCAAAATGCCTGAAACAGCAGCTCAGAGTGGCCTCACAGGAGAGGGGGAAATGATTGGGCAAGCTTGTTCAGGCAAGAAGAGACACAGCTGCTGCCTCCACACCCACGGCTCTTTGCTCCAAGGACGTCAGAGTCCGCTGCTGGCCGCTGATTGAAGCTCTCGACTGCATGCCGGGGAGGCTGCTGCTGGGGTTGTTGCCCCAGGTTGCCCAGGAGGCTACAGCAGCTGAAGCCAGCCAGCCACTGGTTGAATGGTGGTCCTGGCTGCAATCCCAAGGACTGCTCAGCCCTGGAGTACTGTCCTCCATAGCCACTGGTGCTGGTAACTTCCCTGAAGCCACAGACACCTCTAAGGCAATGGAAAGGACTCCCCTGTCCAGCCCTAATGCGATGTCCGCGCCCCTATTCTGGGGAAGAGAGCTGCAGGGTTGGATTGTAGGGGTGGCATCTGTAAGCTGTCCCTGGGTAAGAGTTTTCCCTGACAACCCGCCGAAGGGGGCCTGATAATGAATGACACCCAGGCAGTTGCTTTCTGGAGTGGCCTTGCATTCCAGGGTCCCCCTCTTTATGGCATCCTGGACCTAGCCCTGGGGCTTGAGGCAGGGCAGGGTATCCTTGCCCCACACTGTGAACCCTGACAAAGGAGACTCTTCATTGTTGCCCAGCCCCTCGGAGCACCAATCCCTTTCAGGGCTGTCACTCATGGTGCCACAGCAGCCCCATTGGGTGAGTTCAGAGAGCAGATCCCGCCTCCTACCCCGAGGACTGGAAACAGGTCAGGCGGTAGGAAGCAGTTGCAGGGCTCTTGGCTGGGGGATCTTTAGTGGGAGGAAGACTCTTGGATCATCTTCAATACCATTTCTTCTCCATGAAGTCACCCTCTTTCCCTCCCGAGAGGAACAATCTCACCACAAATGTTACATCAGGAAATCTGAGGCACCCCAAGCCTGAGAGGAGGAATGCCTAGCAGGACCACTAAGCCCTTCCTAGCATGACACGCCTAGGATAAAGGAAGAGGCATAAGGTGGAGGTGCTGGGGAGAATGTCCTCAAGCACTGGGCCCTGGGCAGGTCTGGCTGCCCGCTGCTGCCACAGGAAGGAGAGGAAGGGGGCTGGCTCAGCCTGCTGCCAGATCTCTCCAGCACCCTGGGGCCCCCTTCAGGGTACTAGTTTCAGAGGAGCTAAGTAGAGCTTCAGCCCTGCCTCTCTTCCTCAAACAGGGCAACAGGCAAATGCCCGGCCCTTTATCTCGTCTTTCCCATTTCTAGCGTCATACCAGCCGGCACCTGGCAAACTAACTAGGTATCTTGGAGCTAAGAATGAGAGAAGAGGAAAGGGGGGTGGGGTGGGCGAAGCTGCCTCTCCCAGCCCCTCCCTTTAATTTGATGCATTGCTGACACACAGAATGTCCTGGACTTTCTCTAATCCTGCAGAGAGGGCTTTAGAGGGACAAGAAACACAGAGGAGGATTAGGAGGTTTATCTAAGATCAAGCAGGAAGGTTCCAGCAGAATTAAGGACTAGAGCCCGGATGGCCTGGCTTCCACTCCAGGTGTTTTGCCTTTTGTGAGTGAGGCCCTGTTTCTTCTGCTTAGCCTCACCTGTACTTACCTGTACAAATGGACTGATTTTACTGGAACATGTTCCAGTGTGGGAAGAGGTGAGGGAGGGCAGTTGAACTGAGTGCACACTGATGTGCTGGAGGAAAAGATGGATGCATGGAATGGCAGCTCCAGTCTCTGCATGTACACATGTGAGCATGCACACACGGGTGGTGCACATGTGGGAAGGATGGGGGGTGTGGGCCTGCAGGGTGTGCAACCGTGCAGACTGGAGCTTGGGTGGTGGGCCCTCTCCCCTCGGTTCTCCCAAGCAGGAAGCTGGCATGCACTAGTGATGGGTTTTATGTGAAGCAACACTGCATGTATCTACTCTAGCGGGCACCAACACCACACACACGGGACCAGCAGGAGAGCCACCCGTAGCCCAGCCTTGTCCCAGAGAGAAGGCATAGCAGACAGCTGTCCCTTCCCGGGAGAGGCCTGGGCCTCTGTAAAGGAGCAGTAGGGGGCAGCTGGAGTGGCCAGCAGCTGGCTTGGTGAGGAGGCTTCCAAAGCTCTGTTGGGCTTTCCCGACTGACTGGGCCTCAGGCGCTCCCTTAGCGTTTCGGGGATCCTCATGACAACTCAATAAAGGGTCCAGAGAAGAGAAGCAGCATGAAAGCTGTTTCTGTGAGGCCTTGGGCCTGGTGCTCATTTGATTCACCATCTGGTTGCTTTTTGGTAGCAGGTACGGGCCAGTTTTCCCATCTGGGAAGGGCTTCAAACGCAAGTGCCCTCCCTCCTTCCCCAGACAGATACTCAGATCCAAGCAGGTTTTATTCCCCACCAACCCAGTGACATTCAGGTGCTTGGATGGAGGCAGCTCGGATGCAGGTGTAGTTATTTGCATGACGTACATGACACAAAGAATGGATGGAGTCCCTCAATGACCACAAAGGAACCCGCAGACCAGGACACCATGGCACGCAGACACGTGGGGAGGCACAGCAGAAGCGTGGGGAGGGGCGGGAGGAAGGGAGGCTCTGGGGGGCGGCCCCAGCCCCAGTGTCCACAGTCCATCCCAGCCCTGAGTATTCTCCTTCAGGCGGGGGCTGTTGCTGAGAAAAAGGAGCTGGAACGCAGTCCACCACAGACAGAGAGGAGAGAGCCCCATGGGCAACTGGCGCTTCCGAGGGAACTTCTGGGAAGACTCACCAGCAGTGCCCTCTGCTGGGCGTGATGGGCTGGTGCAGTGCAGAAAGGGTGCAGAAAAGGGTGTGTGTGTGTGTGTGTGTGTCCCATTCTCTCATTCTCAAAAGGGTGGGAAGGACTGAAATCTGGACCTCACAGGGATCTGTACAGGGAATTCTCACTGCATGTGTATTTTTCTGGGGTGGTTGGTGTACCAGAAATTTCCATCTAGAATGCCAATTGCTCTAAATGCCCTCTCCCTTGACCCCCCAGAGCCGCTTGTGCAGGGGGTACATGCAGTAGCAAAGCTGTGCAAGGCCCATGCTGAATTCTTTCTTCTCCGCCAGTCCCTCCTCAGAGCATTTCCCCTCAAATTGGGTTAGAGCCTCCTGGGTTCCCAGCCTAGATCCCACTGGCTGTGGGGAGTCTAGCCCCACTTTCCCTCCTACTGGGGGTTTATCTTGACCTTTTAGCTGAGGAACCTGCTATATGCCCAGGCCTCTGGAGCTGGTCTGACACGGTCCCCTCCCAGCCCTCCTCTCAGCCAGGACTCTGACACACTCCCCTTCCCTACAAGTTGGGGGACTGGTCCCTACAACCCTGAAGCCTAGGGGTTCTCCCTCTTCCCTGCAGGGCTGCTTCAAGTCTGTTCTTGCCTCAGAACCAGCTCCAACCCCAAACTTGCTGACCCACAGGCATCAGGCCAAGACGGTGGGCAGGAGGAGAGGGCTTTGCATAGACGGGAGGTAGGACTCTGCTGGAGGGTATTTCCCACTTCACTGCCCCAAATGCCTGTAAGCGGGGCAGGCAGGACTGGACAGTCCATTTGTACATGTCTGGGGGGGGAGGGGTATTGTGTTAAGGATGGAGTTAGAAGGAAAATGGGAAGGAGGACCGTGTATAAAAATGAACCGGGGGGAAACGGATGTGGCTCAAAAGGTTCGGCGTCCGTCTACCATATGGAGAGACTGGGGTTCGATCCCCGATACCTCCCGGTAAAAAAAAAAAAAAAAATGAACCGGGGGCGGATGTGGCTCAACTGGTTGGGCGTCCATCTCCCATATGGAGGGACCTGGGTTCGATCCCCGGGACCTCCCGGTAAAAAAAAAAAATGAACCACCCCTGTATAGTTTCCCTGATGTAGAGGGTGATGTATTTGTACAGTAAAATTTATTAGACTAGATAAAAGCAATCTAAGAGTCATGTCAGTGGGCTGGCATGTCAGTTTCTTCCGGGTTGAAGAGAGAAGGGGCATTATTCTAAGAATGAAGAAAACCTAAGTGAAAAAGGGAGACTGAACTGAATGGGGAGGTTGGAGGGGCTGGGGGTGGCATTGCACCATCCTTGCCTTCCACCTGGCTGAGCCTAGTAAGGGGGAGCAGGCTCTGTCAGCAACGACTCCCAGGAACTAGACAAATGGGAGAAGAAACTGACCGGGGACGTTCTCTCGGTGGCCGCATGGTGGGGGCCTCGGGGCGTCTCCCCTGCTGTCTCGCCTTCCTCCTCTTGAGCCCTAAGGAAGACATGGCCCCTCTTTAAAAACAAGCCAGCACCCACCTCCAAGGCCTGGTTTCCCTCCCTCACCCCCAGGGATAAGGCGCCAACTATCTCCCTGTCCAGACCTCCTGGCCCCCTGGACGGTGCTTAGCAAGGAGCCTCAGCAGCTTAATCTGAAAACTTAAGGCAGGTAAACTTCAGAAATGGACCAGGTTCCACGCAAAGCTGCCTCCAAGGCATGTGTTAAGGTGGTTTCTGGGGGTGGAGCGGGGTTTGAAAGGGAGCTTCGCTTCTGCAGCAGCCCCAGTTCTCCACTCGTTTGTTCCCACACCAGCTAGCATGTCAGGCCCCCTTGTGACTCAGAGGGAAGCAAGAGCTCCTCTCGGACTTCAAGATCCATTTCCTCTGGATTTCTCTCACAAGGAGTCCCGCTGGGAGAGGTCACATGTGTATTTGAAACACCAGGGGGTCAGTTTCTGATTAAAAATACCTCCCTAGTCCTTCCTACCCATCCCCCAACACAGACTGCTCCTGGCTCCTGGGACACAGAGCCCAGTGCGCTGGCCCTCCCCACACTTACCCAGGCTCCTCTGCGGGTCTGTCTGGGGTCTGGCGTTCTTTTAGCTCAAGCTGGGGGAGGAAAAGGCCGAGGGTCAGAGTAGCCACCAAGGCGGAGCTGTGTTCTCAGACAACCTTTCTTTAGAGAAGATGCCCCGCGCTCCCCAACATATCCCGGTGTTTGTTCCTTCTTATTCCCTTTTGTCTTTCATTAAAGGTCAGTACTTTCTTCCACTTCTGTTCATACACTGTAAGTGCCTCATAACTGGCTAAGAGTTCCTGACTAGACATCCATGCCAAGGGGTGGCTGCCCACCTGTCCTGACCCCCCTCTATGGCTGCCCCCGGCTCACCGTGGTGGGCTTCTTCAGGGCAGCAAAGCGCTCCTCCCAGCTGGCTGTGGATTTCTCAAAAGCCTCGTGCCTCTTGATGAGCTTCTCCACGCTGTCCACCGTGTGTCCAAAGTCCCGGCTGGCCAGGTAGGGTTCCTGGGCGATCAGCCACGCTTCGGCCACGGAGGCATCCCGCGAGAACTGGCACACCTCCAGCACTGCCAAGGACAAGCCACAGACCCACCCACGGGACCCAGGGGCCTGTTAGTACTCAATGGTCTGCTCCCGCCAGGAGTTCGGGGCGGCTCGGCAGATAGACACGAGAGCTGTGGCTGGGCAGAAGGCCTGCTCAGGTGTCCTAAACCAGTGGACACCCTGCTCAGAGGTGACCTGCTGCCTGAGGTCACTGCATCCCCACCCCGGGCTCCTACCCTGTCTCCCTCAGGGGCCAATCAAGGATCTTGGCCCCTCTCTCCCCAGCCCAGGCTGTCTCCCATAATTGTGTATAAGCAGCCATGGGACCAGTCCTGGCCTTCCTTGGCTCATCACTGCCACGTGAGCAGAGAGCTTTTCTCCACCGCTCCTGAGCTTCCAGATGCGGGAGCACAGAGCTCCACCCCACGCCCGACGCGCCTCAGAGCAAACACCTGTGATGCACGGGGACCTTACCCTGACCCCACCCTAGGCCACAGCTCTACAGGGGCACAGCCCAGGCACCAGGCACGGGGGGCAGGGGGCGCAGAGCGCATGCAGGGAGAGGGACGAGCAGCAGGTTGGAGGTGAGCGTCTGGCAGCGCGTCTGCTCTGGGCTAATGCCCTTGCTGTTGAATGGGGCGGTGGCAAGCTCCTCTCTGGGCAGTGGTGACAATCCACAGCCTCATGGAGTCGACCCCCCAGGCCCCGAGTTCCCTGGCTCCAGAGCTGCACTCACACATGGAGAGCCGATCCCAGCGGGCCTCCCACTTCTCGTTCATCTCCCTCCGCCTGGTCACCACCTGCCGCAGCTTCTCAGTGATCTGCGGGGAGGGAAAGGAGAGAAGCTTAGGCTGTGCTTCCTGCCCCCTCTGTCTGAGGCAGTGTGTACATAGGCACTGGGAAGAATGCCGGACTTGGTCTGGGGTTAGAATCTCGGCCTTGCCACTTGCCAGCTGTGCAGCTGCAGGCAAGCTACTTAACCTTTCTGAGGCATGTGTGCCTCACCTGTGAAATGGGGGCCGCCATCCCCAAAGGACACATGAACCGTAAGACATGGGGGTGTCAGGGGGTCATGAGCCTGCTCTCCCCTCCTTAGTGGCCAGCTCCTTGAGGCAGAGAACGGGTTTTGTGTTGCTCTAATTTCTGGGTTCCTTTAGTGAAAAAAAGATGAGCTTCTTCAGAAAACTATGGCCTACCTCTCCCTCGCAGGAAGCGGCCTGGGCCAGCAAGAGCAGGGACAGGAGATGGAGGGGCACTGCCCCTTACCTCCTCAGAGGCCTGGTGTTGCCGCTGCAGCAGGGACTCGCCGAGTTCCAGGCAGGCGCTGAAGTTCTTGCCCCGGGTTTTGATCTCTGCCCTGATGCCCTGGTGATACTTCATGAGCAGTTCCACGGAGGACACATCCCTGTGGGGCAGAAGGACAAGGTGGGGGAGGGATTTGGGGGAGGAAGGAAACTGGCTGGAGCCATGCTGGCCTGCCAGACACCAAGTTCCAACCAGAGGGCTGCCAGGCGGTCTCCCACCTGCCCCTGGGTGTCTGACACTGCTCCCACCCCTCTTTCTGGCCAGCCAGGGAGTCCTCTGCAGGTCCAGGCCCGGCAGGAACACTGGGGTGTGTGTCTCCTCCTGGTCAGTAGCTAGAGCCTCGGCTGGGGGGCAGCACCCCCAGAAGATGTCTGGGGTTTTATTACTTGACAATAAAAAGGAATGAAGTACTGATACATGTTGCCACATGGATTAACCTTGAAAAGATTATGCTAAATGAAAGAGGCTAGTCATAAAGAGCCAAATACTATATGATTCCATTTAGATCAAGTGTCCAGAATAGGCCAATCTATGGAGACAGAAAGTGGATTAATGGCCCCCTGGGACTGGGAGGAGAAGGATGGGGAGTTACTGCTAATGGGGACAGGATTTCTTTTCAAGATGATGAAAATCTTCTAAATTTAGATTGTGGCGATGGTTGTACAACTCTGTGAATATATTAAAAACCACTGACTGGTGCCCTGTAATAGGTGAACTTTATGGTATGTGAATTATATCTCAATAAAACTGTTAAAAAAAAAAGTCTGGCCATTAGGACAGGCACCCTGGGGGCAGAGGGACGGAGCTGGCCCAGCAGTAATTGCTGAAATGACACACGCTGATGTGGGAACCACAGAGGAGAGAGCTTTGATCCCTTTGGGGCCCTCCTGGCGCATGTGATGCCCCCCATGGACAATGGTTCCCCACATCCCAGCACTTGGATGAACAGTCCTGGACCTGCCCAGCTTTGGCCGTGTAAGCCACTTCTTTTCACTGGTCACTGCCCCTGGAGTAGAATCTCAGTGACAGATGTTCTTGCCACAGTCAGGGCTCCCCTTACTAAGAAATGGTAGCTCCTTCCAGTAGAAGCTGAGCCACTCCATGCCCGCCTGGACCCAGCCCCAGGCCTCAGGAACCCCCAGGGCTTCCTGTGCCCCCAATAGCCCAGCCACAGCACAGTACCCTGGCTTGCCCCCAGTCCCTGAGGACTCCCCTCACCTGGGCCTCTCCTGGGTTTCGATCTGCCGAATAATGCTCTCCATCCAGGAGAGGAGGTCACGGACCATACTGAAGAAGCGGAATTTGTCCGCCGTGTCCACCAGCTGGGTCCGCCGCCCAGCACAGGCATTGAGCAATGCTTGCCACGCAGCAGACACCTCCTGCTCCTTGTTCTGGATGGCATCTGCTTTCTCCCCAGCATATGCTGTCTGCAGGCGGGTGGCCACATCTTGGAACTGCTGGACCTATGGTCGGGCAAAACCAGACATTGTTCCCCTGACAGAGGTGGCTGGGCCTAGGGCGGGCAAGGGCACCTGTCTCCTCTGGCCTTCCTCCCCAGGGAACCACTGGAAGGCAGGACCTCAGCCCCCACCCAGGGGGTGCTGTGGGAGTAAGCTCCTTGTCTCGGCACTTCTGCCTAACCAAGGTGTCCCCTGGGCTTTGATGAGGATTTGAGACTCTATTCCCTTTGATCTCCTCTGAAGGACAAGAGTAACTGTGGACCAGGCCCTGTTCTAAGCATTTTTTATTAATGCTTTTCATTTCTACAACCCCATGAAAGAGGAATTATTATTTCTGATGTTCAGACATGGAAACTGAGGCACAGGGAGGTTAAGGGATTTGCCCAAGGTCACTCACACTAGCAAAGGGTTAGAGCTGGCTTTGAACCGGACTCCTGAGTCCACATTCTTGATCACTATATATGCTGTCTCTCCAACGAAGGGGTACCAGACCCTCTGTCTGAAGCCAGCCCCAGGGACAATGAAACCTCACTCCTGAGCCAGGTTCAGTGGCTGCCTCATGCACCTCCCTCCCTCCACACCGGGCCCCACCTCCAGCTGGAGGACAAATCCCCAGGAGAACCTCTGCCGGGTGAATTGGGGGCCCAACAGACCTGTACCCCACGCCCAGCTCAGCTCTCCCTACTCCAAGGGATATCCAGCAAGCCCTCGGCAGCTGGGGCCCATTGCCCTTGCCCTTTCTATCTCCCTAAACTCCATGGGACCCAGAGGGCACCAGTGATGGGGAAGGGGTCCAAGCAGCAGACCTGAGGACACCTCTAGCTTCCATGTGGAAAGGGGGAGAGCCTGGTGGTTAGGAGCATGGAGTCTAGGGCCAGGCTGCCTGGACTTGGATCCTGGCTCCACTGCTGAGTATCCATGGATCTCAGATAACTTATTTAACCTCCTTATCCTACGAAAAACTTTCCTCAGCAATAAAATGCAGAAAATATTAGTACATACCTCAGAGGATGGCTGTGAGGAGTAAATGACTGTATTGCCAGAACATTACCTGGCATGGGAAAAGTGCTCCATATGTTAGCTAATCATACGGTTGTTCAACCAGAGAAAATGAATTTTAATGTATTTTATGCGTGGGGATTTTTGAGGATTCATTTGGAGAACCACTTCTAAAGCTAAAGAGTGTCTGAAAAACACTGCTCCCTGCCTTCCTGCCCAGAGCTGGCGCCTCTCTATGGAGGCAGAATCCCTGGTGCTCATTCTCAAGGGGAAAGTCTGACATCCAGGGACCCCGGGACCCCCGGGAAGCTGGCCAAGGGGAAGACGTGGCCTGGAGCCTGGGGGTGGGTAGCCAAGGGCAGGCAGGCACCTGCACGGCCAGCAGGTGGAGCTCCCGTTCGAAGGCGGTGTGCACGCGGTGGAAGGACTCGGCCGTGCTGGCGTCCAGCCCCACGTCCTCAGGCAGCTCGCGGTGCTTCTCATCAATGAGGCCGAGGATCTCGGTACCCGTGTAGAAGTAGCGGTGCAGGTCGTAGGAGGCGGCCAGCAGCTGCATGCGGGTGTCCATGAGCTCCAGCAGGTCTGCCCACATCTCGTTCAGCCTGTCCTCCCGCTCGGCGATGGTGGCCGCCTCGCTGTGGCCTGCGTCGATGAGCCGTTCGATGACAGCATTCATGCTGTCGACCCGCTCCTGCCCAATTGCACCCGTCTCCCGGGCAAAGTCCCGGAACTTGTCCCGGAGCAGCTGGACAGGGGAGACAGAAATTTGGTTATGGGGCCTGGGATCAGGGCTGGGTGCGATCACACCCCAGCCGTAGACACCCCTGGGTGGCACCCACCCTGTCTGGAGATGTGCTCCCACACCTCCCTGGGGCCAGCCTGGCACTCAATGTTCACACCTCACGCTGGGCTGTGACTGCATCTCTGCAGCGTTTGTAACTGGCAAGGAAGTGGTGTGTGCCTGGAATGACCGCTGGTTTGTGTCTACTGCATTAGAGGAAGAAAATAAAGCTGTGGCTGTGGCTACTCACAGTGACATGGTCAAAGTCTTGCCCCATTTCTGGGGAAGAAGCTACCCGCTCCTTTTCCGCAATCCACTGCTCCAAGTCGTCGGCCTCTCTCTCCAGCTGGAACAGGTGGTACTTGTTCTCCAGCTTCCGCTTGCGTTCCTCTGCCATGTCCTTCAGCCCCGCGTACTGTTTGTCCACTTGCCCCTGAAGTCGGATGATCTGCTCCCTGGAATTCGAACCCAGAGAAAGTCCTGAGAGATGGTAATAGGGAAGCCAGAGCAGCCAGCTCAGAGGAGCCGACACACTCCTTGTTCTCAGCCCTGTGGCACGGGTAGGTGGGAGAAATGACAGAGACCTTCCCGGGGAAGAGCTGGGAGAGACGGTGGGTGCTTGCCCTTCTGCTCAAAGGAACCATCCCTTAGACCATGATGCCTCAGGGATGACAGAAATGTAGCCCCACTGGAGTTGGTGCCTCTGCCCCTCCCCTCACGCTGAGTTGCTCAAAGAGATAAGTGCAAGTGGTAAACTTCTCCAATATTCTTCCAAGGAGGCTGATGGAACAGTGCTGTCCAGAGCAGGGCTGTGGCAGCAGAGGGCTCTGCTTCGTTCTTCAGGGAGGGACATGCAATGCCAGGGGCTCAGTCCCTGGGGCTCCTTGGGGACGTTTGGGGTAGCTGCTGAGTACCCATTGCTGTGGATGCCCTAAAGGCAGCAGGTGGCAGGGGTGTGACTGGGAGGCGGCCTGAGGTGTCTGGCCCAATCGGCTCCCCTTCACGCAGTCTCCACACAACTGAAAAAGTTAGATGGGGATGTGTTTTCCACCTTCATTCCTATATTATGATTCTGCTGAGATACTACAAGGTCCTGAAGTACTTCTGAACCATAGAAAGAAAATTAAAATTAGTCTTCAGTGTCTCTTAGAATATTCTAAATCTTCAAAAGGATTGCAGCTCTCAATTAACCAGAGGGTAATTAACCAAAAGGGTAGCCTTGCTATTCCATTTTTTGATCTTTTTGCAAACCAGGACTTAGCCCAGCAGACACAAAAGCAAGGTATAAAATGGAATCAGGCCTATCAACAGTCCAGAAAGCAGTTTTCTCAA
Organism: Tolypeutes matacus; assembly: GCA_026826555.1. Classification (NCBI taxonomy): domain Eukaryota; kingdom Metazoa; phylum Chordata; class Mammalia; order Cingulata; family Chlamyphoridae; genus Tolypeutes; species Tolypeutes matacus. Next base: position 5,727,469 of record JAKSZT010054193.1, on the reverse strand, counting down.
ACCCCTATTCTTTGGGAAAACTGTTCCCATTCCCCCCATTTAGACCCGCATGGATACTGGTTGGCGGCCAGGAGGCGGCACGCACCCCTCAGGGTGGCCTGCAGACAGCAGGCTCTGGGCCCGGCCGGCCAGCTGCTTGATGTTCCTCCCATACTCCTCCACGGTGCGCTGCTGCCGCAGGTGCCGCTTAAGCATCACGATGGCGCCCTCTTCATCCTGGGAGGCAGCAGAGGCGTCAGTGTGTGCAAGCTCAGCAGAGCCCACGCTCCCTCCCTTGTCACAGCCCAGCTCCTGGAGGGGCCCAGTGAACGGGGAGGGGAGCCAGGCTCGTGGGTTACCCCCAGGGGAACCGTGTGGGTCCCCTCCTGCTCCTCTCCACCCCTCCCAGCCGTGCCTGTAAGTACCTTCCTCCCTCGACACCCCAGATTCCTATCTGATATCTGTCCAGCTCCAATCTTCCTTCCCCTGTGGAAACCTTCTATATTCTTCCAGCTTTTGGAGACCCTCTCACCTCATCCTCACCCCCTCCCAGCACAAAAAAGGTGAAGAACCCTTAGGTTGAAATAAATCTAAGCTGGCAAATGGGGCACTTGACTGCAGTATGTGCTTTGCTGGGTTGTTTCCAAGGAGGTGGGGCGTCCTCAGAAGGATGCACTAAGGGAGGGTGAGGAGACTCCCCAGGCTCCCCGCATACCCCGCAGCCCTCACGCCTCGCACTCCTGGACTTCCACAGTTCCCCACTGACTGCCCACCCCCAGCTCTAGCTCTCAGCTGCAGCCTCTGCCCCAGCAGACCTTGGGGGTCTCGTCGGAGATGACGTAGAGCTCCTGCTCGCCGATCCAGGCCTCGGCCTCTCCCGCATCCAGGTAGTACTGCTGTGCCTCGTTGGCATCCCGCAGGCGCTGCAGTCGCCCGGCCGCTGCCTCGCGCAGCGTGTCCCACGAACCCTGCAGGTGCCCCAGGCGCTCCTCGATATCCTGGCAGTCGATCTCTGCCGCCTCCACCAGCTTGTGGCCCCTCTGCAGCACATCCTCGACCCGCGGTACATGGCCCAGGATCTCGTTCTGCAGCGTCTGCAACCAGAGGGGAAGGGCTGGAGCCCCACACTCGGCAGGGGAGGCTGTGCCTGCAGGGGCAGCACCAGGTCTGTCCTCCTCGGCCCTCTTGTCCCCTCCCTCTCACGGAAGCAAGACCAGAGCAGGCGATGGCAATAAGAGCTGCCACTGACCATGTGCACTCTACAAGCACCCCTCCCCTTTAACTTTCGTGTTAGCCTTATGAGGTTAGTACTTGGAAAGTGGTCCAGTGAGGTCACTTGCCAGAGTAAAGGTGGCAGTGAGCTGCGGAGCTGGGGTTGGGTTACAGCCTACCAGATTCGAAAGCCTGGCTTGTGACTGCTCCCTATTCTTTCTACACTTCAGAGCTTGATGTCTTAGGTGCATATGTAGAGAGGAAAAATACTTTTAAAAGGCCTTTTGATATCTTGTTTGAGCAGCTTTTGCTCCAAGTAAAAGAACAGTCAACAATTGCCCCTTGTTCAGAGTTTATATATTTGGTTTTTATACCCCTGTGGCAGTTTGAGATTATTTATGAATCCCAAAAAGAAGATTATGTTTGTAAACTAATCTATTCTTCTGGGTGTGATACCCGTTGACTGTATTAAATTCAGTTGAGGGGCCTTTTGATTAGATTACCTGTTAAGATTACTTTTAGGGCTTTTGATTTGACTATGTCAGTAAGGGGTGACTCAGGTTGAGCCCATGTCTCCTTGCTGGGTATGATATAAACGGACTCACGTGGTCACACAGATACAGGAGGAGAGAGAGCCCTGTCATTTTTGATCCTGCCATGTGACAGAAAGGAGAAAGCTCAAACAGCTGAGGCCCCAGGAGAGCTGAGCCATTTGCTTGATAGCTTACAGCTGAATTTGAGAAGAGAGCAGAACAGCCGAGACTGATAAAGGAAGCCCTAAGAGACAAGCCCTATGCCAGCTTGCAGCTGAAAATGGGAAGAAAGTGGAGCCTGAGAGAGGAAGCCTGGAGAGGAAGGAGAGACCAGGCAGAGACTGCCTACTATCTTGCTTCAACATGTGGCAGCTGACTTTGGTGAGAAAGCACCTCTTATCGTGTCTTGAGTTGGACTTTTCACAGCTTGGGAACTGTAAGCTTTTACCCCAAATAAATCCCCATTATAAGAGCCAACATATTTTCTGGTACTTTGCATTGGTAGCACTTTGGCAGACTAAGACAGAAATTGGTAGCATGAGAGTGAGGTCGTGCTGCTTGCAATTACCAAAAATGCTGGAATGGTTTTAGAAATGGGTAAGGGATGGTTTTTGGAGGAATTGTGACATACTTGACAGAAAAGGCCTAGATTGCTTTGAAGAGATTGTTGGTAGGAATATGGACCCTAAAGTTACTTCTGACTTTTTTTTCTTTTTCCCCCGCTCAGAGGTCAGATCTCTTTCATTCCTGACCTCTCAGAAATCAGCTTCTGCAGAGTTGATGAGTTGAAATTCAGTCCTGTACTATGACTTCTTTTTTCTCTTTTAGGAGGATGAAGGGAGTGGTATGGCTTCCTTAAACGGAAGGCAGAATTTGAGAATGATGAGCATGGACATTTAGCTGAGGGTATTTCCAAAGTAAATGTGGAAAATTCAGCCTGGCTTCTCCTGGCAGCTTATAGCAAAATGTGAGAGGAAAGAGACATGCTGAGAACTGAATTGTGGCACAAAGAAACCAGAGACTGATTTTGGAAATACCAAGCTTTTGGAAAACAAGCCCCCAGAAGATAGTGGCTCATGTGAAGAATTAACTAAACTTGGAACTTGTAAGTCGGGATTGAAAATGCAGTTATCCCAGAAGGACTTGTGGAAAGTCTTACTGTCTGGTGGCTTGGACCCCTGCTTACTGCATGCTAAATCAAACAACAAGCTTTTTGCCACATCTGTATGAACGAAACCACTGTCAGCCTCGACTAAAAGGGTCAGGGAGGGGAGATATTAAAGGGCAAATGGCTTTAAGAGGAAAACCATGGAAGCTGAGGTCTGGAATTAAGACATATCCTCAGGCCAAGAGAGGAACCCACCCATGTATACGGAGAAAGTGAGTTTGTCCTGGCATTTTAAAATGGTGGATGTTCCAGCCTGCTGTTCAGGGGCAGTTTGGCCGCCCCAGGCTACAGAGAGGGTGGAGCACATTCCCCAGTGGCTAGGGAGAGTTAAGTGGGTATTAGTGTGTTGAAACATTCCCCTGGAGATTCTAATGTGCAGCCAGGATTGAAAATCATTGATGTAGCACCTTGACCTTGCTGGATTTGATTCTAATTGCAGCAGTAGAGCAGCAGTTCTCAAAGTGTGGTCCCCAAGCAGCAGCAGCAGCATCCAGGACCTTGTTATAAATGCAATTATTGGGTGTCACCTCCCAAGCCCTCTGGGTGAATCTGATGTACACTGAAGTTTGAGAACTAAAGTTTGAGAGGTTTAAATGAAAGAGTGATAGAATCAGATTTATGCTTTAGTCAGGCTGGTTTAAAATAGTCTTTACTAGAGTAGCCACACTTTTACAAAGAGATTGCCTTTCCTTTCCAGGTTAGGGGAACCCCAGCCCCTTTTCCTGAAATAGCAACCTCCAACGAGGGACATTGAAACCTTTTTACAATAACATGTGTGAAGATAGAGTCAAAAAGTCTGTAGTGCTGAAAAGGATAGTGTAGTTCATTTTGCAGTTGAGGAAACTGAGGCCTTGAAGGTACTGTCTTCTACCAGGCTCCCTCCTTTAACTGAAAAGTTGAGGCTGTAAATGAGCTTCCACATCCATCACCTTCTAGCTCAGATCCCTGCGATGGCTGCTGGGGCCTCTGTGACTAAATCAAGTCAGTTGGAATCAATGAATCAAGGCCCTTGCACTGTTGCTGGGCTCAAAAGGCCCTGTGAGCAGATGCCTGCTGCTGTTATTTTGGGGACGGAAGTGCTGTCTGCCATGACCTTCCTTTCCCGAGGAGCTGCAATTCTGCCTGGCCCCTGTTGCTCTTCTCTGGACTCTGAGTTCCCAGGCTCTCCATGCTCACAGATGGGGGCTGCTCCACTCCCCACTTCCTGACCCGGAGAGCACACCTGTCAAGAGGAGGGACTGTCTGGCCCCAGGCAGCTGGTCTTTTGGAGGATGGAGGCTCCCTCTGCAACCCTGACATCAGAGGAAGTGCTTAGCATTTGCTCATTTCCAGGACTCTGGCCAGGGCTACAGAAGTTCCCCGTTGGCCCCAAGAGAGAGCAGAACAGCAGATGGAAGTTTGCACCAAGGGCTCAGGGGCCAAGCTCAGTGGCTTCCGAATGGGGTTTGGGGAGCCCATCTGATGCCCCTGCTGTCAGCAAGTAGGGGCTGGGCCTTCCTTCCTGGGGCTGGGGAGGAGGGGGCCAGGAAGGGCTGGTGTGGGAAGACAGGACTCACCTGGTTCTTCTTCATAAATAGCTGCACAGTTTGCAGGTTGGTGCCGTAGTCGGCTGACTGGGCCAGAGGCAGCCTCTCCTCCACCCAGAGCTGCAGAGACCAGAAGGCAGGGCGACAGCTGATGACAATCACAGCCACCCTTTCCCAAGTGCGTATCAAGCTTTGCCTGCAGGGTTTCCCTGGATCCTCCTAACACCCCACCAGGGTTTTGACCCCATTTTACAGATGGGAACATTTTAATATTTTAAACTGAGGTTCCAAATAATTTGTTCCTGGTCACACATAGAGGGTAATAGAGCTGGATCTCGATCCCAAGTCTGCCCGGCCCTAAAGTCCATGCCCTTAGCCAGCAAAACTAACAATGTGGATATTGACTTATCATTCCAAAAGCACTGGTTTTACTTTCATATTTAATGTAATCATCACAAAAATCCTATGAGATAAGGAGATGAAGTGACCAAACATCTGCTGCTCTGGGCCACAGCCAGCTAACCCTGATGGCAGCTGCTGTGTCAGGCGTTGGGGGGCAGGGATGGGGCAGCCCACGCACCGTCTCATCCTCTAAGTCCCGACTGATCTGCAGCTTGGCTCTGGATGATTCCAGCAGCTTCTTCCTCCTCCCCAGGGGCTCCAGGAGGTCCAGGAACCGCTTCTCAATGCTCAAGTCTGCCTCGCCTGCCTCCTCTCCCAGAGAGGGCACCTGGGCAAACAGCTCCCCCAGCTCTTCCTTCCGCACATTCACCTGGTCCTCCACTCGCTGGGACACAAGGGGGATGATGTCAGCACCAGCCTTGGCAGTTGGGCATCCCCTTACTCCTCTGTATTCATTCGTATCCCACTCAACCTTGAAGGCCCTGTTTGAGCTCGGCCTCCTCCGGGAAGTCTCCCTGGATGCCCACCCTCATCTTTCCCTCCTCTGAGCACCTGTCCTATATTTCTCATGCATCCTTTTATTAACCCATTTAGGATCCCTATCCTACCCACTGCAAAGGGGTTGGAGATAGGTTATTCATAAGGAGACACTATTCTATGAAATAAGCACAAGTCTAGCTACGAGGAACAAGAGTACCTACTTGCAGGTTTCAGATTTGCTCCCCGAGATCCCTTCTAGTTCTAACACTCTGAGTCTAAACCCACTCACGTGCCTTCAGCTTAGCCAACATCCGATTGACACTGGTCAGGTCTTTGCCCGGGTCATCAGACCGCAGCTGGTCCTCCATGGCGCTGATCCACTTGTTGAGGTCTGCTTGGGTCTGCGAGCGCAGGTCAGAGCTCCTGGCAGCCGAGAGCTGTTGGGCCTTTTCCTGCGTGGTAGCCTGCAGCTCATCCCAGAGCCGGTGCAAGGCTTCCAGCCTCTGGGACACGATGGCTGTAAACTGGGGCTTCTCCTCCATCAGTTGCTTTCCTTCCTGAGTGGGGAAGGAGAGCTCACCTAAGGGCCTCGGCAGCCTTGGGGCAGTCCTGCTTCAGGTGGTTGTAACGGGCCACCCAGCCAGGAGGGCAGGAAGGCAAAGAACCTGCCTAGGGCTAAGGTGAGGCTCGATTGAAAGACCCCAGAGACCCCAGGGTTATTTGCAGTGAAAGGCAGGGCAGTGATTGCCAACCAGGAGGTCTTCAGTGTGGGGAGCTGGCAGACCAGGGTCCACTGGTACTGAAAAAAAGCTCCAAAGAGCCAAGGTCCATCCAAGTACAACCAGCATGGAAACCTCCCTTTCAGTCCCACCTTCTGTTGTCCGTCTTCCCACAGGTTGTGTACTAACCTTTGGTGATCTCTTTCCTTTCTGAGGTGGCCTTATTTGATTTCTACCTACTTATATATCTTTTGATGGCAGGTACACTATGACATGACTTGGGCCTAGGAATATATACTACTACTAATAGCTAATATTACTGAGTGCCTAATAATTGTCCAATGCTATTCTAAGTGCTTTATATGTCTTAAAGAATGTAATGCTCACCACTCCATCCTATAGGTCAGGGGTTCTTAATTTTTTTTGTTCCATGGACCCCTTTGCCAGTCAGGTGAAAACCACAGACCCCTTACTAAGTCCACACTATGCTGTGTATTATTTAATAAATATATCACACTGGCACCAACACATCCCCACAAGAATAATGGGTTTTTTTTGGAATTTAAATTCAAGCTCATTGACCCCTTGCTAAGAGCCCCTGCTATAGGTAGTAAAGAGATGGAGGCTCAATGAGGCAAAGGGGCCAGACTGTCTGGCTTTGGGCTGCATCCTTAACCACTATGCAACGTGCTCTGGTATGGACCCTACTCCTGCTTCGTCATGGACAACCACAGTGGAAAGGAGTAAAGATTCCCAGGTCTAACTCTAACCACCTTTTAACTTGTGCCACTGGGCAAGTTCATTCCAGAGAGTTCCCTTGGTTTCCCATCTTTGAGGGGTGTGAATGACCACAACCCAGACACTGAGGGTCAGTGGTGCCCCTGGGCCACTCTGGTCTTCTCTTATCTTCCCCTGCCCCTGGGCAGGACAGGGCTGGGGCCCTGGTGAGGAGAATGGAGGGTGAGCAGGGACAACTGCCCTCCTGGCCCTGGGCCCTAAAGCTCTTAGTAGGTGTCCTCAGATTCCAGTGACCCAGAGGAGTCACCTATTCAGACCAGGCTTAACAAGATTGGATGTATCAGGAGTTCTGAAAGTTTAATTACTAGTTAGAGAAGGTTTTTTCAGTTCCTAACTCTGAACCCTCCAGAAAGTTTCAAGACAGTTTCTATGCCCCAGGCAAAGCCCCATTCAGGCAAGCATAGCTGAGCTGAGAGCCTGCACTGCTTGATTTACTTACTGCATCGATGTTCTCTAGCCACCCTTGGTGGGAAGCCAGCTCTGCTACAAATGCCTGGTGCTTCAGCCATTTGTTGTGAAGGTTTCGCGCTTCATCATAGGAGACATCCTGAGAGGTCAGCAGTTTGTCATTGATCCAGAGAGTAAGCTGTGGGCAGAAAGAGTAGGCCTGGCTGTTCCCGAGTATATCTCTTAGAGCAGGAGCCCAGGGCAGGAACTGCTGTCCATACCTGGCTGCAGAAGAAAGCCTCATGACTCAGTGGGTCAAGGGGACGAAGTATGAGCACAGAAAGAACCAATCTCCAATTCTGGATCTCTAACTCCTAGCACAGGCAATTTGTGTGGTCCCAGGACTAAAACACAGGCACTGGTGGGTCTTCCTCATTAGAGTGTGTGCAGTATGAAATCAGGGATATTTTATTCTTCGCTCCTTATTTCCAGGACCTAGGACAGGTCCTGGCCTATTGCAGGAACTCTGAGTGTTTACTGGATGGATGGATACATCCATCCTTTGGCAGTAGGGTGAGAAGTCATTAATAAACTCAGAGAAAATGTTAGCTGAGGAAGAAGCCAAGGACAGATCCTATACTTAACAATGAGGGAAGAGCCGTGATGAGCATCCAAAGTTAGTTTCCAAGATGTCTTGGCACCATATCAAGCCTGGCTGGTGCCAAGGACAGAGGCAGATGAAAACAAAGTTGTGTGGGCTGAGAGAAAGGGGTATGAAGATGAGAGCAAGAAAGTGGTCAAGGAGAGTCCCATTCTATAAGAGAAGGATTGTCAGTCGAGGGACCCAGGAGTGCAGGTTAAAGACCTTTCCTATACAGCTGGCTTGGGGCTGAGCAAGGATCCTCTAAGCCAGTAGTTCTCCAGCTGGGAGGCTTGTTTAAAATACTGCTTTCTCTCTCTCAGCCCTTAAGGTTCTGATTCACCCAGGCCTGAGTGGTACCCAGGAACCTGCATTTAACTAGGGCCAGGACTGGCCACATGATTTGCAGGGCCTAGCAAAAAATGAAAATGTTCAAAATGATTAAGAATTTCAAGATGGCCACGGCAGAGTAATCAAACATGGGGCCCTTCTAAGCACAAGGCCGTTTGCCCATGAAGTGGCCCTGACCAGGGCCCTAGATGATTCTAACATGGATAGTCCTCAGATCACTCTTTGAAAAACCCTGCCCTCGACTTGGCAAATTAAAGGATGGCTTTTCAGATCTGAAAGAAATAAAATTGCAGAACCCAGGATTCTAGAGAATGACACATGCTGTCCAGTGCTCAGAGTTTCCCACTCATGGAATCCCCATGGGCACCTCCAGGGTACTCCCTAAGGGTGGCACTGCCTTGCTGGAGCCTCACCTCCTGGCAGTTCTGGAGGAAGTTCTGTAGCTCCAGGTTGTCTCTCAGAAGCTCCGAGGCCTCCTGGGCCTTATCGTGATTCTTCCTGTGTCTGGAAGGGAAGCAGAAGCCACAGCCACGTCAGCACTGAGTGGGGGGTCCTCCTTGCCCATGACCACCAGGCCTGATCTGATTCAGAAGGTTCCCTGACCCTGGGGGCACAGGAGTACCTGTCCTCAATCAGCTGCACCTTTTCCTTGATCTTATCTGAGTAGAGGTTGCCCTCAGCTACCAGCTTGTTTCCAGAATCCACAGGACTTAAGACTTTATCCCGGTTGTTCTCCATAGACACCAAGAACTCTTCAAACTTCCGGATCCCGGCCTTTGCAACTTCGAGGGAATCTGGGGTCTCCAAGTGAGCCAGAGTATATTCCTGTTGAAGCAAGTTTCCAGACAAGCTGAGGAGGTGGTCAGGGGACTCCTGTACCCCATGCAGCCAGAGAGACTAGTGTGAATGGCACCTCCTGGAGTTGGGCTAGGAGGAAACCCTGCTCCCCAGGCCGTGCCCCTGCCCCGGGGCACCTGGCGAATCTGTGTGCCTAAAGCCCCATGGGAGGCAACCGCCCAAGGGACATCTCACTTCTCTGGCCTCTACATGGCCTGGGATCAGGACATAGTTTGGGACGTGGGCTGGAAAAGGCACCTGATAAGGAACGCAGAGCATTTCCACCCTGATTAGTGGCTTCAGAGAGTCCAGAAAAAGCACAGTGTGGTCCCCGAGCCCTAAGCTCATCTGTGGACTCAGCTCTAGTGCCTTTGCCCTGCGAGACCTCCCCGCTCACCCACCCCCAGCCCTGAATGCCTCTTTCTACCTGGTTGCTGAGGATGGCTTCAGCCTGCTTGGCATCTTTCTGGAACTCCTGGAAGCCGAGGCACTGGGCAAGGGAACGGCCTCGGCTCTCCCACATCCGGCACAGGGCGTCCCAGCCCATATCTAAGCCCTCCAGCCGCTGGCCCAGAAGCAGGTACTCTGGGTCCGTCTGGCCATGGATCACCTTCTCCCCAGACACCCTGACGTGCTGGTAGCTCTCCTGGTGCCCATCGATCTCATCCTTGATGGCTGCATGCTGCTGCAGGAGCTGCTCGGCCTCTGGGAGGGACTCGGGTGTGTCCTCGGAGGCCACAGCCTTCTGGGCCATGGACAGCCAGGCCTGGAAGTCATCCAGATCCTGCAAGAAGGCCTGCAGCTGGCTGGCCTCACCCAGGGAGGCCTCTTGGCCCTGCAGGGCGCGCTGCAGGCCCTGCCATAGCTCCTCCACATACGCCTGCTGCTGGCCAATGTCCTCGTTCAGCTCAGGGTGTGACTCCATCAGCCGCTGTGCCTCCCGTTCCAGGGCACCCACACGGGCCTGGATGGCGGCCACGTCACGCTCCAGCCCCGACAGCTTCCGCTGGATGGCAATGACCCCCGCCAGGTCCCGGCCCAGGTCCTTTGTGGACTCCACTACCTTCGTCTTGTCCACGATCCACTTGCTGGTCTCCTCACAGTCCACGCAGTAGTTGTGCACCCGGAGGGCCGAGTCTACTGCCTCCCACTTCTCTGACACCACAGCCTGGAATGCCTGCCACCTGCCAGAGCGGGGAGACAGCCCAGAGTCAGTGAGGGGAGCCAGGGGACACAGAGAGGGGTCGAACTCCTCCCAAAGATTTCCCACCAGAGTCTTCTCCACAGCCCTTACATGTTGAAAAAAATTGTGTACCAAATAGACTGAAGGTGAGTAAAAATTCATTTATCTAAATTCCCCCAAGATATATATATATAAATAACTGCTGAACAGATCTTTTACTCAGCAGGAGGCAATCTATGATGTGACCCCAACCAAAAATAAAACAACATGACACTTAGAGTGTGCAAATGTACAATTCTCTTAGATTTTTTTTTTTTTTTTTTGTAACACTGGAAATAGTTAGAAAGCTAACATTATTAATTTTAAGGACACTTCAGGACCCATGGACCCCAACTGCCCTAGAGGAACCATGCAAATGCCCAAGGCCCTGAAAATATCGCCTTGGAGCTAAAGGAAAAGAGGCCTAGTGAAGAGCAGGAGGAAGGAGAGGAAGAAGTTGGAATTATAATGAAAATGGATAACGTAATCATCAAGTGCAATGTTCCTGCGAAGCTGGGAAATGCACAAAGGTCTGGTGGATGTCTGAGGGCTTAGGCTTGGTCTGCAGCACATGATAAGCCAGGCCACCAAGGACACCTCTCTTGGATCCAGATTTACTCATTCTGTATCATTTTACAACATATGCACACTAGAGTATGCTGAACGCTAATTCACTAATTGAACACGTCTTTCTTGAATACCCACAAGGTATAATACATAATGTTAGACGTCAGGAAAATACAGCTATAACAAGCTCACAAAATGACGATAGTGTACAGTAATAGGTACATAGCACAGAACAGGTAGAGAGGGAGCAGGGAGTCATGAGGAGCGGTGAGAGTGGGGAGATGCTGGCAGGTTTCAAGGTGGTCATCTGAGCCATGGCTCAATGAACAGATCTCCACTGCCCCCACTGGAGGGAACTGTTGAAGGATGGGGACCATGAGTATCTTTGTATCCCTAGCACTTAGGGGATGACGGTTGATGGGCTGGGCAGGAGGACTGGGCAGAGTGCATTAGGACAATCTTCAGGCATGACAACAGCAGCTAGTCTGATTTGAAGGACAAGTCTGCAAAGAGACGTGAGAGATAAGGCTGGGGCGGGGGTTATCAGGAATACCATGAGCGAGAAGAGAAAAAGACTGGAAGTTTCTCGGCTCCCCTCCTAGACTGTGAATTCAATGAGCTGTGGTGCCTGGCACATAGATGTTGTTCAGCAGAGCCTTGCTGAATTCATCTGCTCTAAGGCTGGGAAATGCAGAGGAAGGGACTGGAAGGTATTCTCCAAGTTGGTCTGAAACCATCATGACATGACAGTAAGGCATCCTGGGGCTGCAAGATCTGCTGGCCCTGTCTGGAAGCCAAGGGAGAGGGTCTGGCAGTGTCCCAGGCATGAGGCCCCACGGTGATTTTCCGGACCGTTCCTGATGAGGCCTCGTTGTAGCCACCATGTGGAGGCCACACAGGGGGATGGGCTGGGGTTTGGGTCTGGGTTTGACTCCAAAACCCACACTTTTCCTCCCCCTCTATAATACCTTCTCCAAGATGGAGGAAGGTAATAGAGCTACTTTAGTCAGCACTGGTCAGGCCACATGTGGCCACTGGGCTGGCCCAGGCCAGAGAGACTAAGAAATTATTGGCCAGCTGGAATGCATACTGTGGAAGGTGATCATGCATTCAAGAAATGCTTGAATGACTCATATGTATCAAGTTTGGCAGGAAATATTTCAGTTTTGCTCTGTTCAGTCACTCACTAAGCATTTGTCATGCAACTTTCATGTGCCTTGTATCATTATAATTCCAACTTCTTCCTCTCCTTCCTCCCTCTCTTCACCAGGCCTCAGTGATGGGGAGACAGCAATGAACAATGCAAAGCCTTTGCACTCACTCAAGTGGGCGGAGACCAATAAGTCTCTAAAACATCAAGTGGTGATAAATGAGATGAAAAAAGTAAAGTAAGGAAAGGATAGAGGGGGTTGGTGGGAGGGAGGTACATGCTACTTTTGATAGGGTGCACAGTGAGGGCTGCTCCAAAAAGCTGACATGTGAGCTGAGATCTAAATAAAGTAAGGGAATAAGCCAAGTGGATATCTCGGGAAAGAATATTCCAGACAGAGGGAACCTGAGAGAAGAATGTACATGGTATGCAAAGTTCTGTGGGCAATGTATAAAGATACTGCCCTTTGTTTGCTTAAAACCTAGTAGAAAACTTCTTCAGCACAAAAGTAACTATAATCCAAGGTAGAGTGTGATGCTCCAAACCAGTACAAAGGAGGAAAGGATAGTTTTTCTTCTGGGAAACAAGGAAGGAGATGAACCTAGACTGGCCTAATGGACAGACAGGTTTTGGAATATGTAGTTGGAGGTGATGCATGCTGAGAAGGAGAGCAGCAGTCATGTGGAGGTAGGCCTGGGTATGGAGGTGAAGAATGACAGCTGTCATTAAAAATATCAGAAGAGCTATCACATGGAAGAGAAAGAGAACATTTTCTGATATCTCTAAAGGGCAGAGTCAGAACCAATAGGTAGAAATTTCAAGGAGGCAAATTTCCTACTCAACATGAGATCAACCAAAAGGAGTTGTCCAAAAATGGGATGGGCTGCAGGTAAGGACTTGAGGTCCCCATCCTTGGAAGTGATTGTGTAGTGCACGAGCTGTCTGGGTACATGCTAGCCTGGCGACTTCACAGGTCCCTCTCAACTCTCAGATTTAATGGAGAACCACCTTACTGTTTCGTGGCTCATGTTTCCTGCCACCTAAAGATAGCCAAGTACCTGAAAATATTTTACTTGAGATGGTGCATGGCTTAGGAGTCTGTAAAGATCAATATTTTCAGACTAGTGCTCCTTAAGGCAACTAGACATACAACTGACAAGTTCTTCTGTCTTTGGAAGTTGCTCTGATTTGGAGCTGCTCTAGCTTCCTCTGCAATAATCAGTCAATCAATCCTTCACACATACTCACTAACACATACCCATTACACCCAAGCCTAAAGAAGAGCCAAGAGCCATCCTCCTCCTCTGCATAAACACCAGATTTACAATGGCATTTTCTGAACTACACTCCCCACCAGGGGATGCTGAGATCAGCCCCATGCTGGTGACTCCAGAATATCCTGGTCACTCTTGCCTCCCCATAGGCCCCCAACAGAGGCTCCACTATGCTGACCCCCTTTTTTTTCCATGGAGTGTTCCCTACCCCTACTACAGATTGCCTCAGGCAGGGCAAGGCTCAGGCATGAGTGTGGGGAGAGGGGCAGGATAATGGGGAGCTGGTGAACACGTGACCTTTTGTGTACAGGGCCCAGGGTGAAAACAGAGGACACAGACACTTGCACTGTCCTCAAAGATCCTCAAGGAACTAATGGGCAATTACACCCCACACTGAAAGCACCTCCTCTCTAAAGGCTCCTCCGGGCCTGTTTTTTTGTTCCAGCCATGTAGCTTGCTCAAAGCTTCTTGCTAATTCTCCTCTTCCTTCAAGTCAGTCTCTTTATTGGTGCCGCATGTTGGCTCAGGCAGGAGCATTCTTTTATGGACAGTACTTAAGAGCTCTCAGAAAGCAATTTTCCTGCCCAAGGATGTCCAGGGAAATGTGGCATACGCACCACATGGCCTGATTCTAACTACAGGCACACTCGAAATGTGATGTCCCCTCCATCTCTCTCTCTCTCTCTCTCTCTCTCTCTCTCTCTCTCACATACACACACACACACACACACACACACACACACACCCCTCCAGGCATGGTGTTCGCAGCTCTGAGGACACGCTGCTCCCCTTCTCTGGCCTGTTCACCCTGCAGTTCACCACATAGTTCCGCCCTCCTTGCTGCCACAGCTCCCATTCTAGGAAGGGGACTGTGGCTGAGAAAGACAGGAGCATGGAGGTGAGGACCTGGTGGGCAAAGGACGCAGGATGTGCTAAGCAGGCAGACTGACTTTTGGGCCACACCCCCGGAGTATGTCAGGTGCCAGGAGCAACGCCCGCAGCCTCCAAACCCTACCCACACCCTACCTGGTGTTCAGGTGGTCCTGGTACTTTTTCACTTCCCCGCTGCGTGGGTGGCCACTCTCTACCAAGCTGTTGGCAGCGAGGTTCACGTCGTCAATCTGAGCCATCAATGTCTTCATCTCCTGGTCCAGGATGTCAAACCTGACATGGACAGAGAAAATGAGGCTTCGTGAGATAGCACAGACACAGCATGGCAGGTGGCCACCCAGTGTCGGGAACCTGTAGCTCTTGCTTTCTCCTTCCACCTCCTTAACATGTTCATCCAGGGATGGGGGAAAGGAAGATGAGATATGCTAACACACGCTATTTTCTGGCTCACATGTCCAATCTCATGGTTTAGCATTTCCTGAGCAGGGCTAAGAGAGAGCTGACTACTCACTACAGAGGCGGCTGCTCAACAGAGAGCTATGAGGGGAAGGGAGGGTCCTAAAGACGTTACAGTGTCTATGAGGGAGCAAGAGCCACAGGACCACCTGTGATAGCCTCTGCTGGCCCTGATCTCCTGACCTGAAGGAGACTCTCCCCAGCACTGCTCCAGTGAGCAGCCTCTCCTCCTCCTCTTCCCCTCCCTGGATTCTGTACTTCAGATGCCGAGAACCCATGCAGACCACAGGTATGCCTCCCCATGCCAGAGTGCTGATGGAGCCAGAAGATTGGAAATGAAAATGGCCTGGCCGACCAGTGGTTTACACCCGGTCTCTGTGGCCCCTAGGGGTTTTGTGGCTGAGGGGCTGCCACAGAAAGCTAGTGCGTGGTCTAGGCCTTTCACCCCTTCATCCAGAAGAGCTCTACTTTCCCTGTGTTATATGTCAAGGGTTCCATGGACATTTGTTTGAGCAAAGGCTGCTGCAGCTGAAACATAACTAAATAACGAAGCTAGAAAAATGTCCTTTGTTTTATTTTGAGGAAACCGAGGCTCTGGTGGATGATGTACTCACACAGAGCCAGATTAGAACTATGTCTCCCAATGCCTGGATTCTGCAATAAAGGGCATCTCAGGGTGTCTCAAAGAGACCTCTGCTGATCTAGAGGTTGTTACCAAACTAGGCGGGAGGTGAGGCACAGGCCTTGGGGACAGTGAGGAAAAGATGAGCAGCTCTGACCTATGCTGAACGACCTCCAGGTCCTCCAGGGTGTCTGGGATCTCCATCTGTGCTAGCCACTTCTCCTTTTCACCCATCCACAGCTCACAGGCATCTGTCTTTCCGAACACTGTGTACAGGTCCAGGGCATCCTGCAACCTCTGCCACCGCAGGTTTGCCTGGGCCACCACCTGCTGGTAGAGCTCCTGGAGGGCCTGTAGCCGATTGGTCACATCTGGGGAATCTCTAAACCCTTGAGGGAAGCCCTGGGCCTGCTCCTCCAGGTGCTCCATCACTCCGTGGCTCTCCTTCAGCTCCTCCAGAAAGTCCTTGTGTTTTTTCCCAAGGGCCCGGGTGGCTCCTTCATCCTGTCCCACATCTTCGCTTGGAAGCAGCCGGTGAGCGTCTTGCAGCCAAGCCTTCAGGTCATCTGCATCGCCCTGGAACTGGAAGAAGTTCTCAGCATCCTGGAGATTCTTCTTGCGAAAGGCAGCCAGCTCCTTCAGCTGTTCCCACTGGGCAGACACCTCCTTGATGCGGGCCTCAATCTGCGGGTATCCAAACTGCTTGCGCGCAACCATGCCCTCAGCTTCATGGAAGATCTGCTCCAAGTGGGCATCTAGCCCACGGAGCTCATCCTCAAAGGCTTTGTGCTTGCGCTGCAAGATGAGCACGCTGGTCAGGTCCTTGCCATAGTCCAGGGAGGAGTAGATCTGCTCCTTCTCCTTGATCCAGCTCTCAGCCTCATCCATCTCCCAGAAGAACTTCCATAGGCGCTTGGACTGCTCCAGCTGGGCCTTCCGTCCAGCTGCCATGTTGCTTAGCTCTGCAAAGCACTGTTCCAGGTGGCTGATGCGATCCCGGATGATTTGGGGGTCACAAGGCTGGTACTCTGGGAGGAAGAGGGAAGAAGGATAAAGGAGGGAAGGACTTTGTTTATGAGCATGATTCAGACTGGCTACCAGGTAGGAATCACATAATCTGGAATCATCTCACTGGGGCTTCAGGTTTAGATACAGGGGATCCTGGTTGCTTAATAAGCAGGCCAGGTTTTTTTTTTTTTTTTTTTTTTTTTACCGGGAGGTCCCAGGGATCGAACCCGGGTCCCTCCATATGGGGGATGGACGCCCAACCATTTGAGCCACATCCGTCCCCCAGGCCAGGTCTTTATATTTAGCTCTCATTAAAACTTTGGGAACAGAGGGGTTAAAAGTTGGGTCAATTCTCAATAGAACTGTATAACATGAAATTGTTAAAAAATAAAAATAAAAATAAAAAGCCATGATATACATTTCAAGGTGATTCTTTAAGGAGGTAGTGAAGTCTCCTATTTAAGACCAGAAACCAGAAATCTAAATGGTCTCAGTCATAACTTAACTAGCAGAGAGAATGAGAGCTGGAAGGTGCCATAGTGGTTCTTATAAATACCTTTCTGATTACAGACTACCAAAGAAGTTGTCTGCTGTCTGGAGAGTTCCGCTATCCTCAAGCCTCTTTCTTGGACGATTAGTTGATGAAAGAAGCAGAATTCTAAAGCTAGTTCCAGGGATTTTTCTAGGCTGGGGTGCTGGAGCCAGAGGATGGGGTTCTGGCATCAGAGGTCTCAATGGGGAGGCATCCTTGGCCTCACCTTTCCCCTCAGTGAACTGCAGGGTGGCTGCAGTGATGGCCTTCACTTTGTCCCCTTGGATAGCGATGTCGGCCTCCATCAACTTGTGCTTTTGTAGCAAGTCTTCTACCTCCAACAAGTGCTTCCCAAACTCGGCAGACAAGAGGTGAGCCTGGCAGAGAGGACAAAATGGAGGGAACAAGGACAAGTGAGATCTAACTGTAGAAGAAGAGACTCCTCCAAAGGGAGTGCCTATGATATCTGACCCAGGTGAGTCAGATGCAGCTGGAAAAATGGTTGCTACTTGGATAGAAGAAGCTACAGAGCAGGAGTTCCTACTGGAGGTGCCCATCAGAATCATTCATGGAACAGCTGACAGAAACTCAAGCTCCACCTTCAATCTACTGAATCTGTCTCAAAGCAAGGGGATGGGCACATACATTTTAAGAAAGCTCCCTGGCTAGTCTGATGCATATCTTCAACCGAGACCCACTGTGGTAGAGAAAGAGGATAATTATATGCTTCAGGGGGATGGGGAGGAAGGAACAGAAAAGATCAAATGGGGTATTTAGTGATCATGGGAAATGTTTTTCATTACCTTACAGTAATGGACACAGGACATGGTAAATACCATCAAAAATTATTAAACTGTACCGTCTAAATTGTAAACTATACTGTAAACCATTGACAATGTTCAGTTGCTATGTTTTACTATCTGTATAACAGTTATAACAATGCTACCATCCATGAAAAAAAAAAAAAACGTTTTAATATGGGGTGGGGAAGGGGAGAGAGGTTGGGTATGTGGGAGCCTCGAGTATTCCGTGTGTGACTTTGCTGTGACCTAAACCTTCTTTGAAAATTAAATGAAAATTTGGGAGACACTGGGGAATGAGAGGGGGAAGGTGTCATGGTACACACTGGACATCTGATAATGCAGTGATAAAAGGACAAAAAATAATTTATTTTTTTATTTTATTTTATTTTTTTTAATAAATATTTTTATTTATTTATTTATTCATTTATCCCCCCCTTGCTGCTTGTGCTCTCTGGGTCAGCTAACCACGCCGTGTGGGCGGGCTTGCCTTCACCAGGAGGCCCCGGGAACCGAGCCCGTGGCCTCCCATATGGTAAACGGGAGCCCTACTGATTGAGCCACAGCCGCTTCCCGACAAAAAATAATTAAAAAAAATTTTTTTTTCCCATTTTTTGAATGTCCTAATCCGTTAATTATATTTTATTTTTAGTTTTATTTTTCTGAGTTTCCTTGTATTTTATCTCTTGCATTTAAGCTTATCATTATTATTTCATTTTCCTATTAATTGTATTTGGTTATTATATGGGCTTCATCTTCAAGGAAGGTTTGGGTCACAGAAGGGTTACAATGGGAGTTACAGAGGATCATTGGTTGGGGATATCTGGGATGGGGGATTCATGGGAGTAAGTTCATCTGAATATACATGAAAGATATATAAAATTGTTCAAATGATCGAGGGATGGGGCATGGTCACGGTGGGTAGACGATCATTCAATAAATGAGGGAATATTGAATTCCCAGCCTGGAGAGCTCTGCCACATTCTCCAAGGGAGCAGCAACAGTCCTCTGAGTGCAGGAGCAGTGTCTGGCAAAAGAGGAGAGTCCACTGATGAGTTCTTATTATTGATGACTAGCCTTATGAGTCTTTACTCTTGTAATTGAAACTTAGCCTACTGTTATGGGGTGCCTAAGCGTTGCCACCTGAGAGCCTCCTTGTTCCTCAAATGTGGCCTCTCTCTAAGCCAACTCAGCATATGAATGCATTACCTTCCCCTCAACGTGGGACATGATTCCCGGGGATGAGCCTCCCTGGCAACGAGGGATTAATACCAAGTGCCAACAGGCAACACGACTGGAAAAAGACCTTGAATAAAAGGGGGAAAAGGTAAAAGCAAATGAGTTCATGTGGCTAAGAGACTTCAAAGAGAGTCGGGAGGTCATCCCAGAGGTAATGCTTACGCATACCTCAGTAGGATCTCATAGAACACCAAAGTGGATATCACCCCACACAGAGGGGCTCCTGAGGGCTCTGGAGACACCCAGGTCCTACATAAGGCGGGATAGCCCCAGAGATTGATGCCTTATCAGTGGGCTCTACTTTGGAATCTGTACTCCTGAGAGTGACAGAGTTATACTCAAATAAGTCCTCCCTGCACATGGTCCATCGGTCCCTTCTATTCAAACCTATATGTGATGCTGGAGTTTGTAGGTGTACTTCCAGAGACTGGAGCCTCTGGCCTACCCATGTGCCAGATGTGCCTGGAATCTCAGTGGAGCTGCAACTCCTACTCTACAGCTCAATGGACTCATGCAAGTCACCTGGTGAGGAGACGGTGATGGACAACGGCCATCCCAGAGAATGGAGAGAACCTGCAGCTGCAGGCAGGATAATCCCATCCACCCTATCCATGGGATATAAGCCCACTCTCACTTGGAGGTGGAGTGAACATCACCATCCCAGTCCCCTCAGGATTGGGGGAAGAGCTATGGACTAGAGTGGACTTAATGGTATTCTGTTGTAGACATATTGTGATTCAAGCAATGGAAGAAATTATAACAGTGAGGTGGAGCCAGTGGCCACTAGATGCTTTCAGGGCAGGGAGGCAAAGGGCAGTTGTAATACAGGGGCTTTTTCAGGACTTGGGGGTTGTCCTGAGTGACGTTGCAGCGATGGATATAGACCATTTTTACATCAGCATATACCATGCAGAACTGTGTGGGACAGAGTGTGGTCTATGATGTGAACTGTGGTCTATGCTTAGTGGCACAGCCCCAGGATGTATATATCCATTGCAGGTTATGCCACACTAATGAAAGATGTTTATGTGGGATGTTATGGGAGGTGTGGGAGGTTGGGAACATGGGAATCCCTGTAATTTTTGTGTAACATTTATGTAATATAAGCATCTTTTAAAATATATATAAAAAAATAACATTTATGTAAAAAAAAAAAAAAAAAGTCTCTTGGTTGCCCCTATGGTGGGAGGTCTGGATTCTAACGGGAGTCTAATTGTGATTACCCAGAGCCTGAGTCTGTAAGCTCCTGATTAGCACCTGTCTGTTGTAGGCCCTACTGGTTGGTGCCTTCGCTAGCGTGAACTCAAGGTTTCTGGATCATTGGGAAATGTAGTGGACCTGTGTTAGTGCCATCTATCTGGGAGCAGAGTGAACCAGGCAGCGTGTAGGCAGATCCAGCCACACATTGTGCTGCCTCAGTTTCTCCATTGGGATTGGCTGGGAGGCTTCTAAGGATGCAAACCCTAACTGCAGGGTTGGCACTGAGGCCCAAGGTGGACAGTGCAGGGTGAAGGGCACAGGCAGCCCCCCGGGGCCCACCTTGATCTCATCCATCCAGTCGATGCTGTGCAGCATGTCCTGGAAGAGCTTCTGCAGCGCCAGGGTCATCTGGAGCCTGTGGCGCCGGGACTGCAGCAACTCCTGCAGGTAGTTCCACAGGCGCAGGATGTTGTCCTTGCGTGCCATGATGCGCTTCTGGTCGTGATAGTTCTCCTTCTCCAGCTCCTGGGCCAGGTCCTCCAGGGCCCTCACCCGCTCCTCGTAGGCGGCCGTGTCGGTCTCAATAGCCTCGTGCTTCTTCTTGGCAGCCTCCACGGCTGCCAGGTCATAACCAAAGTTATCCTGTCCCACAGGGAGAGAAACACGCAGCAGAGTGAGATTCCTGGAGGCTCATCTGCCCAAATGTGAAGACATGTTAGGTCCCTTCAGAACAACTGCTGGTTGGGAAAGTCCACTCCCAAGAAGGAGTTAGGTCTGCCATCTTTTTCAGTCTAACTAATCAGAATCAAGTTCTAAAGAGTCACAAGTACCTTCAAAAGCAACTCATGATTTTATTTACTGTGCTGTAAGGGTAGGTAATGTTACATGGAAGCCATTAGCAGAACCCTTTTGAGGCACACTGGCACTCACCAACCTGCCCCAAGTGGACCCATCCAATTCTGGGCAGGAGGGGGCTCTTGGAAACACAGCTGTAAACAGATGGTTTACCCACATGCAACCAATGGTGCATGCATATTCTCCAGTTCTCTCACAATACTTGCTTTCCCCTTTTTGGACAGAATTTAATTTGATTCCAAGCTCTAAGTGGGAGATGCTGTCATGGGGAATCAACCTTGTGGTCAATTTTTTTTTTTTTTTTTTTTTTTTAAGTACCTGGGCTGGGCATTGAACCCAGAACCTCGTATGTGGGAAGGCAGTGCTCAACCACCGAGCCACATTGGCTCTCCCTGAGTTGGTTTTATCGTTTGTTCGCTATGTTGTTTTTTTTTGTTTTTAGGAGGCACCAAGAACCGAACCTGGGACTGCCCATGTGGGAAGCAGGTGCTAAACTGCTTGAGCCACATCCGTTCCCCTTGTGGTCAATTTTTAGCTAGGGGTGCTAGCATCTTGGAGGCCATCTTGGAGGCCAGAGTCTAGGACACATGTCTGCCATATGCTAGGGGCACTCAGTGTTTTCCACATATCCCCAAAGAACCATAGTTGAATGGCAACTCAAACCCTGGCCTTAGTTGATGCTACTGGCCCACACAAAACAACTTCGGGGTCCAGTTCTACTAGCCTGTGAGGCTCTTTCATAAAAATGTGACTTTATAAGTCCTGGAGAGTTACACTTCAGATGTGAATCCTGGTCCACTCAACTCTTGCTTCCGGGCATGTGGGGGAAGTTCATCTGGCTGCCACTGAGAGGCTAGTTTCCCATCTCCCACCGTCCCCAAGTGTGGCCCCCATTACCTGGGCCACAAGGCGCTGGTTTTCATTGAGCCACGTTTCTCTCATCGCAGCCTTTCTGTCAAAGCGCCGGGCCAACTGCTCCAGCTTCTCCTGCCGTATGAGCTCATTTCTCAGGGCCAGCTCCCGCCGATGCTCAGCTTCCTCTAGGCTTTCCCAGGCCTGCATGAGAGACAGAAGAAAAACTCTGGCCTAGACATCTTGTGCCACAGGAAAAACACCTGGGTTTTGGGGTTCCCTCTCTTTCACTCCAAACTGAGTGATTTCAGGCATCCCGGTAGAGCCTGGTGCTCTCCAGTGAGGCGGTGGCAGATTAAAGCCCAGGGGCAGCCTGTTGGCTTCCATGTCTGGGCCAACCAAAGGTTCAGCGAGCAAGGTTCAGTCTTGGCCTCCCAGGCCCCTCTTCCCTTTAAACCTGCCCCAGACTCTTAGCCTAAAACAATGATATTCACCTCTGTGGGTGTTCAATAAATTTTTACTGACTAAATGACTACCTCTCATTCTATCAGAACTTCCAGGTTGTATTAAGCCTACAGACTTCTGAAACGTCATAAGCCATTTCCTTTCTGTTATAAGCAGTTCACATTCCAGAGTCAAAGATAAAATTAAGGCTTTAAAGAAGGTAGACCATGGAACTGGTTCCAGTGAATGGACTCTGGGCATCTGAACAGGGTGCTGAATTGATGGCTGGTAGGTGGAGTCTGACCTGTCAGAACCAGATTCGGATAACTCCCTCAAATAGCCAGCATGTTTAAAAAAAGAAAGTGGCTTGTTTTACCCTTTCCAGTGACCACTTCCCCGTGCCCTTATCAGGAACTCAATCAACCCCATTGGCAAAGCATCATGGAAAATGCAGGTGTACCCGGTTGATGTCAGACACCAGTTTCCCATCATGTGGCGTATACACTTTCTGATTGTTGGCTCTCATTCGAGACTGTATGGTAAAAAGAAGGACTTCCAGATTCCCCTTCTCCTGAAACCTGTTAAGAAAACAAGCTGGGAGATTAGTGCCCAGATCCCCATAGCCAAATTTTTGCTGAAATCAGCCCAGAGCCCTGGTATATTGGCGTTTAGATGGTAAAACTCATTTCTCTTAAAAAAATAAAGGAAAACTAAAGAGGATCTCTAGGTACTTACCTGTTAAGCCATCTCTCATACTCCCTAACTGAGACCTAATAGGGTTTGGGTCTTTGCAATACAAATCAGAGAAAACACCACAGCTACCACAGCGTTTGCCTATGATTTGCTTCCACAGAGAATGAGTAACTGGAATATTCTGGTAACTCCCATAAATATCGAGTTTCACCAATTGATACAAAGGAACTCTTCCCTGTTCTGCAAATGATGAAGGCTTCTGACTAGCTCTCTAGTCCGATTTTTAATGAGTATATTAATAAAAACTTTAGAAATGGCATTATCCATGAAAGAAAACATGTTGCATTGAGAGCAACTTTCACCTGACTTCCAGTGAGCCAAATCTCCTGATGAGTCCTGAAAGCCAAACATTTCTGCATGACCCCAAGTATCCACCCACTTCTACATCCTCACCGTGGCAGTCCAGGGTGGCTGTGAGCAAGGTCCCCACCCCGAGCTCTGCCTAACAGATTTCATTGCTCCCAGGCATGCTGTGAGGTCTGTGCCCCTGAAGCACTGTCCACACGGCCAAGAGGTGACACCCGAGTGCAGTACCTGGTAGATTCACAGGGGATGCTATCTGTGTTGAATTTAGGATCTTAAAAGTGGGTTAGTGTCAGACCAGAAACCAGATACTTGTTTACAGTACATTCTAGACTCTGGGTATCATCTTTCCCTGCTTGAAAGCCATGAATGGAGAGTGTGGGAGATGGCGAGGTGGGGTGGGGGGAGTAGACAAGGCAGAAAGGACAGCCACCAGTCTGCTCCAGGAGAGCTAGGCAGGCTAATGGCAGAGGAGTCAGAACACCTCCTTTGTGTGTGTGTGTGTGAGTGTGTGTGTGCATGTATGTGCATCTGGGTACGTGTGTGTGTGCATGTGGAGGTGCATATGCACTCAGGCCCTGCACACACTGGGGTGGAGTAGAGGCCCCGAGAGGCAGGCTAAGTGCTCTGCTGATAAGCAGTGACAGACGGCAGAGAAAAGGAAGGATGCACTTGATGATCAGCCAGGCCCCACACTGAGAGCTTGGGGCTGAGAATATAGAGGTCATTACCAGAAAACAAACCGGCAGCTCAGTGCACAGACGAGAGAGGAGCTTTCCAGCCCAGGTTCTTCTAGAACACTCAGAAACCTGAGTGTTCAGTCCTTCTCCCCCTTAGGATCTGGGAAAGCCACATTTTACTTTCTTTGGCCTTACTCATCAATGCCTGTAACCTATAAGCTGTTGGCTTGGAGCAGGGTGGTAAAGAAGGGGAAAAGTAGATGAGAGCTGTGAAGCTCTTGAACTTCTAGGAGACATGCCTTGTGGATACACTTCGCGAGGCCCAGAGCCTGGCTCTCCGTTTTTGGCTGTTGGTTTCTCAGACAATTGCCCACCCTCCTAAGTGCCAGGGCCTTACTTGGGCGGCTTCTCCACAGTGCGGTAGGTACTGAACGCCTGCAGCTGCTGCTGGACACCGGCCAGGGAGTTGGCAAACTTGCGGCTGTTCAGGACAGTGATGGTCTGCTCAATCCAGGTGAGCAGGTCTGAGGCCAGCCCACTGTACTTTTCAATCATCTTCTCCGTCTCAATGGCATGGTCGATTACCTAAGGAATCACCTTATTACTATCATCAGAAGGGTGGTGATCATAATTAAGCTACCCCTGAAATGGGGCTCCAAGCTCTCAAACCCTGGGGCGTTTTATGTTGGGCTTGTTCCCTGAGCCCAAGACATGGCTAAAGCAGACGGAGTCGATGGGAAGTGGGTGAAGCCATCCTTCTGCACAGGCCGCGTCAGAAGGGAGCTGGCCCACTAGCATTCAGGGCAGCTTCTCTCTTCCTCTATCCCTACAAAAGACTGGTGCACGCAGGTTACCAGCCACCTTAAAATGTGTATCAGGAACTGAGGGCTGCCAGGCAGTGTCTTGGCTAACCAGCAGGCACACAAAGATGAATGAGAAACAGTTGCTACCCCCAAGGAGCTGACAGTTCAGCAGGGAAAGGGATCTTTTCAGTGGGATGGGTTCCAGTATACCACGGGAACCTAAGAAGCCTGAAACCACAATAAACCAGCCACATAAAACCCTATATTTGTTCACGTGGGAATGTTCCTGAGGCAGGTGGAATACAGGTGCTCAGAGCTGCAGGCTATGACACCTTTCAGGAAAGACCACGAATCTGCTTGGGAGCCGTTAACATGGCAGTGGTTGGCTTCAATGAAAATTGGAGGGGTGGATCTGCACTCCTTGGCTGGCCCACCACGGTGTACCCCAAAAAGAGGGACCCAGATTCAAGGCTTTTAGGATGGAAAGGAGCATCTCAGTCAAGTCCTGGGTGTGGCAAGCAGAAAGAGGTGAGGCTCTGGCTACGAAATAGCTTGGTACCTTGCCGACACGCTTGCCCTCCACAGCCAGCACCTTCATCTTGGAGAAGTAGTGGTAAAATGCCACCACGTAGGTAATGATAGATTTCTCATCAGGGTTTTCTGTGAAGACATCTGCAAGGGGAAAGGGTACATCCTCAGGACCAAACTGGGAGCCCGAAAAGTCAGGCTCAGAAGGCTTAGGCCCCTATTGCTCGAATGCAAAGTTCAACTACAGATACAACCAAAGGAGCAAGGATGGAAGGGTAAGGGGTCTGTGATTTTAGAGAGAGGATGAAATCCATATAAGGGCTGCAGATTATGAAAGAAGAAAGAGGTAGGACCTGAACTCCACACTGGGCCCCAAACAGCTCAGGCAAGGTGTTGGGAACCAACTGGGAGCTGAAACAGCAGGCCCCAGAGCAGAGCCCTGGCCAGCCGTCAGCCCCACGCTGTGCCCAGAGCACCCAGCACCTGGACTAGACATGGCCAGCAGCCGCCAGGAGCCCTGTGGGTCTGGCACTCCCCCCAGCACAGCAAGTGCCATCTCCCAACACTGTGGCCCAGGGCTGGTTGGGGTGGGTGCCGGCTCACCTTCAGGGTCCAGGAGGGGGATGATGCCCAGCTGACGCTCGGCCACGTCAAACGCATGCTCCAGGTTGTGCCGGGCATTGGAGTCCTTCAGCTTATCAAAGTCAATCAGGTCAGGCCTGGAGGGTGAAGCCAGGCTGTTAAAAGGGAGAGGCCACGCATCCTCCACCAGCAGGGCAGTCTCAGCCTGAAGCAAAGACACTGGACTGATGTAGGGAGGAGGCCTAGCAGCCAAAGTGAAAGCTGGGAGAGGACAGCAGAGAAGGTGTGACTGTGAGCACCAGCCTTGAGGAAATGAGCAGCTGGAATGTAAGGAAAGCAGGGGTGCAAAGGATGCTAAGAATGAAAAGAGAAGGAAGGACAGAGGTAACTTTTCTTATGAAGCTTAAACGATAGCCTATCTGTAAAGTGGAATGTGTCCAAATACCCCAAGGGCTTTGTCCCAGTTGGTCCCCATGGGCCCCATGGGCCCCTCCTCCCTCTTACCGGTGCTTGTGTATCAGGGCGTTAAAGGCCAGACCATCCTTCCAGCTGGATGTGAAGTTGTTGACGTTGACGTGGGGGTAGCTGCACCCAAGAGAAACATTAAGACCTGCTAAAACTGAAGAAATCGATTCTTTGCGCGTCCCAAGTGAGTGCATGGACTGAGGGCCATTGCACCAGAAGAGCAATGGACCTGACCCTTCTTGAGCCTCTTCAACATGAAGGGCCAGCTCTTAAGCCATGCAAAGGGGTTCGCTCACAAGATGTGTGCCCAAAGGACTCGCCCACCCAACAGACCCCACAATCTGACCCCAGGCAACTTTGGGAAGAATCTGGTATTGAAGGCCTCAAAGAATCAGATCAGGGCAGACTGTGCGTCAACTGCAGTTAGGCTGCCTGTGGTTCTGGGGGGATGATGTGTAATGTTCCTTGGAGATGGCAGAGGGACCCCAGAGGCTGGGGCTGGTGAGGGGGTGGTGGGAAATGGGGTAGTGGTTGGTTCCCAGGCATACCCTGCTGTCTTCATCTGACACCACAGCAGCAATGCATCCTTGGCCGAGCGCGTCTCACGGCCTTCCTGAGTTTGGACAACAATGTCCTGAATCTGAGGGTGGCGGGAACAAGAGAGAGAAGAATTAGATTTGTATCGGGATCTGTGCCTTGCTGCTTTCCCTGGAATGTTCCCTCTTTCTTCCTCTGAAGCCATCCATCTGTATCACCTGCCCTGCAGCCACACCCTACCCTGAGGTCTGGGTCCCAGAGGCCTGATTCCTGCCTTAGTCACCTGGAACAGCACAGGGACAGCTTCCTCATGTCAGATGAGACAGCACTCATAGAATAACTCCAGCAGGAAGTTGACAGTAAAGGACATGATGCCCTGCTCCCTCCTCTGGAGGTAAAATGCCCCGCAAGGCCGTGGAACAATGTGGACATTGGCAGGAGCTATATTTTGATTAGTAGCTCCTCTCTTGCCTTTTCAGTTCTGCTGTTTTTATTGTTTTTTTGTTTTTGTTTTTGTTTTAAGATTTTATTTATTTATTCATTTATCCCCCCCTTGCTGCTTGTGCTCGCTGGGTCAGCTAACCACACCGTGCGGGCGGGCCTGCCTTCACCAGGAGGCCCTGGGAACCGAACCCGGGGCCTCCCATATGGTAAACGGGAGCCCTACTGATTGAGCCACAGCCGCTTCCCTGTTTTTATTGTTTAATCTCACTCACCCATTGAGAATGAGAGCAGACATTCAGCCTCTAAACACCCAGCTGGACAAAGCCCTCAGTCTGCGAGTCCTGTGCTCTTCTTCCGCCTGTACTTACCTCCTCACATCAGCTTCTTTCTGCCCCAGGACAATGAACCTCAAACTGCCACCTTAGGGCAAAACTAGCAGATGGAAGGCCCTGTTTTCCTTCCCTCACCCTTTTTAAATTTCCTTATGAATGAGCTGGACCGTGAAATCTAGGGTGAAAAGACCAAGTTTCTGGTTGAAAATTTTAAAAGCAGTTTTTCTGTATATTTTTGTAACTTCTTGGGAATCAAACACAAGAAGTTACACATGTGGGGGGAAGAGGCTTAAAAAGCAGATCTTTTGTCCAGATTGTAACCCAGCTACCAATTTTTATCTTCTCCCTCAGAGACTAGACGACTGCCCCGACAGCTTGCCCTGAGCTTCAGTGATTTGACATGACTCAGAAGACAAGCATCGCCCCACAGGGCAGGTTGCTAGTATGCCAATGTGGGCACAAACATCCACACTTTATTCACTACTTTGTAAGATCCCAACCCTCGACCAGCCCAGAGCGGCAACTCCACTTCCTCTGCCAGCCGGGAGCCCACCTGGAAGCGCAGGATGATGGTCCAGATGAGGCCCAGGACCAGGCGATGGTTGCCATCCACGATGTCGTGGGAGCCCATGTTCTCCAGGTGCACACGCTGCTCCTTGAGGAACTGCAGGGCCTTGTCCACGTTCTCCAGGCAGTGGATGCGCATCTTCCCCTTTGTGGGCTTTGGCTGGGGGACAGCAGTGGTCCCCATGGGCATGGAGGGAACTCATGGTTGCCCCAGAGGTAGTTGCAGCCCAGATCAGCTCCTATGGTCAGCATCCACCCGCCAACCTCCTGGCCAAACTCCAACTCCCATGGTCACTCCTTTGATACTTTTCACCCCTTCCTTTCAGCAAAGTTCATGGGTTTGCCTCCTTGGCACACCCAAGCTCAGTAAAGTTTACAGGGTTTGCCTCCTCAGTGTACCCTTTCTGGATCTGAAAAGAGCCTTTTAAGCAAGGGATAAATGGCATTCCAAAACAATAACACAACAGATGGTTAACTGAGCACTTACTATGTGCCAGGCACAATTCTAACAATTAGTTACTGCTGGTCAGTGATAATAGTGACTTTTATCTTGGTGGTTGATAATGGGTCCATCCCTCCCAACCACATTCTCCCCTCCCCTGAATGGCCCTAGCTAAAAGGTTCAGTGGTAACTCTCTCTAATGGGCTTTCAATGCAGGATAAGGAGTAGAACTTCAGCCCAGCAGAAGGCAATAGAAGAACAAACACTGAGGTCTTAGAGGACTTCATTAGGCAAAGGTATCATTCCCCTTATTTTGCACATGGGGGAAATGGAGGCAAGGAGGGTCTTACCAGATAGGCCCAAGGTCACAAAGGAAGTAACTGAATGAAACATGACCCTTGATCTAGTTCAGGGACAACATAATTGCCAGGTGGGTTACAACAGACTGAGCCGCTAATAAAATTCCACTTGCAAGAGTGATAAAACACAGAGCAAAGTATCTTGCATGTTTTCCTCTTGGTTCCAAGAGGCATGCAGATTCCCCCAGCTGTGTAATGGAAAGCCATCAATCCATATATCTCAGCCATTGTGAGGAGGCTGAGGACGGGGCAATTGTAAACTGTCCCCAGATGCCCAGACCCCAAGAGAGAAAGTCAAGAGCTCTGTGTGACT
Organism: Tolypeutes matacus; assembly: GCA_026826555.1. Classification (NCBI taxonomy): domain Eukaryota; kingdom Metazoa; phylum Chordata; class Mammalia; order Cingulata; family Chlamyphoridae; genus Tolypeutes; species Tolypeutes matacus. The sequence goes on along the minus strand of JAKSZT010054193.1, from coordinate 5,698,217 downwards.
TCTGGGAGGAGCAAGAAGGGGGAAAGGTGGGTGGAAGCTGGGAAAAAAGAGGGCAAGTCAGCCACACAGACACTTCACATCTTAAGTACTAGCATCTCCCAAAGGAAAAGGAAGGTGCTTTGGAAGGCCATGAAAACTGGAGATATCCCCAGATCATGTCTTTTTCAAAAGGGGCTGATTGCATCAGTGACAGGGCCCAGGAAAAGGGGGCTTTACCAGCATCTCTCCAGAGAGCACCTCCAGCAGTTTGATCAGCATGCGCCCATCTCGCAGGTCCTTGTAGAGGTCAGAGATGCGGCAGGACACACGGGCCAGGTGTGAGTTCACCCATTTTGTGAAGGTCTTCTTCTGAACAACTTCCCGCTCATCTGGGTGGACGGAAGAATTCTGGGTGAGGTGCCCAAGGTTGACAAGGTCAACCTGACATGGGGCAGAGGGGTTTTACCTTAATCCCAGGGTCCCCCCATCCTGGCGAGGAGGTTCATGTTTTTTTTTTTTTTTTTACCAGGAGGTACTGGGGATCGAACCCCGGTCTCTCCATATGGTAGACGGACGCCGAACCTCTTGAGCCACATCCGTTTCCCTGTTTTTTATTTTTATTTTATTTATTTATTTATTTATTTTTTCGAGGAGGTTCATGTATCCATTCCATTCCATTCCTGGGAGCATTTGTGATGAAAGCTTAGCCTTTTGACAATAGAAGTCCAAATGCCATCAGGACTGGGGCAATGAAGAGATAACTCCCACCACCACCACCACATTCTATGCACAGTATCAAGACACCCTGAATTCAGCCATCTGTTTTTCTGTACCAGTTGGAATGTTCTTACTATTATGTCATTGAGCTCAATGCCAAGTTTACCCATCCACCCATCCATCTATCTATCTACCCACCCATCCATCCAACAAATATTCCCTTTGACTAGAATGTTCTCTCTTGGCCCCTCTAACCCCACTCAACCCCTTTTACTTAACTCTTCTTCGTCCTTCAGGAGTCAATGTAAACAATAGTTCTCAGGAAAGCTTTCCCTGAACCCCTTGCCTAAGTTAAGTCTACCCTTGCATGCCCTGACCCCCACATTTGCAATTCTCATTTACATCTCTCTTCACACTTAGAAGTATTAGTTGAAGTTTTGTCTCTCCTGCAAGACTGTAGGCTCCTTGAGCCCAGGGAACCCTGTATATCTTATTCACTTCTGTATCTTTAGGGCTTGGAGCACATAGTAGGTGCTCTGTGGCAGTTTGAGAGTATTTGTGAATTCCAAAAAGAGAGATTATATTTGTAAACTGGTCTGTTCCTCTGGGCGTGATACTCTTTGGTTGTATTAGATTCAGCCGAAATGCCTTTGATTAAATTATGTCAAGATTAGGGCTTTGCTTTGACCACATCATTAGGGTGTGCAGGGTTGAGTTCCAGCCCCTTGAGTGGGCTGATAAAACAGACTCTCATATGGAAGCAGATACACAGAGAAGATACAAAGAGGATCCTGCAGCCCTGGGAAGATGAGCCTGATAGTTTACAGCTGACCTTGTGACAAGAACAGTGCAGCAAAGCCCGGAAAGAAACAAGCCCCAGAGGAAGAGAGTTGAGCCCTATGCCAGCCTACAGCTGAGACTGGAAGAAGCTGGGACCACAGAGCCTTAAGAGGAAAGAGGAAGGCTGAACCTTCACAGGCATTGCCCACCATCTTGCGTCAACACGTGGCAACAGACCTTGGGAAAGAAAGTACCTCTTGTGGTACCATGAACTGGACTCTTAAGGGCCTTGTGACTATAAGCTTCTACCCCAAATAAGTACCCTTTATAAAAGCAAACAGATTTCTGGTACTTTGCATCAGCACCCCTTTGGCTGACTAATGCATGCTCCATAGCTGTGTTTTGGCTGACTGTATAAACATTTATTCAGCTCCTATTATGTGTGCTAGAACTGATAATCCATAAAAGTAAAACAAAATGTCTGCCCTCAAAGAGCTCCTGCTAAGTAGAGGACAATGATGAGCAAGGAAAGAGGATCCACAGGAGGTTGCGGAGGCTAGGGCTGGGTGTCTAGCACTTACATTACGTTATTTTTCTCACCCCCAGAATGGCAGCCAGGGGTTCCCAATCTTCAGGCCTGGGCAGCTGACATGACACCCCCACTTGAATCAGCATCCAGCCAGAACCCCAAACTAGGTTCTAGCTTCAGGTAGGAGGTACCTCTAAGCACCCCTATGCAAATAAATGCTGGTGACCTGCCCAAGTTAGGGCTGGGATGCTTGAACAAGATGCTGGAGTGTGGACAGAAGGCTAGACAAGCACAAAGAAAGGGGAAAGAATGGAAAGGGGAGAAAGATAAAAAGAGAGAAGAGTGGCAGGAAAGAAAAAGAAACAAGACATAAACAAAGGGAGAGAAGAGAGAAAAAGGAGCGGAGCCTCATTCTGTTTGTTTTGTTATTTTTAGGGCAGTACGGGGGATTGAACCTGGGACCTTGTATATGTGAAGCTCTCAGTCTCTGGCAACCACCTCTGGGCACTCTGGTGTGAAGACTCAGGGCAGGAGCTGACCTGGTGGTATGGCTGGGCCTGGGAGCTGTCGAGGTTCCCTGGGAAGTGTGGGAGGGGGCAGGTCACAGCCAGGGCAGACTTAGAGTGGCCCGGCCAGGAGGGGTCAGCAGTGCTGTGGGAGCAGGCTGAATGTGTGCTCAACTGGCCCCAAACCGTGGAAGGCTGGCTTTTTAAATTATTAAATATCTGATTTAACAACAACAGAAAGAAAAGCTCAGCCAGCACTGCCTCCAGGGTATAATCCTGGCAGTTCCTCAGCTCATAGTATCAAATTCCTTCCTACTTCACGGCTATTTTAGTGTTAGGAACTCAGACCCTTTATTCGTTTGTTCATTCATTCAGCAAATGTTTACTGCACAGTAATGTTTACTGTAAATGCATCTCGGTGGGGTATTCAAGGACAGGAAAGACAGCCCTATCCTTGAGGCATACATGCTCTATTATAAATATGATGAGTGCTCGAGTCATATATAGACAATGCTATGGAGCTATTGAAGACTTCCAGGCAGAGGAAAAATACTACTTCGTACTATACAATTCTTAAATAAAAATAGAATTAAAATGGCATCCATTCTGGGTCTCTGGGCAAAGTTTCATGGGGAAAAGCCCTACCACCCCTTTTTCAGCAGTGAATTAAATTGATTTCCTGATTTCAAGGGCTGCTTGAGAAAAATGTAGTTAAAGTTTTGATGACGTACTGGAGGTAGAGCAATGGTGTTTTTCTGGGGGGCATGTGTAGATTCAACAGCCATCAACAGTCCCAAAGCGTTTTCCCTAGAAACCAGATCTTTTAAGTTGCTAACCCATCGCATCGGTTATGGATCCTTTGACCAAGGGGCTAAAATTGTTAACACTTTAAAGGTAAGTGGATTATTAAAAAGCCAAAGTCCTTCCTTCCTCCCTCCTTTTCCTGTCTTTAAGAATCTAAACACTGCGTTACATAGTGCTGAGACCTGTTTGCTTGGGCTTGGCAAAGGATACGGAAATGCTTCTTAAAGTTCTAGCTGGGGACCCAGAATTTAATCTTAGGCAGCTGGGCTAGTACATAAATTGGTACAGAAGTTTCTAAAATCACCCTTAGAGCTCCCTAGTTCTCAACACACTAATGATGACTTCCTGGACCCACAGGTCGAGAGCACACGCAGGCAGCCTCCCCACTGCCTTGTCCCGGAAGGCTAGGGTGGAACTGCCCAGCAGCCCCAGCATCCTGAAACACTTTGCAGCGCTGAGACACGGTCAAGAGACAAAGGATGATGACAAGGAGAGAAAAAGCCCAAGGATAAGGATTAATTTCCATTAGCTCTTTCACGGTGGCTGCCCCGTGCCACATGGCAAGCTCAGCATATTCCGTCCCTGCACGGCCCCGGCGATCAGGGAGCCTTCCGAGTGCAGGAGAGGCGCGTGGCCCAGAGCCAGCTGGTCCGGGAGTCCTGGTGGTGTGGATAGGCAGGGCACCTGGGCCATCCTGCAGGATCCTCTGCAGGAAGGAGGCCTTGCCAGGTGCCAGGCCTTGTTTCCAGAGCCCCAATGCTGCCAGTGCAGGAAAGGAGTCGATTCCACCAGCTCGGTCTGCCTCAAAGGCCCTGGAGCCTCAAAAACATCCGTGCCTCTGCAGCCATTACCCCCAGGGCCTCTCCATTCCTCTTCCTTTACCAGGCAGTGGCCATTTCTCCCGTCATGTTAGCCTTCCCCTAGAAAACTCATTTTCCTCTCTGGCTACCTGCTAGTTAGAATTACTGTCTGGTGTCATGACTAGATGGCTTGCTTTTCTTTTACAAGCCCTTCAAAAGTTTAATCTGGGGAAAGAGATGTGGCTCAAGCGATTGGGCTCCCATCTACCATATAGGAGATCCAGGGTTCGATTTCCGGGGCCCCCTGGTGAAGGCAAGCTGGACTGCACGGAGAGCTGGCCCGTGCAGGAGAGCTGGCACAGCAAGATGACACAACAAAAAGAGACACAGAGGAGAGACAATAAGAGATGCAGCAGACCAGGGAGCTGAGGTGGCTCAAGAGATTGAGCACCTCTCTCCCACTCCAGAAGGTTTCAGGATCAGTTCCTGGTTCCCGGTGCCACCTAAAGAGCAGACAAGCAGATGCAGAAGAACACACAGCAAATGGACACAGAGAGCAGACAATGGTGGGTGGGGGTGGGGGTGGGGGTAATGAATAAATAAATAAATAAATCTTTTTTAAAAAAAGTTTAGTCTGAGGTCATATAAATCCAGAACATCCCCAAACCACCAAATATGTATCCACTAATAAGTGAGTTCATACACAGAAAGTGTTTAAAAACAGATCCTAACACACAGAGAGCTTGCCACAAGTGCTAACTATCCTGATTATCATGACTTTTCCTGCTATATCCATGTGCAAGTCCCTGTCAGATGCTGTGGGGAGCATAAAAGCTTAAGGCAGGCTCATTTTCCCCAGGTGTCTCACAATCTCATTGAGGAGACACAAACTCTCAGTTAATTCTGCAACCACACAAGAGATAAAGAGCAGTGTATTTTAATAATACAAAGCTGTCACAAGGTAATATTAGATTAATTACCAGATAAATGACATAAACAATAAATTCTCAAGGGATGAAAGAGGAGAGAAGTAATTTCTATCTGGAGTAGTCACGATGAGGAAGACAAAGTTTGGACAAGCAGAGAAGGAGGGGTGGACATTTCAGCCAGGGAGACTGAATGAGCCCAAGCAGAGAGGCATAAAGGGGCAGTTTGTTCAGGGGCCACTGAGCAGATCTATGTAAGAAGAAAACGTGTGGAACAGACGTTTTAAATAGGATGTAGCCTGAATGACAGGCTAAGACGTTTAGATTTTTTCCTAGAGGCAAAAGGAACCACTGAAGGTATAGTCATTCTGAAAATATTAATTTGAAAGATGCCCAACGATAACAAAGAAGCAAAATATTTTAGATTAAATTTTAAAAGAAACATGCAAAATCTATATGAAGAAAATCTTACAAGTCTCCTGAAGCACACAAAAGAAGATGTGAACAAATATATAACTCATTATCATATATCAATTTGCCCTCAATTAATCTATATATTTAATATTATTTTAAATATATTTAAAATTATATAATTCAAAATCCAATAGGATACTTTGGCAGGGGGAACTGGACAAAAGATTTGAAAGTTCATTGAAAAATAAGCAAACAAAAATAGCCAGGAAAATTCTAAAAACAGAAGAGTAATAAAAGGGCACTAACCTTTCTAGATGATTTTTTTCTATCAAATATTAAAGCATAATATAAAGTTATAATAATAAAAATTTCAAACTAGCAGGTGAATAGATACACACATCAATGGAAAATAAAGGAATTTTTTTTTTTTTTTTTTAGGAGTTCTGGGGATTGAACCCAGGATCTTGCACATGGGAAGCAGGTGCTCAACCACTAAGTTACACCCACTCCCCTATATAGGAATTTAATATCTGATAAAGGTGGCACATTTCAAATATGAAGGAGAAAGAATTTTTTTTTTCAGTAAAGGGTGATGACAAAACCAGATGGCTATCAGAAGAAAATTAAGTTGAATTCATACCTCATACTTTAGGATAAATTTCATTTGGGTTAAAAACTGAAATGTAAAGAATGAAACCATAAGAATACAAAAATCAATCACGTTAGAATGTTTTTTATAACATTAATGTGGGGAAGGCCTTTCTAAATAAGACATAAAATCCAAAAGCCATAAAAGAAAAGACTGAAAATTTAACTACATAGAAAAAAAAATTGGGTGGGGGAAAAAAGTGCCATAAGCAAAGTCAAACAAATGAGGAAAAATATTTGTAACTCCTATCACAAAGGGCTAATTTACTTAATAAGTAAAAACACCTACAAATTAATAAGAAAAATGCCAACAATCCAATAGCAAAATGGGCACAGGAATGTGAACAGAGTTAGCAGAAAATAAACTATAAAAAACTCTTAAATGTATAAAAAGTTGTTCAAGTTTAGTCAGAATTACAAATCAAAATAATTACAAATTAAAAGTAAAAATAAAAAACTAAATCTAAATTATGGTCCTAAATTAAATTAATTTGAACAAACTAATTATAAAAGACATTTTTGAGACAACTGGGGAAAATTTGAATATCAACTAGATATTTGATGATATTAGGGAATTACTGTTAATTTTATTACATGTAATAATAGTATTATGTTTAAATGGAAAATGTCCTTATTTTTCAGAGATGCATTCTGAAGTAATTTGAGGTAAAATGTCATGATGATCTTCAATTTACTTTAAGATACTTCAACTCTAGAAATAGATAAACAAATATGGTAAAGTGTTAGCAACTTTTAAATTTAGGTGATGGGTTCATTATGCTTTTCTCTCTACTGTTTTGTATATGTTTGAAATTTTTTCATACTTAAAGTCAAAAAGCAAAATGAAAGCAAACCAAGATATTATGTTTTACTTATCAGATGGACAATGATCAATGAGCCTGATAAAATATTGTGTTGGCAAAGATGTAGGAGAAAAAAGCACTCATGTTGCTGGAGAGGCTATAAATTGGGGCAACCTCTACAAAAGGCAATTTGGCAATGCCAATCAGTATCATAAATGCACATGCTTTTGGATTCAGTAATTCCACATCTAGGAAGTTTTCCTACAGATAGACATGTACATGTGTAAAATAACCTATGTACAAGATTGTTCATTAGGGAAACGGATGTGGCTCAAGAGGTTTGGTGTCCGTCTGCCATATGGAGAGACCGGGGTTCGATCCCCGGTACCTCCCGGTAAAAAAAAAAAAAAGCTTGTTCATTGCATTTTTTGAAAGAACCAAAGATTGGAAGCACCCTAACTGCCCACCAACAGGGGACCGATTAAATAGATTGCTATATCCATACAATAGAATACTATATAGCTATAAAAAGGATGATGAGGCTGTTTATGTATTAATATGGAACATCATATATTGAACAAAAAAAGGACAGTATAGAATACTGAATAGTAAAAAAAAGGTGGGATAAAATGATATATATTGTTTACTTGTATGTGCATAAAATATTCCTAGAAAGATACATAAGAAACTGACAGCACCGATTGACTGTAGAAAAAGAACTGGGTGCCTGGGGAACTAAGGTGGAAAAAAAACTTGTTATTATTTGCCTCTTTTACATCTTTTGAGTTTTACCACCAGGTGTATAAGTTACTTATTGAGTACAGAAATAAATGTTTTCTTTTTCTAAAGAAAATATTAAATTGTGTTTCTTTCCCCCTCTTTCCCGGATAGCCCAGTTCCTTTTGTGTTTCCTTGCCTCAGGAAATTTTTACCAGGCAGAACTCAGAAGCATCTTTTAATCTTAGAGCCCAGGAGAGGCAGAGGGCAGAGAGAAGGCTGAGGAAGGGAGGCGCACACCCCCTCCTCCCACCGGGACAAGCCATGCAATGAGGGCTGTGGGTCCCAAGGGCAGGAAGTATTCTCAACCACCACATGACTACTCTCTGAGGGCTTACCCTCTGAATATTCCTTACAGGGCTTAAAAAAAAAAACAGTTTTATTTAGATTAGTTCACCTACCATTTAATTCACCCGTTTCAAGTTTAAGATTTTATGACTTTTATTATATTCACAGACGTGCAATCATCGCCCCAGTCCATTTTGGAACATTTCCATGACTACAAAGAAAAACCCCTTACCATTTAGCTTTCACTGTCCTATCTTCCCATACCTCCCAGTACTAAGCAACCACTCATCCACTTTCCATCGCCACAGATTTGCCTATTCTGGACATTTCATATTAATGTAATCATGTATATGATGTGGTTTTCCTACAAGGTTTTTTGTTTGTTTGTTTTTTTGGGTGTTTTTTTTTTTGGCAAGGGAGTAAAGAATTTATTAAGAAACAAGGAAACTAGAAAAGTACTTGGCCCAAGATATGGACTGTGGGAGTGCTGCAGAGATTCTCCCTACAAGGGTTTTAAAGCATAAATTTCTCCCCTCAGGATCAAGGTTCTTTGCTTCTTTCCCTCTCCTGTGTTACAGCTTCTGGAGGCTTCCTCTCGGCTCTTCCATCAAGTATCCTTCTCCCTTATTGGCAATCTGCACACGAGTTGCTAGCCCTGCCCACTCCTGTACGGGCTTCACCACCTGATGTCCCAGGCACCTGGAAAGTTTGTCATCATAAGCCTCCATTGGAGCTATTTTAAAAGTTGGAGCCTGTTTCCCATTGGCTGTTCTTAAATCAAATGGTAAAGGAAAAATTGCTTATCTTTGGCACTTTCATCTTCCAGTTCTGGGACCATCTATTTATTCCTGCCACTGCTTCCTACAAAATTCCTTGGGTGCTTAATGCCTCTCTCTCTCTCTCTCTCTGTTAAAAATCTACTCTCAAGAATAGAGAAGAGCAACTTAAATATTCAACATAAATTTGGTACTTTTACGAGGATATTAATAAGGTTGTAGAATAATTTAACAACAGGAAAAGACATTATCATGAATTTTAAGGGTAAATTCAGGGTATAAAATCATATGTATATGATCCTAGTTTTGTAAACCTATATGCATAGAAAAAAGGTAAAACTGATTGTTGTTATAGCTGAGTAGTAAGATTCAGGGTCTTTTCCCTTCCTTTTTGCTTACCTATTTTTTAAAAAATTTCTGCCATAAACATGTATTATTTTTATAACAAGAAAACAATGAAAGTTATTAAGAAAAATAGAAAAATAAAGTTCATAAACCCTGGAGAATAAATAACTAATGAAGAGTCAAAAAAGCATCCTTCTTCAGAACATCTGCAGTTTTACCAAATGGTTAAAAAACAAGCAGGGCTAAGCACACCATGGGAGATTCCTGAACAGCCAGCCTGGATCAGGGTCTGGGCCTGGAAAACAATAATTTATTGTTGAGCCCTTGCAGGGTTACAACTTGGGCTTTTCCCCCTCCATATGCCAGGAAGGCAAGAGCTTGGGAGCCTGAGTGAGCTCTACTTAATTCCCATGAACCAGGCACAAACCTTGGTGACACTGATGCCAACTATTCATAAAACCTCCCATAGAAGCAGACCCTCAGGGGACACATCACAAACAATGTGGGTGGCATGAATTCTACTCTTCCTGTACTCACTAGTTTGGGGAGGAATTTTTATTTCAACCAATCAATTTTCATTATACTGGTATTGTGACCAGCTAGAACCTAGTGCCTTCTGCCTTTAAGGCTTTACAATCTAGCTGGGCTGATTCTGAAACAGAACCATAGGATGCTTAGGATAGATCTGCAAATTCAAATACAAGAACAAAGCACATAAGAGGTAAAACCTGACTTAAAAGTGATTTGAGTTGAACTAGGATCCTAGTTAACTAGGAGGCTGGTTAACTAGAGTAGGAAGACTATACAACCATTAAAAATGAAAATTTTGCATGTTCACTGACATGAAAAGATATTCATAGTATACTGCCGAGTAAAAAAGGTCCTAAATTACAATGTTATACATAACATTTTAATAATATATATATATACATAGTTTTATATATCTATAGACATTAAAAAGATCTATGTTTTTTGTTTTTTTTTTTATTTTACCGGGAGGTCCCGGGGATCGAACCCAGGTCCCTCCATATGGTAGACAGACGCCCAACCAGTTGAGCCACATCCACCCCCCCTAAAAAGATCTATATGGAATATTAACCATGGTTATCTCTATTTTTTTCTTTGTTAATTCATGTTTCTAATCTTTTCTATAATAAATGTATACTCCTGTGTAATAAAAAATGTTTAAAAGGCATAAAAGTAATCACCCTATTACCTTTTTAAATAAAATAGGGTCTTTATACACTGCAGTGAAAGAAAAAAATTATCACATAAGACCAATCTAAATCAAAACTTTTTTTTAAGGGCACTTTTAGGAGGCACCAGGGATTGAACCCAGGACCTCATACATGGGAAGCAGGCACTCAAGCACTTGAACTACATCCACTCCCAAGGGTACTTTTGATCTGAGGTTTGAAGAATGGCAGGGAAGGTGGGGAGGAAGTCTTGTTCAAAGCCCCTCAGGTGGAAACTGGCAAGTGTGTGTGTGTGTGTGTGTGTGTGTGTGTGTTGGGGTGGGGAGCAGAAGCAGTTAACTTACCCAGAGTAAAGAAGCTGAAGGACAGTCTAGAGAATTTGAACTATATACTCCAGGTAAAGAAGAGCCTGGAGGACTTAAGAAACACCTCACTAAACAATTGTAGGACAATGATTCTAACTGTCCTGTGTAAATGGGGTTGGACAGAGGAGAGACTGAAGCTGGGGAAACCAGCTGAGTAGTGGCTGCAGAAGTCTCTGCTTGAGGTGACATGGCCTCACTGACATGTTAACTGTGGAAATGAAATGACAGGCGCTGATCTGTAAAACCACCATAGAACAAGAATGAGCTGGTCCTGTAGCATTTGCAAGGTGCAAATACAGAAGTAAAAATGATGTCAAGGTTTTGATTAAAGAGGTTCAAGAGGTTGGTGGTACCCATGGTAGGAAAAATGGGGAGTGTCTCGGGTGGGGTTCAAAGGAAGAGATAGGTCTGAAGCACATTCAAGAGGGCCCAAGTGCAAACAGCACTGCGATGAATTCGGAACCCGGGGACTCCGGGCCTGGCCTGGTCACTTCAGGACACTTCCTGGCTGTGACTGTCCTTACCCATAAAGGGGGCTGGTAATAGCTATTGATGCCCTGCCTACCTCACAGGGTAGTTGAGAGGCTCGATGAGAGAATTCAGGTAAAAATCACCCAGAACAGCAAGCAGCTGTACAAACATCAGGGCTGGTACCACACGTGCAGGTGTAGGCTGCATAGAGAGGCTACACTCAGCGAATGCGAGGCCGCTGAGGTCAGGATGGCCCCAGGCTCAGCCTTTAATGAACAGAGAGAATTTCTGGAGAAACCACTGCTTTGCTAAAAAAGGATTGATTCCCTTCTGCAAGCCAGAAACAAAGCCACCAGCGATCGGGGTAAAACGGTGCACAGGCAGCTGCTGCCAGGGCTGTCAGAGCTGGAAGGGCCTTTGACATCATTCGGATCAAGTCCCTCATTTTACAGGTGAGAAAACTGAGGCCTGGAGTGGAAGTGACTTGGCCAAGGTCACCCACGTAGGGAAAGCCTCTCATAGCAGCAGGGGGACAGGTGATGGTATTGGTGAGGTGGACAACTTTTCTCATCTCTGGTCACCAAACTGGCCCCACTGCCATCTTCTGTTTCCTGGACTTCTAAACAGCCTCCTCACAACCTGCTCTCCATACTGACGTCACAGTGAGCTTAAAAAACCCCGACCTAACCATGTCAGCCCCCTGCTGAAATCACTTGCATGGGTTGGGAGCGAGGCCACAGCTCCCATCCTGAGGCTTTCCCTGTCCAGCCACCCCTCTCGCTGGGACCAGCTCCCTCCCTTTGCCCCTTCAACCCTGCCACTCCTTCCTAAAGAATCCCTCATGAAACTCCTCAGCCACCTCTGTGTTTTCCACCATTTCCTCCCTGGACCTGCCCTATCAAGCCCTCCATGATCTGGCTCTGGTCCACCTTTCCTCCTATCTCCACACCACTCCCTTCACACTCTGGCTCAAACAAGCTTCTATTCATCCTTCAGGTTGTTATCAACTCTTAGAGTTCCCAGGAAATCTACTCAGCATTATCCTAATTTGCCATTAGGCACATATATGTAAATGTATATATAGACGAAGGTGTGATAATTTGGTTTCTCTCTCTCTCTCTTTCTCTCAGTAGACTGTGAAAAGAGTCCCTGGTGAGGCTGAAGGGTTTGGAGGGAAAATGTCCCCAGAGACTCAGCTGCTCCCAGCCTCCCTGTCATTCTTTCTCAGGGACACGATCAAAAGGGAAAATGAACAGTTGTTACAGATGCTCTGAAAAACACGTCCTTGATACCTCCTCAGCCAAACAACATGCAGGGAGGGGCTCATGGAAGGTGGGGTGGGCCAGGTGTCACAGCTTGCCCTTGAGAAGCCCACGGGAGTGTTTCACAGATGCAAGAGGCTATTAACACGGCTCTCTCCAACCGGCTCTCTCCAACCGCACCCCACTGGGAGGGAACAGAGTCTTATTATTAACCTCAGTGTATTAATATTTGATAAAGCATCCTCACGATCATAGATAGCAGTCACCCGGAGAAGGAGGACAATCTTGGTTCTGCAAAGAGTTCTCAAAGAACGGCTTTTATCAAGAGGGGAGAGGGGACAATGGCAGAAGGTGGCCAGGGGAAACCCAAGGGCAGGGCTGGCAGTTTACCTGCACAGGTAACTGGCAGCTTCATCTATGCAGTGGCCTGCCTGGGGAGGGACAATCTCACGATGGCTGACCTTCAAAAGAAAGCTGCTCATCCAGTGATTTTTTTCCCTCTGACAATACATTAAAATGATTGGGATGATGACTGTAGATATTTCTATGAATAGCAATTTTTCTAATATATATATATAGAATATAGAGAGAGAATTTCCCTAAATAAAAGTCCATTTCATGTTTTGAAATCTGGGGATGAGGAGGGACAGACCTTCCCATGAATGACACCACCTTGCAGGGATTCTTTTGTTCTCACAGCAGCTGGAGAGAGGCTCTTACCACACACACCTGATACCATAGTCTCCAGCAGCTGCACCTGGATCTGTCACCTTGACAGGCGGCCAAGCTGCTGCTGGCCCCCACCCACAATGATGAAACCCTGCTCTCCGCAAGACATCATTCACCCTTTGGACACGAAGCCCTTCCCAGGCTCCTGGTGCACCTGGGGTCAGCATCATTGCCGTGCAGGCAGGTAAAGGGGAAAAAGGGAGAGCCCACATGCATTTCAGGAAACTCTCAGAGCCTTTCACCAGCAAAGCCATAGAGGAGCCCGTGATACGTATCTCCCTCCTGGGGGAGATCCTGGGAGCCAAGAGGGTCACTGTCCCCAGGCTCTGATGGAATATCTGCCAGTCACAGAACTTAACCTTGGAGCCTGGGTACAGCTGGGTCAGGGAGATGTTAAAGTGGCAGCAGAGAGACGAGGCCTTTAGGGCCCCTGCTGCCCTGTCGCGTTCTTGGAATCAGCCCCAACCAACCTCACCCCTCGGCCTCACATCTCGCTTCTAGGAAGAAAGCTACAAAGAGATAATGCAGAAAGGAAGGGCACGTACAGTTCGAAACATTATTTGGATTACAATTTAAAGGCAAAACTAGGGCTGTATGATTCTGTGCACTTTGTTTTCAAAGGAGGGGCTCTGTTTATCTGTGTCTTAATTGCCTGATGGGCCAAGGAACAGGAGAAAGACTGAGAAAGAACGTCAACCCCTCTCTTTCTCATAGGCCTTTCTCAGGAGGTTCTCGACTGTTCTCTGCACTGCAACCTTCCAGATGCCTCTGTGCATGATGAGCTGTAAATCACGCAGCAGGCAGCACATGGGACGCCAAGCTGTGTGCACGTGTGAGGCAGGAGGGTGGGAAGGAGGGAGGGGGAGGGAAGACAGGGCAGAGAAGATGGGGAGAGGGGCTCCTAATGCACAGGGGTTCTCTCTTGGGGCTCATCCTTCTGTTGCATTCTTAATTCCTTCCTCTCCCAAATGAACCACATCTGCCCCAAGGGGCATCCTCACCTCAAAGTCCTTGGGGATAATATAACCAGGGGCAGGGGAAAGATGTGCAGGACAGCAGAGGTCATCACTGGCTGAAGAGTATAGATGGGGGCCATTCTGCTTGGCAAATTCTCTGCAGCCTGCAGTGCTTCACCCCTCATCCAGATGGCCACAGATGTTTATTAGGATGGCTCCCAGTAGGAAAAGGGGAAGGAGAAGAAATGGGGTGTCAGTGACAATGAGGGTGGCTTTAGGGGACATTGGGAACTCTGGACCTTTCACAGATCCCCTCTCTCTAATTCCTCAAGGCTGGTCCCCAAAGTAAGAGGGTGCCAGAGGCAGTCATCAAAGCAGGGAAGAACCAGCCCCAGGTTCAGGACAAAGCTTCAGGGCTATGCCCCACTGACCCCCATGCAGTGCTGCCAACTTACAGGCTGTTGGTAAGCAACTAAATTCTGCCCAGGGATCTGAGGGGCAAATAGTCCTGCTAGGCTCCTGGCTCCCCTCCTTGGCACTGCCAAGGTCAACCCATCCCCTAGAGCAGGGGTTCTTAACCAAGATTTCAGGGGGGGGGGTCTATGAGCTTGCATTGAAATTCAAAAAAACATTATTCATGTGGGAACGTGTTGGTGTGGGTGTGATATATTTATTAAACATTACACTGTATAGTGTGGACTTAGTAAGGGGTCCATGGTTTCACGTGACTGGCAAAGAGGTCCGTGGAACAAAAAAGGTTAAGAACTCCTGCCCTAGAGGATCCTTCTGCAGCACTTCCCCCTTCCTTCCTTCCCTATAGTCATGCTAATTCACCCAGCTTCAAATCCAAAGTCATCATTCTAAGAGAGATCAGGTATTTGTATACCAACATGGCAGAATTACCAGGAAGCATGCTTATTTGGGCCCAAGGAGGAGCAGCTGGGAATGGTATGAAAAGCAGAAGAGGGGTGTTTTTTTTTTTTTTGGAACTGAGAGGAAGCTGACTTAAGGGGCAGAAAAGATCAGGTCGATTTAACCAAAGGCAGGCTTTCTAACCATGGGTTGCTAAGTAGAGAAAGGCCCTGGAGGAGCTGCCACACCAGGAAGAGTTCTGACAAGGCCCCGGGAACCTTTGGATTCTCAGGCCTCCCATGTCGCCCTGCTGAACGGTCGGGACACAGCCAGGATCCTGGGCTGGGTGGCCCCACGGAGAGGCAGACTTACACAGCAGGGCTGAGAGCACCAAGCACAAGCATCAGCCTAATTTCCCTGGTCCCTGGCTTTTTCCTCCCCCCTAGGCCTTCCAAGGAAAGACAGAATAGGGGTTAAGAAGGAAGAGGCAGCTCAAGGTAAATGGAACAATGAATGAGCTAATGTTCATTAATTAATTAATTAATTAATTAATTAATTAATGTTCATTAATGTCTGAAGTTGGAAGAAGATGACAAAGTATTTACAGGATAGTTTTCTTAGAAATAATACCTAACACCCACCTAGCATTTCATTGTTAATAAAACACTCTCACACACCTTATCTGATCTTTACAACAACTAGCAGTGGTGTCAGAGATGGAACCAGGACTTGAATCTGGGTCTTGTGGCATTTTCCTTCTCACCTCAGGACCTCCAGTTTCAGAAAGAAAATGCCAGGCCAACCTCCCCAGCCTTGCCACACACACCTATGGGGCCGGCAGATCACCACCATCTTACAGGAAACACAGGGCTGAAGGCCTTCCTTGCCTCGTGTGCTTATGGACGGGCGGAGTGGCTATAACACCTGCTGAAACGATGGTGACCAAAGGTGGCCTCTGCTTCCTGGGGTGACCCTTACGGGATCTGTGACTACTTTATTATTATTTTTTAAGATGTATTTTATTTATTTATCTCTCCCCACCCCCTCGTTGTTTGCATTTGCTATGTCTGTTTGTTGTATGCTGGCCTTCTTTCTAGGAGGCACTGGGAACCGAACCCAGGACCTCTGATGTCGGAGGGAGGTGCCCAATCGCCTGAGCCACCTCCGCTCTCTGCTTTGTTGTGTCTCCCATTATGTTTTCCTCGTGTCTCTTGTTGCATCATCTTGTTGTGTCAGCTCGCCATGCCTGCCCGTCGTGTCAGCTTGCTGTATTGCTTGTCCTCTCCAGGAGGCACCGGGAACCGAACCCGGGACCTCCCATGTGGTAGGCAGAGCCCAATTCCTTGAGCCACATCCACTTCCCGTGACTACACTAAAGCCTCTTTGGAAAGGCTGGTCCCTGCCTGAACCCCTCAGGTAGCCCCAGTGAGGATATTGAAGAGAAAAATGTCAAGGAGTTAGGAGTGGAGCGTACTAACCCATTCCCTTCCCCTGCTTGGCCTACCCACTGGAACAGACCCATCTGGCCCCTCTACTTTGGTCCCTCTCAAAGCTTTATTTTCTCCTACAGATTACTCAGGGTAGACACTCAGGAGAGGAAAGTCAGTTAATCTGCTTAGGCTTTTGCTTATTTTTTAAAATCCTGCACAGACCCCAAACTCACATGTTTACTTGTTAGCCAGCCATTCTGAATCTCTCCACTCTGTGGTTTCCCCTCTCCCTGGGGTGGGGGGTGGGTGAGGTTGGTGGTGGTAAATTCAGATTATTTGGTAGATAAGATGCACAGTTTTGGTGAGGAATATACCTCAGCAAGGCACAGCTGTCATTAATGAACCCTCTTTCGTGATCATCTGATCACGAAAAGTTTCTTGTGTGGCTGCCCTCCCACGCTCGGCACCTCAAGCCCACCTCCACCAGTTTCCCAGGCTGCTCATCAGACCCGGCTCCACCTGTTGGATTGCCTGCCTCCTTCCATCCCCCCTCAATGGCTGCCTCTTCCACAAACTATCCCCTGATACTCCCTGCAGCACCTCCTTTGCTCTCTCACTGCTATTTAATTCATGCCTTTCCCGAGTCCTTCTCTAATTCTACTTGTGCTAATTAATTGAAAACAGAGTTCATTTTCCCTAATAGATTATAAACTCCTCAGAGACAGATATTATGTTTAATTCATCTCTGTGGTCCCCTTCTCCACCGCATGCCTAACACAGGGATTGAGTTTTACACACAGTAGGAGTACAACGAATAATTGTTATTATGGGATTGACTTCAGTTTCTTAAAAAAGTAGTGAGATACATCAAAGGATCCCTGCACAAAATGGAGTTCCACTCCCCACATCATCCTTTAGCAAACCTCACGGAATATGGTCTGCCTCTCCCTCCACTTGTTATCACCAGGGTCGCTGCAGCCAAATCCAGCCAGCACAGAGATATCTTTAAAGAGGGAACACCTGGACTGACAAAGCCAAGTCGTTCCAAATTTGGTTAAAGAGGTTAAAATTACATAAGCAATAGCAAGGGATTGGTGCTATTATCTGCCTCCAAGGAAAACCAAGGAAGGCACTTGTGGGGTAAGGCATGGTTAGGAGGAGGTAAAGGAGGAAGACTAGAGAGTTATCCATAAAGAGCAAGGGCATCAAGCGTGATGACCACGACTGAGACCCAAGAGGATTCCCGGCATGACAAGGGAGATGAGATGTTGCATCAGTTGGGATGGGAAGCCCAGACACTCCTGAGCCCAAAGGTCATGATGGACCCAGAGGGGCCCAAGGCCCTGGCTCATGCCTCATGGTGAGAGCAGAGTGGGGAGAGGGGAGGTGAGAGGGAAGGCAGAGGGGACTACCTTAAACCCTTAGGGCCAAGAGGAATAGGCGTGGTGGGAGAGAGAATAGCTGCCCTGGGTCAGGTTACTGGAGCTGGGAAAAAAATAGCTCAAGAATCAAAGTCAGGGGGTCGGATGTGGCTCAACTGGTTGGGCGTCCGTCTCCCATATGGAGGGACCCGGGTTCGATCCCCGGGACCTCCCGATAAAAAAAAAAAAAAAAAAGAATCAAAGTCAGATCTCAGCCAGTAGGGGGAGGAGAAGCTGCTTCTACTGGAGATAAGAGATTTCCCTCTCTCCCTCTCCTCTCCGCACCCCCTTCTTTTCCTCCCCACCCCCTTTCCCATGCTCTCTTTCTCTCTTACCCATGCACATGCACACACATGCGCACACACACACACTCCCTGAAATCCACTATGAACCTGCTAAGCAAAAATCTAATTCCAGTTTGAGGATGAGAGGTGTAGTCCAGAAAATCCTCCTTCCTGAATACCGTGGGGAGGATGTCATCTCTTCTCAATTTCATATCAAATCACTCTTTTCTTTGG
The DNA here is from genome assembly GCA_026826555.1 of Tolypeutes matacus. NCBI lineage: Eukaryota > Metazoa > Chordata > Mammalia > Cingulata > Chlamyphoridae > Tolypeutes > Tolypeutes matacus. The sequence goes on along the minus strand of JAKSZT010054193.1, from coordinate 5,679,925 downwards.
GGATCACAGAGAAGACAATGACAACTCCTCTATCTAGGACCAGGCAGTAAAGTAGGGTGCACTGAGGCCCCCTGCACATCTACCCGCTGCTCAGCCCACCCTCCCCTCCACCCCCAGGCATCCTTCATCCAGAACTTCCTCTCACTTCTGACTTGGGCCACAGGTCAATTGGGACAGAGGCAGAGGGCAGGGCCCACCAGCACCAATTTTGGTACCTCCCTGAGTCTCAGCCGTCCCTGGGAGGAACTGGGGGGTGCTGGGAGCAGAGGTTACCTGAGCCTGTGCTCCTGACCGAGGGGCCCAGCCTCTAGAGCCATGCAAACGCATCCCCATCACAGCCCTGTGGGGCTCACCCCAACACACACACTGGTTTCCCCTTTGGGTAGTTTTAAGAATGGCTCCCCTAACCCCCATGCCATTTCCTCGGCCCCAAGCGGTACCTGCCAAGGCCTTAATCCGAGACCTCTCAAAGAGCCTGGCCGAGCTGTTGTCATTATCCAGCTCGTCGTCCGGGGCATCCCAGCGGGCATTGATCCGGCTGTACGGTGGCTGGTTGCCCACGTTTTCAAACTCCGTGGCTGATGTCATGTCAGTTCTCAGCAGCTCTGCTTGCCTCGCTCCTCATGGACGGGTCCCTGGTGGTGGGGGGGCGGGGAGAGCAACACAGTCAGAGGGTTAGCCCCTCACCCCCTCGGACTTTTTCACAGGGGAAACTTATTGGGAGCATCCACAGAAGCAGATCCTTCAGGGAGCAGCACAGCGTGCCACCTGCCAGGGCGTGCTTCCTACCCAGGGTCTCGGGCTGTGTGTTATAAAAGATTGCAGCAGCGGTAAGAGCGGCGGCGGCGGCGAGCTGCACGCGGCACGGGTCAGGACCGCCAGCAGGTGGAGACGTCGGTAGCAGCGAGCCCGCTTCCTGCACACCCAGCGGCGGGCGCTCAGAGACAGGCGGCTCCCCCGGGAGCCCGAGGCCAGTGGGGGATGTGCTGCAACAGACCAGGGCCAGGACCCACCCTGGGAGAGGGGGCCGGGGAACGGGGAAGGAGAGGGGAGACGCTGGAAGTCAGCTGAGTACGACTCACACGCGAACCCGTGGAGAGAGATGAATGGGAGCGTAAAGCTGCCACTGACGCTACCGCCCCCCGCAGCTACACCAGGGGAAGTTCACTCCTCACAGAGGTTGCCCAAAAGCCCTTGGAGTTCTTTCCCAACAGCAAATGTTCAGAAAGCTGAGCTTAGTTTTTGCTTGCTCTGAAGGGAGGCGGGCTGCTCGTACAAGGTATCCTACTGAATTCCAGGACAGACCAAGTTGTCCAGACTGGCGGGTTATCCCATCAAGGCTATCAGCATGCTGCCGCTGAGGGATGGGGTAAGGACATCCCCTAGACAGTGCAGCTCTGTGTCAGGTATCTATGCAATGGCGCTGACCCCAGGAGCACAGGTTCTGTACTCAGGAGGTCAGTTATTTTTGCTCATTCATTCATTCATTCATTCATTCATTCATTCATTCATTCATGATTAAGTCAAATATGTATCAAGCCCCGACTAGGTGGCAGGCACCGGGCTAGGCAATTAGGAATAAGACAGGAAGTGTCCTCTTGTCCTTGTGGAGCTTATATTCTGGCAGGGAAGAGAGACAATAAACAATTACAATAAGGGTTGATGTGTGCCACGACCTGGAAAGAACAGGCTAAGGTGGGGCTGGGGTGTCAGGGGAAGAGACGTTTAAGCTGATACCTGAAGGAAGACTGCAGGTACCCTGTGAAGGGAGAGATGGAAAGAGACAGGAGTCCAAAGGAAGGGAGTAAAAAGCAGGTGCAAAGTTCAGAAGGTGAGAAAGAACATGACGAGGTCAAGCAACCTTAAGAAGTACAAGGTAACTGGAGGGCGGGGTGGGGGCTCAAGGCAGTAAAGGTAGACAGGGGGCTAGAGGGGCCAAGGGAGACCCTGGAGGCCTTAGGCCTTTGGAAAATGATGAGCTTTTCTTCAGCCTCAATATCCCCATCTGTACCTGCCAGTGACTCACCTCCTTGGGGAGCTTAAAGGACTCCAAGATCAAGTCTGTAAGACAGAACAGGGAGCCCAGAGCCCTCAAATCTTCCAGAGCAAAGTGGGGGTGAGGAGGTTGTAAGGCAGACAAATGACAAGAGTCTTGACAACCAGTGAGCTGTGAGGTGCACACACACAGCACACATGCAATGCTCTTGGACACACTCCAACACACACATCCAACACATAGCTGTGCACACACATGCACACATGCACCCAAGCACACACACACTTTAAGAAGAAATGAACCAAGCCCACCAATCCAAGGACAATAGCACCTTAGACTATTTTCCCCCAATCTGCTTAATCAATCCCACCACAACCCTCTGAGGTTGAAAAAAAAAAGGAGCCAGAATTAACCACTTTAATTGCACAAGGGAGAAAAGCAAAGCCTAATACAGGACAAGGCCTCCCCAAAGTCATCTAGGGAATTACTGCTGCCACCAGGACGAAAGCCTAAACTGTTGCCCTGGACCAGACAGACTTTAGAGAAGCAGGTGGGGAAAGAATATGGCACATGGGGCCAGCTACCCGGGCTTCTCAAAGGTGTTTACCATTCAGGGGGAAGAGAGGGTGTGAGGTGGGGGACCCAGTCCTCACCCCAAAAGCCCTTGTCCCTTTGGACAGTCTATTCTCCCATTAATGGACTTGCTACTTCCAGGGCAGAGATTTCTTCCCTCAACTAGCTGGGCCCGGGGAGCTGGCCAGGATTCCCCGCCCCCACGCCTTTCCCTTCCTTCCCCTAAGGGGAACTACCACTGGCTCAGAGAGAGATTGGCAGGCACCAAAGCCCGTCCAGCATCCCCTGGGAAGGCCCGAGCTGCCAGCCGCAGGAGGCGAGGTGAGATGGGACCTTGCATGCGCGGGAGGTAACCGGACCCGGCTCTCCCTTTGAGTCCTGGGCTATTTTTAAGAGTGGCCGAGAGAGGCCCGGCTCGCGGGGCCAGCGGAGTGAGATTACCTTTGCCAAGCTCCGTAAATAAGCCTGCCCCAGAAAGAAGAGCCTGAGGAGGCACACCAGCAGAACCAGCGTTCAAGACAAGATGGATGGCCCCGGGTACAGAAGAGCAGCGACACCACAGCAATCCATCCTGCTTAAAGACGCCATCCCTCCTGCGGCCGCGGCTCGCACAAGGCAGCAGCCAGGCGGCGGCTCTGCCGGGAACGTGAAAAAAATTATCTATCTGTGTCTAAACACACAACTCTAGTGTTTGTTAGAAGGTTCTGGTCTCTGAAAACAAACACCAAGGAGAGAAGAGTCAGCAACTAAATTGAGGCCTGGCTCCTCCTGCTCCCCAGCCACACAGCACCCCGCCCAGATGGCTTTCCATCAGAGTCAAGGGGGTGCCGGGATGGGCCAGTTGTGCTCAGCAGCAAGGAAGCTCTTGGAGAATCAGGCATGAAAGGCAGAAGGCAAGAAAATAAGAAAACAGAAAAGCGACAAATGGTTATTTTAGAAGATAAGCCTAATACCAAATTTAACCTACTGTTTTCCCAGGGTCACCCATTTCTTTTTTCATTACTGTCATAATGGCCTGGCCATGAAGAAACCACTATGACTAAAAGAAATAGCATATCTTGAGGATTTATGGTGGGGACACCTAACCAAATGGGGGGACGGTGTCATGAAAATGATATTTAGGTTGATATTTAGGTTGATACATGATGACCCCAAGTCATCCATGCATCTAGAATGGCCCTCTGTGAGTCATGGAGGACTGTAAGTATGCAGCTAAAAGTAGACCTTAAACTTCTGCCTCCCTCCACTGCTAGCAAAACCATCCCAGGAAAAAAAGGCATTAGAAGTACTTCTTGTCCATTAAAGCTCCAAATGCCTTACTCCCCAATTCACCCTCAAGCCTCCAAATAATTTCTCTTAACCCACAGGCCTTCATCAAGGTGTAGATGGGTTTTCCCTGGTCTGCATGACTCTGTGCCCAGGAAAGTCCACCTTCACAGCCATCCCCCTGCCTGTCTACCAGCTGGGCAGTTCCCTCTCCAAATATAGAGTCCAGAGGCTGCCACCACGAGTATGAGGTTCCCCCTCATGCTCACCCAAAGAGCTCCTGGCCCTCCCTGAGCCCAGTTTGTATTTTGAGTGGATTGGGTCCCTAGAAGACTTGCCCACAGCTCAGTACTGAAAAGCTCATCTGATCCCACAGAGCACTCTCCCTCAGAAGGAACTCTGGCTTGGTAAATGGATTTCACAATATCCCTGACGCAACCCACATCTCCACTCTTCACATGGGTGCCCGGAAACCCATCCGCTTCTGAGATCAGGTGTTAGCCTCGGAATCTCAATCATATGTGCTATGTCCAGTTAATCCCTGGGGTGGTTAGGGACTGAGGAAGTGGCAGCAGGAGCAGCTCCTCTCCTATCTGCAGGGCATCATCAGCCATCCCCACACTCTTCCTCCCCGTGGGCCAGGGTGGATGGGGGAGAGCTGGCCAAGCAGAAGAGGATGCTCTCCCTTCCACCTCACACCCATCTAACCTAGTAAACAGCACCCTGTCCTCTTCCCTGGCCCACACAAATGTGTTAAGAAACAAAGCACAAAGATCTACTTGAGAAGTGAGAAATAGGGGAAAATAGATGGTGATGCTATATTTTTCCTTAGGAGGACCACAAGTGGAAGCTGATGCAGTAGCTTGGACACTGTCTTTCTTAAACAGAGAACCTAGACCCACTCGATGTTTTATTTCCTCTCTAGCTATAAGGTTTGACGCCTCACCTGTTTTCTATTTTGTCCGGCCCCTTTATGCTTCCCCAAACCTGCTCTGAACATACTTTGGTGTTATGGCAGTCCAGGTCAGGAGACTAACTCCTGAAGTTTCCCCGGTAACTTTTAACAAAAAGGGAACAACCCTGCACTCCCTCTGATCATAATTTTTTAAAATTTTTTATATTTTTAGGAGGTATCAGGGATTGACTCCGGGACCTCATACATGGGAAGCAGGTGCTCAACCACTGAGCTACACCTGCTCCGCTTATCATAATCTTATTTCACATTCACAGACACCTTACTTACGGGAAACGGATGTGGCTCAAGAGGTTCGGCGTCCGTCTACCATATGGAGAGACCGGGGTTCGATCCCCGGTACCTCCCGGTAAAAAAAAAACAAAAAAAAAAAACCTTACTTAAAGAACAATCAAATACATATATACACACAGACACACATACACACACACACCCAGGCTCACTAAACCAGAATGAGGACCAAAGAGATGGCCAGTGCTGATTCCTCTAAATCTATCTCCAGCCCTAACCTCCTCCTCCTCACTCCCACACTCTAGTCTGGCACCTCCATCTGGCTACCAGACATCTCCACCTAGATATCACAGCTCAGTCTCAACATGGCAAAGACTAGGCACAGGGCTCCTCTCACAGCAGAACAAGGTGGGGAGGGCTGTCAGGACCGTGGGCCCAGGTAAGCATGCCCCATGTGGGGGACCCTTCCAGAAGGTGGATGCCACCGGCAGAGCCTGAATGACACTACTTCCCCTCCCCATGGTGTACTCTGCTTTTCTGCACTCTGCAGGCCCCACCCTGACCTGGCCTGGATACAAATCCATCAGTGGCAAGTAAATCCCAAGATTTCCACCTGCAGTTGCCCGTGAATGTGCAGTATCTTGGTCATCCTAGTCCACTGTTGTTTGGAGATGCCTTACCCAGACCCTTCCGCTCCTGTTTCCATCACCAGTCAGGGACTCCAGGCCCCTCATCATGGAAAAATCTCCTCCTAAAAACTGGCTCCAGTTATGCAGCAGCTGCTGGAATGGGGGTGGGGGTGGGGTGGGATCTTGGCTCCGAAAGTTCTTAAGGGATTTGGTTGGGGAACAGGTGCTGCTCAGTTCTGATTCAGGGATGGCACCATCCGTCCTCTAGCTTAACAACAGCATCTATCAGCACCCCACGTCCTGCACACAGACAAATGTCCACTGGGAATGATTAAAGGAGAGGGGAGACAATACTTTTAATATGGGTGCTTTTTCAAAGTTTATCTTCTATTGGGATTCTTGGGGTCAATATCTACATTTACAAAAAGTTGTTACTACCCAAACCTACCCTTTCTCATCTCTTGCATCTCATTTGCTTTCAAGATAAGTAATATTCCATGGTAGCTGAATGGAAAAGAATACCCAAATTCTCTTCTTCCATGAGGGCTTTTCCAGAACATCCATAGCGACCACTCTCTTCTCTGATCAAAACTTTCTGGGGAGGTCATGAGGCCTCCATATTAGAGGTGATCAAGCACAGGTTGAAATAACTGATTCAAAATAATCATTGGAATGATATTTCTAATGAAATAATGGATTCAGAGAAAAGATGGTCAAAATATAAAGCTACGAGATAATAGATTGAGTGGGAACATTACAATGGAGGGTCTCAACTCATGAGAACAGGATAACCCGACATTGCATGCCTCCTGACACGATGCTATAGAAAGGACACTCTTACCAAAAAGTTGAATCTCAGTCTAATCAAGCCCTAAGAGCTAATTTCCAGTTTACAGGAATTATAGGAGATTGAGATTTGTGTTCATCGACAACTTGAGGTAACAAAGAGACCAATCCAGAATGTGGGGCATTCTACAGACAACTGTCTCAGTTTCATCAATTCAGTGGCATTAAAACAAACAAAAAGGGGCAGAAGGGAGCGATGTAGCTCAAGTGGTTGAGCACCTGCTTCCCATGTATGAGGTCCCAGGTTCGATCCCCGGTACCTCCTAAAAAAAAGAAAAAAGGCAGAGAGCTGGGGCTGCTAGAGATTAAAAGAGACTTAGGAGACATAATAACCAAATGTAATGTGGACCTGGTTTGGATCCTGAATCAAACAACTATAAAAAGACATTGTTGAGACAATCAGGGATATTTGAATTATAGACTCAATATCAGATGATAACCAGGATTAATAATCATTTGGGCTAGAGGTGATAATTACATCGCAGTTGTGTAAGAAAATGAACATATTTTTATGAGATTCTGAAGAAAGTAGGGGGTGAATGACATGATGTCTGGGATTTGCTTAAATGTGTTCAGAGCTATCAGAAAAGTATAGAGCAGAGGAAGCAAGTGGGAACCCCCTAACAATGACTGATTTCGGATGATCCACATATGGGTGTTCATGATCCTATTCTCCCCACTTTTGTGTATGTTTGAAAATTCATATAACAAAAGTTTTGATAAAATTTAAATTTAACAATAAATTCAATGAATGTAATAAAAAACAGCCATATGCCCTAAAAAGAATTGAAACTTAGAATAAAAGTCTACCTATTACTGTGGCCTTAATGCCCTGCATGGTCTGCTGCCCCTCCCACTCTCCAGGCTCATCTCCCCTGACACAGTACATGCAGTCTACAAGCCTTCTTTCGGGCCCTCAAATTTGCCTTTTCCTCCCTAGCTCAGGGCTCTTGTGCATGCTATGCCCACTGCCTGGAAAACTTCCCAGATCTTTGCATGCCTGGCTCCTTCTCATCCCCCAGGTCTCTTAAGTCCACCTGACTACTCTATTTATGGTGGGTTCTCCCAGTCTTTCTTATTCTCAGTTTCAGCATTTGCTTGACTCCTTTATAGCACTTAGCCTAATTATAATTATTATAATTGTATTATATTGTATTGTATTATAATTGTAATTATACATACATCTGTCTGGCTTTTTGGTTTTGGCCTCTCTCTACCTAGACTGTAAGCTTCTTGCAGGCAGCAGCCATACCTGTCTTACTCATCACTGTAGCCCAGTGCCTAGTCCTGTGTCTAGGACATAGTAGGTGCTCAATAAATATTATCATTCTCCTAGAGATCTAAGCTCAAACCTTGGAGACTTTTAAATCCCTCTATCCCACCATCTTCCTCAATCCATGCACCCACTCATTCAGTTTTTCCATGTACATCTATTGAGCCCTTATTCAATATTTATTCATCACCACGGCAAGTCAAGACTCTGCAATGTCTCTTTCATTCGTCATTGCTTTATACTCTAAAGCTTCTGCCTCACTTCAGGCCCTCACCACGTCCCATCTGGACTTGGGTAATGGTCTGCCTCTGTCCCGGCTCAGCCCCTTCAAACTTTCCTGGATGGCTCTTCTCATAATGACACACCCTACGCCTACTCCATAAGTGGTCATACTCTATCACGCATAGCCTGAAATCCAAAGCCCTACACCATCCAGAGCTGAGCTTGCACTCTCCCTTATGCTAACTCTGCTCCAATCAGGAGGGTCCACATGTCCCCCAGCCACCCCCACCATTGTGCCATGAGCTTGCTACAGCTTTATTGTGCCACATCTCATACAATGAAATTTAGCCATCTCTCCCCTCCCTCCACATTTTATAACAAATGCAATTTTCAAACATTTAGAAACACTATATATATAGAAAACATTTTCTTAGAATCTGAGTAAAGTCACCTTTCTCCTCTCCAGACTCAGAGATCCTCCACTGTCTCTGCCCAAGTAGAGGGAGAGTCAAGGGGGGCCCCAGGGAAAGCTGGTGATGGCCCAGGCACAGTCTTCCCTACCTCAGTCCCCCTCCCTCCCCCAAGTTTCACAGCCATTGCCGGGTGAGGCCCAGATCCTCACGGTCCTTCCTTTCTGCCCATCCCTCAAACCCTGGGAGGAAGATGAACCTTTAGCTCTTTCTCCCTGCCTTCTTCCTTTGAACATGCTCAAGTCTTTCTTATCTCAAATAGAAGAAAACTCTTCCTTGCCATTCTCTCTCCTCTCTTTCAAAGCCAAACTTCTTGAGAAAGTTGTTAAGGATATGAAGAGGCAATTTACAAAAGAGGAAGCCCAAAAGGCTAAAACCTTATGACAAGACACTCAAACTCCTTAGTTACCCGTAAAATGCAGACTGAAACAACAAGGATACACCACAAGCAAAACTCAGGCAGCTGGTTAAAGGCAGTGATGTGGAGTGCAGGGTAGTGATGTGCAGTGCGGGAACCCTTGTGCCCTGCTGGGGGAGAGTGATAGCCTGGCCCAGCCATTCCAGAGGACAGTCTGCCAGGACACAGGCAAATTAAGTATCGGCAACTCCACCCGTGGGTATTGATAACAAAGTAATTTTCACTCAGGTCTATAAGAGGACGTACACAGGGATGTTTATTGTAGCACTGATTGCAGTGGCAGGGAGGTAGAGCTAACCTGTCTGTCCATCCCTAGGGGAAGGATAGGTAAAATGTGGTGGATGTGCACAAGGAGCATACATGGCAGCATTACAGGACCTTAAAACCAAGTACCAGATAAAATAAAGAAACAGAATAGGATCTTTGACATATCATTTATATAATATGTGTATGTGTTTTATAACAATTTGCATTTTGTAAGCACACATACAAACAAAAGGAAAATTCTTAAACACATAAAAATGGTTGCCTCTAGATGAAGGGAGGGGAATGGAAAAGGAAAATGGAGATAAAAGGAAACTAACCAACCAACCAACCAACCAGGAGAGGGGTCTTGCCTGGATAACAATGAAGAGGAACTGATGACCTCAGCCCCCCAAACATAAGGTAAAAATACATACAGTGTGAAATTAAGAAAAAAAATATAGGTGTGGGAGGTGGGCAACATGGGAATCCCAGTGGGTTCCATGTAATATTTTGGGTAATCTAAGCACCTCTTAAAATATATGTACATATATATATATAACATTTTTGTAAGTAAATACACATATATGTATATATATTTATATATCATTTTGCAAATGTTTGTATATATTGTGAGAATTTTGATTCTTACCCATAAAAATATATATATATATATATATATATGCAGTGTATTTATTCTATATTCATGGTTGCTTCCTCACCTCCATACTCAGTTCATACCTCAGTCCACTGAAATCTGGCTCCCCCCATCTCTGCATGAAGCTGTTTGGGCCAAAGGTCATTGACATCTTCAGTCCTATTGCTGAAAACAATAGATGCTTTTCAGATCTTATCTTGACATCTCAGTGTTATTAGGTTCTATTGGCCCTTTCAAAATTTTCTGAAATCACTTCCTCTGTCTTCCAAGACATACACCTTGTCCTCTTCTTAATACTCTGGCTCTAACTCCTTGGTCTGCTTCGTGAGCTACTCTTCCTTTATCTGTCCCTTGAACAGTGATGTTCCTCCAGAGTTCTATCCTGGGCCCCCTCCACTTCTTCCTCTGTCTAGGCTATCTCCTTCACTCTCAGAACCTGAATTATCATCTTCTGTAAATCACTTCCAAATCTGTCTCCTGAACTCCAACCCTTTACATCCAACTTCCTTCTGAGCAGCCACTTGGAAGGCCCACAGGTCCCTCATACTCAGCATGGCCTCATTTGAACCGTCTCCTGCTGAATTGCATTCCACCCATGTGGTGTTAGGTCATGGCCTCTGTGAACCTTTGACCTCATGTCATGACCCAGCCCTCAGTCTTCTCTGGCCAAACTCAGGCCCAAACACAGCTGCTGAACTTGCAGGCATTCCCCAGAAGACTACATCACCATCCCTGTACCAATCATTCCTGTCATGTTCCCTGTCCTCCAATAACTCAGTGACCTATGCCAAAACCTAGGGTCCTGCTCTTCTCTGCCCTCTCACCCCCCAGTATTTCATCAGTGCAATTCCCTCAGTGTTTCTCAAATCTCTACTCTTCTCCATCTCCACTGCTCCCCCTACTTCTACCATCATCTCATGTCTAGTGTTTCCTGCTGGTTCCGTTGCATCCATTTTTGCTCTTTGGCCTACCATCCCAACCCATTCTCTATACTCCAGCCAGAAAAGAGCACCCTAGAGTACTGTATTAGTCAGCCAAAGGGGTGCTGATGCAAAATACCAGAACTCTTTTGGATTTATAAAGAGTATTTATTTGGCATAGAAGCTTATAGTCACAAAGCCCTAAAGAGTCCAACTCAAGGTACCATAAGAGGTACTTTCTCACCCAATTTCATTGGCCACATGTTGACACAAGATGGCGGGCAATGTCTGTGAGGGTTCAGCCTTCCTTCTTCCTCTTAAGGCTCTGTGATCCCAGCTTCTTCCAATGTCAGCTGTAGACTGGCATAGGCCTTGTCTCTCTTCCTCTGGGGCTCGTTTCTTTCTGGGCTCAGCTGCTCTGGTCTCTTCACAAGGTCAGCTGTAAACTATCAGGCTCATCTCTCTTCCTGGGGCCTCTGCCATGTCTTTTTCTGTGTGAGTGTCTGCCCACCAAGGGGACGGGGGATCAACACCCTACTGATGTGACCCTAATCTTAATTTAATCAAGTAAATGTAACCTTTGAATTTAATACAATCAAAGGGTATCATGCCTAGAGGAACAGACCAGTTTACAAGCATAATCTATATTTCTTTTTGGAATTCATCAATAATATCAAACTTCCACAAGTACAAATATGATAATTTTACTTCTATACTTTAAGAGCTCTTCTCTATCTTGAGATGAAGTCAAAATCCATAATAAATCATAGTCAAAAGTTCTTCATGATTTATCTGTTACCTGACCACTATCTATAACCCTTACCCCCAACTTTCCCAACTCAATATTCCAGCCATAATGAGCTCCATTCAGGTCCCTGGGTCTCTCTGAACCCCAGGCCTTTGCACATGCTGTTCCCTAAGCCAAGGAAACCCTTCCTCTTTTTCTGGATAACTTGTCATCCTTCAAAATTCAGCTTAGCCTTCACTCCTTTCAGGAAACTTCCCCACCTCCACCAACATCCCCTGGAGAGGGGAGATGCTTCTTTTGTGTTTCCATAAGACTCAATGCTCATCTTCATCAGAGTGCTTACCATATTGTACAATAAAAATCTTTTTCCCTGTCTCTCCCAATAGATTGTAAGCCACCTGAGGTCTGGGACATCCTTATTAATCCTTTTCCTATCCCAGTTGCCCACGATAACACCTAGTACGTGAAATGGGGCTAAGGAACATTTGTTGAATAATAAATGGGTGAGTGCTGAGAAGTGCAGAAGTGCAGACAAGAGTGGTTCCTGCAGAGGACACACTATTTGGAGGCCAGTTTGGAGGCCAAGGTGGTGAGGGGGCTGGAAACATGACAAGTAGCAGTAGTGCATGGACTCAGCCTGGGCACCGAGGCCCTGACTTTGTCACTTTTGCCTCTGCTGCCTCAGCCACACATTGCCAGGTGTTTCTTTCTCCTTTGCTGGTCTGTGGTGGCAGAAGAGATGGGCAGCAGCAAAAGGGCCCCAAGTCCTTTAAATCTTAAAACCCCTTAGAAAAGCTCTGACTCAACCCATGCCTCAATGTCCCCGTTCGAGAAACTGATAAAAGCAGCAGCTTGTCACAGAGAACTCTTCTCGACAGGGAAGTCCTACCCCACTTAGCTGAAAAGTCTTTTATATTTTTTCTTGTGTCACAGAAATGTCAGTCACAGAATGGTTTCTATCCATGCATCTCTGCCACACAAACAAAAAGAGCTATTTTAAAAGTCTAACCTTTAAATAATATATAAGATATGGGTGCCAATTTAGTTATTCATTCATGTTAGAGCTTTTAGAATAATTAAATTTAAATTAATCTTTTAAAAGTTGCTTGAGCCCACAAGGACTCCTGAGGGAACAGGAACTGGTTGGAGGATTTTCCCACCCCTGGCCAGGGCACCAAGTCTGACTCATTGGGGCCGTCCTCAGATTGAATGAAGTTACATGAATATGATGTATCAACTGTATAGTACCATATAGTCCCAAAGTACTGATAAATAATACACAGCATCTCTCAGTATCAAGTTTGTATTTCTGCTCAATATGCTCTCGAGGCAAGAAGGAAAGTATACTGTAGGTGGTGTTTATAGTTATCCCCCTATTACCCTTCCTGTGATTTTGTTTCCCTTCCACCCCTGCCCCAAGCATCCATGCCCTCCAACCTCCCTTGACTCCAGGTTCCTCCACTGGGTTGAACGGCCCAAGCAGCACTCCTCCTCCAGATCTGCCGTGCCACTCCACTGTCAAACAAAATTGATTTTGGCAACCTAATATCCCATTATTGTACATCCCTTAAAGGGAAGGATGCCATTTCACCTTGGAAGTCCCCAAAGTGTCTTGTGCATGGTAGGTGCTTAGTTAGTAAAAAAAGGATGTTAGTATCTCCTTTCCCAAGTGGCCAGGGTATCCCTCCCAGGGAACACATCTGAGTAAGGGCCTTATGATAAATAATGCCTTACTCAAAGGAGGGGTGCAAAGAGGCAGTTTAGGAGCCATAGCAGGTCAGTAGGAGAGAAATGGTTGGTCAGACAGGCTACTCAGCACCTTCAAATCATACGGGGGAGGTGACTGTCTGTTGTACCTACCAAGAAAGCCAGCTCTGCCCAAAAAGTCTCTGAAAGGTATAGACTTTGCTCAATGCCCATCTCGTGCTAGGAGGCAGACCCTGGTCAGGGGAAAGGAGCTGTCTGAGGTTAAAGAATGTGGCAGGGTGGATGTCAGAATGAAGCCTTGAATGAAGTCACTTCGCAGCCTCATTGCTAGCCTGTCCATTACCAAGGGCTTTGACAAATTTGCCAGCACTATTCTAGCATCTTGTATTTGATTACAGAATCAAAACAAACACTCAAAAGAAGGTTGGCACTTTTTAATTTATTCATTAATTCAACAAATATTTATTAAACAATGGTACCCCAAAATCCATGAAATACTTAGGTAGAAATATAACAAAATGTATGTAGGATCTACTGGTTGAAAACTATAAAACACTGATGAAAGAAATAAAAGATCTAAATAAATGGAGAGATATACCATGCCTATGGATGGAAGACTCAACACTGTTAAGATGTCAATTCTCCCCAAATGGATCAATGCATTGCCAATCACAATCCCAACAGAATTTTTTTTGCAGAAGTGAACATGTTGATTCTAAAATTCTATGGAAAGGCAAAGAAGTTGGAATAGTCAAAACCACTGTGAAAAGAAGGACAAAATTGGAGGACTCACATTACCTGATTTCAAGACTTACCATAAAACTACAGTAATCAAAATAGTATAGTATGGCAAAAGGATAGACATATAGAACAATGGAATAGAAAAGGATACAGAAATAGACTGACACATATATGGTCAGTTGATTTTCTACAAAGGTGCAAGAACTATTTAATGGAGAAAGGATAGTCTTTTCAACAAATACTAAAACTGGAGGCCTATATACAAAAAAATTAATCTCAACCTATACCTTACACCATATACAGAAATTAATTCAAAATGGACCAAAGATCTACATATAAAACCTAAATCTATAAAACTTCTAGAAGAAAACATAGGAGAAAGTCTTTGTGGCTTTGAGTTAAGTAAAATGTTTGAGATATGACAACAAAAGTATGATTTATAAAAGATCAGGTACCATAAAAAGAAAAATTTGATAGATTTGACCACCAAAATTAAACTTCTGCTCTCTAGGACAGACATACAGAGCAATGGAATAGACTTTAAAGTTCAGAGATAAACCCACACATCTATGGCCACTTGATTTTTGATGAGAATGCCATAGCACTCAATGGAAAAAGAATAGTCTCTGCAACAAATGGTGCTAGGAGACTGGATATCCACAAGCAGTTGAAAGTGGACTCCTCCCTCACACCATATACAAAAATTAACTCAAAATGGATCAACAAACTAAATATAAAAGCTAATACTATAAAACATCTAGGAGAAAACATAAAGAAATATCTTCAAGACCTTGGTATTAGACAATGGCTTCTTAGATTTTGCAACAAAAGAAAAAAATAGATAAATTAGATTTTGTCAAAACTAAAAACCTTTATGCATGAAGGACATTATGAAGAAAGTGAAAAAAGTAACCAACATAACAGGAGAAAATATTTGGAAACCGTATATCTGATAAGGTTTAATATCCAGAATATAAAAGAACTCCTACAACTAAACAACAAAAAGACAAACAACCCAACTAAAAAAATAGGCAGGGGAGTGGATGTGGCTCAAGTGGTTGAATGCCTGCTTCCCACATCCCAGGTTTGGTTCCTGGTGCCTCTTAAAAACAAACAAACAAGCAAACAAAAAAACAAACAATAAAGAAAACAAATGAAAAAGCCAACTCAGGGGAGCCAATGTGGCTCAGTGGTTGAGTGCTGGCTTCCCACATGTGAGGTCTCAGGTTCAATTCCTGGCTCAGTACCTCAAAAAAAAAAAAAAAAAAAAAAGGCAAAGGGCTTAAATAGACATTTCTCCAAGATATGTAAATAGCTAAAAACACGTTTTTAAAAAAGGAAAAGTCCTGCCATTAGGGAAATGCAGACCAAAACCATAAGATACCACCTCATACCCACTAGGAATGGCTATTATTAAGGAAACAAAACAACAAGCACCAGGTGAGGAGAATGCGGAGAAATAGGAATCCTAGTATATTGTTGTGGGAATATAAAATGTACAGCTCATGTGAAAACAGTTGGTGGTTCTTCAGAAAGTTAAGCACAGAACTATTTTATGACCCTGCAATCCCATTTCTAACTATATACCCAAAAGAACTGAAAGTAAGAACTCAAATAGATATTTGTCCACCAATGTTCATAGCAGCATTATTCACAATAGTCAAAGGATGGAAGCAACCCAAATGTCCATCAACAGATGGATGGATAAACAAAATGTGGTATATACATACAATGGAATATTATTCTTCTGTAAAAAGGAACGAGGTTATGATGCCCGCCACAACATGGATGAACTTTGAAGTAACCATGCTGAGTGAAATAAGCCAGACACAAAGGAGAGGTAAGTATGATCACACTTATATGAAATGACTAGAATATGCAAATTCAGAGACAAAGAGTAGAGTACAGGTTACCAGAGATGGGGGGAGGGGATACGGAATTAATGCATATTGGGTGCAGAGTTTCGATTTGGGGTGATGGAAAAGTTTTGGTAATGGATGGTGGTGAGAGTGGCCAACACTGTGAATTTGATTAATCACTATAGTAGTTCGGTATTATTTATGAATTCCAAAAATAGACATTGGATTATGTTTGTAAACTGGCCTGTTTTCACATTAGATTGTATTGGATTCAGAGGTTTCATTTTTACTTAATTAAATAATGATTAAGGCTCTGACTGGGCCATGTCAGTAGGATGTTGAGTTCCCACCCCCTTGGTGGGTGGGAACTCAGAGAAAACTACACTGCAGAGCAGAGGAATTAATTGGAGTTTTGATGTTGGAGTTTTGAGCTGGAGCCTGGGAAGTAAGCACATAGAAGAGCAGAGCAGCTGAGCCCAGAGAGACTCAAGCCCCAGGGAGAGAGACAGAGCCAGTCACCTGACAGTCTACAGCTGGCTTTGTGGAGGGAGGCAAAGCCTAGAGAGCCTCATGGTCTACAACTGGCCTTGTGGAGAAAACAAAGGAGCTGAGTCCAGAGAGAAATGAGCTCCAGGAAGAGAGGAACCCAGGAAGCCTGAACCCTGGCAGACATCAGCAGCCATCTTGCTCCAACACGTAGCAATAGACTTTGGTGAGGGAAGTAACTTATGCTTTATGGCCTGGTAGCTGTAAGCTTCTACCCCAAATAAATACCCTTTATAAAAGCCAACAGATTTCTGGAATTTTGCATCAGCAACCCTTTGGCTGACTAGTATAATCATACTGAATCGCATGCTTGGGAATGGCTGAGATGGGAAATTTTATGTTGTATATATGTTTCTACAGTTTAAAAAGAGAGAGAGAAACTAAAGAGACAATGGCAATTAAATGCAATATGTGATCCTGGACTGGACCTAATTACAGAGGAGAAAATGCCCAAAAGGACATTATTGGGATAATTGTAAATAATGGAATATAGATTGCATGCTTTGTATCAATGTTAAATTGCTTGAACTTGATAACGGTACTTAATGAGGTTATACAAGTATTAAGTGTTCAGGGAGCATGATAGATGCAATCTACTCCCAAATATTTAGAAAATGGATGGATGGATGGATGGATGGATGGATGGATGGATGGATGGATGGATGG
>JAKSZT010054193.1:5598358-5662930 GCA_026826555.1 Tolypeutes matacus | reverse complement strand
TGGATGGATGGATGGATGGATGGATGGATGGATGGATGGATGGATGGGTGGATGGATGGATGCATAGATGGATAGAATGATATAGCAAACATGGCAAAAATTTTAAAAAAGTAAATCTGGGTATGTTGGTAGGGGTCTATTGGAGTTCTTAGTATTGGTTTTTATATGATTTTTGCAACTGTTCTGTAACTTTGAAATTATTTCAAAATAAACTTCTGCTCTTCAAAGGACATTGTTAAGGGAATGAAAACAAGTCACAGACTAGGAGAAAATATTTGCAAAACACATTTCTGATAAAGGACTTATATCCAGATTATATAAAGAACTCTCAAAACTCATTAATAAGAAACAAACAACTTGATTAAGAAAGAGCAAAAGATTTGAACAGATGCTTCACAAAAGAAGATGTATGGATGGCAAATAAGCACATGAACAGATGCTCAATTTCATTTATTAGGAAAATTCAAATTAAGACCACAATGAAATACCACTACACATCTATTAAAATGACTTAAACAGACAAACAACAACAATAAAAAACACCTGACAACAACAAGTGCTTGCCAGGATGTAGAACAACTGGAACTCTGACACATTGCTGGTGGGAATGTAAAACAGTACAGTCACTTTAGTAAAGAGTTTGGCAGTTTCTTATAAAGTCAAACACATTTATCAAATGACCCAGCAATCCCACTCCTGGATATTTACACAAGGAACATTAAAACTTAAGCTCACACAAAACTTCTATGCAAATGTTTATAGCAGCTTTATTTATAATCACCCCAAATTGGAGACACTCTAAACGCCCATCAACTGGTGAATAGAGAAACCAACTGTACTACATGTATAAAATGGAATATTATGCAGTAATAAAAAGGAAAGACTTGATACACATACTACATGGATGAATTTCAAATGCATTATGCTAAGTAAAAGAAGCTAGACTCAGAAGCCTACCCACTGCATAATTGCATTTATATGACATTCTGGAAATGGCAAACTATAGGGACAGAGAACAAATCAGTGATTGCCAGGAGTTAGGGCTAGGGAGAGGGGTTGACAACAAAGGGGTATGAAAGAATGTTAGGGGGTTGTTGTGGTGGTGGCTGCACAACTGTCTGCATCTGTCAAAATGTAACAAATGTACTGTATGTAAACTATACCTCAATAATCCTGATTAAAAACAAATAATTTTGAGCACCTACTATGTGGCAGACCCATTGTTATCAACGGCTCTGATAATACTAATATAGACTAGAATAACTATTACAATTTTTAAAAACGATTTATTTATTTATTTCCTCCCCTCCCCGAGATGGCTCCCTCATCTGTCTGCTCATTGTCTGAATTTACTGTGTCTTCTTGCTGTGTCTGCTCATCTTCTTTAGGAGGCACTGGGAACCGAACCCAGGACCTCCCATGTGGGAGGCGGGAGCCCAACTGCTTGAACCACATCCAATCCCCTATTGCAATTTATTTTTAATAAAACAAATTGGGTTTTATGGAGCAAAGTATTGTAATGGAAGATATAAATATAGTGTAGATATTAATTCTGCCTTCAGATTGCCTAAGACATGGATATAAATACAAAATAGAATTGTGTGTCAGAAGAGAGGTATAAATAAAGTGCCATGGGACTTCAGAGGCAGGAGAAATATATATTTAAAGCTGGAGAAACCAGTGAACTCCTCATAGAAGTTATGGCATTTGAATTGGGTGGTGATGACAGGGAGGGATGACTTTTATTGTCCAGGTAAACAATGCTTATCACAAAGTTTTCATATGCAATTTCTCTGTGATCCTCCCAAGATGTACTATCAATCTCAGTTTCAGTTATACAAACTAAGACTTAGACATCACGTTCCTTGCCTGAGACCTCAATGGCAGAACCAGGGCTTGGACCCAAGTCTTCGGAGAGTTCATTCTCTGTTCCAGTCCATGAAGCAAATATTCAGAAGAAAAACTCTTCCTTCTCATAAGAGAAACTGTTCAAGGTCAGTTCCACTTTAGGATCCCTGCAAGTGACTCTTTGTGCCTTTCTGGCCATTCAGAACACCGTACAAGGCTACCATGCTTACCCGAGTCTTTACTACATATGGAAGAGAGCACCAGCAGGGTGGAGATTGTGGCATTTGTTTAAATCCATGGTTGAAATGTCTCAAAGTATCTTTCATAAAGACTAAAAAAGCAAAATCCTTGAAAGTTACAAGGATACTGACTGCCTCCAATACATGGTCCCATGCATGGCCCTAACATGTTTCAGAACACAGCCCCAGACCTTGGAAAGTAAATTAAGAAAGCTGCATTTGCTCTGGTAGGGGACCAGTTCCCAAAAAAGACCACTGAGGCCACTCCTCTTGGTGACCTGAAGGAGAACACCTACTTGTTCATACACCTGGCCGAGCCGCGACCCTCAGGGCCCTGACTTCATCGTCCTTCCCGCATTTGGGACTTCATTTGCACTCACTCACGGAGCTCCTTGCTTCGAGAGCCTGTCTCCATGCCAAATACTGGGCTCGACCAGAAGGAAGACCAGCGAAAGAGCAGAGTCCTCTGTGGAAGAAACCACATTACCAGGGAGATGCATATGGGCTCTTCATTTTCGCTGTTCTCTGTCTTTTGCCTACGCTAATTTAAAAAATAATGAATCCATTAGTTATGAACAACCATTTAATTAACCAAATATTCCCTGAACACATACTATATATGTGCTTATCACCGCTTTAGGGGCTAAAAGGAATTCAAAAAGTGGGACGAAATGGTCCCTGTCCTCAAGGAGCTTCCAGCCAGGCAGACAATTTAAACATTCCTTACTAGAGAAACTGGAGAAACGGTTTTCTCCCCGCTGTGCTCTACCTTCCTCACCTGGATACAAGGGAGTGAATTTCTCCAGCTATTCAGTCTTATCTTCTCATGCCCTGCACTTCACAAACATCACCACATTGAATCCTCAGAACAATTCTGTGAGGCGGCCACCTTCATTCCCCCCATTTTATAGGTGACTAAGTTTTGCCCCATTGTACAGCCAGTGAGAGAACCAGGACTCAAACCCCAGCAGTCTGGCTCTGAGGCCCTTTCCTCCCCCACTGTGGTCGCTGCTCCCTCAGCACTGACTGACCCAGGCAGCTCTGCAGGAAGGTCTGTGGAGATCAAAGGAGCTGGTGGCTAAAAACAGTTTTCAAATCATCTGAGGTGGAGCCTCCCGTATCCAGCTCAACACCAGGCAACAAGAACGTCAAGAAAGACAGCAGGAAAGAAAGATGATCCACACTGTAAGGCCAAAGAGGTCCCTTAGAGTCACAGCTAACCCACACTTCAAGGTTTAAAAGCCCAAACACTCGGAGTCGCCAGCCTGCAGCAGGCCCACCATTTCCTCTGAGGAGCTCCCAGCACTTTTTCCCTCCAAATCAACCCAGACATAGAGAAGATATGAAAGCAAGGTGCGGTAGCTTTCCAAGGCAAACAAGTGGCAGAGTCAGAAGGGAAAGTTCTTATTTCTAACCCCCAGCTCACCTCTTAGATCTACCTTCCTATATTTTAGGGTCTCCCTTTAACACATCTACCTATGTACAGAAGAAGGAAAGCCCTGGTATGTGGAACTGGAAGAGGGTTTCTTGCACAAGGTTTTCCAAGGTGCTGCAGTTTGATAACACTCTCCTCGCATCTGTTAAAGAGCGCGGCAAATGTTATCATCTGCGAGCACCTGGGACAGGAGTACCCCCAGTTCTGAGCACTGTGAATGGGCTACCCAGAAGCTCCCAGCTAGACAGCATGTCAATGCCTCACCCCATAATCAGACTGAGCTTCTTGCAAATTAACTGCTGCCACATTCCTCTCTTAAAGAAGCCTGACTCCAAATAGCTTGGCTGGTGCAAGGGGCAGCAAGAGCTGCCAAGTGCCTGCTGTTCTTAGGAAGGTGCATGTGTGACCAGGGTGGTGGACACATAAGCCAGGGTAGGTCATTTGAAAGGTGCAGAAAAATGAGTGGTCATTGCTAAAATAATCTGCAAGCAACTTCAAAAGGCTTGCCACGCCTCAGAGTTACCTACTACGTGGTATCAATACTCCTCCATTCAGCAAGGGGTTCAGCCAGCTTCCAGAAAGGACCAGAGGGTAGCATGCAGGAGAGTTAGTGCCAGAAATAGTAAACTAAGGTGACTTTCATCTGGGGAAGGGAACCAGGCAGTACAGTGCAGTGGTTAGGGGCATCTGGGGATGACCCCAGACTTAGCCACTTACTGTGTGGCCTTAGCCCATTTACTCAACCTCTTTAAGCCTCTGTTTGTTTCTTTGCCTGTGAAATGGAATTATAATAGTCGTCACCTCACAGCACTCCTGCTTGGATCAAATGAGATAAAGTATTTAAAGTCGGAGCATGGCCCCTGGATACAAGTGGGCTACGATCACTGCTCAATGCCTGCTGCCGCTTCCAGAACTCAGAAGAGTTATTTGTTAGTCCTTCTTTGTGCCTCAGTTTCTCCAGTTATAAAACAGCAACCATTCTCTCCTCTGCTTGTAGCACTTAAAAATTGAAGACATGTAAACATAGAGTTTTTTGTCATCAGAAATATGTTATCTAATGTTTACATGGGACGTTCACAGGTACCGGCCACCTTGCCCTTTTGGAGTACGTGGGCAGATCCTCTAAATGTTGGGTGGTGAGTTTCTTGCTAAAACAAGAAACCTATATGCTTCTGCACTTCTCAAGGCGTTTATGATGCCAGGAGCAGACATGAGGAGAGACCATCTCTCTACTATGATGTCTGAGACACACCAATAGAGGAGCTGCCCGGGAGAAGGAAGCGGAGCAGACATGCTGTTACCACTCAAGATTCATCACGTCACCACCCCGTTCCTCCCTGCCAACAAAGGGATAAAGATTGTTTTACTCCATTTGGAAAAAAAAAATCAATGTTTGAATGTTTGCTACAACTGTTCTTCACAACAAGCAAAGCAGTGACCTTCCTTGTGTGTATCCCTAGAACAAGAGCTGTGTTTTAGCCTAGACATGCCCCTTATTATTTTGGTGTATTTCCTTCCAGCCAATCCATTTTCTTAAATTGTTTTTAATTATAAAAATGATGTGTGCCAGGCCAAATGAAAAAGGCTGCAGTTGAGACCCAACAAGAGCCAAGTCTACCCAACCTCAAAATAGAGCAAAGAATGGTCACGATTAATATGTCACATACTCTTCAAGAGTTGCTTAGCAGGAGTCACGGTGTAAAAACAATGGGCTGGAAAACCCAACCTTTATTTTTACAGTTACCCTCAATTACTCTCAGTTGTGAATTGTCTATTCCCATGTAAACCCTCTTCCTGCATTTCAGCCAGGCAGCCAGCCTCTGGCTACTCACGTGTGAAGAGATCAGGTCCCAACACACAGCAGCACCTGGTACCTCAAACAACACACATTTGTAGACAAATAGTACCTCAAAAACAATAATAACAAAAATAAAAGCAATAATATTGTATTTAGCAAGTACTTGGTACACATGAGGCACTAATGCTAAGTCCCTAATATACATACCTCATTCCATTATCAATATATTCCTAGGAATGGTTTTTACTTTCTCCTTTTTATAAATGAAGAGACTGGAGCCTACAGAAGTTAAGAAACTTGCCCACAGTCATACAACTGTGAGAAGCAGAGGGTAAAGGGAGACCTGGCCTGTCTGGCATTGGTCTGACAGCACGACCTTCAGAGGAATTGTCTCTAATGGTAAGTTTTAATTTTCTGCTCAGTCCAATAATTCACATTAACATTTAGCAGGGCTTTAATTGAAAAGAAAAGTGAAGAAGATTAGGGTTTCCTATAAACACTTGTTATTTATAAAATTCAGATTTACTATTCCCCTTGCCTATTTCCTACTTCATTTCTACTAAAATTAACCAAACATTTCCAAAATGCATCCAAATGCCATTCCAGTGTTCCCACCTGATATAAGACCTCAGTATTTAGATATATGTCTGGCTCGGGTTCCCACTGTGACCAGAGCACATTTTTTTAGAGATGGTGAGGAAGATGCTGTTCCTAAAAGATCTGCACATTTTATGTTCACATTTGTCATTGACTCAACCAGAAATAAGACTCAGTTGCTCTCACCACCTATAATATGCCTTAAGTGAGAGAGAAAGAGAGTCATGGAAAACAAGTGAAACATTGGGAAATTAAAAATCCAAAGTAACCAATCCATAACCAAACCAGGCCGGGACTGTCTGTATGTAATAACCTCCTCCTAACCCCCCACCCCATTATCTGGGCAGGGCAGAACTGGCCCGCCCCCCTTACTTATCTCTCTTTGTGCCCTACACAGTTTGCTACACCCACTACATGTAGGCATCCTTATCAGAAAATGTCCACTTGAGTTTTGCCTTTGAACAGAAGTAGCTGCTTAGCCCGCCAAAAGGTTGGCAATCGTGTATGTCTATGATTGGTACATAGATCACGAATGCGTACATGTAGTTCATGAATACACAACACACACGGATCGCACTGCCCAAGTGCTTGTGTGTCTTTGGAAACTGCAAACCTATTTAAAAACTGTACTCGGACTAAAATTCGTGCTGATCGCCTCATCCCATCAACTAGAAAATGAGAACAAAACGTGCTACCCCATGAATGGAGACCATTCATTCCACAAATATTCTCTGGGCACTTACTTTGTGTAAGGCACTGTGTTGGACTCGCAAACAAAGTTTTACCAAACTAAGATTCCAGAGATGAAAAGGAAAAGGTTGTTCAATGGCCCTTTTGTGACACTAGGTTTAGAAGACATCAGGATCATCTAACTTACAGACTTCCTAAGCTGTAACAGCCTTTGCCAACATGAAATTCTTATATTTTAGGGGGCTCAGAAGCTCCCTTGTGTGTATCCAATATTGTGAAATGTTGAGCTCTTCAATAGGCTCATCTACTCTGTTCAGTTTTTTGTTTTGTTTGCTTTTTTTTAGGAGGTACCGGGGATTAAACCCAGGACCTCATACATGGGAAGCAGGCACTCAGCAACTTGAGCTACATCCACTTCCCTCTGTTCAGTTTTGAGTCAAATCATTTTTGACTCTTTTTAAAAACTTTTATCATTTTGGTTTTTAGTGTGTGCCTGAAATTTATTAAATATATTTTGTGGTCAGGCACTTTGGGCCAATATTGATTTTAAGAAATACACTTAACATTTTATATATAAAGAAGGTAGACCACGGAGTTCAGATAAAATTTTAATAGTCTCCTGGCTCTTAAAAGATTGAAAACCACCACTGTAAAGCACTGTTGCAACCACAGCCTAAAGCACTTAGTGAAACACTAGATGCTAACGTTCCTGTATCACCCCCTGCGATCAGAATGAAAGCAGAGAACTAGTACTCCAGACTTGTGCTAAGTAACTTGATTATAATGCATCAAGGAATTCCCTTCTCCCTACACAGAGAAGCCTCATCTCAGCAAGAGCACAAAGGCTACATGGTAATAAAAATCCAGTAAGTTGAGTGGGGTATGGACCTCATTCTTAAATCCTTTGAAAGAGGCAGGAAACTTGGGTAAGGGAGTAAATTGTAAAGACCTTGGAAGTTGAGTGCATGTGTCCTAGGGGCTGTTACGGGGCAAACAGGTCCCATACTTCACAGAACAGGTGTGGCTAAAGGGGCTGAGATGACACGCAGCTGCAGAAGGCTAGTGCAGGTACAGACAGAGAGGGTGCCAATGTTCCTGCAAGGGAAGCTGATTGCGTGGGTTGTCAGGATTTGTAGATGGGTGGAAACACAAGGTAGTAATGCAGGCACCTGTACTGTGGCCATTGATTAATTCAATTAACACTTACTGAGCAACTTCAGGGCTCACGGCAGCATACTGTTGGCAAAGAAGGACAGTATCTCCTGCCTTGAAGGAACTCATGATCTTGTTACAATAAGGCAATAATGGGGAAACGATATAACTTCATATATTCAGAATCTGTGTAAACCACAGAAATGCATGGCTTGTTTAAATGGGGTCTAAACTTATGTCAGAAAGAGCCTTTGTCTCACTGATCCTTCACATTCTTGGAAGCTGGACAACAGAAAGAAAATCAACTCAACAATCAGATTCTAGAGTTTTGCTGATAAGGTGAAAGGAACATGAGGAGCTCCTGCCACAGCCTCAGAGCAGAGGAGCAGTATGTGTGGACATGGAAATACTTGCCGGCGCACTATGTCGTCAGCCAGGGTGATGGTCAGCCAGGGTGGTCTGCAGCCACACCTACTGCACCTTCTGTATTAATGGGACCCAACCACCCACCCATATTGCCTCCATTCTCATACTTCTCAGCTCTCATAAAAGCCCCAGGGTATGATTTCTCCAGTTTTTCAGAAGCTTAGCAGCCTCAAGCCTCGTTAATTCTTGGATGGGCATCTAGTCCTCACTGTCCCAGAGAATTCAAATGGATTTCACTAGGAAACAGTGATCCAACAGGCCTGTGAAGAGAGCCCAACTTGGCTGCTGGTCTTCTCTCCTAAAAAAACATCAAAGGCCAAGATCTTGACTACATGGGATTATGTGTTCCATCCATATGAAGAAGTATGGGCAGAACATTCTGCAGACATCCCTCTTCCAAGTACAGTACTGAGTCTCAGGCTAAGAGGACCCTAACATGGGCATCCAGGGGAGAGTGTTCCAACCTCAGTATCCAGTGGGAACTGGGGGATGGGTAAGTGAGGAGGGAAAAGCCTATTCACCTATCTTTCAGGTACCTTCCAAGTCTGGCCATAGCTCTTTTTAAGCCACAATGGCTTTCTATCAGAACATCAACTCAGAAGTGGAAATCCAGAGCCTGGGAAGAATGGTCAAACTGCTAAACCAAAGCAGCAAGCAAGACTCAGGGGAGTCTGCGTTGAGAGCATTTACTACCCTCAGACACCAAGCCAGCTGGTGGGAAATGCTGACCTGTTATATTCCCTTCCTTTCCAGCCAGATTCTAAATAAACCACTTGAAACTCACAGCATAGCTCATGCCAAACGGAGCATCCCACTCTTTGCAGTCATGTCAGCCAGTCCAGTCCAGCTCTTGAAAGAACTGTGCCTTGCTTCCCTAAATGCTCCACGTGCCCACACTACAAACCCTCCTGTGTGTGAGGCAAAGGCACACACTCATCACCAGCCTCACACCTCCATTTCCTCTGCAGTCTGTGGCCAGGCAATGATTCCATGCATTCTTTAATCTTTTTAAAGTGCTTTCATCTCTCTTATCTATACCTTAATATTTATATTGATCTATCATCCCAGGCTGCTCTTAAATCTCTTGAGAAAGGAGTCCATGAATCTCATTGATGATCTCTTCCAGTGACTCACAATCATCACATTTATAAGTTTTATGTCTTGCTTTAATTATTTTACTGCCATTTAAATCTACTTTTTTAGAAAAGCAGTTTGTATTGAGATATAGTCACATACCATACAATCTATCCAAAGTGTACAACCAATAGTTGTTTTTTTTTAGGATTTCTTTTATTTATTTCTCCCACCCCCACATTTGTGCTTGTTGTCTGCTCTCTTTGTCTGTTCGTTGTGTGCTTATCTTGTTTTTTTTAGGAGGCACCGGGAACCAAACCTTAGATCTCCCAGGTAGGAGGGAGGAACCCAATCGCTTGAGCCATCTCTGCTCCCCACTTGTTGTGTCTCTCATTGTGTTTCCTTGTTGTGTCCCTTTGTTTGCATCATCTTGTTATATCAGTTTGCTGCTCTAGCCCGTCGCGTCAGCTTGCTGTCTTGCTTATCCTCTTTAGGAGGCACCGGGAACCTAACCTGGGGCCTCTGTGGTAGGCAGGCACCCAACTGTTTGAGCCACATCCACTTCCCTAAATCTACTTTATTTTTTACAGCAATCATGTGATGGTACCTCCTATTTTATTTTCAATATAAAGGTAGAAACCAGATAACAGGCATACACTTAATGAAGTCATTTTTGCATCCTAATATCATGCTCTAAATCCTGTTAGCCTTTTATAATGAGTTCCACTTAAAAATCACATTCATTTTCCTTACTTTCCCTTTCTTTTTATTTATTTATTTTTTTAACAGAGAGGTCCCAGGGATCAAACCCAGGTCCCTCTATAAGGGAGACAGACGCCCAACTATTTGAGCCACATCCGTCCCCCTCTTTACTCTCTTAATACACACTCCAAATTCTCCTAACTAGGGTCTCCCTAATGAGACTCGGCGTGTCAGGAGATGACCAGTGTTGATGTCCTAAGAGGATGACCTCATCGTTCCTTGCCTGCTGATGGTAACGTTTTTAATACTGTTATTATATCACTTAGTCATTTTCAGATCATGGCTTAAATAAGTATTTATGGCTAGGGCACAATTAATATTCACTGAACTACAATCTTCATCAATATTGTTCATAAGTCAAGGGTTGTGCATATTACAGTCTGAGCCAGTCCATCCCCTCCTCGCCCTCCAACAAACACACAAAATCCAAATATTTTTACCTTATTTACTCCTTTCCAACTTATGAGCCATCAGTAGCTTTTGGTTTAGTCATTTGCCTATGGGGAAGTTCCAACATTGTGGAAAACATATTTTGAAATTAGGAAAGTTGAAAAATAAAGCCTAGTTGTTTAATAGCTGCATATCACTCTTGACTTATATCTTCATGTTTATGTTAATAAAATCAATGGATTTTTAATGAGCACCTGCTATGTGTATGCACAATGCTAGGCACTGTGGGGGATACATCCCCTACACTCACGGAGCTTCCAGTCCAATTTAAGAGCCATCAAAGGGATCATAAACCCTTATTTGTGAAAATTCTGAAATTCAAAAAGCTCTGAAAACAAAGTTTTTGTAACTCATTTGGGAACAAAATCTGCCCTGAATTGACGTAAACCTAATTTATAGACTCTATTTTTCCCCCTTCATGTAAATATTCCTAAGTTTTGCTGCAGAGACGTTAATGTGCTTGATTATGGGATGCTTCCCCTAAACACATTACAACATTTCTAAATTTAAAAAATTCTGAATTCCAAAACACATATGCCCCAAAGTCTTCAGATAAGGAACCATGGACCTGAAAATTGACATAAAAAAGAAAACAAGTGAAAATTTCCACATCCATTGAATGGGGGATTAGACAAAAGATGTGGTTAGCCTTGTTACTCTCTTAGTTCTCTCAGTACTACTTCTAAAAATCAACTCTGTAAATGTCAAATGAGTGTCAGAGCAAATGTTAAATTAACTCAGTCCCTTTGACAAAAGATAGGACCAATGAAAAATGTAATTGTAAATTTTGGCCCTGTTTTATAAAAACTTGGACACTTGAACCAAATCCAAATCAGAAAAAATAATACTTGTGCATCTCCTCTTTAAGAGCAAGACTTTGCACTTTCACCTACTGAATGGAAAGTTCCTCTTTTCAGCTCATTTCTCCACCTCCAACATCAGGGATGCCCATCTTGGCTATTAAGATGGGGGCCATTTCTAGTATGAAGTCACTCTCTAAGCAAAAAGGGCATTTTCTATGTCATTAACCCAAGCTCACCTCCGTCACACCTGTAATCAGGAAGCCTGGAACGGGGGCTGTGTGCTAATAACACCTTGCTCACCTTAAGCAATAATGGGGAGACCAAACTGAGCTCCCAGTTTGACCCGTGGGTCATAGTTCACGGACACCTGGGCTAGAGTATTAACCCTCTCCACATCACGGGGCCTCAACAATTCACAAAGTAGCATAACCCGGGGCTCTTTGGACCAGTCACTCTGCCCGTGGCAGATCCTGAAGCGGCAGATGGGTTGTTACTGTACTCTGGCAGTTCAAACCCAGCCCACAAGCTAAAAATAGATTTTATATTTTTAAGGGTTGTAAACAAAGAACAGGCAACTGAAACTCTATGTGCTCCACAAAGTCAAAAGGATTTACTATCTGTTCCTTTTCAGGAAAAGCTTGCAGACCCCTGCTTTCTCACCTCTGAAGAGGGAAAGAGAGAAGAATTTAATATTTGAATGGCTGCTAAGCATTAGATGCTGTGTTGGACTCATCACCACTGGGACCCGGGAGAGGGGCAGTCGAGTGGGCGGGTGAGTGACTTTCAAAGCAATGGCAGGAAACACACCAGGGTAAGGGCCATGATGTGCTCTGCCTTTCCCAGACCCAGTCCACACAAGCCTGTGGAGGGTTCCTTTAGAATTCCACCTTGGAACTATCCAGGAGGATTTTAAGAAAGAATTGATATAACCGCAGATTTATTTTACAAACAGCCTGCTTTTCCTTCCAGTACCTTTCTTCCCAGCCTCTGCTTCCCCATTACACCAATAGAGACATGTCGGTAAACATTTTTAGGTTTCTGAGCCAGACCTGCACTGTCACCATCGCCTGGGTAACACAATTCCCTCCCCTCTAAATGAAGGTTCCAGTTGTTGGGAGAAGCCAAATACTTACTCATAAAAACCTAAAACCAGCATTTTGTTCTTCTTTCTCTTGATTTAGGTTATCTGTCAGCATGAAAATTGTAAAGTAAATGAAGTTGTTTCAGCCTTCCCTTGTTCTTAATGGCTTCCTCTCCCAATGATTCCATAATTCTTTCTACTCTCTCTCTCCCTTTCCTTTTCCTTCTATCAAAGTCTGTTGCAAGGTACCAAAGGCAGCTGGGGTTTAATGTATTTCCATCCTCACTCAAGGGTGACAGGTGAAGGACTAGATTACTAAGTGTGGTCTTTAAGACATTAGAGACGGAGGAAGTATTGCCCACAGGACCAAGCTGGCCCCAATCCAGTTCTTCTTCCTCTCCACCTGCATGTCACATTTTCCATGAATCTGAAACAACTTCCCAGGCAACAATCCATTCCCCCACAGAAATGCCTAAGAGACTCATTGCTTGTTAGCCAGTTGTAGATACTTTTTACCCTCAAAGGACAGAGAACCCTATCAGATCCACCAAGCAACACAAGGAACAAAGTTACATGCATAGGTTTTACAAATTCATGTATGTTATCTCTGCTAGTATATGGGATTACAAGCCAAGGATCCAGAACAGACTCCTGGGTTCAATCCATAACTCTGCCACTTATTAGCTGTGTAGCCTTAGACAAAATAACTAAGCTCTCTTCATCTATAAAATGAGGTTTCCTCATCTAGAAAGTGAAGATATTATTAGTACCTACCTTTTGGGGTTGTTGTGAAGATTAAAGAATTGATATATATATAAAATAGTTAACACAGTGTCTGGCACTTAGAAAAGCACAATAAACACTTATTACTATGTCAGCAGTATTAGTAGCAGTAGCAGCAGTCATTACAGTAGTAGTACATGTCTGTCCCTCAATCTCATTGTCCATTGTTTTGAGCTCATTCATTCTTTTCTTTAAAAAGGCATCCTAGGGGGGAAGGGGATGTGGCTAAAGCATTTGGGCGCCTGCTTACCACATGGGACATCCCAGTTCGGTTCCTGGTGCCTCCTAGAGAAGACGAACAGGAGAGCGAGCTGGTACAATGGGCTGGACTGACGAGCTGACGCAACAAGATGATGTAACAAGGTGACACATAGAGGAAACACAATGGGAGACACAACAAAGCAGGGAGCAGAGGTGGCTCAGGCAACTGAGCGCCTCTCTCCCTCATGGGAGGTTCTGGGTTTGGTTCCCGGTGCCTCCTAAGGAGAAGATGAGCAGACACAGAGAGCGCACAACCAATGAATGGACACAGAGAGCAGACAGTGAGCATGAACAGTGGGGGTGGGTGGGTAGGGTGGGAAATAAATAAAATAAATCTTTTTAAAAAAAGGCATCCTAGGGAGCAGATGTGGCTCAAGAAGCTGAGCGCCTGCTTCCCGGGTTCGGTTCCTGTGCCTCCTAAAAAAATAAAAAACAAACAACAACGAAGCAAAACAAATGAAAAAACCAACTCAGGGGAGCTGATGTGGCTCAGTGGTTGAGCACTGGCATCCCACATACGAGGTCCCGGGTTCAATCCTCAACCCTGGTACCTAAAAAAAAAAAAGCATACTATGTGCTGTGCTAGCCATGGGGTTACAAAGATTATTGAAACCTGGCCCTTGTTTGCAGTCAAATGTTGAAGACAGACATAAAAAAAAAAAGGCTAGGAACTAACATGATGTGGTAAGTGCAAGGATAGGAATGCACCCAAGGCTTTATGGGAGCACAGTAGAGGCATACAGAAGGCTTTCTGCAGTGGGGGGTGGGGGTGGCAGGGGTGTGAGACGAGTCTTTAAGGAGGAACAGGAGATATCCAGGTATAGCTGTGGGATATGGGCAAGAGAAGGTAGGCATGGCAGGCAAGGGCATTCCAAATAAGAGGAAACATAAGCAAAGGCATGGAAGGAAGTGAGAAATAGCCTGGAGTTCATGAGAAACTGACAGCAACTTGATAAGGGATGAGAGATGAAGCTGGAGAGATGGACAAGGGCCAGATCACAGTGGGCCCTTATAGAGATGCCATGTTAAGGAACTTGAGATATTAGAGTCAATGATGTGACTAGATTTGCCTTCTAGAAAGATCCCTTTGGCAGCTGTGTGGAGGGATAGATTTAAAGGGAGGGGACAAGATTATGGCAGGGAAAAGATGATGTACTGCAGTAGGTGAGAAAGAAATGATGTAGGCATGAACCAGGGCATTGGTAGTTGTGGTGGCTTGAAGCTGTATGTACCCCAGAAAAACATGTTCTTAAACAATGCATTCCTGTGAGTGTGAACCCATTGCTAGTAGGACGTTTTGCTGAGATTACTTCAGTTAAGGTGTGGCTCAGAGTGGGTCTTAATCCTATTACTGAAGTCCTTTACAAGCAGAATGAAATTTAGACATAGAGATTGAATACCACCGGGAGCAGCCAGCTGAAATTCAATGGAACCTGGAAGCAAACAGGAGAGACTCTCTCAGAAGAGTCCGCCCTGCGCATTGCCATGTGACAGAGGAACCAAGGACCAAGGAACATCAGCAGGCAGGCTCAGAACGCCAGCTTTCAGAAAGTATTGCTGTGATTAAGCCTTGTTTTGGACTTTCTTTTAGCCTCAAAACCGTGAGCTAATAAATTCCTATTGTTTAAGCTGAGCCATTGCATGGAATTTGCTATAGCAGCAAAGGAAATTAAAACCATAGTCAAGAGAGTGAGGAGGGATCACACTACAAAACTATTTAGGATATAGTGGGTGAGTGGAACTAGCTAGTGAGGGGAAGGGAAGGGTCAAGAAAACTTCTTAACTTGGGTGACAAAGAAAATCATGGTCCTACCAACCAGGATGGCCACTGGAAGAGAAGGAAGAAGTTTACGGGAAGCAATGATGAGTCCAATGGGTCAAAAATATGTATCCAGCTCTTACTCTGTGTTAGTCATAGTGTTAGGTGTTGGGGATGCAATAATGGAGCAAAATAGACAGACTCTCTGCTCTCATGGCACTTACAGTTCAGTGGGGAAGATAAATAACCAAGAAATTATTACAAATAATTAATTTATAAATTACAAATTGCAGAGTGCTACAGAGGGTACAAGGTACTAGGCAAGTGTTAACAGGGGGACATTAGCCTGAGGGATGGGAGAAGGCTTCCCTGAGGAAGTGGACTTTAAATTAATACCTAGGGACAAATAAGACTTAAATAGGCAAAGGATGGGGAAAGAGTATGTGCCAGGTCAACTGTAGGAGTCCAGTGGGCAGACAAGAGCTTCCAATACTCCAGAGAGTTTAATTATCCACAAGTGGTGACCACAATGAGAAGAATTTCAATAGTCATGGGGACAGAAGCCAATGACAGCAAGGCGAGGAGAACTGAGAGTAAAATAATGAGTGTAGCTTGCATCTTCAAAGTGTTTGATAGGAGAGGGGATAGAGCTTTGACTATGTGTAGACAGACAGATAGGGCCAAGGGAGAGTTTTATCCAATCAGAGAAACCTGAGCTTCTCTACAGGCTGGAGGAAAACAGCAGAAGAGAGAGAGAGGAATTAAAGATTTAAAAGTATAGGAGTGTTTCTTGTGTACACTGGCCCAGGATTTCACACACAGTGGAAGCTTTGTAAAATTTAACACTTATTGGACAAAAATATTCAATAGTTTCCCAGGACCTGGACTGGGGATGGTTCTTTCTCCTTCAACCAGAGGGTCCAACTCTGGACTCCCTGTGTCAATTATGACTCGGCTGGTCTTATAGAATTTCCACTAGCTGGGCCAGGGCCACAGAGCCACCAGGGTGAGAGGAAGGCTCCTCAAATTACATCCATCCCATCCTCCAGGATGCTGGGAGGCTCAATGCTGGTCCCAGCCAAGGCCTTGCCCTTCATTAAGGGGATAACTGAGAAACTCAGGATTATTTCCTGGTGAATAAAACAGTAGTACTAACTCAACGCTCAGAAACTTTCCTACAAAAGAGCTCTCTGTCCACAGAGAGAGGCTGGCTGAGAAGGGCTGCTGATCCCCTCTGATCGGCCTGGCTCCACCCCCCTTTCAGGAAGTGGTGCCTGAAATGAGATCATCCTCAGGGCCCTTGCCCTTAATTTATGGCAACTTGCCAGAAAGCAGGCACTTTTCACAACCACTCTGTGGTCAAATGACAGCAGGGATGCCTGGAACCAGTTGGCTCTGTGGAAGAGAAGGAAGGCTCTGATGCTCCCTCCACTAACCAGGCAAAGAGTAGAACTAATCAACCAGCAGAACACTTTGAAGCGCGATGAACAAAACAATAAAGCAACAGCTTGGAAAGAGCAAAAAACAGAGAGAGCATGAGAGAGACAGCTGGTCGACCAGGTGCCTGCGAGAAGAAAACTGTCTAGCAAAAACTATTTCTCTCACCACATGGGGATCGATAGGGCTGTAACATAGAGAACCTGGCCCATCACCAGAGGGCAATTCATTCTGAAAAATATGGTTTGGGGAGATGAATAGAGAGAGGCAGATTATATGAGAAAAAGTATTTCCAACACAAGATACCTAACATGGTTGTCCCTTACGTTCTAACATAACTTAGTTGACTGAAGAGAAACAGGAGCTCTTCTTAGAGAGTGGCCTCCAAACTTGGATTTTGTGATTTTTCCACACAATTCCTCTTACAGCCACTGGGACCTAGAAATCCATGAGAAACAAATACATGACAAAGAATAATGCCAGCGGACTGTGGCGAGAGTTCCTGAGAACCAGCGGGGGAGGAAACATGGTATGTTCGTTCACCACTGTGACTGCCTCAGGAGGCACTCCCTCAAGCCCGCCACCCCTTCCAGTCCTCAGCAGCATGGCCATGCAGGGCTGGAGCAGGAGGCAGGCGTCACGGCTGCAGGCACGCAGGTAAGACACCTGCTCAGCGCTGCTTAGAGGCTCACAGGGCTGGGATGCAGGGCAGAGCTGGGAAAGCACTGGCCAAAGCCCAGGCCTGAGGAGTGGAAGCCTGGCAGATGGCAAGGACACACACAGCCCAGCTGGCCTTGGAGACTCCAAAGCCTGGGTGAGGGGAGGGGAAAAATGAGAGAGAAAGAGGTTTAAAAAAATAGACATTTCAGAAAAGAAAGCAATGTGCCAATGCTGGAGTTTTTAGCTCCCACCAGCTTAAGCAGGCAAAATGCAGAAAAGCCAGGAGGCTGTATCTCCAGGCATCTTCTTTCAGGAGCAGACAGGACGGCTGTTGTTTTACAAGGCAACTCACCTCCAGAGAGAACAGCTTCCTGACTCTCCAGTTACAAGGCCAGGCCAAGAGCCTTTCCTGAACCTTCCTCAGCAGAATTCATCACAGTTGCCACCTGAGAGCCAACATCCGGTCCAGAGGATGGGAGGAGCCCACTGCCAATTTCCTTCCCTCCAGGACCAGACCATCCAACTTTCTCAGCACTTCTCTGAGCTCACTAAGTGAGCTCAGCATTTGCTTCTCAAGAAGCTAGCTGCATTCAGCAAAGGAGCAGGAGGAGCAGGATCTTAAAGGGAAAGTCCAATCCTGGTAATAACTTTGGGATGCTCTGGACAAGTCATCTTCTTGTTTACAGAGCCTTCTTCTATTTGAAAAGAAGGAGCCCATTCTATCCAACCTGCCTCATCAGGATGAGCAGGAACAAACTTTGCAACCCAAATGCCACGAGAATACTAATCCTTCCCAGGCAAAATGCACCCTCCATCCGGGACGATTAAAGATTCCCAGGGTTTATGAAATGCCTGTCCATACAGGAGTTCAAAACCCCTCTTGAGGCAGGAGTCCACAAGAATTAAGTTTCCTGGTTGGCATCAGAGAGGGGCGGTGGGAGAGCCGTTGTTAGAGAGGCCACGAGGATAGCTGGCACGAGAGATAAAATGCAAGCTGTGGCTGTTGATATGCTGGGAGATCTTGGACAAATTCATTACCTCTGTGTGAAGGGAACAAAGTTTTTAGCTTTCCTTCGGGACTCAAAGGAAATTTGAGTCCGTGTTTTAATTTCTTATCATTTCTCCAGAGAGTCCAGTGAAATCCCTTGAAGGATTAGCACCAGAAACCAGTAAATGAAGAATGGACTCCAAACCAAGTAACTCCAGAACACTAAATATGAAACCCAAAAATGAAGCACACCTTTTGCAACCAACCCAGGTACACAGATTTGATAGTGACCAGAAAACCACCACACCCTGAAATGGACTGAAAGCCTCTGCTTAGAAACCCTCTAGTGTGCATTTGTGGCAATAATTAAATTACAAAGGGCATCCCCCAACCCAACTACTGGACCTCAGAAAAAATACCCAGCTTCATGGAAGCATTTAGGGTGAATGGGAACACCTACTCCCTGGGAAATACAAATCATTTCTAGCATAAGGGACTTCAAGGGGATATCTAAACTCTTGTCTTAAATTTTTGTTTTATTAACTATCTTATTTACTAGCTATTTCCAGGAATAGAAGAACCTCCCCTGCTGGTGATCACATTAATTGGCAAAAATATTTATATTTGAGTTTTTCCATTATTATTGGATCTATTCTAATAGGACCTTGGATGCATTGATTCTTGGATCACTTATAACACATAGTGAGATCATCCAAAAATTAACAAATACGCCAAAGAGAAACCAAGTCATAAATACAATAGTAGCTATCATTTTTGCTCACTTACCCTGTGCCAGGCTTCTGATACACATCCTCAACGAGTCCACAGCAGAAAGTGGTGTGGATATTATTATTTCTGCAAGGTGAATATTTATTTTTTTAAGACTTCTTTTTTTTAAAGATTTATTTCTCCCCCCATTGTTTTTTGTGCTCACTGTCTGCTGTGTCCATTTGCTGTGTGTTCTTCTGTGTCTGCTTGTCTTCTCTTTAGGTGGCACTGGGAACCGATCCTGGGACCTTCCAGAGTGGGAGAGAGGTGCTCAATCTCTTGCACCACCTCAGCTCCCTGGTCTGTTGTGCCTCTTATTGTTTCTCCTCTGTGTCTCTTTTTGTTGCATCATCTTGTTGTGCCAGCTCTGTGCGGGCCAGCACTCCTGCATAGGCCAGCATTCTGCGTGGGCCAGCACTCTGCTTGGGCCAGCTTGCCACACAGGCCAGCTTGCCTTCTCTAGGAGGTCCTGGGAATCGCACCCTGGACCTCCTATATGGTAGATGGGAACCCAATTGCTTGAGCCACATCCACTTCCCAGGTGGATATTATTATTTCCTATTTTATTGAAGGGCAAAATGAAAATCAGAAAGATGAAATTACATGCTGTGACCACACAGCTACTAAGTGTTGGAACCTGAATTCAGACCATAGCCAAAGCAGGTACACCCTCTGCCACGCCACAGGACAGGAGTTCCTACTAGAAATGAAGCTTTCTAAGCAAAAAATAAAAAAATAATAAATTTATTATTGTCAGTGTATAAGGTAAACAGAGGGTGAGGCTAAGTACCAGGTGATATTGGGCAAACAGGCTGCCACCAGCAGCAGTGCTAAGCTTGATTTTACTTTAAATCCTTTAAAGGAAAGAAAGGGAAGGGCCTTTGACTTGAGGAGCAGCAGATTTAATGTACTTTGGAGATGAGACTAAAATGGAGACTAAATGGAGAAGATACTGACAAGGGCACCACCTAGAGAAACTGGAAACACAGGCAGGGGCTATAACGAGATAAGTCAGGAGCAGTAGGAGGCCCCACTGGGAGAGGGGAAAGCATACAGAGCCTGACACCCATGGGTGACTAGAAGGAGAGAGAAAAGCTAGTGGGAAGCTACGACTAGACCAAGTCAGTTAATGGAAAGGAACAAGAGAGGGAGAGAGGAAGGAAGAAAGGAAGGAAGGAGAGAAGGGGGGAAAGGGGAAAACAAAATAAAATGGCAATATAATTTGTTCTAAGTCTGCCTCATAACAAAAGGCTGGTGCCTGGACCCACCTGGAAGGAGGGCCTGGTCTGTCTGTCAGGAGAGAATGCGGGTAGTCGTGGAGAGCAGCCTTTGCCTTCCCCAATAAGTTTGGCCTGACTATACTAATCCCTTAGCTTGAACAGACCACCTAACCCTAGCAGTTTAAAACTAGATCCATTTTGTTTATTACAGCAAAGATATGGAAATGATCCAACTATGTGTCATTAAGAGAATGGTTAAAGTATGTTACTTCCATATAATGGAATAAAATGAAACAATTCTTTTTTAAAATATTTCCTTTTGATGGCTGAATAATATTCCATTGCGTGTATATACCACATTTTGTTTATCTATTCATTGGTTGATGTACACTTGGGCTGCTTCTATCTTTTGGCAATTGTAATAATACTGCTATTAACATCAGTGTACAAATAACTGTTTGAGCCCCTGCTCTCAATTCTTTGGGTATATACCTAGAAGTGAAATTCTTGGATCATTCTATAGTTGAATTTCTGAGGAACGCCAAACTGTCTTCTACAGCAGCTGCCCCATTTTACATTTCTACCAGTAATAAATGAGTGTTCCTATTTCTCCACATCCTCTCCAACACTTGTAATTTTCCATTTTCTTAATAGTAGCCATTCTAGTGGATATGAAATGGTATCTCACTGTTGTTTGCATTTCCCTAATTACTAATGATGATGAATATATTTTCATGTGCTTTTTGGCTATTTGTATATCTTCTTTGGAGAAATGTCTATTTAAATCTTTTGCCTATTTTTAAATTGGGTTGTCTTTTTGCTGTTCAGTTGAAGGATTTCTTTATATATACTAGATATTAAACTCTCATTGGATATGTGGTTTCCAAATATTTTCTCCCATTGTGTAGGTTGTCATTTTACTTTCATAATAAAGTTCTTTGATGCACGGAAGCTTTTATTTTGGTGAGGTCCCATTTATCTGTTTTTTTCTATTGTGCTTGTGCTTTGGGTGTAAAGTCTAAGAAAGCATTGCCTAACACAACCTGAAGATGCTTCCCTATGTTTTCTTCTAGGAAACTGATGATTCTGGCTCTTATATTTAGGTTTTTGATCCATTTTGAATTGATTTTTTTTATATGGTATGAGGTAGGGGTCTGCCTTCATTCTTTTGCAAATGGAGACCCAGTTTTCCTGGTACCATTTGTTGAAAAGACTATTCTTTCCCAATTGAGTTGTCTTTGTCCCTTGTCAAAAATCAATTTAGCCATAAATGTATGGGTTGATTTCTGAACTCTCAATTCAATTCCATTGGTCTAAATGTTTGTCCTTTTGCCAATATCATGCTGTTTTGATGACTGTGGCTTTGTAATAAGTTTTAAGATTGGGAAGTGTGAGTACTCCAACTTCATTCTTCTTTTTCAAGTAGCTTTGGCTACCTGGGGCCCCTTACTCTTCCATATAAATTTTTTTTTTTTTCTTTCACCGGGAGGTCCCGGGGATCGAACCCCGGTCTCTCCATATGGTAGACGGACGCCGAACTTCTTGAGCCACATCCGTTTCCCTCTTCCATATAAATTTGATGATTGGTTTTTCCATTTCTGCAAAGAAGGTTGGTGGACTTTTGATTGGAATTGTGTTGAATTTGTAAATCACTTTGGGTAAAATTGTCATCTTAATATTTAGTCTTTTAATCCGTGAACACAGAATGTCCTTCCATTTATTTAGGTCTTCTTTGACTACTTTTAACAATGCTTTGGAGTTTTCTGTGTACAAGTCCTTGATTAGATTTATTCCTAGGTATTTGATTCTTTTAATTGCTATTGTAAATGGAACCATGGAACAATTTTGAATGAGGTAGATCTATAGGTATGTATATGTGGAAAGATGATCTTTATGCATTTATAAGTAAAACAATGTAAACTATTAAATAGTATATATAGTCAAAATTTTTGTAAAAATAAATAGCAACCATAAATCTTATTAGTATATGTAGAAAAAAGTTGGTGGTATATGCATAAAATTATAATCAATGATTATCTAGGGGATAAGGTAGGTGGATGATAATGAATTCTCATATTACATGGTCTGCCTTTCTGCAATATTTTATTTTAGTAAAACTTTGCATTACATGTGTAATCAGAAAGAAAAATGGAAAAAATAATTAAGAGACTCTCCAAAGACCATGAGGAAAAAATTTAGTCTCCCACCTCAAAGGTAAAATTGCCTAAAACTTAAAGAAGCCAGATACTTCCCACTAAACAAAATATTTTATACTCCTAAATCTAAAAGAATTACAGAAATATGGGCCTGATCCTTGGGCTCTGCCTTTCCCAAAAATAGAGTTTGGGATTGCAGAAACTGGACTTCCAAGCAAAGAGCCCACTTGTTCATTAATATTGTTGGGCAAGAAGAAAATCCCCCAGTGACATGAACCAAGGAAAGAAGGTGCATTCACACCCAGAGAGCTTTCAGGAAACAAGATCCTCTCTTATCACCATCAACAAGGAGACTCATCTTTCACCAACTCATTGAATGAGCCCCTTTATTTCCCCTAAAGGCTCATCATACATTCTTTCCCTGTTTCTACAGAATATTCAGGTGCCCCAGAATTTGGCACTGAGAAGCACAAGTGAAAACTTACTTGTTCACACTTTCCTGAGAAACAGAACCTGAAATGGCAAGGCACTGAGAAAGGTAGGTGCAAAAGGATGAACGCAAAGACTGTCTGCTCTATTACTATGTTTTGAAACATACATATGTGTAGCCATTGGGCAATTTGGTAATTATGAATTCCAAAAATATAATGTGATCATGCTTGTAAACTGGTCTGCTAATCTGGGCATGATTAAGTTATGATTGGGACGTTAACTGGGCACGTCAGTAGGGCGTTGAGCCCCATCCCTTGGTGGGTGGGGGAATCAAATATAAAAGACAAGGTAAAAGACAGAGAGAGCAGTTTTGATGTTGGAGTTCTGGTGAAGAAGGAGAGAAGGCCCCGGGATAGAGACAAGAAGGAGAGAAGGCCCCAGGATAGAGACGAGCCATTCGCCTGACAGTTCACAGCTGGCCTTGTAGAGAAATGCATAGCCTAGAGAGCCTCATAGTCTACAGCTGACCTTGTGGAGGAAAGAGAGGAGCTAAGCCTGAAGAGAAACACAGCCCCGGGAAGAGAGAAGCTTGAACCCTGGCAAACGTTGGCAGCTGTCTTGCTCCAACACGTGGCAATGGACTTGGATGAGGGAAGAAACTTACGCTTTATGGCCTGGTATCTGTGGACTTCTACCCCAAATAGATACCCTTTATAAAGACCAACCATTTTCTGGTATTTTGCATTAGCACCCCTTTGGCTGACTAATACAATATGTAATATGTATCCTTCCTATATATCATATATATCCAGTAGAACATTAAAAAAAGGAAAGGAAAAGGATTAAGTCTACCTCCGTATGTTCTACATCAGGTATAATGGTCAGTCTTCAGTTGGTATATATACACAGACACATCCTTGGAGCCAGGAACTATCCTAGGCACCAAATAAGCAGTGGGCAAGTAATTCCCTGCCCTTGAGGAGCTTATAGTTGACTTTCTGCCTCATGGAAGTGTGGAACACCATTCTGTCACCTATCATGGCAGCTTATATGTGGTTGGGGCTCAGCAAATGTTTACTAAATTACAAGGTTTGTCTGTTGGAGGGATAGGAATGATTGTGCTGCTTGGCTGCCCTACCACTGGATGCTTTCCAGCCTCCCAAGCCTCCCACCATTCACCGGTCCTTTTGTTACTCCCAGCTGCCTCATCATCCTGACTCCCTTTCCAAGGGCTCCTCACCCTCTTGGTCTGAAAATCATGTTTTCCACCACACCTGTGTCAAACCATCCTTTTCCGTCAAATTCTCAGTAAAGCAGTTTGCATTCATTGGCTTCTTCTCCTCATCATGGCTTCACTCTGTAATTCCTCATAATCTAGTTTTGACCCTCCACTAAAACTGCTTTCTTGAGAGTCACTTGAGACTCCTTCAAAGCTAATGGCCTCCTCTCATCCCTCTCTGATTATCCCTCTCTTATCCCTCTCTTGCATTAGACACTATTAACCATCCTTTTTTCAAAATTGGATTTACATGACTTTGGAGTCTTCTGGTTCTTCGTCCTCACAGATTGTATTGCAATCACATACCCTAGATCCTCTTCTCTTCTCCATTTTTAAACGTAGGCATTATCCAAAGCTAAGGCCTGTGTTCCCTTCCTCTCTCCTTCCTATGCTGACTGAGAACTATCACATCGACAGCCCCCACCCAGCCCCTTCTGGGCTCCAGCTTTGCTACCTCAGCTCCACAAAAACATGCTGCTGATACTTCCTACTTCATGTAAACTACACTGAGCTCTTTATTTGTACCTTCTTCCCACCCCCAAAGCTGTTCCTTCTTTTAAGATTTAAATCTCAGGAAATTAGCAACACCAACCTCCCAGATACCTGGGCTAGAAAACTCTAAGTCATATTCAACAGCTCACTTCCCTTCACTTCATTGCCACTGGACACAATGCACAAGTTTTTCAAGGACCTATCAAAATTCTTTAAAACTTGATGGGAAGTGGCTGTGGCTCAATCAGTAGGGCTTCCGTTTACCATATGGGAAGCCCAGGTTTGGTTCCCGGGGCCTCCTGGTGAAGGCAAGCCCGCCCCCACGGTGTGGTTAGCTGACCCAGCGAGCACAAGCAGCAAGGGGGGGATAAATGAATAAATAAATAAAATCTTAAAAAATAAATAAATAAATAAATAAAACTTGAAAAAAAGTTACTGGCTCCAAAGTACAAAATTAAGTATAATTCCCCAATCCTTTCAAACATTTTTGGACAGCAAAAAACCGTTATATTTAATATGAGATACTGGCAAATTTTAATATGTTTGATCCTATACGTGGTGGGGCCTACAAACATCTATAATGGATCCTGCCTCACAGATACTTTGACTTCTCAAAATCTCTTGGGATCACTTCCTCCCTTCCATTCCCACTTCCCTAGTTTAGACCTTCTTGAGCCCTTTGCTATATTTTCACAGTGTATCCTAAAACAATAGCTCATAACAAACACATCAATCCCCTGTTAAAAAAAAATTGATGGTTTTCCCAGGACCTGCAAGATAAACTGTAAGCTCTTTCCATGGCATTCAAAGTCTTTTACAGTCTCACCCCAACCACCCTTTGGGGCCCTTTGCTTAAAGTATCCTCCCACTCAACCTCTGCCACAGCCCTATCAGACTCACCCTGTCCTACATGCCCCATTTGCACA
Source organism: Tolypeutes matacus (assembly GCA_026826555.1). Classification (NCBI taxonomy): domain Eukaryota; kingdom Metazoa; phylum Chordata; class Mammalia; order Cingulata; family Chlamyphoridae; genus Tolypeutes; species Tolypeutes matacus. The sequence goes on along the minus strand of JAKSZT010054193.1, from coordinate 5,637,414 downwards.
CTGCCTGCCTTTGAACAGAGGGAATGCCCTCTTCCCGACTTGGCCAGTAGAAACCTTGTGCTTGTTTCAAGGGCCAGTATAGATGGACGCTCCTCAGTGAAGCCTGCCTTCCTTTGGTCCCCAGCCTAAAGGGATCCTGGCATCCTGGCACCCTGGAGTATTTTGTGTGTAGCTTCACAATCGCCCTTGCATCATTCCACCTTGTTACATTTAGTTTCATGTGTGTCTGCTACTCCCGGGAGACCATAAGCTTCTCAAGGACAGAAAACTGTGTTTTAGAGGATCATGTCTGTCTTTCCTACTCAGCCTAGCACATAACAGACAATAATGTGTCCTGAAAAGGAGCCACTTCCTGTCCCAGCCTCCCTGCACCATTTCTGTCTCTGCTCCAGTGCCTACTGGGTCCTCCATTTCATTGCTCTGTGGGCAGGGGACTCTTAGCTATGTCTAAACCAACAAAACTTGGGAACTATGAAGAACACATTGCTTTGAACCTACAATAACATTCTTCCTGGTGTCTTAGATTTTAGATGGTGAGAAAAAGGATAGGCTTGGTGGTCAAGCAGATCTGAGTGCAAATCTGGAGTCTGGCACTTAATTTACTACATGACATTTAGCGAACTTGGCTTTAGCAGTCTCAGCCTACTCATCAGTAAAATGGGAATGATAATATCTAACTCAATGGACTGAGTGAGAATGAAATGAGCTAAGGCATTTAAAGCCACTAACATGGCGCCTGGCATATGACAGGGCCCACAAGTAAGTAGTAGTGACAAACAGAAGCAGAATCTCAGATTTCTCAAACCATTTGGGCCATGTGACCTTGTCAGAAGTCACTCCCCTTCATGGATGCTTGTGTTAAACATAGATTTTTTTACATCGGCGTCAAGACGGCAGGGCTCAAATTCTATGGTGCTGCTTATAATTTTGAGAGTCATCATGGAGGAAGAGGAGTGCAAAACACTATGCAGCTGTTAAAAATGGAAGAGATTGATCTCTATGTCCTGATATAGAAAGTTGTCCAAGATGTTTCATTAAGTGGAAATGGCAAGTTGCAGTACAGTAGGAAAAGTAAACATATATACATATATTTACATAAATATGTATATATATATATATAGAAAAATATCCATCCATACATACAAGTACAGATACAAACATGTATATCTATGTGCATATATCCATATCTGCCTAGAAAATCTCTAGAGGGCTATACAAGAAATTATTAATAGTGGTTACCTCCAGGAAACGGGTCTAAAAGTGCCACTTATACTCTTCTGTACTGTTTGAATTATTTTTACCATAGGTAGGTATTCATTTTATAAATTTTAAAAACTAGTTTTTAAAAAAGTATACAAGAGGAATGAAAAGAAAGAGGAGAGAAAGAGAGAGCAAGAGGACTAGACTATGCATGGAAGACCTGGATTCCACTTAAAAGTCCTGCAACTAACTAGCTCTGTAGCCTCAGGCAAATCACCTCCCCTGTGCAAAGATCTTCCTCACTGGTAAAATAAGTGAACCAGCCACCCTTCTGGAAAGATGTTAGATGGTATATGCCAGGCGCTCTGAGTACATCTTATCCATATAACATCTCTTTTTGAGGAATTTTGATTTTAAAAATGAAAAAGATTTTTTAAAAAGGAAAACACATCCACTTTCATTTGGACCCCCTTCACGTTTCAATGAGAAAGCATTCACACCGTTTTACAGACAGAGAAACCAAGTATAGACTATAAAGATCATCTGCCAAACAAATACGTGGTTCACCAGACTCTGCTGTTTGCAAAGAGTTATGAGTGCCAGGAGTTTTATAGCTCCCAATTCATTCTGTGCCTCTTCTGCAAAAGATGTACAAGGCTTATGAAAAACAAGCAGAAGGCACTCTTTGCTGGTGAAAACAGGGTGAGATGTAAAGTGACTTCGTCTGGGTCAGAGTATAAACAAAGCTTGCTCCCAGCACATTTAGGAAGTGAGTATTGAACCCTTGGGATCAACCTTGCATCCCTCCCCCACCCGGACTGAAAGCTTCACCTTGAAGAAGCATTTCACTGCAGTCATTTTCTGAGCAGTTTCTGGGTCAGAAGCAGTGAGAGCAGCTAGACCACGGCTGCTGGTTGAGTTGCTACATTGAGGGCACGATACTGAGTTACGGGCTTGACTATGCCCAGAGCTCACCCAGCACCGCGGCGAGACCGGTGAAGTATTTTTCCAGTCTTCTGGGCAAAATGACTTCACACAGCCCTGAAATGCAAACGACTGGGCTTGTCCTCCCAAGTATGGGTCTCTGCCTTGCCAAGGGCACTAACTTCCCTCCCCAGAGCAGTTTGCTTTGAATCTCTATGGTACCTCTCTCCCTATACTTGTAAACAGTTCCATTCTTCTCATACTTTCACATTCGGAGGGGCTCTTCTGTTTCAGACTCTATGGCAAACATTTGGGCATAAAGATTTCCCAACAGTTGCAGAAAGCAGGTACTGAATGCACGGATCTGCTTTGTGGAGAAAGGCAGGGCCTGATCTGTGAACCACGAGCCTGAGCCTAGATTTTAAATGAGGAAAACCGAGACCAGAGCACAACTAAAACACAAAAAAAGTAAACCATTCCTGAAAGCATGGGGCTGGGCCACAAGCAGTAGACATTCTACTGGTGACCTTTGCTATGGGACCTGGTAATTCTTGAGACAGGATGAGGAACACTCATGTCCATGGCATTCTAGAGCTTCTAGAAGCTGCTGTTAGTTGGCCCCACTCTCACTGTCACCTCTGGATCAAGAGTGCTGACTTCTGTCTGCTCATCACTGGCCTCATTATGCCCAATAGAACTCACTGGCATCTCTGGTTGTCTCAGCCAAGTCCCTTCTTTTGTCTCTCTAGCCTGCAGGTCCTTCTCATAGGACCTAACTTTGTCCCTGCTCTTTATCCCAGGCACATTTTTCCAAGGCCTCTTGAGGCCTTTCCATTCTTCAATTCATCTCAGACCCTCTCTACATATTTATAAAGGATCTCCATGCATCGCTTCCAGAAGCTAAACACCAGCTCCTGTCCACCACTGGGCACAGAACAAGGCAAGAGAAGAGAGCGGTTGGATTGCAGTGGGAGTGGGCCTATGACAGAGAGTTTTGTTGAAAGAACAAAACATATTCAGAGGCCTGAGCAAGCAGTATTCCGATGAATCCAGGCCCTAGTGAAACTCACTTTTTGTCCGGGTAAGGGAGAAATGAGGGCAGAACAAACTAACCAATAAATACTATAATATTTTACAAGGTAGTTTCTACCTTGACTTTCCTTGAGGAGAAACAAATAAACAGAAAAAGAGTAAATGTACCCAGAAAAACAAAACCTCTATACAGGAAAGTGGTTTTTGTTTTTGTTTTTCCTGAACTATTTTTCTTAACTCTTTACCATTAAAAAACAAATCTTGTGTAGATCAGTTTGAAACACCCACTCGAAGAACCTTTCATAGCTGCATTCTGAGGGTCAGCCTCAAACATTCACGGAAAAATGAGGTGGGAGTGACTGTATTCTGGATGAATAACTAAATTTTTCTAGCAACAGACATATTCTGATGATGTAAGGGAAAATCAGCTGTTACTTTTCCTTCTGATAAGCAGGGAATATAGAAGCAGGAAGATAGCCTCAACTCAGGTCTAAAACATTCCTCTTCACACCCTGGCCCCCTACCCCACCCCATTAATAGTCTTCCATTAACCCTTCTTCATAATCTTCTAAAGGTCAAGCAATTTTGGATTATTTATGCTGCTGAATATCCTTGAGACCTCCCCTCTATCTAATTCGACCAGCATTTATTGAGCACCATACAAGAGCCAGACACTAATTGGACACCAGTGTCCCAGGGGGCACAGACGTCTTCCCTTCTTCAAGGAACTCATTATCTAGAAGAGTCAAACCTTATACATGACCAAGCAGGCTAAAATGTGGAAAGCAACCTCATAGGAACTCAGACAATAATGCATGTATCTTCCTATGTTGAGTGAGGCAGTGGGGAGGGAACAGGTTTCTGGAAAGCTTCAAGAGTCTTAAGGGACATATGTGTAAGAGGTCAGGGCTAAGGAAAAGGGGAGAGACATTCCAGGCAGAAGAAACAGCAGAAGCATGAAAATGCACCTCAAATTTAGAAGGCATCCAATGTGGAGTAAAGGGAGAGAGAGTGCCTGGGAAGGGAGACAGCAACAGGTTGCAAAGGTCCCTGCCTGCCTTGTTAACACTTTATTTTTGGGCAATGGGGAACCATGGAGAGTTTTAAAGCAGTGGAAAGACTCAGTCAGACTTATTCTTTAAAAATAATTCTGAGGTCAGGGTGTAGGATGGATTAGAAAGACACTGAATGGTCTAGACTGGACACTGAAGACATGAAGGCCAGTTATTCCAAAAAAAGATAAAATAGTGACAGTGGAAATTGAAAAAAGAAAACTAATTTGAAAATTTTAGAGGAAAAATGAATAGGAGCTGGCAGCCAACTGAATGTGGAAGTGTGAAAAGAAGAAAAACTAAAAAAGTTGCTGAGGTTCTTAGTTGGGGGGGAGAGTGACAATATTAATCTAGACAAGTAAAAGGCAGAAAAGCAGATTTGGGGTTGAAGGAGGGAACTGAGAGTTCCCACTGAAACATGACACCACCAAATGAAGACAGGCAGAAGACTGCTGTAAGCAGATGTGGCACCGAGGAGGGGGGTTCGGCTACAGATAAAGATATAGATGCATTGGTAACCCCAAAGATTAAAATCAGGTAGAGGGCAAGGAACAAAGCATGAGTAAGAAACAGTGGTAAGCAAGCTAAGGGGAGCCCGGGTCCCAGAAGCCTAGGGAAGGCACAGTTTCAAAGCGAGAGTGGTTAACCATGTCAAATACTGCAGAGAGATCAGGGAAAATCAGGTCTAGAAGGAGGGTATCACATTTGACAACAACTCAGGCCTTTTCTAAAGCAGTTTTAGCACAGGGGTATGGGGAGATGCCTATGACAGTGAGTGTATTGTGCAGTACTAATTAGCATCTTCATCCTCAGATATTGAAGAACTATGTCAGAAATAACATTCAGAACATTAATTATTTATAGCATTTTTAAAAAGCTAATAAAGGAGATTCAGCCTATTAGGCTAAATCATTGCAAATACAAAGCAACATAAAAAAGTATACAACTATTTACCTCTAATTTCAGGCCATTAAAGATGCACAGCGAAACAAACAAACAAACAAAAACTCTTAGAATTAAGAGCCAGGGAATGTTGACCTGCCCTCAAACATAGGCAAGAACAGAGGTTCACACACGTGCTCTGGAAAAGACACAGGTGGGTTCAAACCTAGCTTTGACCTTACAAAACGTATACTCCTGGGTAAGTTAACTTCTCTATTCCTAATTTTTTCATTTGTTAACTTAGGATAGTAATAGTATGGGTATGATATTTAATAAATATATTTCAAAGCTCTCAGTACAGTGCCTGGCATGTACGTTCTCAATAAATGTTAATTTATTATCATCATAAATTCATTATTATAATAGTGCTTCACTTCCGAGTTGAGATATATACACACAAACTCAGTTGCATGTGATTTCAAGAAATTCATTCTTTAATTTCAGAAATAAATATTTCTGAGGCACTCCACCCCCCCACCCCCACCCCCATGTATGAGGCATGGCTCTCTCGGTGCCAGGAATTTTAAGAACGAGTAAGACCTAGGTCCCGGTCACAGGAATCTTGTTCTAGTGGTGTAGAAGGCAAGTTGACAATTACAAAGCAAGCTGATCAATCCCGTAACAAAGAAATGAGAAAGATGCTGCGGAAATACAAAGGAGGAAGTAATCAATTCTACCTCAGGAGGTGAGGGAGAGGGGCATTTAGGCAAGGCTTCTGACATGAGGCAATATTTAGGCATTAAAGGGAAATGTGCACAGAAATTTTTAAGGATAATAAAACTCTGGGGGAAAAAAACTGTCAAAGAGGAAGTTCTTTGCCCAAGGGCAAAGAGCAAGAGAAAAGGAGCTGGAAGCAACCCAGACTCTTGCCATCCAGCTAAAGGAGACTTTTTGGCTGAAAATAATATTTACATCCTTCCCTACCTGAGTTTGGGCTACACACTCTACAAAGCAAATTAAACATTTCCTGCCTGTCCTCTAAAAGTCTACAATCTAAAAATAGGCAAACTATTATACTGACAAAATCAAGGACTTTAACAACAAACTATCCTCAAAGAGAGTTTTTTCAAATAAACACTTTTCAAGGTCAGTTTGGTCCCAAAGGTGAAAGATTTTAATAAATGTTTGCTCTTTCCTTTAGAGACATTAAACATCAGGAAGAAATATTAAAATTGCATGAATTCTGTGCCCACTAAATAGCTGTTCTTCATAATTTAGGGGTAAATGAAAATGTTATGTTTCTGACATCTAGATGCAGTGCCATTTTAAGAGCGGATGAGAATATGACACCAGGAACTTCAGAAATTTCTTTATCCAAAGGAGCAGTGCCCAGTTAACAATTCCTGGGAATGGACACCTTTGTACCCTGCTAAGAAGGCTTTGTTGGCAGCCATCTCCTGACAATTTTTAATTAATATAATCCCTGTGCACTGGCCACCACCCCATTAGGGGGTATCTGTTCAAGGGCACATTCCCCAAATAGTACTAACTTAAGTTTTATATATAAAAGCATTAGGTGGGGTTTTATGTAAGACTCATGACCCTAATTCATAAATCAGTTCTTGCCCTTAAGAGCTTACTGTCTAGTTGAGTAAATAATATATGGACAAAAGAGAAGTTAAATAATAATAAAAAAGACCAGGATTGTGTTTGAATATGTGGTACATGTAATTAGCTCTTTAACAAGTTAGGAGAAGGGAGAGATTGCTGTAGGCTGGAGTGTCCCTGGAGATTTCACAGCCTTGAACTTAGGTACTAATGGAAACTACTCCAAATCTGGGAGAAATGTTCACGATTCAATACGTAGAAGCAGACAAACCTGGTTTAAGTAGAGGGCTTGTGGTGGGAAGTGGTGAGAGATAAGAGTAGAAAAATAAATTGGAACCAGATTGCAATGGCTTTTAAAAGTAAACTCTAGGGAAGGAGATGTGGGTCAAATGGTTGGGCTCCCGTTTACCATATGGGAGGCCCTGGGTTTGATTCCTGGGGCCTCCTGATGAAGGTGAGCTGATGGCCAGCGCAGCGCCGTGAGCTGGTCCAGCAAGATGATGCAACAAAGGTGCAACAAGCAGACACAGAAAAACACACAGCAAATGGACACTGAGCACAAGTGGGGGCAGGGGGAGGGATAAATAAATCTAAAAAAAATATAAATAAAAAAGGAAACTCTATAAGTCTGAATTTCTACTCCTACTCAGAAGGGAACTACTAGAATTTTCTGAGAAATGGCATTCTAGGATGAACACAGTGTTTCAGGGCAGGATAGTTTGGAGAGGGAGAACCTGAATAAATAGAAAGTTGGACTTCAAACCACTTAAGAATATACCTGAGGGCTACTGAGTCACACAAAAATGAAACCAAAACATGTGGCTCTGCTAGGTTAACACTATGACTTTAGGGGAAGAGGCTGTGGCTCAATCAGTAGGGCTCCCGTTTACCATATGGGAGGCCCCGGGTTCGGTTCCCAGGGCCTCCTGGTGAAGGCAAGCCCGCCCGCACGGCGTGGTTAGCTGACCCAGCGAGCACAAGCAGCAAGGGGGGGATAAATGAATAAATAAATAAAATCTTAAAAAAAAAAACAAAAAAAAAAACCACTATGACTTTAAAATATGTCAGGCCATATTCTTATATATGCATAGAATTTTTCTTGAAGGATACACAGGAAACTGTTAACAGTGGTAACTTCTTAGGAGTAGAAGCTAGAGTTAGGGAAAGGAAGACATTTATTTTCCATTGTATAAACTTGCATAAAAAATGAATATATTTTTTAACCAGAGGCATGCATTCATTTTATAATTTTAAAAAAATGTAATATGACAACCAGAAAATGGTAAAATATGTTTGCACTCTAGCCAGCTATTTCAAAAACATTTTTCATTATAAATTGACATATATTTTGATCTTGTTTTGCCATATCTTAATCTCTATTACATAGTGGAGATGTGAGATTGATCTAAAATTGCTGTAATAGAACAATGTACACAGAACTAACTGCACATCTAAGTTAGTTCAAAACAAACAGATGTCATAAATCACGCCAATAAAACACCTCCATTTTGGTGTATTTAAATGAGAAGTCTGTGTAAGTCTAATCCAAATCAACACTTCAATGAAAAGAGACATTTTTTTTTTTTTTTAAAGATTTTATTTATTTATTCATTTATCCCCCCCTTGCTGCTTGTGCTCGCTGGGTCAGCTAACCACGCCATGCGGGCAGGCTTGCCTTCACCAGGAGGCCCTGGGAACCAAACCCGGGGCCTCCCATATGGTAAACGGGAGCCCTACTGATTGAGCCACAGCCGCTTCCCGAAAAGAGACATTTTAAAAATTATAAACCACAATACACCTGACAAGATATATCCCATCTCAGTAAATGGCTTTTTCATTCTTCCAGTTGCTCATGCCCAAAACAATTGAGTAATCCTTGTTCTCTCAACCTCCCTATAACCAAATCCCATCAACTCTACCTTCAGTATCTCCCTAGAACCCAACTGCATCTCACCACCCCCACCACCATGACCCTGATCCACTATCTCTCACCTGGACTTTCACTCAACTACCTGCTTCCACTCTTGCCCCCACAATCAATCCTTCACAGTACAGCCAGAAAGACCCTCTTACAACGCAAATCTGAACAATGTACTTCCCTGCCCACAACTTCCAGGGGCTTCCTATCATCTTGGCATAAAATCCAAAGTCCTTGCATGGCTACAAAGTCGTCCATGATCCAGGCTTCATTTCCTCTCTGACGTCACGTCCTGCACTCTCTACTTGCCTCCTCCACACCAGTCACACTGGCTTCCCTGCCATTCCTTGGACCCAGCAGTGGTCCCCACATCAGGGCCTGCCCACTCTGCCTGAAATCTTTGCCTCGAAACACCTACTTCATTCTGGTCTCAATAAATCTGGGATAAGGGGATGAAAAAGCCAAAGCTTTAAATGACACGCATACAAATCCTCATTTACTATGTCATACTGCTGGGAAGCTATGTGTATGCTTGATGTTAATTCATGCATTGCCACATCATATGTGTATACTCTGGAGGGTCCATTTGTGAGTTTTCGTGACTATATTAAAGAGAAAATTCTGTAACAGGTTTCCTCTCCCATCTCTCCAGAACAAGTGAACTTAGGCTGAAAGTTCTGCTGAAGCAAGAAAGCAACTACAACTCAACCAGAAGGCCCAAAACATTCAATGACTCCATCGAGGAGAGGACCTGGAAAACGGCCCCGATCTCAGAATGAGGAAACTGGGTGGAAATCATGTTCTGATTCGATCTACGATCTACTGGAGGAACCTTAGGCAGACCATTTTATGTTTCTAATCCAGTTTCCTCGGCTGCAAAGCAGGAAAATGAGATCTTCCCTGATTCTTCACATGTTCACTGTGAGAAAAACAGATGTTTACACAAAGGCATTCTGAAAACTGAGTGCATTATACAAACTGAGTAAACAGCCTCTTGTATTAGAGCTGGTCTCTAATTGTCTTCACTGCCTCCAGTGAGTATGTCTAAACAGACATCTGATTAGGTCGCACCCCTGCTTAAAAACCTTTATTGATTTCAAATTTGAACCTCCAATGGTTCAAACTTCTTCACAAATTGAACCCAAACCATCTTTCCGGCCACCTCTCCAGCTCATTCCTGGGCCCTGCCCCACACTCCAGCCACATGGAACTAATCTAATCATGCTCTACTGCATGCCGACACTGCCCCACCCCATTTCCCTATCTTCCGTTAGGGAAATCGTAGGCTCTCCCAGCCTGAATTAGACTCTCCCTCCTGTCACTTTCTCTCAGAACACGCTTTTATTTTAGGTATCCCCTTCAATCATCTCTTCTTTGCAAATCCATTTCCCCCACCAGACCAGAGGATCTCCACCTGATCCCTTTTGTGTCCTCAGCCTATGGGCCTAAGGCACATGGTAAGTACCCGGTATTTGCTCTTTTTAAATATTTCTTAAATGGCTCTACCAGGCCTTTCCAGCTCTAACTCTCTAGGATTTAGGACTCAGAATCAGTCATGATGAAAGGCCTTTTCTTTCTTTTCCATCCCTGAGGACACATGCCAGAAGATGATGCTGTGTGACCACTCCTGGTGGCCTTCTGGAAGTAGGCAGGAACTGAGCAGACGGACAGATGAGGCTATGAACCACTTTCCAGTCCTCATAAGTTATATCTTTAAAGCATACTTTGTTTTATTTGAAGTGCTATGAATCCCCAAATCTGACACCCATATTTAAGTCAGGCACAAATGGAAATGTTTCCAACTTAATCATTTTCAGGATTATCTAAGCTTCTACTACTATTCATGATGATAGAAAATCCTGAATTAACTATAATTCAAGGCAATTATTGTTCTTTAGTTGTCAAGGTACCTGCCCTGTTATTATTTTCAAAATTATAAAAGAATATTTTTCTAGCCCTCTACCTGTTCACTTACTAAATTTATAGCATTCAAATAAAAGAAAGAAAGGAAGCCCTGCTTTTGCCCCACTGCTACCATAAATATATGTCTGAGTTTTAATTGCTCTTGTAATTATACCCTGGGCCAGGTCTGCACAGGTGTACTATGGAAATAAAACATTATGGCAAAGCCTGAGAAGACCTCGCTGAGGAAGGAAAGAAGATGACTTTGTAATATTTTCTGCAACCAGGAGAAGGAAAGAGAACAATGAAAGGTGGTCTGGGAATGTCATAAGCTATCCAGACAATCCATCGAGGAAACATTTTCTGTGTCTGACTACCGCTCAGACTGCATGCGCTGGAAGGCTAGGAATCCCCTGGTGGTTTGATATTCAACTAAGGCTGGCTGAAAATGGAAGGAACTTGGATCACTTGTCTGTGAATTAAGACATAAGCACAACAACAAAAGGAAACAAGCTATGACATTTTAAAAATATTTACCAAACGGAGTTGACTACTGAGTGAGTGGAGCCAAATCTGAGAGTGAATTCTCCTTACTACCTCCTACACCCACCCTCAGTCACCATCTTCACCTCCAAAACCAGGGAAACTTCACCTCTTAGGGTTGTCAGAGGAAAGAAGCCTCTCTGTAACAAACTCAGCAAACAGACCACTGCATTTACTTTCTCTCCAGATTTCTTATCTAAAGTAGAGGAGTAACCAAAGATCTATCTGTAAAAAAAAAAAAAAAACTGAGTCAATACAAACTACTTTTAAGATAAAATAATCCTTTCCATAGTAATTTTCAGCTTATAAAATTTATATAGTTTCAGAATCCAATATCCATGAACTTCCCTGCCAGTCCTCATTATAAAATCAAGTTTGTCATCAGCCTACATAGCAGTTATTTTCACTTTTGATCTTCTAAGTCAATTGGTAAATGTTGGTGTGTAGAACTGAGATTATAAAAGAATCATTATGGATAATGAAGAAATGCATTTTATACACTTTAAACATCCTGCTGGCCAAGTTTCCTACATCTTAAAGTCTTGGACAGAAAGTAAAATTTTGTGTTTGATTTTGAAATTTGAAAGAACAAAGTTCAAGGGAAATTTGGTGATTGAGTTTCAATTAAAATAAATATCCTTTAGTTTCAAGTATTCACTAAAGTCCTGCTACATAATGGTCTTAAGATTTGTACTGTTTCAAGATAGTAACATGCATATCTATCACGTAAAAATATAAACATCTGTCTATAGCTTATATAAAATGTATACATCTGTATACCTAACAAGCAATAGAGAAAGTGTGGAACACGCATTTAATACTCACTAATGTTTTCTCTCCTGCCTGACCCAACACCTTTTTTTCTTTTTTTTTAGATTTTACTAAGAATAAAGAATTAGATATTAAAATCACAATTTCCCCAAAGGAAAGAAAACCTCAGTGGTTTGATTAGGCAAAACTTTAGGAAACAAACCCAGCAATGGCCTAGAGAGGGAGACAGGAAAGAAAGGAGCTAGAACAATAAAAGGTATAGAAGGCATATATCATAACTTCACATAAAAGACCAGATAAACTGCAGTTAGGTCTAACCGTAAGCAAATGGAAGGTGGGGCTCGGTGACCTCCAAGGTCCCTTTCCACAACAGCCTCTGCCTTGGGAACTTTTAATACTCATTCTCTGTCCTATCACACTGTCCCTATGCATCATCAAGGCTTCCTGTTCACTTCCAGGACTGAAAGGAAAATATGTTTTTTTTTTTTAAATCCATGCTTTGACTACTGCCAAAATTACAGTACTGTCCTTGAAACAATGACCTGCACATAATACACATGGCTAAAAACCTCTGAGCAAAGAAATGTTCAAGACCATCTTCAGTCAATATTTTTTAAGCTTCTCTGGCATAAGCAGAATTATGATCCAAAGTCTTGAGAGTGAAAGACTGTGAGGCCAGTAGACAAACCTATAACCAAATCTTCCAGCTTGGACTTCTATATCCCCTACCAAATGTCTAACTTCAATTCACCTTGCTTTTGAGAGGCTGGTACCAAATATCTGAGTTTGAATCCTGGTCCCACCTCTTATTAGCTGTATGACATTAGGCAAGTTATTTTATCTCCTGAATCTGTTTCCACACCTGAAAAATGCAGATTCTATGTGCTACCTTGCAGTTACTGTGACAATTAAAAGGATAACATAAAGAAAACTCAGCCTTCATTGATTCATTCCCTTACTCATTCAGCAGATTAACAGAGTACCTACTACCAGCCAGGCACTAACTGAGCAAGGCACTGGTACATAAAAGATAGAATAAATGGAAGCTATTCTTATTATTTACCAAAACCAGTCTGTTTCAGAACTGTCAGGTTTTGACTTCAGTTCAAAATGTTGTTTCATTCATACCTAGTCTAAGATAGCCATTTTTATTTTGTCCAATATGATCTCAGGTGGGGGTCTCCCTCCCACTATACTTTTTATTACCCCAAAAGCTAATCATTTAGCAAGTATTCCTCCAGAGGACACCTTCAGTGCACTTGGAAGAAGCAATGACCAGAGCAAAAGGTGGTATCCCAGCTCTCTGCTGGGCAAGACCCTCAAGAAAACTTGATATGCCTTATGCTACAAGGTCAGTCCTGGATACCTGGGAGTTTTAGGGTGCTTTCAATTCCATGTGCAGACTCTGAGTCTTCCAAGATCTTGGAATGGACTGGCTCATACTCTAATCATTGTAACTGGGCCATTTGGTAATGCTAAGGCCAATAACTAAGGGGTCTGAAGCCCATGGTTTCATACTGTCAGGTTTACATCTTTCAACTGTGTTTTACTCCAGACTTTGAGAAAATTCTGCAGAAAGGATCCACCTCTGGGGAGCCAGTTGGTTTCAAGGCTGGCAGACTCTTCTGCAATATAACCTTAATATTCCTTTCCCTAACTAGCCTGCAAGCCTCCAGGCTAGTACAAGACTACCTGTGTGCGGTGCTGGTTATTCAATACACATTAACAAACATTTCACACTTACAAAGGAGAGTTTCCAAAGGCCTTCTGAGACCCAGGGTTCACAGCAAGAGTCAAATTCTGGTACTGGGTCATAGGGCAGGGGTGGTCATGAAGGGAAGTCTAGAATAAAGCTCATAACTATCTTGAAGCTTGGGACAGGTCAGTGAGCAATTTAGAAGTGCCTAAAAATCTTTATTTGCAGGATCCTCTCCTTCAGGAGCTACCAGAGTCACTTCCAAAGAGAAGACTGTGACTCCATAAAAGCATGGATTTTGTATAGCTGCCTCCTACCAGGATGTGACAACCTCACTTCTCCCCATAGGAGACCCTCAAAATAAAAATATTGTCACTATATTCCCACCCTCAGCCCCCCAACATAAAATTTGATGCATCTAAAATTTAAATTTGCAAAAACAGTGGCTTCTTTTCATTTTCCTTCAGCGAGTTAAGCGTGTTATTATTAACTCCTGGCGCCTGTAATTGTTCACTGAAAACAGTAGTTTGGATATTAATAGGCGTATAAATCAAGGCCCTACCTGAAGCTCGTTGTCACGGTAACAGTACTCTAGCCCGCAGCTTCTTCCCCACCCTTGGAAGTCTGGATTAGTTAGTGGGAGTTGGGGGTTGTTTTAAAGCTACTATTTCTCCCACTTTCTGCAATTTCTCAGGGTCAAGTTGTTAGAGAAGGAGGAACTGATGAGGCAAGCGAGGGTAGAGTGGACAGTAGCAGCTTGGAGGAGAAGCGTGAGTCCTCCCAAGAGAGTGGGAGTCCTTTGCATAGGGCTTGGGGCACTCTGATCTTTTCTTCCTCTGTCTGCACCGAGTCACCCTACCCGCATCGTTCCCCGTGCCCGGCGGCCAGGCCCCCTCCCCTGCTCTGCCTTGCGCTGTCCTCGGCTGCCCGGTCGCTGAGCGGCCCTTGGGAGCGCGCGGCCAAGTTCCCTAGAACAGGATCTGAGCGGCCCCAGGGCTGAGAGACTGGGCAGCGGGAGGCACAGGGGGCAGCGCGGAGGTCTCACCGGCTCGAAGCAGAACCCTCTGCGTCCCCATACTAGTGTCCTGGAGGAGACCCCAGGACCAAGCCGCCCCCACTCCCCGCCCTCCCCGCGTCCCCGGGCGTCTCCAAGATCCGACTCTCCAAAAGCTAGCGCCCAGCCCTCTAGGCGCCTCGGAAGACAGCGCGGCTTCCCTCGCCCCGGAGGGTGTTAGTTGCCGCAGCAGCCAAGGCCTCCCGCGCCGGGCACCCCGGGCTCGATCCCTACCCGGTCCCCTGGGCCCCGCGCGTCCTGTGTGCTTGCGACGCGCGCTCCTGCCTCGCGCACCTGCACCCAGCCTCCTGGGGCCGCCGGGCCCTTCCGAGACTCACCTGCTATGGGGCTGAAGTGGCGGCCACCCCGAGCCGGGGGGCGGCGGCGGCGGCGGCGCAGGAGGAGGGCAGCGCGGGGCTCCTGGCACAGCGGCCGCCGGGCGCCTGGTGCTGCCGAGCCGCGGACCCGCCCAGAGATATAAATAACATTATCTGAGGAGGGACATTCCTGCCGGGGGACATCGCTGCTGCCGGGACCAGATAGTCCCGCGGCGGGGGCGGGGAGGCGGGGCCCTAGCCTCCCGCAGCGCCGCGGCCCAGCCCGCGCCTCCCTCACCCACTCCCGCACCTGCCAATCAGCCTCGGAGCCTGCGGGGCACCTGCCGGGCCTCCGCCCCTCTCTCAGCGCGGGCCTCCGCCTCCCAGCCGGCGGGATGGAGCCGGTGTGGTAGAAGCTCCAGCCGCCTGCCGTGACCCCACCGTCGTTCACCTACCCCAACCTCGCGCCACCCCGAGGCCCTGCAGCGGGAAGAGGATTTTACTGCAGCTCCGGGCCTAATTCCCGGAGCGGCGAGCCTGGCCCGGAAAATGAGCCCTCCAGCCCTTCCCGCCATGAGTCCCCACTGTATACAATCCCGTTTCTAAAATACTGTATTAAAAGACACGCTTAGGCCGTAGGGTGGGCGAGGCGGGGGCCCGGGTTTTGGGAGGCACAGGATTGTTCCAGGGGCTGACGTGCTGGAAAGCGCGTCCGGAGGTGGGCTTCTCCCCAAGGGCGAAAGGGCAGAAGCTGGGAGGGCAAGGGGATGGACACTGGCCCGGAGGACCCGCCGGCTCCTTGTCGCTGTTTCGGTCTGCAGACCTGGTGTAGTAGCAACGGACCGGGCAAGGCGGGCGGCGCGCAGCCTGCAATCCCACGGCGCTAGCACATTGCAGGGACGGTAATCAACAGGCAAGCTGTCACACCAGCCCACGGGCACCTCCTGGCCTGTCCGGATCTCCGGGCGATCGAGGCTTCTTCACCGCAAGCCTGGAGCATTGGGGCGGGGACAGCCCTCATCCGAGTGGAGGAAAGCGGAGGGCAAGCGGGAGGAAACACTATAATGCCAAAAAGGAAAGGCAAGACACCTCGAAGTCACCTCAAGGGAGAGATTCAAAGACCATGGGCAGCTTGCGAGGCGGAACATTTTCTTGACTTTCTGCCAATACAAGGTCATTGCTCGATAAGGTTTGGTGGTGCACCTTGCTGTGGCTTTCGTCTCTTTTCTCCACCCGCTGTGCCTGCGACGATTTCTCATCAGTCATCAGCTCAGGTAATGTCAGGTATTATGGAGATGGCAGTAGAGACCAAAAAAGCATACGTGCAGAAAGGAGCTTTAACTTGAACTGAGGCTGCCTGGTATTCTTAACAACGGAACAGTCTTACTCCTGAGTTATTTGCTTGGGAGTATAATTATGCTGTTTTCCAGGATTCACCAGGAAAAGGGTGTTTAATTGCCAGATGTGCATGCTTAGTTTATATATTGAAAGTATACAAAGATATTTCACTTCCTGTTCCACCCACACTTCTTGAGAGGGGGCATTTAGACACTGAGATGTGGGGCAAACTCCACAAGTATTACAAAGACACAGGACTCTCACTCTCCCCTCACTCCCTTCCTCTTGTCTGGGGACCTTATTACAATTCAGTTTCCCAAGAGACACTATTACTGTCGGAAAGATGATATAAGACTCTTCATTGTCATTCATTGGATTAGCGGTGATCTCCCCTCACCCCCACACTTTTAGGTTTAAGAATTCATTTGTTTATTACTGAGTCAGAAACAGAAGGATCTTTTCCATTTACAAAATTACTTAAGAACCAAATTATGGCAAGGAAAACTAAAAAAAAAAAAAAAAAAGCCAATTTCAAAAGCTGAGACTGTCATATATGAAGTTGAAATCCTTGATCTTTTTTTGAAAGGAAAAAATGGAAGGAAATTATGTATTTATGATTTTTAAAAACCTTTTGTAAGTAAACTTATTAAATAAATTCATGATTTCCTAGAATTTCAGCTCTGCAGCTACATAATTATATACTACAGGAAACATAATTTCTTAGCTATAAGTTTGTGGCACCAAACTGAATAGTTGCACACATTTTTTTTCTCTTTGTAGCCTTAAAATTTATAATTTGCAACATAAGAAAAAATTCATATGATGAAAACTCCAAATCAATGGACAGATTACCGAGATTTTACATACCAGCTCAGCTGCTTTAGTTGAAAGCTAAATTATTCAATACAACCTCATTTGCTACAGAGCCTGTTATCCTGACAGCATCCCCAAATGCTTTACAGCTAATAGAGTTACAGGGAAATGATAAATCAGACCTGAGAAAGAGAGGAAGTTTAGAAGTACAGAGGAAAATGGCATTGTCAAATAAGAAAATGAGAAAAAAAGAAAAAAGAAAACATATGGCAGATATCAAGGAGCAGGAATGAGGGACTGTGGAGAGTGAGACAGGGAAGAAGGATAAGCTGATATAAGGATTCATTATTGAGGTCATCATTGTAGGCAACAGGGATCAATCGATTGTACAGGGACTTCCTGAGAAGAGTATAGAATGCCTCTAGGAACTGCCTATCTAAAGGGGTGGGGGATTGGGCTCCATCCCCTGTCGATGGGTTGTCCCCCTCACCCCACCTATGTTGACCCTCCCACTCTTCCCAGCTGCTCAGAGAGCTCCAGGCAGTCAGTCTGCAGCTTTAGAAGAGACCTAGAGCCAGCAAGGAAGGTGTGTATTTGAGATTAGACGCTGTCAGTAGGAAATGAATGGAAGCGCCTACACAATTGTCTACCCAGCTCCAGCTGAAATCATAGGCGAGGTCAAGAGAATGGAAGTCAGGACACTAAATGTATCTAACACAAAAGGGAAATTTCACTTTCTAGCTATCTCTGTATTCTCTGAATTGTTCATATTGAGCATGTATTATTTGATAATCAATAAAGACAATAAAAAAGAATAGGCAGAGATTGTATCAAGATGGTGGATTGAGGGGGCAGATGTCTCCAGGATTGAATCCTGGTGAAGACTGGTGGAGAAGGATGAGAAGAGATGGCAGGAAACAGACAGAGAATTGCCCAGTGAATGGACACAAAAAAACCCAGCAAATGGGGAAAGGGGGATTTAAAATGGATAAAGTAAATAAATAAATCTTTAAAAACAAACAAACAAAAACTATGGGATACCACAAAGGCAGTGCTAAGAGGGAAATTTATAGCCCTCAGTGCTTATATTAAAAAAAGAAGGCTCAAGCAGTTGGGTGCCCGCCTATTACATCGAAGGTCCCAGGTTCGGTTCCCAGTGCCTCCTAAAAAGACGAACAAGACAGCGAGCAGACATGATGGGCTGGCATGGCAAGCTGATACAACAAGGTGACACAACAAGATAATGCAATGAGGAAACACAATGACACACACAACTACTAGGGAGAAGTGGCGGCTCAAGCGATTAGGTTCATCCTTCCCACATGAGAAGTCCCGGATTCGATTCCCAGTGCCTACAAAAAAAAACAAGGACGACTAGCAGAGTCAGAGAGCACACAACGAAGAGCCACAGAAGGCAGACACTGAGCGCAAATGATGGTGGTGTTGGGGAATAAATAAATAAATAAATTAATTAATAAATAAATAAATAAATAAAAAGAAGAAAGAGTTAAAATTGAAGATCTATCTGCACACCTAGAGGAACTAGAAAAAGAACAGCAAACTAATCCCAAACCAAGCCAAAGGAAAGATCAGAGCAGAAATGAATGAAATTGAGAATAACAACAACAAAAAATAGAGAGAATAAACAAAACCAAAAGCTTTGAGATCAACAAAATTGACAAACCCTTAGCTAGACTGACAAAGAAAAAACAGAGAAGATGCAAGTAAAATCAGAAACAAGAGGGGGACATTACCATTGAATCCACAGAAATAAGAAAGATCATAAGAAGATACTATGAACAACTGTATGCCAAAAAACTAGACAATGTAGATGAGATGGACAAATTCCTAGAAACAAACAACCTACACTACCCTAGAAGAAATAGAAGACCTCAACAAACTAATCACAAGTGAAAAGATTGAAACAGTCATCAAAAACCTCCCAAAGATAAAAAGCCCAGGACCAGATGATTTCACAAGTGAATTCTACCACTCATTCAAAGATGATCTAATACCAATCTAGCTCACGCTCTTCCAAAAAACTGAAGAGGAGGGAATGCTAACAAACTCATTCTATGAAGCTAACACCTAATACCAAAACCAGCTAAAGATACTATGAAAAAAAGAAAATAACAGACCAATATCTCTAATGAATATAGATGCAAAAATCCTCAACAAAATACTTGCAAACTGAATCCAAAAGCACATTAAAAGAATTACACACCATGATCAAGTGGGTTTTATCCCAGGTACACGAGAGTGGTTCAACACAAGAAAATCAATTAGTTAATAAATCACATTAATAAATTGAAGGAGAAAAATCAACTAATCCTCTCAACTGATGCAGAAAAGGCATTTGACAAAATATAGCATCCTTTTTTTTTTTTTTTTTTGAGGTACTGAGGCTGGGGAATGAGCCCAGGACCTCATATGTGGGAAGCTGGCACTCAACCACTGAGCCACATCGGCTCCCCTGAGTTGTTTTTTTCTCTTTGTTTTGTTTGTTGTTTATTTGTTTTTAGGAGGCACCGGGGACCAAACCTAGGACCCCCCCCCCATGTCAGAAGCTGGCACTCAACTGCTTGAGCCACATCTGCTCCCACAGCACACTTTCTTTATAAAAAATAGGAATAGAAGGAAGTTTTCTCAATAAGGTAAAGATAAGGATACCCACTGTCACCACTGTTTTTCAATATTGTGCTAGTGGTTCTAGCTAGAGCAATTAGGCTAGATAAAGAAATAAAAGGACTAGCATGCTATTATATAGGTATGACAGTGGTTGAAAGGGAAAATCTAAGGTCATGTGTATTACTAAAAGGAAAGCTAAAAAATGTAATATGGGACTGTATATCATAGTAAAACCTCATGAAATATGAATATGGGTAATAGTGCATATATAACACTGTCTTTCTTTGAAACTGAACAAATGTATGTTAATGTTACAGGATGTTAATATAAAAAAAAACAAACAAACACATTATGCTAAGTGAAAGAAACCAGACACAAAATACTATATATTGTATGATTCCATTTATATAAAATGTAAATATAGATCAATTAATAAAGATGAAATTAGATTAGTGGTTATGTAGGGCTGGGGAAAGATAGAGAGGTTGAGAGGTGACTGCTAACGGCTGTAGAGTTTTTCCTTTTGGAGTAATGAAATTATTCTAAAATTTTTTGTGGTGATGAATGTAAGACATTATGATTATACTAAAAGCCATTGATCAAACACTTTGGATAGATAGTATGGTATGTGAATATATCTCAATAAAACTGCTTTAAAAATAAATAAATAAATGTGCTAGAATAGCCAGAAATAACAACTATGTATAGCAGAGGCAGCATAGTGAGATTGAGAGGTAATAAATTTTTTTGTTTGTCTGTTTTTTGTTTATTAGTATTATTGAAATAATGAAAATGCTCCAATAATGATTGAAGTGATGAATGCACAACTATGTGATTATACCAAATACCATTGACTGTACACTTTGGATGGATTGTATGCTTTATTAAGATGTATAAATAAAATTGATTTGTTTTTTTAAAAATTAACAAATAATTATGATTAATAATTCATTATATAGATGCCTTTATAGTATATAAAAAAGAAAAGAAATAAAAGGCACCCAAATAGGAAAGGAAAGGAAGAAATAAAACTTTCACTGTTCGCTGATGATATGATCGTATATCTAGAAAATCCTGAAAACCCACAACAAAGCTACTAGAACTAATAGATGAGTTCAGCAAAATGGCAGGATACAAGATTAATACACAAAAATCAATAGCATTTCTATACACTACTGATGTGCAATCTTAGGAGGAAATCAGAAAAAAATTCCATTTATAATAGTGACTAAAAGAATCAAATATTTAGGAATAAGCTTAATCAAGGACACAGAGGACCTGTATTCAGAAAACTACAAAACATTGCTAAAAGAAACTGAAGAAGATTTAAATGGAAGGACATTCCATGTTCATGGACTGAAAGACTAAATATTGTTAAGATGTCAATTCTACCAAAAGTGATTTACAGATTCAATGCAACCCCAATAAAAATCCCAATAGCCTTTTTTGCAGAAATGGAAAAGCCAATTATCAAATTTATTTGGAAGGGTAAGGGGCCCCAAATAGCTAAAAATGTCTTTAAAAAGAACGAAGTTGGAGGACTCTCACTTCCTGACTTTGAAGCATATTACTTAACTACAGTGGTGAAAAACAACATGGTACTTGCATAAAGACAAACAGATTGACCAATGGAACCAAATTGAGAACTCAGAAATAGACCCTCACATCTAAGGTCAAGTGATTTTTTTTTTTTTTTTTTTTAAGATTTTATTTATTTATTCATTTATCCCCCCCTTGCTGCCCGCGCTCACCGGGCCAGCCAACCACGCCGCGCGGGCGGTCCTGCCCTCACCAGGAGGCCCCGGGAACCGAACCCGGGGCCTCCCACATGGTAAACGGGAGCCCCACTGATCGAGCCACAGCCGCTTCCCGGTCAAGTGATTTTTGACAAGCTGTCAAGCTCTCCCAGCTGGGCCAGATTCAACAAATGGTGCTGGGAGAATATACATATCCAAAAGAAACAAAGAGGACCCCTATCTCACACCGTATATAAAAATTAACTAAAAATGGATCAAGGACCTAAATATAAAAGTGACAACCATAAAACTCCTAGGAGAAAATGTAGGAAAACAGCTTCAAGATCTTGTGGTAGGTGGTAGTTTCTGAAACCCTACTCCCAAAGTATGAGCAACAAAACAAAAAAATAGATAAATGAAACCTCCACAAAATTAAACACTTTTGCACCTCAACAGACTTTGACAAAAGGATGAAATGGCAACCAACTCAATGGGAGAAAATATTGGGAACTCACATATCTGATAATATCCATGATATATAAAGAGATGCTACAACTCAACAATATAAAGACAAACTACCCGATTAAAAAATGGGCAAAAGACTTGAAAAGACAATGTTTTAAGAAACACATGAAAAAATGTTCAACATCACTATCGATTAGGGAAATGCAAATCAAAATTGCAATGAGATATCATTTCATAACTATTAGAAGGGCTGCTATTAAAAAGCTGGAAAACTACAAGTGTTGGAGAGGATGTGGAGAGATAGGAACACTTACTCATTGTTGGTGGGAATGTAGAATGGTACAGCTACTGTGGAGGACTGTTTGGCAGTTCCTAAGGAATTTGAATATAGACTTGCCATGTGACCAGCAATACCATTACTAGATATATACCCAGAAGAACTGAGAACAGTGACGTGAACAGACATCTGCACACCAATATTCATAGTGGCATTATTCACAATTACCAAAATATGGAAACAACCCCCAGGTGTCCATCAACTGATGAATGAATAAACAAATTGTGATGTATACACAATGGAATATTATGCACCTGTAAGAAGGAATGAAATCATGAAGCATATGAAAACATGGATGAACCTGGAGAACATTTTGTTGAGTGAAGTAAGCCAGACACAAAAGAACAAATACGTATGATTACACTATTATGGAAGAGGAAAAAAAAAAAAGATGGTATATTGAGCACATGCATTTATCTTCTTTTATATCCTAAATCTCATAAAAAGATATATCTTAAGAATAGGAAGGCATATTTATAGCTAGAATATATAAAGAACTTTACAACTCAATAATAAAAAGACAAATTCCCCAGTTGAACATAAAGGATCTGGGAGCGGACGTGGCTCCCACATGGGAGATCCCAGGTTTGGTTCCCGGGAAAAGTTAGATAATATTAAGTGTTGGGGGAATGTGGAGAAATTGGAACCCTCAGACCACTGCTGGGAATGTAAAATGCTCCAGCCATTTTGGAAAACAGCCTGATAATTCCTCAAATGGTCAAACATAGAGTTACAATATGACCCAGCACTTCCACTCCTACGTAAGTACCCAAGAGAAAAATCATGTTCACACAAAAACTGATACATGAATGTTTATAGCAGCATTATTCATAATAGCCAAAAAGTGGAAACAGCCCAAATGTTCATCAATTGATGAATGGCTAAACAAAATGTGGTATATCCATGCAATGGAATATTATTTTCCATAAAAAGTTATGAAGTACTGATAACATGCTACAACATGAATGAACCTTGAAGACATTATGCTAAGTGAAAGAAGCCAGTTACAAAGGACCATATATTATATGATTACATTAAATGAAATATCCTTAGTAACCTACTCCATAGAAAGAGCTAAAAAATAGTTTCATTTTGATGTGATAAAAATGTTCTAAAATTGATTAAAATAGTTACACATATCTGTGAATATACTAAAAACCATTGAACTGTACACTTTAAATGAGTGAATTGTGTGGTATGTGAATTATATCCCAATAAAGCTGTTATTAAATTAATATATTAACTTAAAAAAGAGAGGGGGATAGGAAATTTAACAACACAGGGAAATTTAAAAAAAAAAAAAGTGATCAATGTTCCAAGAATTTTTAGGAAATCCTGAAATGTAGAAAAGAGAAAGGACCCAATCAACAAAGAAATAAAATCAAATGAAACCACATCCCGAAAGAGGTTCAAGAGAAGAAATAGTTTAGGGACGTTCCAAGCAAGGGTCAAAGAATACAAGTGAAGGAAGGGGCCTGAAGTCAGTATAATTCATTCATTAAGGAGCCTCCCCTCTCCTGCTCACATTATATGTCAGATGGCAATGGTGTTTGCCTATGGGATAAAGGAGTTAGTGGTGATCCTGGGACCAAGGGACAGAGCAGAGCCCAATATCTACTGACCCCCAGAAAAAAATAGGAAACTTCCACTCTCTCCAGACAGTATGTATCACCACTCCTTCACAGTCACTGAAGATAGACTATGATAAACAGAACAGACAGACAATAAGTTCTCAAATAAAAGGTGAACAGACAATCAAGATCACCAAACATTCTGGGGGGAACCAAAAACATAAAAGTGAAGCACCAAATTCAACTAATAGAAAGAAGTAATATCAGAGGAAACTAAGTCAATAAAGGAAACAGAAGATAAATTTTAAATGAATTTAATTAATTTTATTCAGGAAGATTTGAAAAGATATTTTATCTATGACAAATAATCAGTAAGAAAACCTAGATGGGAGGCGGCTGTGGCTCAATCAGTAGGGCTCCCGTTTACCATGTGGGAGGCCCCGGGTTCGGTTCCCGGGGCCTCCTGGTGGGGGCGGGCCCGCCCGCATGGCGTGGTTGGCTGACCCAGCGAGCACAGGCAGCAGGGGGGGGATAAATGAATAAATAAATAAAATCTTTAAAAAAAAAAAAAAAAAAGAAAACCTAGAAATTAAAAAGTAATTTCTATAATTGAAAATTTATTAGCTGATAAGCAGAAGAGACCAAGTTGAAGAGCAGATTAGTGGAAGCAGGAGCCAAAGAAATTCTTCCCAAACACAGCACAAAAGACAGAGATGGAAAGCCCATGAAAAAGGTTGAGAGCATGGATGTGAAATTCCCAAAGGCCCAAAATGTATCTAATTGGAGTTATAAAAGGATAGAAAAGAGAGGATGGAAGGAAATAATAATGAGAAATTAGAATAGAATTGCTCAGATTTGAAGAAAAACATGAATCTTCAGATTATAAAAGCCTACTAGTGTAGAGCGGGATGACAATTTTTTAAATAAGTTTTAAGTTTTATGTACAGTTAAAAATTTACTGTTTTATTTACTAAAAAACAAGAACTTGTTTAAAATTAAATAAGTGAAAAAGAGTAATAAACTAGATTAACTTGCTGTTGCATTTAATGAAATTGAACGAAAAAACTATTTTTACTGAATCACAGAATCAATTATTTGTTTGAAATAATCAAACCTCTTTGAATTAGAAATGAACATATATATCAGAAAGCTAATTAAAAACAGAAATACCAAGCCAAAATAAACCTGAATTTATGTGATGTTCCACCCAATTCAAACCCCTGCTAATAGCAATGGAGGATTCAACAACTCATGAGAATGTACAGAAAACCTCAGAATAATGTGTCAGTAAATATTGGTTCCCTTCTCCTTTACCCTTTGTCCAAGAAATACATTTCATGAAACTATGCTGAAATTTCCATTCCATTTCTGGAAACATCTAGAGATGTTTCACCCTCCACAAATCCCAAAGACAAAGCAGCAGCTGAACCAATGTGCAAGCCCACCATTTACAACACAGAGGTGCCAAGGACTGGGGACAAACTTTCCCCTGCAGCTGCCTCAAACAGAAGGGTCGCTGGAAAGAACTTGAAAGCCTGTAGCAAGTTTGTAAATATCAAACCTACCACACCCTCTAAAGAAGAGGGTGACACCAATTTCAAATTTCTCTCGGCCAATAATGGAAAGGAGCAGAAGATCAAGGCTTACATCTTGTCATCCATTAGTCATGGAAGCACTGATTCAGCTTTGGAATGAAGGAGCATCTTTCCTCATTTCCTTGTCCCTGAGTGTTCCTCCTTTTCAGGACTAGATTTTCCATTATTTCAGGGACAAAAGCTTGCACAGTTGTCACGGCAGGTTTATATTGAGGTGTGCCAATGTACTGGTACCTGTAGGTGCTGATGTCCTACTGCAGTTGCCTTGTCCAGGCCTTATCTTTTCTCACATGAATTAGTTCTGCAGCCTCTTAACTGCTCTCCTATTCTCCTTCCACTTAGTAGCCAAAGTATACTTTCTAAAAAGAAAATTTAATCCTGTCACTCTGTTCCTTTAAATCTTCCAGTGGCTCTCCAATGCTTTCAGAATATAATTCTAGGGAAGTGGCTGTGGCTCAATCAGTAGGGCTCCCGTTTACCATATGGGAGGCCCCGGGTTTGGTTCCTGGGGTCTCCTGGTGAAGGCAAGCCCGCCCACATGGTGCAGTTGGCTGACCCAGTGAGCACAAGCAGCAAGGGGGGGATAAATGAATAAATAAAATAAAAAATCTTTAAAAAAAAAAAAAAAGAATATAGTTCTATGTGTGTGTTTTAGAGGTCATTTATTTATTTATTTTGAAGAGTTATGGGGGATTGAACCTGGGACTTCACACATGGGAAACAGGAGCTCAACCACTGAGGTACACCTGCTCTCCCAGAATATAGTTTTGGGGTTTTTTTTTGTTGATTTTTAAAAAGATTTATTTTATTTACTTACCCCCTCCCCACATTGTTTTTGCACTCACTGTCTTGCTCTCTGTTCCATTTGCTGTGTGCTCTCTGTGTCTGCTTGTCTTCTTTTTTTTTTTTTTTTTTTTTTTTACCGGGAGGTCCCAGGGATCGAACCCTGGTCTCTCCATATGGTAGACGGACGCCCAACTTCTTGAGCCACATCCGTTTCCCATGCTTGTCTTCTTGTCTTCTCTTTAGAAGGCATCAGGAACTGATCCTGGGACCTCAGATGTGGGAGAGAGACACTCAGTTGCTTAAGCCACCTCAGCTCCCTGGTTTGTTGTGTCTCTCATTGTCTCTCCTCTTTGTCTCTTTTTGTTGTGTCAGCTCTCCACGTGGGCCAGCCTGCTTTTACCAGGAGACCCCAGGAAATGAACCTGGGACCTCACATATGGTAGATGGGAGCCCAATTGCTTGAGCCACATCCGCTTCCCTAGAATATAGTTTTAAGTTTCTCAGCACTTAGCACAGTACTTGACCCATCAGATGTACTTAATAAATAAATGTCCGATGAATAAATGAATGAACAAACAAATGAACCATGGACATTAAAAGATAAACCAAAACAGTAGGTAATTCGGTAATTTCTATTTGGCTTATGAATACATATTTGTGATATTTTTTCACAAGCATTTCTTTCCTATTTATATTTGATTAAGGTTATTTTAAATGAATTAACATTTCCTGAGATATAATTGGCTATATTTGTTCCTGAATTCCACCAGATCCTCATTCACCTTGGCACATTCATATCTAATTTACTATCTATAAGTGAGAAATAGGGTCAATTAAGTAGGTTTTATGCTCACACCTATCACCAAGAACACTTACAGGACAGAGAACTGTTATCTTCCAATATGGCATTAATAATAAGGTACCACAAACACAACAGTGCAGGCAAGGACTTTTGTCCCTGTTTGCACCACTCCACTGTGCTCTCTGTGCCATTTTCTACCTCATTCTTCAACAGTGGACCTGCTCCAATCCCTACCTCAATTATGTCACAGCCTTGAGCACCCTGGATTAAGAACATCGGAAGGTGGATCAAAAAGCATTACAAGTAGTGGGTTGACATTGTTTTGACATTAACACTCTATCTTGAATACTCCACAAAGTTGATATTCTGTCTGTGGATAATCAAGAGTACCTACGCACAAAACCTTTGTTCTTTCCTTTTTTAATAATTATCAAGACATAAATTCAAATCAACGGGAGACAACATAATTTAAAAATTGAGTTTATGAGTAAGCAATGACAGCTAGAGTTCTAACAATTCAACCAATTAAACAATGCTGTGTTTATATGATAATTATTGCCAGCACAAATGGTCTTGTTAATTGCTTTTATTCACTAGGGAGCCGTTTCCAAATTCACAAATATTTTTTCATAATATTAACAATATCTTTGGGAAGTTTTCAATAAAGTTTGGAAAGATATTGCAATAAGACTCTATTACCTCTGCAAATTCATCTCATTTTCTATTTTGTTGGGTATTTCTGCAGCTGCTCACATTCTGTTTGAATATATTTTCAATGCTCTAAATTCTACAAAAATCTATGATTCAACTCAAACATAATATATTTTGTAGAAGATCCAATTCTTATAAAAAGCATCATTTTTCCTTATTTTCTTCTGTGTATGGCAGATTCTATTTTTTATAAGATTCTTTATCATTTTCTGTTTGCCAAATGCTTTATGATAATATTATTCAATTTTATTAATTAAATTGCTCTCGTTCTCCTTATTGCTAGATAAAGAAACCAAGAAACAGAATTTAAATAACTTTCTAAAGATCACATAGAAGTAAAAAATCCCTTACTTATAAACAAGTACAAGAAGCAGTATCTTATGATTTTTAAATTGAGTCCCATGATACTTAATGTAGATGATCCATTTTATAACCTAATATTTTAAGTCAACAATTAAGTCAAGAATTTAGCCCCAAATTATGCTGAGCATGTGCAGAATTACAGCTCTGTTCTGTTTGTTCTATTCCATCGTCACCTTAATCAGCAAAATACATTTAATTGAGCACCTAGCTCTAGGCCTTCCATAGTGGAGACTGAACCAAGTGAAAGCTATAGACCCTTCTCTTGGAAGGGTTTCAAAGTTGTGAGTAAGCATCAGTGTTCCATCCCTAACCTCGGCCACTGCCTATACCTATTTCTCAGCTCCCAACCCTCACCTCCACCAAGTATACAAATAGGAGTCTGTCTGGTATAATTTCAGCCACTGGAGATATCCCCTGCCCTTATTCCAAAGACTATTATAAGAATCAGCTGACTCATTTCATAACTAAAAACTAAACTGAAAATACAAAGATCCTAGGGGAGATTGCTTTTAAGATACAGCCTTTTGGCTGTTGGAAGTAGGAAAAAGACAGTGCCACTTAATTTTGAGAGTAGTTTTTTAAGAGGGTGGCAAGGTACTGGAAAGATCAGTAGACTCAGGGTCAAAAGACTTCAATTCTCCCCCTCCTTAACCTCTCTATGCCTCAGTTTCTCATCTGCAAAATGATGGCATTGAACTAGCTAATCTCTTAGGACTCTTTAAGCTCTAGCATTCCATATCTTATGCTTATACTATGAACATAATAGATACTCATTACACTAACACTGATTATAATGAAAAATAGGAAATTGCTTCAGTGTTCATCAAAAGAGAATTGGGGGGAGCGGATGTGGTTCAAATGGTTGGGTGTCCATCTCCCATATGGAGGGACCTGGGTTCGATCCCCAGGACTTCCTGGTAAAAATAAAGAAAAATATGGAAGGTGCATGGGCCGCCAGGCCCCATTCGCGGGTGCACCATCAGGCCCCGCCGAGCCATGCAACAAGATGATGACATAACAGGAGAGTGACACAAGGGAGAGCTAAGATGAGGTGTGCCAAAAAAACAGGAACTAAGGTGGCGCAGGCGGTAAGACGCCTCTCTTCCACATCAGAGGTCCCCAGGATCAAATCCCAGTGAAGAAAGGAGGAGAAGGATGAGAAGAGAGGGCAGGAAACAGACACAGAGAATTGCCCAGCGAATGGACACAAAAAAACAGCAAAAATGGAGGAGGGGGCGGAAAAAATGGATAAAAGTAAGTAAACAAATAAATAAATCTTTTTAAAGAAAGAGAAAATTGGGAAGCGGCTGTGGCTCAATCAGTAGGGCTCCCGTTTACCATATGGGAGGCCCCGGGTTCGGTTCCCGGGGCCTCCTGGTGAAGGCAAGCCCGCCCGCATGGTGTGGTTAGCTGACCCAGCGAGCACAAGCAGCAAGGGGGGGATAAATAAATAAATAAAATCTTTAAAAAAAAAAAAAAAAGAAAGAGAGAATTGGCTAAATCAGTTATGGTGTGTATATATTCACACACACACAATTCTATGTAGCCATTTAAATGATGATGTGGTTTTATATTCATTGATAGAGAAAGATAACATGAGATACAGTTGAACAAAAAGTAGGTTTTGAGTAATTTCTATCTGACTAAGAAATAAAATATTTTGTATCAGGAAAGATATTCCCCCCAATCCTAACAGTTATTTCTGGAAGATAAGCTTTAGAGTAATTTTTACTTCTTTATTAATTTTCTATAATGTTTGGATATCTTATGAGCATATATTTTCATAATAAATAAACAACAAAGTTATTTTCACTTCGGGGGAAAAAATAAAATATAAATAGCAAGTATTAGACCCTTTCCTGTAAATAAGTTTTGATAGAGAGAAAGGGCAGGGCATGAACAAAACAGCAATGAACTAAAGGAAAATAACTGCCTGAATATTTTCATCAATAACTCAGATAATGAAATAAATATATTCTACCACCCTAGCACTACTGATCTGTTTTTCTCAGTCAGGGCTACCATCACCAGTATGGGTGATGAATTTGCCTGACCCAGGCTCACTTCTTTACCAGTCCATCCCTGCACACTGGGAAGATTTGACAACCATCACGTTGGCACTTGGATCCAATCTGAGGCTGTAGGAAAAAATTCCTACTACCTTATGAGAGGACTGATCCCATAACTTTGCCTTTCTTATGACCATGCTTTAATTATTGGAGTTTCCTAATGTTGTCCAATCAATTCTGATAACTATACTTATCACTCAAAACAAATGTGAAAAAAATATAGAACTAATTATTAGAAGATAGATCAAGTCATGCGTGATAAATCGGCAAAGAAGGAAAAATATGCTTCCAAAATATAAAATGGTGAGTGATAATTTTGACCCAAGTCAAAAATTGGTAGCAAAACAAACAATCTTGTAGGAGATTATAAATTAAAAATATAGATCAGCACTGTAGTTTTTGTCACTCAAAAAGCGTGGGACCTGGTTGAAACACATCGTAGGAGGATCTCAATGTGGATAAGAAATCTGTGGGTCTATATTACTGACTCTTTGGAAGCTTCCAACACATTCTACATTGGAGATCTTTCCATTGTGGACTTAGAGTGTAAATTCCACATTATTTGCTTTTCACAAACTGATGTCATGCCTTCCATACTAAAATTAAATCCCTTAATCCAATTTGGGGCCAACAGATATATAGGTTAACTATCTAAGAGCTAGAGAGAACACTTGAGAGCCATGCTTGTAAAGAAGAAAATGTTTAAGGTTCAGACCCAGACCAGCTCAGGAAGCCAACTGGTCATTGCCTACTGGAAGCACTGGAGATAAGAAAGGACAATGGTAGAAGACTGTAAGTGGAATCACTGTAAGTCAAGGGCAGCCTATATATAATTTATGGTAACATTTTTAGTAGTTAATTTATTATTATTAATTTTGTCATTCTCCTCTTTCTGAAAGGATTTTTAAGGAGGCTCTTTCATTTCGTTAATCAGAGCAACTTCAACTATTACCCTCTTCCCAACTAGACTGTAAAATGCTTGATACATAATAGCATGTCTCAAGTTCTTTTCCATTACCAGGAGTGCCTGGTATGATGCTGAACCATGATAGAAGGGCATACACAAAAATAATACTGAAGATTTTAATAACCAGCATAAGTACATGGTTACTACTAGTTGCTTTAATTAATAAAGCCATGTTAAAGATTCTAGCTTTTCTCCCGGATCTCACAGAACACATGGTGACCATAGGATGACTATACGTCCCGGTTTCCTAAGACAATCTTGGTTTACACCTGTTGTCCTGGCAAAATCACAATCTCAGTAGTGTGCTGGTTTGGACAATAGATTATATAATGACCCTATTGATCAGCCACCACCAACGGGCTTCCCAGTAACCTTCAATGTAGAGGGTTAACTTGTGCAGAATTGGTAAAAAAGTTGTGTGTTAATCTTTGGAAATGAAAGAAAAGGTGAAAGCCCAACATAATGTCTGTAACTAGCACTACTATTATGTGGGTATGAAAGGGGTTTAAAGGGAAAGTCTAAGGTCACATATATTACTAACAGGAAAGATAAAAAATGTAACATGGAACTGTATGGCATAGTAAAACCGCATGTGAAATATGAAAAAAAAAAAAAAGTAATTTGGCTTTGGCAATAAATGAAAGCTTTGTGACAAAAGATGACAAAGTGCGAGGTTAAGATTACATAATTAACTATTGCTATTTCCTCAGGCAGTATATCTCTATATAAATATAAGTTAGCTCTGCCCTCTACTGTCTTAGGATAGTATTATGACACCATGCAGAGAGCACTGCTTCTTTCTTTGATTGCCTTATCCTGTTGATTACTTTAGAGTGGTGGTCCTCAACCTTGGTTGCTGTTCTTTTATCATTTATCAGTTTTAAAAATCCCCAATGCCAATGCTGAACCCCAGACCAATTAAATCTGAATCTCTTGGGATGAGACCCAAACCCTTTTTTTTTTTTTTTAACTCTCTAGTTGGTATCAATGTGCAGCTAAGGTTGAGAACCACTGCATGGAAGGTTAGATCAAAGTCTTTTGTGGTTCATTTAGCTCTTTTATCCCATGGCCCGGATTATACTATAATCTTAATCGTGTCTGGGGGAGTCCTGTAGGATTGGAAGAAAAAAGAATAAATGTATTAGGACAAATCTACTCTACTACTGGGAAAACAGCATTTGAAGAACATTCTGAAGGATGGTGTTTTCATTGGGTATAAAAAACTTTTTTACTTACAGTGACAATATGAGGAGTACCTAGGAAGTGAGTCCATTCAACCATCAATTTTGATGCCATAGCTCAGCTCTAATTCATTGTTAATGGAATTATCTGCTGAAGAAGCTCCAGTGGAGCCAGAAAAGTAGGATCAGAAGATAGGGTCAAATGAGGTAGAGCCCATTGCATTAAACAACTGCTTCCTTTTTCCTTGAATGTTCAAAGGCTTGTTAATGGAGTTCATCATATGGAAAAGCACTGACGTGAAAGCCCAGGAAATCTGCTGGAGCGATAGTTGTGCTAATTAGAACATTAACTAAATGAAGTCACTGGAGGGCTGTGAATTCCAAAGGGAATAAGAGGAAAGAAGAACGATAAAGAAACTCATTAATAATCGAGAGAGAGAGATTTTGCAGAAACCAACCAAGAAGCAGGTTTTTAATAATCAGCCAAATGTTTGCTTCCCATTCCCTTTTTCTAAAGTTCACCAGGAAAAGCTAATGGATTTAGTGTCTAGTAGATTGACCCTGTTAGAAGAGATTTTATTCCACTTAAAATAAACTGTTAACCAAAACTTTAGGGTCAGACAGCAATGTTGACATGAGAAAGAAAGGGCTACTTGGGAATTTTGATGTGAGTATCTGGGTAAAAATCCCATGTGGAAACAGCGTAAGTCTCCTAATAGTGAAAGGAGGAGGGGAGAGGAAGATGTTTGGGACAGATGTTAAGGTCCTTCCTCAAGGTTCGGGAGTTGAATTGCTCTGTTCCTGAAACCAGCCACAGGCAAGAGTCTTAGCTTAAGTGGGAATAGGTTTAGAAGTAGCATCAGGGAAATTCTTCAATGACCCTCTTTGTGACTTGGTTCTGTTGTAAATAAAAAAGGGTCAAGTAAAAACTTTTCTGCGGATACACTGATCCATAAGAATGGTTCTTATCCTTTTCTGGGTAACAGATTGCTGTATCTAAGGAAATCTACAGACCTTCTTCCCAGAGAAAAAGGTACATTTACACCTAAGTATATAGTTTTATGTACATTTCCACCCTAATTTATGAACCCTCAATTTATAAAATAAACCTTGGCAAATGGATTATCATTAAAATTATGATTATAAAGCACTTAT
The DNA here is from genome assembly GCA_026826555.1 of Tolypeutes matacus. Taxonomy (NCBI): domain Eukaryota; kingdom Metazoa; phylum Chordata; class Mammalia; order Cingulata; family Chlamyphoridae; genus Tolypeutes; species Tolypeutes matacus. The sequence goes on along the minus strand of JAKSZT010054193.1, from coordinate 5,603,998 downwards.
TAAGAGCTGTTGTACACTAATTTTTTTTTTTTTTTTAGGTACTGGGGCCAAGGATGGAACCCAGGACCCTGTACATGGGAAGCCCACATTTAACCACTGAGCCACATCAGCTCCCCTGAGTTGGTTTTTTCATTTGTTTGCTTGTTTTTCTTTGTTTGTTTGTTTGTTTGATTTTAGGAGGCACCTGGGACTGAACCCAGGACCTCCCATGTGGGAAGCAGGCACTCAACTGCTTGAACCACACCTGTTCCCTGTACACTAATTTTTGAATTGAGCATTCCAAAAACTAGGTTAAACAGCAAAACATTTCTGTCCTCTGATCACTTATAATCCAACACAGCATTATTATAGCTATGTAAAGGATATACAGACACTACATTGAAAAATTAAAACATTTGCATCTGCATAGGAAGAGGTAAGAGCTTTTTGAGAGGTGGTGAGCAAAGACAGCATTATTGAAGGGCAACTCACAACATCTTTTCAAAATAGTCAGGAAATCTTTTTTTAAAGTGCTTTATTGAATACCCCCCATGTGCAAGGCATGGTACTACAACCTGCAGGGGATCAAAGATGAAGACCATATGGTCTCTGCCCTCAGGCTACACATTAACTCTAGTAGGGTTGAAACAAATGACTCTACTATAAGGCAGAATTTTGGTAAATGCCATATAAAAATTACAAACAAAATATTTTGGGGGAGGATTCAAACATCAACATCTCATCCAACAGAGAGGATGTGAAAAATGCTCCTTGTAAAATAATAAAATAAAATAAAATAAATTTTTTAAATGCTCCTTGTAACTTTTTCTCTCTGCCTTCCTGTGTGTATCTCCTGCTGCATGTTGTAGGGAAATTTCAGGTGGCTACTACAAATAGAAGGACCAAGGGATCCCCTCTTTTTCATGCCTGTAGATCAGTTGAATACAGGGAAACTGTAGAAATTAAGACAGCAAAGGTAAATGAAAGCCATATTGTAGCTGATTTTAAATGCCAAGGCGAGCAATCTGTGTCTTATTCGGTTCCTAATTGGAATCTGTGGAGGGCTTTTCAGCAAGACACAGATAGGATCAGAACTGTGCTTTAGGAACATTAATCTGGCAGCAGTGTGTAGGATGGCTGGAAAGAAAATTATTACAGTAGTCAAGATGAGAAATATTTGGGCCTGAACTAGGATGATGTCTGAGGAAGTAGAAAGCAGGATGGATGTCAGGCTGGGAACTTTTAGGCCACTGGAAATTTTTTAAATGGGGGTTTGACTGGGGGTTTGAAAGAACCCTCAAAAAGAAAGCAGTTCAGTATTTCAGAGATGTTCTCTCCTAATCTAGATGTCTGCCCCAAGTATAGATACCTATGGTTTCTGCCTGGACAAAGGTGTCCCAAGCTACATGGAAGAGATTAGGTCTACTTTAATCACCTGTTGATGGCTAACTGTGGAGTCCTTTATCAGTTCTTTTCATATCTGTATTTTCTTCCTCCCTTGCTTTATTAAAATTCTTGCTTGGAATTCAGAGGAAGAAAGGTACTGTGATGGATTTGAAAATCAGAATTTATTCTAAGCAAATAAAGCACTATCTACAGTCTAACACAGAACATAAATTCCTTATCATATCATTGAAAAAAATTTTTCTTACTCCTGGCTATTCCTTGAACTTTCATACTATTTTTCTCTTCCTTTATGATCAAATTTCTCACAAGATCAATCTTCATTCATTTTCTCCCTTGGCTCACCATCCACTCCTCATTTAGCCCTTTATAATATGGAGCCCACCTCTATAACTATATTAAAATTGCATGCTGCAAAGACCCCAGTGTTATCCTAACCGCCAAAAAGTATTAATTTTCTATCTTCATCCTCCTCAAGCTCTTTACAACATTTGACTCTGTTAAATCAATAGATCCCACTTGAAGCTTTCTTTTTCCTTAGTCCTCTTGACCCCACACTGTCCTGTTTTCCTTCTACTTTTGGGACCTCTCCTCTGTTATCTTAGCAAGCCATACTCTTTCCTACTCTATAAAATATAAGTGCAACCCAAGTGATATTTTTGGACTACCTACTATTCATGATCTTGAAGGAGAGATCATTTTAATTCAATTATCAACTTTCCTCAGGGTTCCTAAATCCACATTTCTAGCCATGACCTCCTGTCTGAGCTCTGAACTAAAATTTCCTGCTGGGTAGTTCCAAATAGATGTCTCCAACTCATCATGTCTGGAACAGAGCTCATCTTTCTCCCAAAATGTTAACTGCTCCTCTCAACTAGCCCACCTTTATCAATAAGACCATCATTTTCTCGGTCACTTAGGCTTGAAATCTGAAGTCATTCTTAACTCTTCCCTCTCCTTACGATATCAACCAATTACCAAATTCTATTGATCTGCCTTTGCAAATTCTATTAAATCAAGCTCTCTATAACCTTTTCTACTGCCACTACTGTAGCTCAGACTCACAACACTTCTCTCCTGAGCATTTCCAACACTTTTGTAACTAGTTCTGCTCCTTCCTCTTTCTCTTCCTCTTCAAGACTTTAGTGGGAATATTAATCTTGCAGAAACATTTTGTTGTGTATATCATTTCCCGTTCAAAATCCTTCAGTAAGATTCTTATCATCTGCAGGATAAATTTTAAATTTCTTAATCTGGCATTTAATACCCTCCATTATCTGGTTTTTGTTTTTATTCCTATCTCACATAACTCCTCAAACACAAATTTTCTTCTCTAGCTAAAGTGATCTTCCAATTGCTCCCCAAATATCCTTAGAGCCAACAGTTGCACAATCCAGAGGGCACCATTCACAGAAAACATAATGGCTCTTCTTTATTCCCTCTCCCATTTGGATGCCTTTGTTCTTGCTATTCCTCCTCTATTCCTTCTCTGGCCTATGTCCTAAATCTTCATTCAAGGCCCAATTCATGTTCTACCACCTCCACAAACTCCTCACTAACTTCCCTAGTCACTGATCATCACTCCCTTCCCTTAACTCCTAAGCCACTGATCTGTACATACAGTCACCATATAATTTATCATGGAAACTGAGACTTTTGAGAGTGATGAGGACACTGTTAATAATTACTCTGGAATAAAAGGCATATACTGGGATTGTCCCAGACATACTGGGCCATATGGTCACATTATTTATACATTATGCATTTGGCACTCAGTATGTGTTATGTTAGTTTTATTGGTTTGTTTGTTTAAATGTATGTGTGTTTATAAATTTTATAGCTTACCTCCCCAACAAGATAGTAAGTCCTCCCAATACAAATCACATATTCTCCCTCTTTATTTACCTGGTGCCTAGCCAGTGTCTTACATATAGTTTACACAAAAAAATTGTTTACTTGTCATGATGATGTCATTATTCTGTTACTTTAGAAATGAAACTTGGGCTAGGAATGAACTTTCAAAAAGCTGTAAATTCTCTCAATTCTTCTTCCAGCAGAAAGACAAAAATCTCTTTGTCCCTAGAAACAGAAAATGACCTCAAAGGATTGTTTCAAACATTTGCTCAGGACTGGGTTGTGGTCCCTGGGACCTGGTTCTGCCCTGTTATTTAGTAAAATCCTTGGTCTCTTTCATCCCATCACCCCCCCCCCCTTTGCTGTGTTATGACCTCACACAGAAGAAAGCAAACAGCCCTCAAACTGAGGGCTTGAGTAACTTGCATCAAAATAAAAACTGCCTCTAAGAAAATGCTGTGTGGCTAACTAACCTGAAACCAAATATTTGGAGGTTTTGGTTTGCTCGACTTATTTTTCTTAATTAATATCTGGTCCCAGTTTAGCATTATCCCCGCTAAAGTACCAGTAACCAAAGGAGGAGAAAGAATACCAACTAAGAACAGAGAATCAGCAGGCAGTTGTGATAGCTTAGGCTCTGAAAATAAATGAAAACACAAACTGAAAAATGAAGGTCACATGGGAAAGAGATAATGAGGACAGAAGCATCTCTTGGGGGTAAATAATTCACAATGAACAATACTACAAAAGAGTATCAAGTCAAAATCAAATGAGGGGGAAGCGGCTGTGGCTCAATCAGTAGGGCTCCCGTTTACCATATGGGAGGCCCCGGGTTTGGTTCCCGGGGCCTCCTGGTGAAGGCAAGCCTGCCCGCACGGCGTGGTTAGCTGACCCAGCGAGCACAAGCAGCAGGGGGGCGGTGAATGAATAAATAAATAAAAATCTTTAAAAAAAAAAAAAAAAAAAAAAAATCAAATGAGGATGTGAGCAGATGTTGAAAAGCTCCTGGAGGGAAAACTATTTTGTTCAAATTACTGATGGTTTAGGCCTTAGTAAAATCCCTCCTACAAAGTACATTATTAGGGTCAAGCAGTATCCCTCTATTTTCACATGGGACAATATAAAGAAATATTTGCCCTTGTCTGTGCACTCTAAAATTTGATTCTCAAGGAAATTTTTTATCTGTCAACCTTTGGTCTAACATTTTCGCTTCTATCCGGTAGAAGTTTCTGAGCACCTTAATAAAAAACATCAGCCATCTTAATAAACACAATAATCTATTTAGAGTTTCTATAAATATTCTCTGGAGTTTGACGAAGTGTTCCTTAGAAAAGATGACTCCCAAACATTCCCAGAGATGCCCCGTCTTCCTTCTACTTAGGATCTTTTTATATATTGACTCCTCTAGGATTATTGAATATATGAGCTTTTGGAATTTCCAAACCCTTCCTTTGGTTCTTTTTATCTTTAATAAAACCACCATCTACTTTGGAAGATTTAAGCCAAGAAAAGGCTACCAATGGCAGATGTGCCACTGAAGTTCATTTCCCATTCTTTTCTTGCTATCCTTCTGCTTCTTTTCCTCTTATCTCTCATTCCCTTCTTTCTGCTTATGATTTTACTTTGTCCCTTTTTCTTCTGTCTTTCCACCGGTATATTTAGGTCCAACGGTGGCAAGCAAAGTCAAATATTATTGATTTAAACATTGATCTTCTTAGGTGCAGAGAAGTAGGTTAGATAACTTCTTGAGTGTTCTTCTTCTAGCTCTGGGATTCTCTGGGCCTGCAGTTGATTACCACCCATGATCAGGACCCTTATATCTTCATTAAATTCTCTGGAATCATCTTAATCATCATAGATAATATTTATAGAAGAATATGGTATATCATACCCTGTGCAATGTGGATTATCTCCTTTAATTCTCACAGCAACTCAGTAAGGTAGGTGTATTCCCATTTTGCATATAAGGGAAAAGACACAGAGAAGATAAATACCTTGCTTAATGTTTCACAGCTAGTAAGTGATGGAGCTGAGATGAGAACCTATATATGTTTGTCACCACACAAGCACTTTGGAGGAAAATGTAATGCTGATACAAAGTAAGAAAAAGCCTGAACAGTTTTTTAATTCATTATATGATCACTTCCCCCCAGGGCTGGGTCTAGGATTAACTATGAACTCAGTCTCCCCTGACTTAAGGGTCAAAACTTTATTCTTATGACAAAAGGACTTGATATTAGTTTGATCTATATTATATACTCTATGCACCAAAACTTGTTTTCCTATGTCTCTGTATTTTTGCACATGCCGTTCCCCATCTGGGAAAAACCCCGTCCAACAGTTCCTAATGTCTACCTATTCATTCTTTTTTTTTTTTTTTTTTTTTTTTAAGATTTTATTTAT